>CM051236.1:510440131-511640131 GCA_027917425.1 Gastrophryne carolinensis | reverse complement strand
AGAGTGACACAGTCAGAAGACACTTCCTGTTTGCAGGCTGCTTGATGCTCCATGAGCCGCCGTCTTGGATGGTTAAGGGCTCATAACATGCAGTAGATGCAGGTAGGATGATTTTAAATGTGAGCAATCTGTATGTACAGGGGGGAAACATACAAGATAGGCTCTTATTCAGGGTGAGGGTCTGGATTAATGTGGGCAATCTGTACGGGGGGGGGAAACATATAAGATATGCTCTTATTCAGGGTGAGGGTCCAGATTAATGTGGGCAATCTGTATGTACAGGGGGGGAAACATATAAGATAGGCTCTTATTCAGGGTGAAGGTCCGGATTAATGTGGGCAATCTGTATGTACAGGGTGTGGGAAACATGTAAGATAGGCTCTTATTCAGGGTGAAGGTCCGCTTTAAGGAATGACAGGGACAATGCTCAACATTGTGGTGGTGCCATGGATTTTATATACCTTTACACTCACAGCCTCCTCTTCTTTTGCTCTAGCCGGAAAACTAGAGCCAGCGTTACAGAGACCCGTATGGCGGGTGTTTTAATGTATTCCGGGGCACACGAGCAGATTACAGTGAGAAGGAGCATGAAGCTAGGAGATAGATGAATGCTGACTGCGCATTAACTTCTGCTCTAAACCAAGGAGACACTACCTGATAGGTGTCTTGTGGGATTATGTCACACATGACCAACACTGAGACTTTATATTTATCTACAAATGAGACATCAAAAATCATTCTAGCATAACCCTCATTTATTTCACATTCTGAATATAGTGATGGTGGTCAGTGTGCTAGATATAGATAGAAGGCTCTGGGTGGCTCCTGCATCTTCAAGGGACCGGATAATATATTCAGCATACAGGCATCGGTGCCGGTGAACCACGTGTCCCATAAGCAGACCTACTCATGGGTGGCCTCCACACCAGAGGGCAGTCGGTGGCAATGTAGAGGGGGGCAAGGAATGAAGAGCAATTGGCAGTGGCCCAAAGAATAGTTGGCAGCATCTATGGACCCTTCAACTGCAGAAAGGAAGGCAGCGAGCGAAAGCAGCGGAGATAGCAGTAGTGACTGGAAGGTGATTTGTGGAAATGGGAAAGGTGATAAGGGTGGGCAGCAGCATCGAGAAAGTGCAGGGACTAAAGGGTGATTGGTGGCAGTTAGGAGTAGAAGGCCATCAGTGGCAGAAGAGGGCAATTGGTGGCAGGGGAGCTGAAGCGGGGCATCCAGAGAGCCGCTAGAGAAAGTGCAGGGACTAGAGGGTGATTGGTGGCAGTTATCCCATTGAGACTCTCTTGCCCAAGGGCCCACACAGACTTGTAGCCAGGTGGCACTAATCCTACACTGGATACCCCGCTGTGTGAACCCCCCCCCCCCCCCCCCCGTGATCTTATCTGATCACAACGCGGTTCCTCAGGCAGCCGCATCCCCAACTCCCCGCGGTTGTGCTCTCTCCCGCTCACAGCCTTTCTGAATGGGATCAGCATGCCTGGGCTGGGGCCAGTTGGCGCATGTGCAGGGTGAGGAAAACATACAAAATAGACTCTTATTCAGGGTGAGGGTCTGGATTAATGTGGGCAATCTGTATGTACAGGGGGGGAAACATACAGAATAGGCTCTTATTCAGGGTGAGGGTCCTGATTAATGAGGGCAATGAGTATGTATAGGGTGGGGTAAACATACAATATAAGCTCTTATTCAGGGTGAAGGTCCGGTTTAATCTGTATGTACAGGGTGGGAAACATACAAGAAATGCACCACCTCCTCAGCACCACCACCACTACCACACATACAAACACATAAACTCCTAATTAGATTCCGAAGTAATCCTCTCTGAGTCAGGACTGAGATTATATAGTTTACACTTTGGCGGCGCGATCAGCTGTACAACTTTCCCTTCTGCAACATCTTGTTTCCAATTTACATCTCAAAGAAGTGTGACCTTCCCGGGGTTGGTGCTTCTCCAGTCTGTCTCCGAGCCATTAGACTCTACTCGCGCTACGTGACAGACAACACTTGTTCCATATGCTAAGGACTGCTAAACACATTCAGGTGTTTCTAAAATTTGATAAGAACACCCAGCAAAATACATATTTATGGGGCGTCTTGTGCTGCCTGCGCGCCTTTCTGTCGATATCATTTTGTTTTTAACAATCGCACATCTTTGACGAGGCGACCTTGCTTCTAATGACGCAGCTGTCACCTTTTTATGTCGAACGGGCAAGTCTCACCTCTCGTAGTTTTTTTTTTTTTTTTTTTCATTTCAACTAATAAGTGTGGAAATGTTTTTCCGAAAGACTTTTAAGACGGGGGGGAGGGCGTAGACGATGAGAAAGTTGGGCTTGTCGAGCGCATCGTCAGGTGAGAACGTTTAAAGGGCGTCTCGAGGTGAGATATTAATCAGCATTAAAGTCATGAGCTGTAGTTTTGTTTTCAGTTGTCTTTTAATGAGCTTCATTAGTTCTGGATTTTAGTTGATTAAAGGGCATCTGTAGGCAAATAGGAAATTATATATATATTGTGGTAAAGTGTTTTGTTCCATTTTAAAGGCGACCAGTACCCACAGCGATCGGTCCAGGAATCTATAAGAATCCTGGACCGATCGCCGTGGGTAGACAACGTGATGTCAGCGGCTCCATGCGGCTGATTGGACGAGCGGCCGCGCATGCGCAGTAGGACCCGGAAGAGGTGAGTTGGCATCGGCGATCTAGGGGGTTTCACCCCAATCGGGGTGCCCCGGGGGGGGAAAGGACCAAAACCCAGGATGGTCCACTTTAACCACATCCGTTTCGGCAAACAGACAACCCCAGTGGTGGACTGGGGCCAAAAATCAGCCCAGGCTCGGTGGAAAAGCAAGAATTAGGCGCACCGGGGGGTTTCACACACTGAGGCATGCAAGTTAAGAATGCTCTGGGGAGATTGAATACACCGGCCCTAGAGTCTCACAGCTGGTTTTAAGCCACTTTAATATGCTCAGCCAGAGAAACTGATTGAAGGAGAGTCGCTCCTGCGCTGTGGGCTTGTTGGACAGCTAAAAAAAAATGGGCAAACTGACTTTCACACAGCGGAGCATCCCGGACCAAAACCTGCTATAGTGAAAATCCCATTCCTCCCAAGTGTCCCTGATTTGAAGGGACTGTCCCTCTTCTGAGTCCATGTCCCCCTGTCCCTCATTCTCATTTGTCATTCTCTGAGATGTAACATGCAGATCTACATCAACATACACATGTAACATTCAAAGTGTTTACATTGTTTTAACTATTACAGCCTATCTCCTATCCATTCCCCAATGAGGGGACGTGGCTTCATTTAACAATTGTCCCTCTTTCCCACCCTAAAAAGTTGGGAGGTATGAAAATCCCTGGTTTTGTTCCACACCGATCAGCCAGTGAATCTATAAGATTCCCGAGCCGATCGATTCCCTCTCCCCGGGGCATCCAAAATCGGGATGCCCCGCTGTGTGAAACTTCCCAGGTTGCCCCATACACTTACCTTGTTTCCCGGTCCAACGGCTCATGCGCATACCGCGGCCACTTCCCTGATATCCCTCTAGCAGGGCGCGGGCACGCTCCCTTTTAGAGGGAAGCGGGGGATGCGGCCGCCAGCGCACTTGGAGCCACTGTTCTTAGACGAAGCCTTAGATGGCGTGACATCAGCGGCTCCATACGTGCTGATTGGACGAGCGGCCGCGCATGCGCCATAGGACCGGGAAGCGGTGAGTTGCCTTAGGGGATCTGGGGTTTCATACAGCAGGGCACCCCCAATCACGGTGCCCTGGGGGAAAGGACCAAAAACAAGGATAGTCAAAATCCTGGGTTTTGGTCCACTTTAAATAGGAGACCATGCCCATAGCTTGTTGTGCCATATGTACCGTCCAATTCGGGATGCCCCAGAGAAGCGGCACAAAACCCAGGGATGTAAACAAATCAGGGTTTTGTTGCGCTTTAAGATATTCCAGCATTTCCCTTTAAAGTATTTGTACATATTGGTGGGGCTGAGCTAAATAGAGGGGCCCTCGCGGCCTCGGGCCTGAGCACATGGGGGGCCCGAGCACATGCTGGAGCCTCTGGAAGGCGGCCGCGCACTCTCAATAGTCAGATGCATTTTTCACATTCTTCAGTCACTCAGCGTATTTGCACATATTTTGTGTCAAACGAGGAATTTCGATCCTTCGCTGACCTTAAACTACCGGCGCTGCCGAGCGGAGAGATGCGTCATCCCCAACAATTGCCACATGTCTCGGGTGACTTTTCTTTTCTTCTTTTCTGTCAAGATGAGTTTCTGCCAGATGGGGATTTGTAATGTAAAAAACGTGCTCGCCTCCGTGGAGAAGAAACAACCGGGTCGGCCCTGTGCAACGCAGACCCAAAATCAGAGCATGAGCACTGCAGTATTTACTATCCCCCATCTGTTATTCGCGCTGTTCTTTCTCTGCGCCCATAGGCAGGCTCTCTGACACCCGGGGCAAAGATTCGAAATCGCGCCCTCCGCCTGTACTCAGGCCCCCTTTGGCACCCACCTGACCTGCTGCACCTGGGGCACATGATCCCCCTTAGCTATGCCCATGCCATAGAGGCTGTCTCCTTGGACAGCATGCTGTGCTATAGGCAGGGCCAACGAATATAGTGTTCTTGCCTGCTCCCACTTTTGTTGAGTCGGGTCACAGTCCACACTGCATTCCTGGGGCATTCCAAATCAGGATGCATAAACACCCCTTTATTTTTTGGGGAGGATATAGATGGCCAATCTATGCTTGCACACAGATGGGAATATTTCCATTCCTGGGGCATTTCCCTTTAATATATTTATATATATTGGTGGGGTTGAGCTAATTATAGGGGCCCCACCAGACATTTTTTGGCTGAAGAATAAACAACCCTTTACTTTTGGGGGGATATAAATGGCCATTCTATGACACACATGGGAATCTTTCCTCTGTGCAGTGAGTGTGCGCATTGCCCGTAGCTATGGGCTGCCCTATTGACGCCGTCCAGGGAGCAGTAGGGGGGGTTCGGAGCCTTGCTGAAGAGCACTTTAGTCATCTCCCACGGCCCGGGAATTGAACCCGTCACCCTCCGGTCACAAGGCCGCTTCCTTATAGGCCCCAACTGCCCCTTATTCTCACCTCTCTGGTGATCCTGGGGGTTTTGCACATGGCATAAAGAGGAGGTCCGCCCATCTTCGAGTCATATAGACTCTAGGTCAGCGTTTGCCCCTCTTTAAAGTGGACCCAGGTTTTGGTTTATCCTCCCGGGGGCACCCTAATTTGGGACGCCCCACAGTTTGAAACCCCGCCATTCGCCCAGTAAAACGCACCTCTCCTCAGCCCAATGGTGCATGTGCAGCCTCTTGTCCATCAGCTTCACATATTAATGTGCAGCTGGAGAAGCTGAATGGAATCTGCGCACATCGGTGGTGAAGCGGCATCACTCGCATCCACCGGCCGTGCGCGGCTAAGTACAGCCATTCAGTTGTGCTACTGCCAGCCGCATTGGACAGGTAAGAATTGCGGGGAATGGGGGGGTTTCACACAGCCTTAAGTGGACGGAATCAATCAGCGCTGGAGTCTCATATGATTATTAAAAAAAAAATTTATTAAAAAAAAGCTACAAAATGTAAAAAAAAATGTAAAAATCTTTTCCACAGATTTCACCCAAAAATATTATAAAAGCACTGAAAGAATTACTAACAAGACATTTCATATAAGAACCCAAAAATAACAATATATAATTTTCCTGGGAAATCCCTGGCCGTTCCTTCAAAAATCAAAAAAAAAGTTAAACATTATTATTATTTATTTATAAAGTGCCATCATCCGGGCGGCAACATCTCTAGGTAGGCTGGCACTGAAAGGGATAATAGCACATGGACATGGACATGCACAATAGCACAGGACAATACATATACACCTCCATTAGAGGCAAATATCAACATTAACCCAATAAGAGGAGGGCAGCTGGGACTACTCGTCCAGCGCTGGAGGATGTGGAGTCAAAGGGAGGATAAGGGGACCCCTGGTCCCTATATAGCCTTCCTCTTCCCCTTGTAACACCCCCCCACCTCCAATTGGCTCAAGACTGGTCCTGCTCTTGATAGGAGCACAGGCCGGTCATTGGGCGCATATCTTAAAGTGGACCAAAACCCACCCTGGAGTCTATGAGACTCCAGGGCAGGCATACTAGCTCCCCGGGGCATCCAGAATCAGGATGTCCCACTGTGTAAAACCCCCCAGGTCACCCGGAAACTCACCTTCTTAACCGGTACAACGGCATCTCTGCTATCTCTTTAGCACGGCGTGTGCCCGCACTGGGCATTTGTGAATAACCTGCACTGGGCAGGCTCCCTGTTGGAGGATATCGGGGGATGCGGCCGCCAGCGTGTTTTGGATCCACTCGCTTTAGACAAGCTCTTGGACGAAGAGGCAGGAGTGGATCCGAGCACGCTGACTGGACGATAGGCTGCGAATATGCCGTAGGACTGGGGAAGGTGAGTAAGATTGAGCGATCTGGGTGGTTTCACACAGCGGGGCAACAACCAAAACCCAGGATAGTCAAAATCCTGGGTTTTGGTCCACTTTAAAGTGGACCAACACCCAGGATTTTGACTATCCTGGATGTTGGTCCACCCCGATCGGGGGTGCCCCGCTGTGTGAAACCCCCCCGATCGCCGCAAAAACTCACCTCTCCCCGCTCCCACGTGACCTCGTCCGGCCAATGACAGCGCTCAGAGCCGCTCTGGTATGCGCGTCCAAAGCCGCTTGGACGCGCATACCAGAGCGCTGTCACTGGCTGCGTCTCTCGCTTCCCTCTAACAGGGAGCGCGCCTGCACCGGCCATTCACAAAACGGCCGGCGCGGGAGCGCGCCCTGCTAGAGGGAAGCGAGAGACGCGGCCGCGTCTCGTGCATGCGCCGTTGGATCGCCGGTAAGGTAAGGATTGTGGGCCTCCTGGGGGGTTCCTCCCCGCGGGACATCCCGATTTCGGATGCCCCGCGGGGAGGGATCTGATCGGTCCGGGAATCTTATAGATTCCCGGGCCGATCCCCCCTGGGTGTTGGTCCACTTTAAGGGGATTTCGGTAGTTCTCCCTGAATTTTGACACTGAATTACCCACTAAAAAGCTGATATGAGGTTTAACTTGTTCACCTTTCTGTTATCTCACACCAGTCCTCGTCAAGTGACCCACCGGCATGGCCGGCCTTTGGGGTATGTGGTGCACAGGGCACCATCCCAACCTCTCTTAAAGGGGGGGGGGGGGGGGATAGCTCTGCTTGCTGGAAGGGAAACATTTCCTTGAACTTGTCAGCCTCACATGTTCTATTTTTCTTTCATGAAAAGAGACCACCGAGGCAGATGACTCCTAAACGACAACAGCAATCCCTAAAATATTCAGAATTTGGTTACAATGACATTCATATGGTTTGTTAGTAGCACAGGCGATCTCTGTATTATGGTTTTTCTTCTGCCATTTGGTACAAAAACAAACTTTCCCAAAAAAATAGAAACTAAATAGATAAAAAAAAGTTTTTTTTTTTTTTTTTTCAAGAAGGTGAAAAGTATATTGGTACAAAAAAGATTGTGTGACACGCAATCACACTTGAAAACACCCACAAACTTGTGCAGCTGCCACCACCACTGCTCTAATACCATCTGGCTAGTAATTACGGTGGTCACCACACACTTTTACTCAGAACCCAGATAGGGGGTGCCAGAGAGGCCTTTTACTCAGAACCCATGTTATTATTTGCTGTATTGCAGCCCTGGTCTGGGAGGCCGGGAGCCAAATGACTTGCTGTGGGTGTGTCCTGTGTACAGAGCTGGTTATTGAGAATAAAGGGCACTTCTGTACACCTGAATTTTGATGTTGGGGATCTACAATGGCAAATGCCTCTTCCACCTGGTCCAGCCTGGCCACCTTCTCCTCCTCCGCTGGGGTCCCTCCACTGCTCCACTCCACTGTCGCCTACTTTGCCAAGTCCCACCTGGCCAATACTTACTTCATCCAACAGGTCCAGCCTGGCCACCCTCCTCTCTTCTGGTGTCCCTCCAGCACTGCTGCTTTTTCCACTGGGGCTGCTGGCTCTACTGATGGGTCCAGCAGCTTCCTCCACCGGGACCAGCCTGGTTACCTTCTCCTCTCTCCGGCACTGCTGCTTCCACCGATGGGGCCATCGCCATCTCTGCCAGGTCCAACCTGGCCAATACTTCCTCCAACTGATCCAGCATGGCCACCTAACCCCCCCAACCCCCACCCCCACCAGGGTCCCTCTAGCGCTGCTGCTTCCACTGCCGGAGCTGCCACCTTTTTTGCCAGGTCCAACCTGGCCAATACTTCATCCATCAGCTCCAGCCTGGCCACGTTCCTCTCCACCAGGGTCCCAGGGTCCCCGCTGTTGATTCCACCACTGGGACATTTGGCTCCTTTGACAGGTCCAGCCACTTTCTCCACAGGGACCAGCCTGGTCAACACCTCCTTCTGTAGGAGCCACTCTTTCTCAGGTGGAACCACTCGGGTCAGCCTGGCCTGGTCAATGCTTCCCCTGTTGTTTCCAGCCTGGCTACTGGCCTTGGTCCAGTTCATCCATCGGGTCCAGACTTTTCACCTTCCTCTCTGCCAGGGTTCCTTTCAGTGATGCCAGTTTACTACTGGAGCCTTGCCTTCTTTGCCAGGTCCAGCCTGGCCAATAGTTAATCCATCGGGTCCAGCCTGGCCACCTTCCTTTCTGCCAGGGTCCCTCCAGCACTGCCAGCTGCACTGCTGAAGCCATCGCCTTTTTTGCCAGGTCCAACCTGGCCGATAGTTCATCCATCAGGTCCAGCCTGGCTACCTTCCTCTCCATCAGGGTCCCTCCGGCACTGCCAGTTCCACTACTGAAGCCGTCGCCTTCTTTGCCAGGTCCAACCTGGCCGATACTTCATCCATCGGGTTCAGCCTGGCCACCTTCCTCTCCGCTAGGGTCCCTCTAGCACTGCCGCTTTCACTGCTGGAGCTGCAGCCTTCTTTGCCAGGTCCAACCTGGCCGATACTTCATCCATCGCATCCAGCCTGGCCAGCTTCCTCACCACCCGGGTCCCTCGAGCGCTGCTTCTTTCACCACTAGGACAGCCGGCTCTTTTGACAGGTCCAGCCGCTTCCTCCACAGGGAACAGCCTGGTCACCACCTCCTTTTGCAGGAGCCACTCTTTCTCAGGTGGAGCCACTTGGGCTAGCCTGTCCACTGTTTCTTCAATAGGGGGGTAGCCATGCCTCTGTCATCTGATCGAGCCTTGTCAGTGCTTCCCCTGCTTGTTCCAGCCTGGCTGCTGGCTTCTGTCTTGGTCTAGTTCAATCATCGGGTCCAGCCTGGCCACCTTCCTATCTGCCAGGGTCCCTCCAGCACTGCCAGTTCCAGTACTGAAGCCGTCACCTTCTTTGCCAGGTCCAACCTGGCCGACAGGGACCAGCCTGGTCAACACCTTCTACAGGAGCCACTCTTTCTCTGGTTGAGCCACTGGGGGCCAGCCTATCCACTGTTCCTTTCATAGGGAGGACCATGCCTCTGTCATCGGATCCAGCCTCGTCAATGCTTCCCCTGTTGGTTCCAGCCTGGCTACTGGCCTTGGTCCAGTTCATCCATCGGGTCCAGCCTGGTCACCTTCCTCTCTGCCAGAGTCCCTCCCGCGCTGCCGCTTCCACTGCTGGAGCTGCAGCCTTCTTTCCAGGTCCAACCTGACCAATAGATCATCCATCAGGTCCAGCCTGGCCACCTTGCTCTTCACCGGGGTCCCTCCAGCACTGCCAGTTCCACTACTGCCTTTGCCTTCTTTGCCAGGTCCAACCTGGCTGATACTTCATCCATCGGGTTCTACCTGGCCACCTTCCTCTCCGCCAGTTCCACTACTGAAGCAGTCGCCTTCTTTGCCAGGTCCAACCTGGCCGATACTTCATCCATTGGGTCCAGCCTGGCCACCTTCCTCTCCCACAGCATCCCTCCAGCAGTGCCAGTTCTACTACTGAAGCCGCCGCCTTCTTTGCCAGGTCCAACCTGGCCGATACCTCATCCATCGGGTCCAGCCTGGCCACCTTCCTCTCCGCCAGGGTCCCTCCAGCACTGCCAGTTCCACTACTGAAGCTGTCGCCTTCTTTGCCAGGTCCAACCTGTAGTAGTTCATCTATTGGGTCCAGCCTGGCCACTGGGGCTAGCCTGTCCAATGTTTCTTACATGGGGGGGGAGGCATGCCTCTGTCATCGTATCCAGCCTGTTCAATGCTTCCCCTGCTGGTTCCAGCCTGGCTACTGTCTCCTGTCTTGGTCCAGTTATCTCCCCGCCATCTCTGGGGCATAGGAAACAATGGACTCTGCAGGGAATCCTGTGGGGATGCAAGCACCAGTGCTACGCTAATTGAGAGAGTACACCAAAGTGTGATTCTACCACAATGTGGTGGAAATGCATAGCGTGAAGGGGGCTAAGAAGATGAGGAGGCCAAGAGGCCTAGATATTTGGACCCTTCCTAGAAGGCACTGGTCTGAAAAAAAAATCCAGTTGGGGTTGCTGTCAGCTTGAATGGTTCCCAACTTTGTTCTGAAGATGGCACCGTTCTGCTTTTACCTTCTGCAATGAAAGTAAAGCAACACCCGTCCCCACTTTCCTGTATCCTGCCAGCACCCTGTGGTGGGCTAGGGTAGGTGGGGTGGCGCCTCACTTAACCCCTTGGCCAATTTTATTGAGGCTGTTGAGTTGTGGTTCCGCTGTGAAATCCATGTTCTTGGCCTTTCTATTTTTTGAATCTGTAGGTAGGACACCGCTGCCATTATTTTGATTTCATTTACACAGTGTTTTGTGATTCTAATTAAACAGCCTCCGCACAATGGTTGGAGGAATTTTAATGAAACAATCCACTTCACGAGCCCGTCTTAACTCTGAGCTGCTGAATAGCAAAACAGGCAGCCTGAAAGAAGCCGCCTCTCTCCAGGCTGACCTGACTTGACTCCGCTCTTCCTTTCTCGTCAATAGTAAATAAAGAGGAACTAGACCGTAAAATGTTAATTCGAGTCCTACAGAAAAGAAAAAAAAATATGTTATTGCGAGCAGATTCTCTCCATACTCAGAGAGGAGGCAGGGAATGAAATGATAGGTGGCTTGGAGAGGCTAATGGGACCTGGGGGCATGCAGTAATGGCCCCGGGGGCTGGGGGGAGGGGCATGGCTCTAGGGGCTGGGGGTAGTGGCAAGATCTGTCCTTACTCAGTTACCCCTTTATTTCCATATTCAAATCAGAAATCTTTGATCACATTTAACACACTAAAGCTAAACCATACCTCCCAAGTGTCCCTGATTTGGAGGGACTGTCCCTCTTTTGAGTCCTCCCCCTGTCCCTCGTTCTAATTTGTCCCTCTTTGAGGTGTAACATGCAGATTTGCACCAATAAAGGATTCATTTGCCTATTTAAAATGTTTATATTGTTGTAACTGTTATACCCTATCTCCTATCCATCCATTCAAATATCCCTCTTTCCCACCCTGAAAAGTTGGTAGGTATGGCTAAACTCTTCCTTGCAACTATGTGCCAGGGCGATTCCTGCATTACAGGAATCACTATAATGACCTAACCCACCCCCTCACACCATCAGTTAGCTGTGGGTTTGATTCAGGTAAAAGGATTTGTGTTTCAATTTTGGGTGAAAGTATGATGGATTGGGTTATGGATTAGGCTCAGGTTTCAGGATTTGGGTTTCAATTCAGATTGAAGCTCTGATGTGTAGGGTTGTGGGGTGGTGCAGGTTCCAGGAGTTAGGTTTCAATCCAGGTTGAGTTTTTGGGTTTTAATTCAGTTTGAATTTATTATTGGATTGTACTGTGAGATTCAGTCGATAAAAAGCACTCTATAGTCAAAAACAATAAAAACACTATGCTTACCTTTGATCCCCTGCAGACAGGGGAGGGCTAGTCATAGGGAGACCTGGGACAATGCCCCGGTGGGCTGCACTGCTTTGGGGCCAGTTGGGCTGCTGCTTTTAACATTCACATTCAATCCCTGCCCCCTTATTCTCACTCTCAGCCCCACTGTACCCACAAGCCAAGGAACCCCAGCCCCCAATCTATAGCCCCGCCATCATAGTTGGGGATGGGGCCTCAGCAGGGATGTCTCAGGCCGGCAATGGTCTGGTAGAAACCAGGGCTGATTTTTGGCCCCAGTCCGCCACTGCCGCAGACCAGTGTTGCTAGTCGGGTGCTCTAACACCAGGCGATATTATGAGAAATTAAAGTGGTACTGTTACTCCATTAAAAAAAACAAAAACAAATGGGAAGGACTCCTCTATAATATTATGTTATTCACTTAGAAAGCTTTTTCAGTGACTGGTTAAAGAGCTTCAAAAGAAACAAGGCAAGTCCGCCAGCTTCGCCTGACACTATAGGTATCGCAATGGAGGCCCCACCCCCCTCCGTACACAGTCGTCACTCCATTTCGAGGAACATAATGCAACTTTTATTTTTACAGTTTTTGAAAGGCGCTCGCTGTGCTCCGCGCAGTCACCGGCTGCTGTTATGGTGCAGAAACTGAGCGCTTCTATTTACAACTAAGTACTTTACCGCTTGCTGCTCGCAGAGCTGATGGTGACAGATTTTCTATAGCGATACCAAGCACGTAATCGAATCTCACCGTGTGAAAAAAAAAACAAAAAAACAAAACAGCCCCAACAAAGCTGAATGCAGTAGACAAATGCTCTTACTCTGCCGAACGTTCCAGCCTGCTTTGCTGTGTGCCTAAGAGCTCACGAGGGTCTCCTCAGAGGTCACCACGCTGTCCTGCTATTTGGGGTATCTAGTTTTAGGGTTTGGGTTTCGATTTATGCTGAAGTTCTGATTGATTGAGTTGTGGGTTGGGTTAAGGTACAAGGGTTTTGTTGTGAAGCAGCTTGAAGTTCTGATTAATTGAGTTGTAGGTTGGGTTCAGGTACAAAGAATTGGGTTTTGATGCAGGTTAAAGGTTTCATAGATTGAGTCATGGGTTAGGTTCTGGTACAAGGAAGTTCTGATTGACTGAGTTGTGGGTTTGATTCAGATACAAATATTTGGGTTTCAATTCAGAATAAGCTTATGGTGGACTTGGTTGTTGATTGGGTTCAGGTTCTTGGATTTTGGGTTTCAATTCAGGTTGTAGTTCTGATGGGTTGGGTTCAGGTACAATGGTTTTGATTGTGATTCAGCTCTTATGAACTGGGTTGTGGGTTGGGTTCAGGTACAAGGGTTTTGGTTGTGAAGCAGCTTGAAGGTCTGATGGACTGGGTTGGGTTCAAGTACAAGAATTTGGGTTTCAATTGAGGCTGAAGTTCTGATTGATTGAGTTGTGGGTTAGGTTCAGGTACAAGGATTTGGGTTTTAATTTAGGTGGAAGGTTGTATGCATTAGGTCAGGGGTGAGGTTCTGGTACAAGGAAGTTCTGATTGACTGAGTTTTGAATTTGATTCAGGTACAAGGATTTAGGTTTAAATTCAGAATAAGCTTATGGCGGACTTGGTTGTTGATTGGGTTCAGGTTCTTGGATTTTGGGTTTCAATTCAGGTTGTAGTTCTAATGGGTTGGGTTCAGGTACAATGGTTTTGATTGTGATTCAGCTCTTATGAACTGGGTTGTGGGTTGGGTTCAGGTACAAGGGTTTTGGTTGTGAAGCAGCTTGAAGGTCTGATGGACTGGGTTGGGTTCAAGTACAAGAATTTGGGTTTCAATTGAGGCTGAAGTTCTGATTGATTGAGTTGTGGGTTAGGTTCAGGTACAAGGATTTGGGTTTTAATTTAGGTGGAAGGTTGTATGCATTAGGTCAGGGGTGAGGTTCTTGACTGAGTTTTGAATTTGATTCAGGTACAAGGATTTAGGTTTCAATTCAGAATAAGGTTATGGTGGACTGGGTTGCTGACTGGGTTCAGGTTCTTGGATTTTGGGTTTTGATTTAGATTGAAGTTATGATGGACTGGGGTTTTGGTTGAGTTCAGGTACAAGGATTTTGGTTTTTGTTTAGGCTCATGAGGGTCTTCTCAGAGGTCACCACCCTGGTTCAGGTTGTAGTTCTGATGGGTTGGGTTCAGGTACAATGGTTTTGGTTGTGAAGCAGCTTGAAGGTCTGAT
This sequence comes from Gastrophryne carolinensis, assembly GCA_027917425.1. Lineage (NCBI taxonomy): Eukaryota > Metazoa > Chordata > Amphibia > Anura > Microhylidae > Gastrophryne > Gastrophryne carolinensis. The sequence goes on along the minus strand of CM051236.1, from coordinate 511,626,030 downwards.
AGACTGGGTTGTTGGTTGAGTTCAAGTACAAGAATTTGGGTTTCGATTTAGGCTGAAGTTCTGATAGATTGAGTTGTGGGTTGGGTTCTGGTACAAAGAAGTTCTGATTGACTGAGTTGTGGGTTTGATTTAGGTACAACGATTTGGGTTTCGATTCAGAATAAGTTTATGGTGGACTGGGTTGTTGATTGGGTTCAGGTTCTTAGATTTTAGGTTTTGATTCAGATTTAAGTTATGATGGACTGGGGTTTGGGTTGGGTTCAGGTACAAGGATTTGGGTTTCGATTTAGGCTGAAGTTCTGTTGAATTGAGTTGTGTGTTGGTTTCAGGTACAAAGATTTGGACTAGGTTGTGGGTTGGGTTCAAGTACAAGGATTTGGGTTTCGATTCAGGCTGAATTTCTGATGAATTGAGTTTTGAGTTGGTTTAAGGTACAAGGATTTGGGTTTCAATTTAGGTCAGTTTTTATAGATTGAGGTTGATTTCAGGTACAAGGATTTGGGTTTTGATTCAGGTGGAAGGTTTAATGAATTGGGTCATGGGTTAGGTTCCGGTACAAGGATTTTAGCGTTGAAGTTCTGATTGACTGGGTTGTGGGTTTGATTCAGGTACAAGGATTTGGGTTTCGATTCAGGATAAAATTATGATGGATTAGGTTGTGGATTGGGCTCAGGTTCCAGGATTTGGGTTTTGATTCAGATTGAAGTTCTGATGTGTTGGGTTGTGGGTTGTGTTCATGTTCCTGGTTTTGGGTTTGGATTCAGATTAAAGTTATGAAGTATTGGGTTAGGGCTTGGGTTCAAGTTCCAGGATTTGGGTTTCAATTCAGGTTGAAGCTCTGATGTGTAATATTGTGGATTGGGTTCAGGTTCCAGGAGTTGGGTTTTAATTCAGATTTGAAGCTCTGATGTGTTGGGTTGAGGATTGAGGCACACTGAGTGTAACCCCTTACCCAGAGCATGTGTCAGGACCCATTCTCTCCTTGTGCTGCTCCTTCCAGCAACCCATCCACTCCCTGCCTCACGAGTCCCCCACCCCCCATAGGCACCACTTACCAAAACACTTCAGGCTTCCCTGGCACGTAGACGGGTGAGGTGGGCAGAGGTGAGTTGGTCAGGAACTGACAGAGGTGAGGTGGGAAGAAGTGGGCAGAGGTGAAGTGGTCAGCAATAAACAGGGGTGAAATGGTCAGGAACGGGCAGAGGTCAAGTGGTCAGGAATGGACAAATGTGGGGTGGGAAGAAGTGGCCAGAGGTGAGGTGGGAAGAAGTGGCCAGAGGTGGGGTGAGATAAAGTGGGCAGAGCCTTTTTTTTTGCGAGAATTTTTGTGTGATTTTTCATTTGGTAGCAAGACCTCCAAAAAAAAAAAAAACGTTGAGAAAAGGGCTCTGAATCAACCCTAGTTTCTTATAGTTCCATTTAAAGGAGCCACAACAAAACAGCAACAACACAATCACTTTACTGGTGCGTTCACAGAAATGTGCACGGATGGGAAAATGTGGAGGAAAAATTCCATGTGTGCATTAGCTCACAATGGCCGCTATTTGCACTACTACTATTATTGTTGCAGATCTGCATATTACACCTCAAAGAGGGACAATATGTAAATGCCACGCCCCCTCATTGAGGAATGGATAGGAGATAGGATGTAACAGTTACAACAATAGAAACACCATGAGAATGGGAGAATGAATCATCACTTATGTATGTTACACCTCAAAGAGGGACAAATGAGGACAAAGAGGGACAGGGGCACATGGACTCCAAAGAGGGACAGTCCCTCCAAATCAGTGACACTTGGGACATATGCTATACTAGCAACTGGAGTTGGGGGGTATTTAAAAAATAACTTCAAGCCCAAGTTTAAGAACTTTCCAGTGATTTGTTAGCGATGAGCAAAAACATTAATCTGGACATTCACCCTAAATAAGAGCCTATCTTGTATGTTCCCCCCCCCCCGTACATACAGATTGCCCACATTAATCAGGACCCTCACCCTGAATAAGGGTCTATCTTATATGTTTCCCCCCTGTACATACAGATTGCCCACATTAAAAATCATCATACCTGCATCTACTACATGTTATGAGCCTTTAAACATCCAAGATGGCGGCTCATGGAGCATCAGGCAGTGTCTTCTGACTGTGCCGCTCTGCATTCTGGTATTGCTGTCCTTTCCCTGACCCCAGCTCTGCTCTGTCTGTGCAACGCTCAGCTATAACCCCGCCCCCTGCACTTTATCCCGCTCTCCTCTCCTCAGTATGTGTGATGCTTCTGAGGCAAGATGGAGGCGCCCGTATCCTAGAGTCCTGAACAGAGTTGCAGCCTGATGGGGGCAAGAAGAATAAGTAAGTGACTAAAAACTTAAAATATATAAATTTTAGATGCTGGGGAATAGTTTTTTAAGGGTTTGGACTTTTCATTAAATCATGCTGAAGCTCCGGTTTAGGTTCTTTACCCATATTGTGCCAGCAGTCAGTGGGCCCCCGGCAACTGACCAGCCTTGCCAGGTGCTGACGCCGGCCCTGTTCACTATTTGCACTATTACTATTATTGCTGCAGATCTGCATGTTACACCTCAAAGAGGGAGAAATGAGAACAACGAGGGACAGGGGGACATGGACTCCAAAAAGGGACAGTCCCTCCAAATCAGGGACACTTGGGAGGTATGCTATACTAGTAGCTGATAAAGGCCCCCCCCCTGATCCTTTTTATCAGCGTGTAACTGGAGTTGGGTGGTATTTAAAAAATAACTTCAAGCCCAAGTTTAAGAACTTTCCAGTCATTTGTTAGCGACGAGCAAAAACATTAAAAATTCCATTTTGCCGGAGGTCGACAATGGAGGTCTGTACAGGTCCTCCGCCGAGGGGCATACACCTGGCACAGCAGAATTTCCCGGCACAGCGTAGCCATGGCCGGCCGGCGCGCGCTGTAATGATGATAATATATAGAATGGCATATGCCAGGGCGAGATACTCTTCAGTCGCTCGTTTTGTCGACGTTGAGATTTTGTAACTCACTTTGCCGGTGACCCAGTTTAAGTCGCTCTTCTTCGCCCTAACCAGTGTCCTCAGTGATGCCGGCTTGTTTTTCCAGCCGCTGTCTGTCTAGCCTGCTTTAAATTTTTATATATGTACTTCTAAAAAATTGATTAGCTGGCTGGCTGCCTGCACTCGGGTTCTGTATAATAAGGATTTAATATAAGAAAACCTTCCATGACTTCAGTTAAACTGACCCAAATTCCGGGGACGGAGGTAGGCTCCTGCGTCCCGAGCCCACAGAAGTTGGATAGGAGTGTGACGAGGGGTGCGAGTGCTCCACTTTACTGGTTAAAGGAGCAGTCCATTAAAACAAAACAGACTTTAAAGTGGACCAAGACCCACTGAACGTGTGAAATACATTTGACCAAAGCCCCTGCCGATACTCTCTTGTTAGGGTGTAGAACTAGAAATAGATATTTTCGCGTATCAATCAGCTTATTGCTTATCATTCTTTGTGGCTTACCAACTAACAGACTGGCACCCCTCCAATCTATTCTGAACTCTGCTGCTCGCCTCATCCATCTCTCCTCCCGCTCATCCAGCTCCGCTCCTCTCTGTCAATCTCTACACTGGCTGCCAGTCCCACAGTGAATCCTGTTCAAAAACTTAAGCTCAACCTTCAACCTGAAAAAAGAGCCTATCTTGTATGTTTCCCCCCTGTACATACAGATTGCCCACATTAATCCAGACCCTCACCCTGAATAAGAGCCTATCTTGTATGTTCCCCCCCTGTACATACAGATTGCCCACATTAATCCAGACCCTCACCCTGAATAAGAGCCTATCTTGTATGTTTCCCCCCTGTACATACAGATTGCCCACATTAATCCAGACCCTCACCCTGAATAAGAGCCTATCTTGTATGTTTCCCCCCTGTACATACAGATTGCCCACATTAATCCAGACCCTCACCCTGAATAAGAGCCTATCTTGTATGTTTCCCCCCTGTACATACAGATTGCCCACATTAATCCGGGCCTTCACCCAGAATAAGAGCCTATGTTGTATGTTTCCCCCTCTATACATAAAGTTCGCCCACATCCTACCTGCATCTACTGCATGTTATGAGCCTTTAAAAATCCAAGGCGGCGGCTCATGGAGCATCAGGCAGTTTGCAACAGGGCAAGTGTCTTCTGACTGTGTCGCTCTGCATTCTGGGATTGCTGTCCTTTCCCTGACCCCAGCTCTGCTCTGTCTGTGCAAAGCACAGCTATAACTCCGCCCCCTGAGCTTTATCCCGCTCTCCTCTCCTCAATATGTGATGCTTCTGAGGCAAGATGGCGGCACCCGTATCCTAGAGTCCTGAACAGAGTTGCAGCCCAGCGGGGGAGAGAATAAAAAGAAAGTAATTTTAACATGTGAAATGTATTAATTTTAGATGCTGGGGAATCATTTTTTAAGGGTTTGGGCTTTTCATTAAATGATGCTGAAGGTCCAGTTTAAGGTTGCCACGTGACCGGTATTTCTCCAGAAGAGGCAGTATTTTAACTGGCCTGCCTGTAGAAGTACTCATCGGACCACAGTGAAAATACCACTCTGCCGGTGAAAAATCGGGCCCCTGAGCTGCGGATTACTGTAGATTACTGTTCACTGTTTCTCAACCTGCTGTAAACATGCCCCATGGGGGGCACAACATGGGGTGCCTGGCTATTTATATTATAAATGTATATAATTTACATTATTTCAACAGTTAAAGTGGACCAACACCCAGGATTTTGACTATCCTGGGTTTTGGTCCACGCTGTGTGAAACCCCCCAGAAACCCCAAAAAACTCACCTCTCCCCGCTCCCACGTGGCCGCACCGTCCAATCCCCGCCGACGAACAAGCGGAGTGACAGCGACGGACAAGGGGCTCGTCCGCTGCCGCCGCCTCCCGCGCTCCCCTCTAGACATGCGCGCGCATGTGTAGAGGGGCGCGCGGGAGGTGCCGGCGGCAGAAGCGGCGGCGGATGAGGTAAGGAGTTTGGTTTTTTTTTGGGGGGTTTCACCCTGCGGGACATCCCGATCTCGGATGTCCCGCAGTGAGTGAGGTGATCGGCCCGGGAATCTTATAGATTCCCGGGCCGATCACTCCTGGGTGTTAGTTCACTTTAAACATTATCCCATCTTTCTTTAAAGCAGACCTTCAGCATCATTTAATAAAAAGCCCAGACCCTTAAAAAACTATTCCGCAGCATCTAATATTAATATATATCACATTTTTAGTCACTTGTTCTTTCCCCCACTGGGCTGCAACTCTGTTCAGGACACGGATACGGGCACTGGCATCTTGCCTCAGAAACATCACATACTGAGGGGAGGAGAGCGAGATAAAGTGCAGGGGGTGGGGTTATAGCTGTGCTTTGCACAGACAGAGAAGAGCTGGGGTCAGGAAAAGGTCAGCAATCCCAGAATGCAGAGCGGCACAGTCAGAAGACACTTCCTGTTTTCACACAGCCTGAGACTCCATAGGCCACCATCTTGGATGTTTAAAGGCTCAGAAAATGTGGTAAATGCTGGTAGGATGATTTTTAATGTGATGTATGTACAGGGTGTGGGGAAACATATAAGATATGCTCTTATTCAGGGTGAAGGTCCAAATTAATGTGGACAATCTGTATGTACGGGGGGGGGGACATACAAGATAGGCTCTTATTCAGGCTGAAGGTCCGGATTACTGTGGGCAATCTTTATGTACGGGGGGGGGGGGGGACATACAAGATTCTTATTGAGGGTGAGGGTCTGGATTAATGTGGGCAATCTGTATGTACGGGGGGGACTTACAAGATAGGCTCTTATTCAGGGTGAGGGTCTGGATTAATGTGGGCAATCTGTATGTACGGGGGAAACTTACAAGATAGGCTCTTATTCAGGGTGAGGGTTTGGATTAATGTGGGCAATCTGTATGTACGGTGAGGGGGGAACTTACAAGATATGCTCTTATTCAGGGTGAGGGTTTGGATTAATGTGGGCAATCTGTATGTATGGGGAGGGGGAAACATATAAGATAGGCTCTTATTCAGGGTGAAGGTCCGGTTTAAAAGCTCTGTGTGGCCTGTATCCTACTTTTTTGTCACTGTTTATAATTGATCACCCCCTTGGGGGTACTTGGTTGGAACTTCTTGTCGTGAGGTACTTGAGGTGAAAAGTTTAAGGACCCCTGCTGCATATTACCTTCTGTTTCTGGGCAGCCAGTTGTAGTTTCCATTGAAACTGTTGGTGCCCTCTCTTTGCATTCCTTCATTTGTATTGGGTATTTGAAATCTATTCTATAAAAGGACGATCTTGCAAATCTTGAGGCTCTGTTTTATGTTCTTATTTTGTATTACAAAAATAGAAACATAGAAGGTTGACGGCAGAAGGAGACCATACGGTCCATCTAGTCTGCCCTTATGTGTATACTGTATGTTCTCTTTATCTTATGTGTATACTGTATGTTCTCTGTATCTTATGTGTATACTGTATGTTATCTTTATCTTATGTATATACTGTATGTTCTCTGTATCTTATGTATATACTGTATGTTCTCTGTATCTTATGTGTATACTGTATGTTCTCTGTATCTTATGTATATACTGTATGTTCTCTGTATCTTATGTGTATACTGTATGTTATCTGTATCTTATGTGTATACTGTATGTTCTCTGTATCTTATGTATATACTGTATGTTCTCTTTATCGTATGTATATACTGTATGTTCTCTGTATCTTATGTGTATACTGTATGTGCTCTGTATCTTATGTGTATAATGTATGTTCTCTGTATCTTATGTGTATACTGTATGTTCTCTTTATCTTATGTATATACTGTATGTTCTCTTTATCGTATGTATATACTGTATGTTCTCTGTATCTTATGTGTATACTGTATGTTCTCTGTATATTATGTGTATACTGTATGGTCTCTTTATCTTATGTGTATACTGTATGTTCTCTGTATCTTATGTGTATACTGTATGTTCTCTGTATCTTATGTATATACTGTATGTTCTCTGTATATTATGTGTATACTGTATGTTCTCTGTATCTTATGTGTATACTGTATGTTCTCTTTATCTTATGTGTATACTGTATGTTCTCTGTATCTTATGTGTATACTGTATGTTCTCTGTATCTTATGTGTATACTGTATGGTCTCTTTATCTTATGTGTATACTGTATGGTCTCTGTATCTTATGTATATACTGTATGTTCTCTGTATCTTATGTATATTCTGTATGTTCTCTGTATCTTATGTATATACTGTATGTTCTCTGTATCTTATGTGCATACTGTATGTTCTCTGTATCTTATGTGTATACTGTATGTGCTCTGTATCTTAGAATAGAGGCTTATCCCAGGCATGTGCTCATTCACCAACTGTAGATTTTTCAACCTCTGCTGGAAGTTTGTTCCCGGCATCTACTACTCTTTCTGTAACATAATATTTTCTAACATTGCTCCTGATCTTATGCTGACCAGCTTCAGGTTGGGCCCCTTGTTCTATCATTAAGTTTCTTCTTAAAAACACTTCCCTCCTCAACCTTATTCCCTCCTGTCCTCCAGACTCTACAAATTAAGTCCTTTAAGTTTTAAGTTTAAGTCCTTCCACCATTTTCGTTGCCGGCCTTTGGACCCGTTCTATTTGAATAATGTCTTTTTGCAGGGGAGGTCTCCAGAACTGCACACAGTATTCTAGCTGTGGCCTCACCAGGGCTCTATACAGCGGCATCACAACCTCCCTCTTCCTACTGGTGATGCCTCGAGCTATGCAGCCGAGCATCCTGCTTGCTTTTCCCACTGCCTGGCTACACTGTCCACTCATCCTGCAGCTTCTGAAAATAGGAAAACAAGGCAAGTGCATAGAAACAACTGAGCAGGGATCTGAATCTAAAGTGCAGGCTTCTGCTGGCCCGATACACCCTACCTCATTACTCGCAGCCCCCTCATGAACACCCTGGGTTTCTTTTAAAAAACATTCATTTCATCAATTGATTCACTCCAAAAAAAGAAAAGAAAAAGTTGGGCTGGAGGTGAGCTCCTGATCTGCCGTTTTGTATCTGTATATGCACACCTTGAAAAAGTAGCCGGGGGTTCGGATTACGGAATGCGTGGGGACCCATTTATTTCCTTTTTCTACATGGGGGACATCCCGGGGACTCGTTATTACTAGGTGATGTGTTCTTTGTATATACTTAATATCTAACTGTGACCACTTTGCACTTTATTCCTCTTGCCATATTTTTCCTATAGACCATATTGTATAGAGATTATAGAGATAGTATATATAGTACATTTATACACTTTTTGCACTTTATAATTGAATTTGGCACTTTATAACTGATTAATTGAGGAAGAGTTATATTTTGGTGTTTATATTGAATCAATATTTTAGATTTTTTTCTAAAAAAAAAAAATAATTGTTTAGCACAAAAACAAATATATATAGAAAACGATATAGCTACCGCGCTAAAGACAAGTTAATAACAATAAAACAAACATGAAAATAATAATCTTAGATACAGCTCCACGTGCTAAACTTAAATCTCACCATCAAGTAAATAAACAAAAATAAACATAAACACAGAGCTAATTATAAATTATATAGGGTCCTCTTTAAAGTCCTCCAACTTGTGATCTAAATCCACCAAGAGTGTCAGCAATCCAATTGTGCAATTCCACCACCGATTTGGTACCCTTACCAGAAATGATTAAATCACCAGCAATATCAACAATCACGCAGACACTTCCTCCAATCGGCTCCAGTGGGTGGAGCCGATTGGAGGAAGTGTCAGCGTGATTGTTGATATTGCTGGTGATTTAAACCGGACCTTCACCATGATTTAATGAAAAGCCCAAACTCTTAAAAAACAATTCCTCAGCATCTAAAATTAATATATTTTACATGTTTAGTCACTAATTTATTATACTTTCCCCCACTGGGCTGCAACTCTGTTCGGGAATTTAAGATACGGGCGCCGCCATCTTGACTCAGAAGCATCACACTTACTGAGGAGAGGAGAGTGGGATAAGGTACAGGGGGCGGGTTATAGCTGTGCTTTGCTCAGACAGAGCAGAGCTGGGGTCAGGGAAAGGTCAGCAGTCCCAGAATGCAGAGCAGCACAGTCACTTCCTGTTTGCAGGCACTTCCTGTTTGCAGGCTGCCTGCAAAAATGGCAGCTTCCATAAGCCGCCATCTTGGATGTTTAAAGGCTTATAAAATGCAGTAGATGCAGGTAGGATGATTTTTAATGTGAGCAATCTGTATGTACAGGGTGTGGGAAACATATAAGATAGGCTCTTATTTAGAGTGAAGGTCCGCTTTAATCGTTTCTGGTAAGGGTACCAAATCGGTGGTGGAATTGCACAATTGGATTGCTGACACTCTTGGTGGATTTAGATCACAAGTTGGAGGACTTTAAAGAGGACTCTATATAATTTATAATTAGCTCTGTGTTTATGTTTATTTTTAATTGTTTAGCACACTTTGCTGGAGAAATCTGATAAGGGTTAAGGGTCGTTATGGGATGCCCTTCATAATGCATTGTTTGGGATACGTTTAATTATGTTTGTATGTAAATTTTAAATGGGGAATTTAATAAAGATGAATTCATGAGATATGAGATTTTTTGGTTTTGATTGATTAACTGTGGTGGAGAGGGTGCTACACTTTGGCTGCTGGAACCACCATAAGGAAAATTGTGGCTATTGCTAAATGTAGCCCTTAATTGTAGGCACGGCCACACACAGGATATTATTAATTGCTCATTGAATAGGTGGTGCGAAGTACATATATTTTTTTGTATAAATTGTATCCGTCTATGGATGGTGGAATTCAGCAGCCGGTAATATTTGCAGGTTGTGCAGCAGGGGGGTGTTTTATCGCACATGTACAGTAGTAATACACTTTAGCGGATATTAGAGGTTCAGTGAATACTTTCCCATGTGTGCCAATCGAATCATTCAGACTGAGAAAGCTGTCTCAGCGGGAGCCCGGGATAAACATACGTTATTCTACAGATATAAGCGGTAATATTCTGATTACCGCACCGCGCTGTGTGCAACCTGAAGAGCGCCGCATCCATCACGCGCCTCCATGCTACTTTACCATATACATTCAATGGCTGGTTGTAAAGGACAGTTTAAACTGCCTCAGCCTCAGAGTAATAAGAATATGCGGAGAAGATTGAAAAGAAGCAGCCGAGAGAATAACAATCAAAATCAAGGAGATTTAAACCGGACCTTCAGCGTGATTTGATGAAAAGCTCAAACCTTTAAAAAAAAACTATTCCCCAGCATGTAAATTGAATATATTTTACGTTTTTAGTCACTTACTTACTATTCTTTCCCACACTGGGCTTCAACTCTGTTCATGACGCCGCCATCTTGACTCAGAATCATCACATACTGAGGAGAGGAGAGCCGGATAAAGTGCAGGGGGGCGGGATTATAGCTGTTGTTTGCACAGACAGAGCAGAGCTGGGGTCAGGGAAAGGACAGCAATCCCAGAATGCAGAGCGACACAGTCAGAAGACACTTCCTGTTTGCAGGCTGCCTGATGCTCCATGAGCTGCCATCTTTGATGTTTAAAGGCTCATAACGTGCAGTAGATGCAGGTGGGATGATTTTTAATGTGAGCAATCTGTATGCACAGGGTGTGGGAAACATATAAGATAAGCTGAGGTCACAAATTTGGGCAGGATTTCAGAGATGGTTAAAAATGGGAAGCAGCTGAGACATGGGTCAGGAAAAAGTAGAGGTCAGCAACTTGAGAAGCAAAGGTCAGCAACTTGGGCAGCAGCTCAAACCTGGCCTGGACAATGCAGAGGTCAGAAATTTGGGCAACACCTTAGACATGGTCGGGACCAAACAGAAAGTCAGCAAAATGGGCAGCAGCTTGGATGTGGTCAGGACTAAGCAGAGGTCAGCAATATGGGCAGTACTCATTTAAGAATAAGGAGTGGTTCCACTAAGCCCCTCCCCCATGTCTTTCAACATGGGCAGTAGCTTGGACATGGCGGGAACAAAGCAGAGGTCAGCAGCATGGGCAACAGCTCAGACATGGTCGGGATCAAACAGAAAGTCAGAAACTTGGACAGAAGCTCAGACATGGTGAGAACAAAGCAGAAGTCAGCAACATGGGCGGCAGCTTGGATGTGGGCAGGACTAAACAGGGGTCAGCAATACGGGCAGTACTCATTTAAGACTAAGGGGTGGTTCCACTAGGTCCTCCCCCATTTATTTCAAAATGGGCAGTAGCTTGGTCATGGTCCGAACAAAGCAGAGGTCAGCAACACGGGCAGCAGCTCAGGTGTGATCAGGACTAAGCAGAAGTCAGCAAACTGGGCAGCAGCTCCAACATGTTCAGGATAAAGCAGAGGTCAGCAACATGTGCAGCAGTTCGGATGTCATCAGGACAAAGCAGGGGTCAGCAATATGGGCCGCCGTGCAGACGAGGTCAGCAATGTTGGCAGCATCTCAGATGTGGTCAGGACAAAGCAGGGGTCAGCAACATGGGCAGCAGTTCAGACCTGGTCAGGACAAAGCAGAGGTTAGCAACATGGGCAGCAGTTCAGATGTGGTCAGGACAAAGAAGAGGTCAGCAACATGGGCAGCAGTTCAGACGTGGTCAGGACAAGAAGAGGTCAGCAACATTCGCAGCAGTTCGGAGGTGGTCAGGACAAAGCAGAGGTCAGCAACATGGGCCAGCACAGCAACCTGTCAATACAATCAGCACCGGCTTTTAAAGCCTTCTCCTATAAGCTGAAACACCAGGAGCTTGGGGGAAATTTTTTTTATTGTGAATCCAATGTACCCCCGTCCCCTGCCTGGAGCCACCCGCATGTTAGGGTTCCCCGTCCTACATGGGTCCGATAGGTGTCCTTCTCCCCAGACACCCCCTCGTTATGTAATAGTAATGAAGTCTAATGGACGTATCGGGATTCAGCGTCCTGCCATTCTGATTGAAACTACACAACCCGGTGAGGAGGATAGTTTTTCACCCGGCGATGAAGTCATTCAGCGATGGCGCGCTCCGAGGGAGAATAAATCTGATATTTGCGAGACAAAGAGGCAGCCAACAACGCACCTCATACCTCGCCGCTGCCAGCATTGTCCTTTGCCGCGCCTTTGTTCTTTTCTCGTGCTAGCGGGTAAAATTGTATGGAAATGTATGCAAATGACATGCGGCCTAATAAAGGGAGTCATTAGACGGAAGAAATATTTAGTGGCGTAAAATAAGCATCGGTGGGTTCTGCAGAGAACTAAACAACCCTGCTGAAATTCACATGTATGGATCGTCTTAAGGTGGACCAAAACCTTTAACACCAGGCCCTGGAGTCTAAAAGGCTCCAGGGTTGGGTGATGAGGCATCGAGGATCATGGGAAAATTACCTTTTTCCCTCGTCACTACTGGTGGTGTCCCCAGGATCCCCTTATCTGCTGCACAGGCCCAGACCAGTCATATTTTAAAGTGATTGACCACCCCAAAAAAGTGTACTAACCTTTTAATCAGGGAGGATATTTATTAGACAGATTAGGGGGGACATTTATTGGACAGATTAGGGGGGGTATTTATTGGACAGATTAGGGGGGATATTTATTGGACAGATTGGGGGGGCATTTATTGGACAGGTTAGGGGGAATATTTATTGGACAGATTAGGGGGGGCATTTATTGGATAGATTAAGGAGTATATTTATTGGATAGATTAGGGGGGACATTTACCACCCAAAAAATTGTACTCCCCTTTTGATTAGGGGGGACATTTATTGGACAGATTAGGGGGTATATTTATTGGACAGATTAGGGGGGACATTTACCACCCCAAAAAAATTGTACTCCCCTTTTTAATAGAGGGGGGCATTTATTAGACAGATTAGGGGGTATATTTATTGGACAGATTAGGGGGGGGGGCATTTATTGGACAGATTAGGGAAGACATTTTTTGGACAGATTGGTGGGCATTTATTGGACAGATTGGGGGGGCATTTATTGGACTGATTAGGGGGGTATTTAATGGATAGTTTGGGGGTGGGCATTTATTGGACAGATTTGGAGGGTCATTTATTGAACAGATTGGGGGGTCATTTATTGGACAGATTGGGGGGTCATTTATTGGACATATTAGGGGGGACATTTATTGGACATATTAGGGGGGACATTTATTGGACAGATTGGGGGGTCATTTATTGGACAGATTGGGGGGTCATTTATTGGACATATTAGGGGGGTCATTTATTGGACAGATTGGGGGGGCATTTATTGAAATATTGGAAAAAGTAGGGGAGACATTTATTGGACAGATTAAAAGGGGTATTTACTGGAGTATTGGACAGATTAGGGGGGACATTTATTGGATAGATTGGGGGGTATCTATTGAACAGATTAGGGGGGTGCAGATTTATTTGACAGATTGGGGGGGATTTATTGGACAGATTATCAGGGACACTTATTGGACAGTTTGGGGGGAGAATTAATTGGCCTGTGCACACATACAGTACAAGCAGCTGTTGAGTATTACATAGAGCCTTTAATGCCACAAACCTCCACTTTTTTGCACACTATATTTTCGCAATAGTATTTTATTTCCATTATTGATTAATGCTATGCACAGGATGGTTTTCTGGTATTTCATTTGGCTGGTAGATAATGCTGAAGAGCTGGCGCTCCACAGGAGGGGACCTGGAGAGGATCTCATATTGCAGCAGTAGCGGCAAGATAGAGCAGGTGCTGGAGAATGCCGGTTCACTAATACCCTAATACACTTAGCTCTTCTCCTTCCATATCCTCCATTTTTTCCTCCTTCTGTATCCTCCCTTATACCCTAATAGATTGTAAGCTCTTCTCCTTCTGTATCCTCCCTTATATCCTAATAGAGTGTAAGATCTTCTCCTGCTGTATCCTCCCTTATAGCCTAATAGATTGTAAGCTCTTCTCCTTCTGTATCCTCCCTCATACCCTAATAGAGTGTAAGCTCTTCTCCTTCTGTATCCTCCCGTATACCCTAATAGAGTGTAAGCTCTTCTCCTTCTGTATCCTCCCTTATACCCTAATAGATTGTAACTTTTTTTTATTAAGTAAAATCAAGTAATCATATGCAATATATACAATATATACAAAGTTACAGTAATAAATAAATAAAATAAAATAAATAATAACTGGACAAAAAGAAACAGGCCTAACAATTCGGCATATAATATATAATATCCAATATTCTATATGCAATCCTATCTACAACCTAACACTGCACTATAAACAAATCAACAGGAAGACTAAGAGACCCCGTCACCTGTTCATGCAGCCGTTCTTCAAAAATCTGTCTTTGTTATAAAAAATCTATGGGTGATAAGAGACAGAAAAGCCCACCCAGAGGGAAGTCATGAGGACTAAGGAGGCCTGATGTTCTTCCACGCCTTCATCCGGGACCCCCGTTCCCACCTGTCCTTCTCAAGCACCCGGATCTTGCCCACCTCATGCAGGATGTCATGCACCACCACCAGGACAGGGAGGACTTTCTTCCTAATGCAGAGCTGGCACCGTGCATTCCACGTGAAATAGCGAATCACTAGACTAACTAGATACAAATCCCCTCTGTTCTTGAATGCCCCATACACCCACTCAGCATAGGAAAGCTGGGAGAAGAAGGGGGCACCGAGGGCCAACCCCACCTGTTTACACACATCTACATTAAAGGGACACCGGAGCAGGAAGTGGTCCATAGTCTCCACCTCATCCTGACACTCCTCACGGAGACAAATTATCTCTGGCAGGCTGCGACTCTTCCGGATCCCCCTAAGGTAGAGTTTTCCTTGGAAGGAGAGCCAGGCTATATCCTGGCATTTCAAAGGAATTCTTGAGGAGTTAATAAGCCTCAAACCCTCCCTCATGGTGGAGCCTGGGCAATCCCTGAGGGACAATGGCTCATGAAAAGCCAGACCCAGGACCCGACTCACCAGAAGCTTCCTCGGAGTAGATCTCATGTCCTCTGCTGTCAATTGCCATTGCCGAACTATTTTCAAGCACGGGGCAACATAGGCCGGGAGCTGAGCCTGAGGAACTCGAGGGCTTTTCACTCGGCCACCATTCTCCCAGTCTCGCAGGAAGGGCTTAAACCAGGACTGGAAAATACCCACCCAGCCAGGCAGGCTCTCTGCCAACATGCTTCCAAAATTATGTTTCAGAAACAAGAGAGAGAAAAACACTACTGGGTTGACCATCCCTAGGCCACCCTCCCGCCTGGATAGGTAAGTGACATTTCTTTTCACCAGGCTCATACCGTTTCCCCATAACATCTGGAAAAACACGCTGTAGACCCTGATGTAGACAGATACTGGCAAAACACAGACGAAGCTGACGTATAAAAATATGGGGATCAGGTAGGTCTTGATAAGGTCAACCCTTTCCCTGAGAGACATTTTCCAGCTCTTCCAGACTGCAAACTTGGCACTGGCAATTTCCAGCCTGCGCTCCCAGTTTTTTGGCCATAATCACCAGGACCGAAATTAATGCCAAGGATCTTAATTTCCTGCTGGGGCATTGGGAAGGCGTCCGGAAGTTCGAAGCCCCCACCCTCCTCACCCATCCAGAAAACTTCACTCTTCTCATGATTGACCTTGGAGCCCGACGCTTCTGTATACTGTGCTATTAGAGAGGCCACCTCCTCTGCCTCATTTGTCCCAGAGACAATCACAGATACATCATCAGCATAGGCAATTACCTTCAAAGGAGGCTCACCAGGCACACCCAGAGGAACACCACATAACATGCTGCTCTCGACCCTTCTTATAAAGGGATCGATTGCAAACACATACAGTAGGGGACTCAGAGGGCATCCCTGTCGCACACCAGAGCCAACTTTGAAAGGCCTTCCAACCCAACCATTAACAAGAGGGAAGCTCTCAGCCCCTTCATACAGGGTTTGTAGCCAATTAATGAACCGCCCTGGCAGGCCGTACTTACCAAGAAGCAGTCATAGGTACTCATGATTGACCCTATCAAAAGCCTTTGCCTGATCTAACGCCAACAAGTACTTTCCCCAGCCTGCAGCCCTGCATCGCTCCAAGGCTTCCTGGACAGCTAAAACCGCTGAGAAGGTGCTTCTACCTTGGATGGAGCAGTGCTGATGACGGGAAAGCAGTTGCTCCGCTACTGACGACAAGCGCCAGAACAAAATCTTTGCCAGTATCTTTCGACATTGACAGGCTGATGGGGCGCCAGTTCTCAATCATCGAAGAGTCCTTTCCTTTTGACAGAAGGATCACAGCCGAGCGCCTCATGGAGGGAGGGAGGGAACCCTCTGCCAGACAGCAATTAAAGACCTCCACCAAATGTGGTGCCAGGATGGTCTTAAAACATTTATAAAATTCAGCTGTCAGACCATCTGACCCGGGCGACTTTTTGATGGCAAGGTGATCAATCACACTTACCAACTCATCGGCAGTGACCGGTTCTGTCAAGCTAGTGATAGAAAGGTCACCATTTTCCAATCCTGGAGTAGAGTCCAGGAAAGTTTCCATCCTTGCCCGGTCAA
Source organism: Gastrophryne carolinensis (assembly GCA_027917425.1). Lineage (NCBI taxonomy): Eukaryota > Metazoa > Chordata > Amphibia > Anura > Microhylidae > Gastrophryne > Gastrophryne carolinensis. Next base: position 511,609,499 of record CM051236.1, on the reverse strand, counting down.
GAACCCTTCTGCCCAGGAGGTCAGCATAAAAGGAAAGAATAATCTCCAGGATCCCAGATTTAGATCTTACCAGGCAACCTGTGCTATCCTTCAGACCAAGGACAGTCTTGAGAGCTGCAGCCTGTCTGCAATTCTGATAGGGATCGGGTGAGTGGTATTTCCCATAATCCCTTTCCAGAACCAGAGAAGCATGCCGGTCATACTGACACTTCCTGAGGAGAAGCTTGACTTCAGAGATTGCCCCTTGATCTCCACTATTCGAGACAAGGATGTCAAGTTTCCTCCGCAAGCGCAGGTAGGCATTGTATTTATCAAGCTGTTTTCTTTTTCCTAGGCTCCTGAAAAGCCCAGCAATTCTCATTTTGGTCAGCTCTCACCACTCAGACCTGCTGCTGCAAAAATCCTTAATGGAAACCTGTGCCTGAAAAAAATCCTCAAAAGATTGTCTTACCCCCTCCTCCTCAAGGAGAGCCGAATTCATCCTCCAGATGCCCCTTCCTCTAGGGGGTGTGTCAGAGGCATTCAAGACCATCGATAGTAAAAGGTGATCGGAGAACTCGACCGCCTGCAGCCGCGGAGGCTGAGAAGCTGAGCCCTCCTTCAAAAAAAACCTGTCTATTCTACTCTGACTGCTACCTCGCTGAAAAGTGAAGCCTGTGAGGTCTGGGGAGTGCTTAATGTGCACATCTTCCAGACCTGCCTCTCTAACCATGCTATTCAAAAAGAGACTATCGCAGCCCAGCTTGCCTTTGAAGCCTCTCCTGTCCATGGGCCTAGTGACGGTGTTAAAATCACCTCCAAAGACTACTGGCCGGGCTGTAAAAAGGAACGGCTTGATCTTTGTAAGGAGGCATTTCCTGTCCCACTTAGTTTGGGTTCCATAGATATTTATTAGGTGCAGGTCCTGCCCCCTTACAATGACTTCCAAGACCATGCACCTCCCGATCTCCACCTCAATGACTCGCCGGCAAGTTACCATGTCAGTTTTAAAAAGCACTGCCACTCCGCTGTAAGGCTTGGCCGCAAGAGACCAAAAAGAGGGTCCGTGCCTCCACTCCCACTTCACAGCATGAATGTCGACCAGACTGGCCAATCTGGTCTCCTGCAAAACCAAAATGTCAGCATCAAACTGGCTGAGAAAAAATAAGGCCATAAAACGAGCGCTTACTGATTTAATGCTGGCAACATTAATGGTTGCCACCTTTATCGGAGGGGGAACTGCCATCAGAGTCATTCGGGAGAATGTCTCTTAGCCTTCCCTCCGGCCTCACTATCGGATCCCTCACGCTTACTGGAGGAGGCTTGTGTTTCCTCCTCCATATCTGAGGCCTCAGAATCAAATGAAGAAATCTCTATTGAGTCCTCAGAAAGTGCCTCAAACCGGTTGAAGAGCTGCACCCTATGGCTCTTCCCCAGTTCGGGCACTCCATTGTTCTTTTTTCTTTTCTTCTTGTTAGCAAACCTGAGAGCAAGGTAATCCTGATCCTCGGGGGAGAGTCCAGACCACGCTGTCTTGGGATCTGAACTCCCACCCTGCTCAGAAGGGGGTGCAGGGTCAGGATCACCTAGCCCCAGCCTGCAAGGTTTTACAGCAGGGGCCACAATTACTGGGACCCCCTTGGTACTTGCAGTGCCAGCCCCCCGGGCCGCCTCAGCTATTAAATTACTTGATCTTACATTGGTGGTTGCTGACTTGGGGGCAGACTGGGGATTCGTCTGACGAAGCTTAAGTCATGTTCCGCACTCCCTACTGGACTGATCAGGGCAAAAATGTCTGCGGCTGTGAATCCCATACCCAGTATGAGATCCACCACCACCCGCCGGGTGATAACTGGCCCCTCCCCCTCCCACCTAAGCTGGACCAGGTTGCGCCTATTGAAGCCGCTGGCAGGGGCGTTGGCTTCACTGGGCACAGACATCCTCTCACCAGCAGCTTCTCCACCACGCCTGGCAACCTGGGCACAGGACACATGGGACTGCACTGCAGCACCAACAGCATTATTGGCCCTACTCCCTGTGCCACCTTGCTGGATGAAATACAGGGCAGGGCGGACAGCAGGGGTCCCAGCATTAGGTGGCACAGTCTTATTATTGTCCACCTGAGGTGCAGGTGAGGGGACAGTCACAACATCAGCAGCAGTCACAGCAGCGGGCCCAGCAGAAAGTACAACAATAGAATTTACCCCTGTGGACTCAACCCCAGACACAGTAGCAGTAACATGAGCAACAACATCAGTAACAGCACCCAAACCAGCTGAAGCAGAAACAATAGAAGCCCTGCCAGCAAGACCCAAACCTGCGGGTGAGTCCCCCATGGCCCCAGGCCCACCAAGTTCGGCGCACCCAGGAACCCGGATGGGTGCCAGGATGGTACTTACGGCTGGCGCCACCTCACCCTTTTCAGGGCAAGGAGCGCCACAGTTCTATACCCCCTGACACAGCGCCTATGGCGCACTCCGCAGGTTGGCTGGACAGATGGACGTTGTCCTTAGCTGGCATGGGCTCCTCAGGCTGGCGGCTGTCCTCTGGAAGATCTGCTCCAGTAGGGGCTTCCTGGATGCCCAGCGATGTCACGCACTCCTGATGTGTTGCCTCAGCAAGAGAGTCTTCCAATGCTGGTTCCGGGGCTCCCGGCTCTGCTACTGCTGCAACTTTGGGTGGAGGTACAGCTGGAGAATCCTCCACCATCGGGGTCTCATCCACATGGTCGGCCTCTTCCTCCTTCACAGTGGGGCCTGAGCGCTGCATGAACTTAAATCGCTGCTGCCGACATGCTGATTCAAGCTCAGCTAAGTCTGCTTAATTTGACCGCCGATCCAGTCCCCGAGCCTTGCTGGTGTCCATTTTCTTTTTCTTTAATGCGATTTTCATCTTGCACAGCTTCTCCTCCTCCTTCGCCACACTGCACAAATTACTGCATACACGGCTGCGAAAAGCTGACAAACTCTCACCGGGCTGGAGCACCGTGGTGTTAGTAACGCCGCTGGTGGAAGCAGTCCCAGGATCCGGAGGTTTAATATTCCTCCGGGGACGACTCGGAATCATCCGTGCTGCCTGGGGAGGCACTCCCAGGAAAGCCCCAGGCTTCACAGGCCTCTGGTAATTAGGAGCAGTTGTGTGTTCTGGCTCTCACAGTGTGTGACCACACCCACCTAATTACCCTAATAGATTGTAAGCTCTTCTCCTTCTGTATCCTCCCTTATACCCTAATAGAGTGTAAGCTCTTCTCCTCCTATATCCTCCCTTATACCCTAATAGAGTGTAAGCTCTTCTCCTTCTGTATCCTCCCTTATACCCTAATAGAGTGTAAGCTCTTCTCCTTCTGTATCCTCCCTTATACCCTAATAGAGTGTAAGCTCTTCTCCTTCTGTATCCTCCCTTATACCAAAATAGATTGTAAGCTTTTATCCTTCTGTATCCTCCCTTATACCCTAGTAGATTGTAAGCTCTTCTCCTTCAGTATCCTCCATTATACCCTAATAGAGTGTAAGCTCTTCTCCTTCTGTATCCTCCCTTATACCCTAATAGAGTGTAAGCTCTTCTGCTTCTGTATCCTCCCTTATACCCTAATAGAGTGTAAGCTCGTCTCCCTCTGCATCCTCCCTTATACCCTAATAGATTGTAAGCCCTTCTCCTTCTGTATCCTCCATTATATCCAAAAAGATTGTAAGCCCTTCTCCTTAAGTATCCTCCATTATATCTGAATAGATTGTAAGCTCTTCCTCCTTCTGTATCCATGTATCATGTATTAATGTACACGCACACTGTGCCGATTGGTGCCCTCACATGTGTCATAGGTAAAATAAGTTCTGGGGGCAATCTGGGGGGGTTTCACATAGCGGAGAATCCTAAATACGGAAGCCGCAGGGACAAGAACTAAAACCTGGGATAGTGATAATCCTGTGTTTTGGTCCACTTTAACTGCAATAGATGCACAGAATATGTTAAAAACACTACCTTCCCTGGACCCTACTAATACATATAATATACAAAAATGTAGACAATGTGATAATACAAACTGAAAAATGAGGCAGCCCCCCGGCAGACTCTTAAAGTGATATATAGTGTCACGCCAGGAATATAAACCATACATTAATAATAAAGTTCCAATATTCCTGAATATACTCCAATACAATCCCTAAAGTGCAATTCGCATAACCACGAGTATCATAGGGGTACAGAAAAAGCAAGCATCATATAGTGCCTATAAACATCAATAACCCACAATATCCATTCAATTCCAAATGATTCCAACCATTCCCCAAAAATTCACTGCAGTCATTACCTCGAAACAAAACAAGGGTGAGAAATTAATAAAGAGATATTTAGAACCCATACATGTAGGGAAAGATGCTTGCAAAAAAAAAAGATATGACCTATGGATACAGCATAGCTACCGCCCAGTAATAAAAATGAAGGTCCATGTGGGCTAGACATCTCCTAAATGAAGCACAGGCCTGTACTCTGCTGTACTCAAACTCTGGAACCGGTAAATTCCTTTTTTTCTTTTCCTTCACTTCCCTGGACAGTTCCTTTAACATACATACAGGAGGCAATCATCCCCCGATTCATGGATTACATGTGTCCCCTGCCTGGATTAGTTACTTTTCGCTTGCACATACACGCCAAGGGCGTGCTCCACATCTCTACAGTTTAGGCCTTCGCATTAAAGGAGTAACGCGCCTTATGTTCGACTAGCCCTGGCTGGGGCCAAAAGGGATTTTGGAACTTGCGGCTTTTGATATTACCTAGTGCTGCTTATTGTTGTTGTTATTATTTCTTTTTAATTATGCAAAGTGCTAATCAGTTTGATTATGCACAGTGCTAATCAGGTTAATTATGCAAAGTGCTAATCAGTTCTTCCCGAGCCACAGGAGGAGAGCAGAGGTGCTGGCGGTGAATAGCATCGCTGGATGCAAGCAGTCACGGCAGTCAATGCTTATTAAGACAGGAGTCTCGAGAAGAGACAGCGGAGCAGGGGGAGATGCATTCATCTCGCAGGAAAAGGAAAGGGCTTTGGATGCTTCGTAAAAAAAAAGCAATATCCAGTCACAGTGTGAGAAAATGTGTTTTCTGTGCGGGTTGGCTCGCTGCAAATTTGCTTTGTGGTAAGACTACTGATTACTGACTAAAGAGAGGGAAAGCCGGGCTAAGGGGAAGACCAGGAGTGACTCAGCGAGATAACTTAGAAGAACAACTTCACTTTCTTTTTAGATGTTGACTCCCCCGAGTAATGTGGGGGGGAGGAGGGTTTGTTCTCTCTCTCTCTATTTGGAAGGAAAGGAATATCTTATAAAAAAAACTCAGTTGCATCAAGGCCTCTTCTCCACCTAACAACGGGGACCATCAAATCGGAATTCTGGACTTATGTAGAAGAATATGGTGAGTCCCAGTGTGGGTGCGTCTAAAATCCGGGTGCAATCAGTTTTGTTAAAATTTAGGTTTGAGTTATCCAACTGTGTTCAAATTTGGGTTTGAGTTATCCAACTGGTTCCATTGTCTCTTCAAAGGACATGTGTTCCAGGCCTTTGTAGGAGCACATTAGTTTTTTTTGTGTATGGAGAGTCCCAGTGTAGGTGCTTCTAAAATCTGGGTGCAATCAGTTGGGTTCAAATTTGGGTTTGAGTTATCCAACTGGTTCTATTGCCTCTTCAAAAGACATATGTTCCAGGCCTTTGTAGGAGCACATTAGTCTTTTTTGTGTATGGAGAGTCCCAGTGTGGGTGCTTCTAAAATCTGGGTGCGATCAGTTGGGCTCAATTTTGGGTTTGAGTTATCCAACTGGGTTTAAATTTGGGTTTGATTTTTCCAACTGGTTCCGTTGTCCCTTCAAAGGACATGTGTTCCAGGCCTTTGTAGGAGCACATTAGTCTTTTTTTGTGTATAGTGAGTCCCAGTAGGGTGGTTCTAAAATCTTATTGAGATTAGTGATGAGCCACCAAACTCTTGTTTAAAGTTTGGCTGAACTTGGCGAACCCGAGCTATAACTTGATCCGAACCCAAAGCCCATTGGAATCAATGGGGCCCAAACTTGGTGACCCAAACATGGCTGTAAAATGGGGGTAGTAAGGGGCATGTGGTAGAGGAGGGCAATTGTCCAGCAAAATGGGGTAGAGAAAGTACTTAAAATAATAACATAAAATAAAAAAATATATAAAAAACTCTCAGCAGATGTTCTCCTGTCCCTTACTATATGGGCCCCCTCTACTTTACTGGCTTTTGTAGGAGCACATTAGCCTTTGTGATGTATGTTGAGTCCTAGTAGGGTGCTTCTAAAATGTTATTGAGATTAGTTGGGTTCAAATTTTGGTTTGAGTTCACCCAACGGGTCCCGTTGTCTCTTAACAAGACGTGTATTCCTAACCTTTGTAGGAGCACATTAGCCTTTGTGATGTATGGGGAGCCCCAGTAGGGTGCTTCTAAAATTTCATTGGGATCAGTTGGGTAAACTCAAATCCAAATGATCCCAATAAGATTTTAGAAGCACCCTATTGGGGCTCACTATACATCACAAAGGCTAATGTGCTCCTACAAAGGCCTGGATTACAGTACATGTCTTGTGAAGAGCCGATGGATCACGATGGGTAAATTCAAACCCAATTCGAACCCGATGGGTTCCATTGTCTCTTTACAAGAAATGTATTTTATGCTTTTGTTGGAGCCCATTAGCCTTTGTGATGTATGTTGAGTCCCAGTAGGGTGCTTTGGTTTAAATTTGGGTTTGATTTTACCCAACGGGTCCCGTTGTCTCTTCACCAGACATGTATTCCTGGCCTTTGTAGGAGTACATTAGCCTTTGTTATGTATGGGAAGTCCCAGTAGGATGCTTCTAAAATTGTATTGGGATCAGTTGGGATCAAATTCGGGTTTGAGTTCACCCACATTAGCACATTATCCTTTGTAATGTATGGTGAGCCCAAGTAGGGTGCTTCTAAAATCTTATTGAGATCAGTTGGGTTCAAATTTGGGTTTGACTTTAGCCAACCAGTCTATTTGTCTCTTAACAAGACATGTATTCCTGGCCTTTGTAGGAGCACATTAACCTTTGCGATGTATGGTGAGTCCCAGTAGGGTGCTTCTAAAATCCTATTGGAATCATTTGAGTTCATATCCAGGCTTCCCAACTGGATGTACACCTGCATTAGAGCTTGGAAAGTAGGGAGGTAACTGACAGACCTGTGTGTAGAAACGTTACAAAGACTCTGTGGGGAGGGTACTTAGGTCAAGAAGAATGTTGTGTGTGTATTTTATAGAAAAAAACAGATCGACTTTTAGCCATCTTGGTTAAACTACTATAGACTGACATAGCAGAAACAGTAGGTAGTTTCTCATCATTTGGTTGAGCAGTAAAGTTTACTCACCCAAAGCTTATGGTCATGGCACTTTGCTACCTTTCTGCCTTGCCTGTGGCTACATCTTTCTGTACTTGTTCTTCAGCTTGTGATACGACAACCAGACAGCTTCATGGTAAATGGCAGGAAAAATACATTTCAATGTGCGTCTCAAACGTCTTTGAAACTTATCGGAATAGCTTTGCTAAATCAATCTCAGGTTTTGAAATTGATCAAACCGATTCTCAGAAAGTCTTCGCATGCCGGCACCCTGGAGACTCTTTGCTTGGCTGTCCTCCAGTGGTTTTACATGAGCCCCTGGGACTTCTCAGCCTAGATGACGCTATGTGGAATTACAATTCTTAAGTGGAAAAGATCATCTGAGATCACAAGATATAAACCAGAGACGTTCTGCATCTGTAAACTCGTTTTAGAAAAAATTATCCAACATCGCCCTGAGTGTCCTGACCCAAAGGTAGAGCGAAGCCCTAGAGTCACGCACTTGCCCACCATAGCAAAACAGATGCTCAGGGCCAGGAGAAAGCTATATACAAACTAAAATACAATGTACACAAGTTTTGGCTGATTACAGGGGTCGAGTCTTTAGAGGAGTGTGATTCATTGTAACATTGTCATGGTCATGGTCCTGAGTAAAGTCACTGCAACATCGAGATCACCGGGTTACGGTCCCTTGATACAGACCATTCGAGATCCTGACAGGCTTCAGGGCCTTTCTCACTACCATCAGTGAACAGGGCAGTGCCAGCCCTGTAAAAAGCTGCCAGCTCTAGTTAAAGTAGGCCCAGTCTATTAGCGGGTCTATCTTGGGCCAGGCCCAGTAGCGTGAATCATGAACACATGAGAATTTGTGTATCAAGATAACAAAGCCTCCTAAGATTAAGTTATATCACTTTAAAGTGGAACAAAACCTGGGATTTTGACTATCCCTAGATTTGTTCAGTGTCCCTGGATGCCCCACTGTGTGAAACCCCTCAGAACCCCCGTACAAACTCACCTCTTCACGGTCCAATGGCGCATATGCCGCTGAACCGTGAATCCTTTAAAGTGCCTTGGGATACCCGGCTGTGTGAAACCCCTCAGAACGCCTGTACAAACTCACCTCTTCTTGGTCCAATGGCGCATGCGCAGGCTTTCGCCCAATCAGAGTCGTATGCCGTGCCTGTGTCATTTGGCAAATGACTCTGATAGACTTCAATGGGGAGAGAGAGCGGGCACATCCCCAGTGATGTGCATCCCTTGTACCTTTGGGCTGTGTGCACATGCTTCTCCATATTCAGATAGGCTGGAGCAGAAGCATGTGCACACAGCCCAAAGGTACAAGGGGTGCGCCACTCTCTCTCCCCATTGTAAACAATCTGAGCCGTTTGCTGAATTAAATGGGTAGGGCAAACATCTCTCGAGAGAGCCTGCACATGTGCTGTTGGACCCAGGAAAAGGTAAGCTTTTACTGACAATCTGTGTGGGTTTCACACAGTGGGGTATCTCAGTTTGGGAGAAGGGCTGCAGTCGGCCGCCCTGGGTTTTGTCCTGTTCTAAGAATGCACTAGACAAACTATATACATACAATGATTAGATACATATACAAGTCAGAAGGGTAGATACAAGTTACAATAGAGTAAGCAGATAAAATGTATGTCAGTTAGTGTTAGCTGCACTAGGTAGCCACAGACAGGTGTGGGGTTTCTTGTTCTTCTGGCTCAAACACAATGACAGCGTGACCTTTCTCCAGAAAGAGAGAGGTAGGTTGTCCCTTCTCTGAACATTTAAACACATGACTGGTCACTCCCCCTGGAAGGGGCCATGTTCTCCTCTCCTACCCAGAAGCTTCTAAGCACAAATATGTGTTCCAGCTTTTCGGTAAAAAGCCATAGAGAGGCGTTTCTAGTGTCATCTGGCCCAGACGGGTTCTCAGCACCGCTCCCAGTCCACTTCGACTTCTTTTGGTGGGACTGCCAAATGCAGCATGGCTGCTCTTTACCTTAGGTCATGCGTAGCTACAATGAGCAGCCAGGTAATGACTATGTAAGCGAGAGCCACAGGCAGAGTAAAGCAGCAATGCGAGAGAGGAGGCACAGGAGTTGCAAGTTCATGGAGCTCAGGACACATCTCAGGAGGAGCTCAGGACACATCTCAGGAGGAGGAGCGAGTTGTCAGTGTTCAGGAATTGTGGGCAGGGGGTCTATGACCACAAAGGGTTCAGCAGCAGCAGCAGCTCAGGAGCACCATTGGGGCATGCTTAGCTGCAAAGAGCAGCCAGGTAATGACTATGTAAGCAAGGGCCGCACTCAAAGTAAAGCAGCAATGCAGAAGAGGGGCACAGGAGCTACAAGTTCATGGAGCTCAGGGCACATCGCAGGAGGTGGAAGGAGCAAACTTTCAGGGATCATGAGTTTTGGAGAGTAGGTGCCTGAGCATAAAGAGTTCAGCAGTTCAGAAGCACCCAGAAAATCATGTGAACTACCCATTAATGTTCCGGCAGGAATCACATCCTCACGTTCACCATATTGGTAGCTAGGGAATGCAGGTTAAATCTCCAGATTAAATTCCCTACATGGAGCAGCCCCCAGTTTGTGTCAAACATCTCTAGAAATGACCCTGTCACGAGGGGACAGCATTACATAGATAGAAGCCATTGAGATGTTTCTACTTTATAATAAACCCGACAGAAGTGGTCTCTGCTCGTCACTTTCATAACCTGTAGAAAATGTCATCCAAACTCCGCAGCAGCAGCTAAGGAGCACCATTAGGGCATGCTTAGCTGCAATGACTATGTAAGCGAGAGCCACATTCAAGGTAAAGCAGCAATGCGGGAGAAGGGCACAGGAACTGCAAGTTCATGGCGCTCAGGACACATCTCAGAGGAGGAGAAGCGAGCGGTCAGGGTTCAGGAGTTTCAGGGAGTGGGTGCCTGACCACAAAGGGTTCAACAGCAGCTCAGAAACACTATTAGGGCATGCTTAGCTGCAAAGAGCAGCCAGGTAATGACTTTGTAAGAGCGAGGGCACTCAAGGTAAAGCTGCAATGCGGGAGAGTGGCAGAGGAGCTGCAAGTTCATGGCACTCAGGACACATCTCAGGAGATGAAGGAGCAAGCTGTCAGGGTTCAGAAGTTTTGGGGAGTGGGTGCCTAACCACAAAGGGTTCAGCAGCAGCTCAGGAGCACCATTAAGTCATGCTTCTCGGGAATTAGCAGCCAGGTAATGACTATGTTAGTAAGAGCTGCATTTAAAAGTAAAGCAGCTCTGCGAGAGAAGAGGCACAGGAGCTGCAAGTTCATAGAGCTCAGGACACATCTTGGGAGGACTAGCGAGCTGTTAGGATCCAGGAGTTTCGGGGAGTGGGTGTTTGACCATAAAGAGTTAAGAAGCACCTCTGGAGCACCATGCATGCTTAGCTGCAAAGAGCAGCCAGGTAATGACTATGTAAGCGAGAGCCACATTCCAGGTAAAGCAGCAATGCGGGAGAAGAGCACAGAAGCTGCAAGTTCATGGAGCTCAGAGCACATCTGAGGAGATGGGAGGAGCTATAGGGGTTTAGGAGTTTTGGGGAGTGGGTGTCTGACCCCAAAGGGTTCAGCAGCAGTTCAAGAGCACCATTAGGGCATGCTTAGCTGCAAAGATCAGCCAGGTAATTACTTTGTAAGGAAGAGCGCACACAAAGTAAAGCAGCAATGTGAGAGAGGAGGCACAGGAGCTGCAAGTTCATGGAGCTCAGGACACATTTCCGGTGGAGGAGGAGCGAGCTGTCAGGGTTCAGGAGTTTCAGGGAGTGGGTTCAGCAGCAGCTCAGAAGCACCGAAAAATTCATGTGAACTACCCATTTATGTTCCTGCAGGAGTCACATCCTCATGGTTACCATATTGGTAGCTGGGGAATGCAGGTTAAATCCCCCCCCATCAAATTCCTTACGTGGAGCAGCCCCTAGTTAGTCAAACCATCTCTAGAAATTACCCCGTCATGAGAGGACAGCGTTCCATAGATAGAAGCCATCGAGATGGAGCTCAGGACACATCTCAGGTGGAGGAGGAGCGAGCTGTCAGGGTTCAGGAGTTTCAGGGAGTGGGTTTCTGACCACAAAGATTTTAGCAGCGGCTCAAAAGCACCATTAGGGCATGCTTAGCTGCAATGAGCAGCCAGGTAATGACTTTGTCAGAGCGAGGGCACTGAAAGTGAAGCAGCAATGCGAGAGAGGATGCACAGGAGCTGCAAGTTCAGTGAGCTGAGGACACATCTTAGGAGGAGAAGCGAGCTGTCGGGGTTCAGGAGTTTTAAGGAAAAAAAGTTCACCAGCAGCTCAATTAGGTCATGCTTAGCTGCAAAGAGCAGCCAGGTAATTTCTATGTAAGGAAGAGCTGCAAGTTCATGGAGCTCAGGACACATCTCAGGAGGATCACATTCATTATGTGGTGCAGCCCCTAGTTTGTGTCAAGCCGTTTCTAGAAATGACCCCGTCATGAGGGGACAGTGTTCCATAGATAGAAGCCATCGAGATGTTTCTACTTTATAATAAGCCCAACAGAAGTGGCCTCTGCTCGTCACTTTCAGAACTTGTAGGAGATGTCATCCAAACTCCGCGGTCCAGGGAGAATTCTCCAGCTCCGTATTGGTGGAGGGGCAGCAATTAGTTTTAATTCAGTGATCGGTCGGCTTTGATGGTGTCCTCTGTAAACCATTCTAATATTTACGCCCAAAATATTATGCTCGCCGTCTAAGCACCGTCAGCTGTCACCGGAGTCATTTGTCATAATTAAAGAGGCCTCATCGCGTTACTCTGAAGCAAGAAGATTCTGTGCCCATCATAGAAAACACCCGCATGGGGCATCAAGGGCACCGAGTGTTCCACGTGCACCAAAATAAAACTATTAATGCCTCTTATTTTAGCAGTAGCGGAATTTACTGCTAAACCACGGTGGTAATTATTTGACCCGACTACACTTTTAACTTGCTGGAATTTTATGAGTGCCCTCTTATTTAAAGCAGAACAAAACCTGAGAATTTGATTTTCCCTGGGCTTTGTTCCGTGCCCCAATTCGGGATGCCCCGCTGCGCGAAAGCCGCCAGTTTGCCCACCAAAACTCACCTTTCACGCTACAATAGTTCAATCAGAGCCCTTTGCCTTGACTACGTAATTCAGAAAGCGCGTGCTGTCACATACCCTGTATCCCTGTTGGGGAGAAGAAATCACATACATAAAGAATAGAATGAAAGAGGAAAGAAAGAAAGAAAGGCCGGCACCCGCCCAGGTACGCTCAGTGCCGGCACCCGCCCAGGTACGCTCAGTGCCGGCACCCGCCCAGGTACGCTCATTGCCGGCACCTGCCCAGGTACGCTCAGTGCCGGCACCTGCCCAGGTACGCTCATTGCCGGCACCTGCCCAGGTACGCTCAGTGCCGGCACCTGCCCAGGTACGCTCAGTGCCGGCACCTGCCCAGGTACGCTCAGTGCCGGCACCTGCCCAGGTACGCTCAGTGCCGGCACCTTCCCAGGTACGCTCAGTGCCGGCACCTGCCCAGGTACGCTCAGTGCCGGCACTTGCCCAGGTACGCTCAGTGCCGGCACCTGCCCAGGTACGCTCAGTGCCGGCACCTGCCCAGGTACGCTCAGTGCCGGCACCTTCCCAGGTACGCTCATTGCCGGCACCTGCCCAGGTACGCTCAGTGCCGGCACCTGCCCAGGTACGCTCAGTGCCGGCACCTGCCCAGGTACGCTCAGTGCCGACACCTGCCCAGGTACGCTCAGTGCCGGCACCTGCCCAGGTACGCTCAGTGCCGGCACCTGCCCAGGTACGCTCAGTGCCGGCACCTGCCCAGGTACGCTCATTGCCGGCACCCGCCCAGGTACGCTCATTGCCGGCACCTGCCCAGGTACGCTCAGTGCCGGCACCTGCCCAGGTACGCTCATTGCCGGCACCTGCCCAGGTACGCTCATTGCCGGCACCTGCCCAGGTACGCTCCGTGCCGGCACCTGCCCAGGTACGCTCCGTGCCGGCACCTGCCCAGGTACGCTCATTGCCGGCACCTGCCCAGGTACGCTCCGTGCCGGCACCTGCCCAGGTACGCTCATTGCCGGCACCTGCCCAGGTACGCTCATTGCCGGCACCTGCCCAGGTACGCTCAGTGCCGGCACCTGCCCAGGTACGCTCAGTGCCGGCACCTGCCCAGGTACGCTCAGTGCCGGCACCTGCCCAGGTACGCTTAGTGCCGGCACCTGCCCAGGTACGCTCAGTGCCGGCACCTGCCCAGGTACGCTCAGTGCCGGCACCTGCCCAGGTACGCTCATTGCCGGCACCTGCCCAGGTACGCTCATTGCCGGCACCTGCCCAGGTACGCTCATTGCCGGCACCTGCCCAGGTACGCTCATTGCCGGCACCTGCCCAGGTACGCTCATTGCCGGCACCTGCCCAGGTACGCTCATTGCCGGCACCTGCCCAGGTACGCTCATTGCCGGCACCTGCCCAGGTACGCTCATTGCCGGCACCTGCCCAGGTACGCTCAGTGCCGGCACCTGCCCAGGTACGCTCATTGCCGGCACCTGCCCAGGTACGCTCATTGCCGGCACCTGCCCAGGTACGCTCCGTGCCGGCACCTGCCCAGGTACGCTCATTGCCGGCACCTGCCCAGGTACGCTCATTGCCGGCACCTGCCCAGGTACGCTCATTGCCGGCACCTGCCCAGGTACGCTCATTGCCGGCACCTGCCCAGGTACGCTCATTGCCGGCACCTGCCCAGGTACGCTCAGTGCCGGCACCTGCCCAGGTACGCTCAGTGCCGGCACCTGCCCAGGTACGCTCAGTGCCGGCACCTGCCCAGGTACGCTCAGTGCCGGCACCTGCCCAGGTACGCTCAGTGCCGGCACCTGCCCAGGTACGCTCATTGCCGGCACCTGCCCAGGTACGCTCATTGCCGGCACCTGCCCAGGTACGCTCAGTGCCGGCACCTGCCCAGGTACGCTCATTGCCGGCACCTGCCCAGGTACGCTCATTGCCGGCACCTGCCCAGGTACGCTCATTGCCGGCACCTGCCCAGGTACGCTCATTGCCGGCACCTGCCCAGGTACGCTCATTGCCGGCACCTGCCCAGGTACGCTCATTGCCGGCACCTGCCCAGGTACGCTCAGTGCCGGCACCTGCCCAGGTACGCTCATTGCCGGCACCTGCCCAGGTACGCTCATTGCCGGCACCTGCCCAGGTACGCTCAGTGCCGGCACCTGCCCAGGTACGCTCAGTGCCGGCACCTGCCCAGGTACGCTCAGTGCCGGCACCTGCCCAGGTACGCTCAGTGCCGGCACCTGCCCAGGTACGCTCAGTGCCGACACCTGCCCAGGTACGCTCAGTGCCGGCACCTGCCCAGGTACGCTCATTGCCGGCACCTGCCCAGGTACGCTCATTGCCGGCACCTGCCCAGGTACGCTCATTGCCGGCACCTGCCCAGGTACGCTCCGTGCCGGCACCTGCCCAGGTACGCTCATTGCCGGCACCTGCCCAGGTACGCTCCGTGCCGGCACCTGCCCAGGTACGCTCATTGCCGGCACCTGCCCAGGTACGCTCATTGCCGGCACCTGCCCAGGTACGCTCATTGCCGGCACCTGCCCAGGTACGCTCAGTGCCGGCACCTGCCCAGGTACGCTCAGTGCCGGCACCTGCCCAGGTACGCTCAGTGCCGGCACCTGCCCAGGTACGCTCAGTGCCGGCACCTGCCCAGGTACGCTCAGTGCCGGCACCTGCCCAGGTACGCTCATTGCCGGCACCTGCCCAGGTACGCTCATTGCCGGCACCTGCCCAGGTACGCTCATTGCCGGCACCTGCCCAGGTACGCTCATTGCCGGCACCTGCCCAGGTACGCTCATTGCCGGCACCTGCCCAGGTACGCTCATTGCCGGCACCTGCCCAGGTACGCTCATTGCCGGCACCTGCCCAGGTACGCTCATTGCCGGCACCTGCCCAGGTACGCTCAGTGCCGGCACCTGCCCAGGTACGCTCATTGCCCAGGTACGCTCAGTGCCGGCACCTGCCCAGGTACGCTCATTGCCGGCACCTGCCCAGGTACGCTCATTGCCGGCACCTGCCCAGGTACGCTCATTGCCGGCACCTGCCCAGGTACGCTCATTGCCGGCACCTGCCCAGGTACGCTCATTGCCGGCACCTGCCCAGGTACGCTCAGTGCCGGCACCTGCCCAGGTACGCTCAGTGCCGGCACCTGCCCAGGTACGCTCAGTGCCGGCACCTGCCCAGGTACGCTCAGTGCCGGCACCTGCCCAGGTACGCTCAGTGCCGGCACCTGCCCAGGTACGCTCAGTGCCGGCACCTGCCCAGGTACGCTCATTGCCGGCACCTGCCCAGGTACGCTCATTGCCGGCACCTGCCCAGGTACGCTCAGTGCCGGCACCTGCCCAGGTACGCTCATTGCCGGCACCTGCCCAGGTACGCTCATTGCCGGCACCTGCCCAGGTACGCTCATTGCCGGCACCTGCCCAGGTACGCTCATTGCCGGCACCTGCCCAGGTACGCTCATTGCCGGCACCTGCCCAGGTACGCTCATTGCCGGCACCTGCCCAGGTACGCTCAGTGCCGGCACCTGCCCAGGTACGCTCATTGCCGACACCTGCCCAGGTACGCTCAGTGCCGGCACCTGCCCAGGTACGCTCATTGCCGGCACCTGCCCAGGTACGCTCATTGCCGGCACCTGCCCAGGTACGCTCATTGCCGGCACCTGCCCAGGTACGCTCAGTGCTGGCACCTGCCCTTGTCGCTGATTGGCTGAGTGCCCCATGTGGTAACAGGGAAGAGGTCCATTTTCGGGTGGTACACACATCGGGGCATCCCAAATCAGTATGACCCGCCAAGGATAAACAATACCATCAAGCCTTTTTTTGTGGGGTGGAGAGCCACCAAACGACTAACAGGAGCTCAGACGTGACTGAAAGCAAGTGGCAGGGGCGGGTCCTGTGTCTGTGGGATCTTCGTGCATTCGGATGTTTCCTTTTATCTCTCTCACCTGCTATTCATTATATGGGCTTGGTTAAAGGCCTCCTCCGCATTTCCTCTAACACTAACAATACAGGAGAGGAGTCCAAGCAAACATAAACACATGCAAAGCTCATTATAGAATAAGACCCCCCTCCTCCTCCTCGCACCGCACGCCCCACCTCGGTGCATGAGGACGGCAAGAATCCTCTTGGACGCGTCGCTCTACGGACGCCGTATGGCTGATTGTTCTCAGAGTAAACAGGCCGTGGGTGGCAGCTTGCTCTGCAGTGTTTATACATTCCCCTGCAATGTTTGTAGTGCTGTTGGTTGACTGTAAACAGGCCGAGCCTGTATATATATTTGTAATGTATACATTAGTGGGGGATAGGCCGTGGGCAGCGAGCCGGGCCCGCTTGAGTGGAACCAGAGAAAGTTGTCCCGGGGCAGAGTCTCCCGCGTGACTGGGATTCTCCACATACACGGCGGCAGGTTGGGATTCTTCGCATACAGGTTGCTTCCGCGTCGACAGGTTCACTTGGAGAAGGAGATCTCCGCTAAGTGGCACTTGTGTGTAATATGAGCACTTCAGCTATTGCCGATACTTCAACCTGCATAGCTCTCCACTTTCTGCACACCTATGAGGGCGACAAAAATGTGTAGGCTACGATATCAAAAGCTATCTTTAGGCTGAACCGAGGACGGGGGAGCGCCGCGCCCATATGTGCACGCCGAACATTTCGGAGTTTATTGTTGTTAATTTTTTGAGGACCCTTGTATGTTTGTGATACAAGCGCTCCTGGTTCTTTCTCTTATTGCCAGACTTGCAGTGTCTCCGCACAGGGCCAGCTCCAGGCTTATGTGGGCCCTTGGGCGGCATGGTCTCAATGGGCCCCTTTGGGGTGAAGAGTTGCGTCACATCACCGAGGTACGCCCCACATCAGGATGCCCCCTATAGAGCATGCTCTTTGGACCAAAACTCTAGTTTTGGTCTACTTTGTGCACCAAAACCCCTTTAAACCTGACCTCGGAGTCTAAACGAATCTAGATCCTCCTGATTTTGGATGCCCCTGTGTGACCCCCCCCCCCCCCCTTTGTTCATTACTTTCCTGGATCTGGTGAATGCACTGTGGGATCGCAAGTTTGAGTTAACGGCCAAACCAGGGGGGTTCTTTCACAAACAGGGGCATCCCAAATTGCGATTCCCCTGTAAAGCGGACCAAAACTCGGGGGGGAATTGCTTGCGTAGTGGATATGCCAGCAATACCAGGGGGTGTCACACAGTAGGGTATCACAGATTGGGATGCTCCAGGGATAGGAAATCAGCTGGGTTGGGCAACTTAAAAGCAGAGCAAAATCCGACACTTCCTCCCCTGGAATCTAAATCGAGATGCCCTGTTGTGTGCAACCCCACCATCCGAGGAGATGTGGGCACCAGCTGTGGCGGGCCCTATGCAAGCTGTCTCCCCACACCTTGCAGCATCTGTGGCAAAAGCCCAGGTGTTACAGTATTATGCTGTGATGGCTCTCTGTCTGCTGGCAGCGCCAGGGGCCAGGGCTGTAGGTTCTGCAGGGTGCAACTAGGATGCAGCAGGTCGTTTACCCCCAGCGATTTGTGCAAAGGGCACTTGGGGAAACAAGGTGCTGACATTTTAATTTCTCCCTACAGCTCTGGCCCCTGGAGTTGCCAGCAGACTGCGCGCCACACTGTGGTAGTGACTGATGAAGAACTGGACCTCATTGTTCCCCAGGGTTGACTACCCAGGGCCCACACTGCGCCAGCACAGCCTAGAACTCCAATCAGACCACAGGGATTTGTGATGCCCCTGTAGTGTGTGAACCCCCAAGATTAGCCAAAATCTTCCACGCCACATTCACAGATGCACATTTAATCAGCATTGATTGCTGTGCATATTAATACATGGCAAACAATGCTGAATTGAATGTCGGGCGCCTCCCCCTGCCCGCTGCCAATCTTCGGGGAGACTGCAAACATTGGATGAAGCGGTGCAGAGGAGGACCGCACATGCACTAGGAGATCTAGGAACAAGATGAGATTACGGGTTTCACATCTTGGGAATAACCCTGAGAAGGGCTTTCACTAGTCATTTTGACTCTACGGCTGGGGTGCACTTTAAAGTGGACCAAAACCCAGGATTGTGACTATCCTGGGTTTTGGTCCTTTCCCCGGGGCACCCTGATCAGGAATGCCCCCGCTTTGTGAAACCCCCCAGATCACCGAGCACAACTCACCTCTTCTCGGTCCTATGGCGCATGCGTGGCCGCTCTTCCAATCAGCGTGCTCTGAGCCGCTGACGTCACGTCGTAGACAATAGGGTCGATTCAAAGAAACATGTAACAGCTTTGATTTTGGTGCCGATCATCCTATTTTTCCCGTACGCTCGTGCGTTCGTATGAACTTGCGAGTGATTCTATAAGCAAATACGTTTCTATCCTAAAATGTCCGTCCGTTCGTATGGCAGTTCGGGAATCAGACCTATGTCAGTTTCCATCCTGAACATTGGTTTTGCCCTTTTTCCTTTTTTGTCTGGACGTAAATCCTTCTGATCTTGCGGCTGCGCACTACAAACTTACCTCATTAAAGTGCATTCTAAATATTTGGTCTTATTTTTCTTTATTTCATTCATTTTGTAGTAACCAACCATTAATGAATGCATTTGCATAAGTAAATCTTACTTTGTTTAATTTTTAGTTAACTTGCATTTTTTACTTGTGGATTTAATTTTAATATTTTGGCTTCAAATGGTACAACTTAAAATTTTGTGTGTGGTTACCCACACCCTCTGCATACAGATTGCTCTCAAATATAAAAAAACACCCAGCAACTTCTGCATGTTATGAGTCTAGAAACAGCCAAGATGGCGGCTCAGGTATTATCGAGCAGCCTGCAAACAGAAAGGGCCTTGTGACTGTGTTGCTCTGCATTCTTTGATTTCTGACCTTTCCGTGCCCCCAGCTCTGCTGTGTCTGTGCAAAATACAGCAGTAACCCACATCCTGCACTTTATCCCGCTCTCCTCTCCTCAGTAAGTGTGATGCATCTGACCAAAGATGTGCTTAAATAATTAAACAAAGCAAAGGTAAACAACTACACCAATAAATGCAATCTAAAAATATTATTCTAGTACATCAATTTAAAAATAAATAACAAAGGACATAAGTTTCTTTAATTAACGCAAATATATTGCAAAATAAAGGTTTACATGCAAAGGACTAATTAAGGTCCACATTAAAATGCTTTTATAAGGCATACATGAATCAGGTATGCATTGCCATACAATTTATGGCCTCGGCCATGCTGATACATGCAGTTCATTGGAGCTCAAGACGCGCAGACTCCTCCACATAGCCAAAAAACCTGTTCAAGAACAGCAATCCGACTGCTAAAAGGTGTCGCCAGTGGCTTTCTTTTGAAACGTATTTAGAGGTTTGAAAACTGTTCTCTGAATCACACCGAAACACATCCGATTATCCTAAGTTTTAGGATTTGATCCTAAGTTTTACGTTTTGATCCTAAAATTTAGGAACGAACTTGCGATGATCGTAAGAGCATATACACATTCGTACGTAGCCTCGTGCGAGTCGGAAATGGCCAAAAAAACAGGAAAAAATGACTAACACCCACCCAAACTTACGATTCTCGATCCGAAATCAATTAACTTTTGCTCTTTGAATCGAGGGGAATGTGTAGGCTACAATATCAAAAGCTTTCTTTAGGCTGAGCCGAGGACGAGGGAGCGCCGCGCCCATATGTGCGTGCCATACATTTCGGAGTTTATAGTTTGGGGGGCCCTTGTATGTTTGCAATGCAAGCGCTGCTGGTTCTTTCTTCTATTGCCGGACTCCGCGCAGGGATGGCTCCAGGTTTATGTGGGCCCTTGGGCAGCATGTTCTCAGTGGGTCCCTTTGTGGTGAAGAGTCGAGTCACATCACCGGGGTACCAAAACTTTGCGGATACGCACAGCCCTCCTAATGTGTAATCAATAAATATTGAAAGGGGTGCATACCCAAAGGGCACGACTACCAAGTGTATCGATACAAAATTGAGGCTCTGGAGAAGTCCCTACAAGAACCCCTGATGAAAAAAGGGTCGCACACCCAAACATATATGCCAAATATAATTGATTTAGAAAAAAATACTGTACATAACATTACACACATAAGGACAGATTTAAAAAACATAAAAGAGAAACTATGGGAAAATACAAAGCTCTAATACTATATAATGGGAAGAATAATACGTATCACGCTCTGGGTCCTCTAATGATCCGCTCAGGTAACTCCAGTCCTCTGGGTAAGCCCTCAACCCCCAATCTCCGCAGCCAGCTTCACCTGTAGGGGCCCCCGCTTGCCGGGACGCAGAATACGCCTGCCCGGGATCGGTTGCCCCCAGGACTTCAATGGCTCAAAGGATGGAGGCTTACTGTTCGGAGGTCTGAAGAACCAGTGGCTGGGAGCGGTATAGAGAGAGCCCAATGGCTAGAGCGTATAGCGGAAGTCCAGACAGGCTAAGGGTTGGCACCGGGTGTTCAGAGATGGCTGCAGTACAAATGGAGGAGGCAAATTGTGGTCAAGGTTCCAAGCAGAAGTCGGCAACGGAAGTTCAGATCAAGGTTGGTCAGTTCAGGCAAAGGTCGGCAACAGGGTCTCGGATCAAGAATGGTCGGTTCAGGCAAAGGTCGGCAACAGGGTCTCGGATCAAGAATGGTCGGTTCAAGCAAAGGTCGGCAACAGGGATCAATCACGATACTCAGAAACGAAGGGCTAGGTTCAAGGCGCTATCACAGGCACTGAGTAACTGGTGGGGTAAACCTTTATAGGGAACGGATATGATTAGGGCTGGGTGTGTGATTGGTGCTACTAAAAACCAGCACCTGATTGGACATAGGGCGTACAGCCCAGCAACTCCTATTGGGCTCATTGGCCCAATACACTACAGAGGACGTGCTGCCCAGCTGCGCTCATCGGCCCTCTAACTGAAAGGGGGCGTGCCCCTCTGATTTAATTTATTCACCTCCTCCGGCGGCCGCGCTGAGTGCAGCGCCGCCGGAGGGCATAGAAGGAACGTGCTCGCGCACCCGCGCGAGCACGTGTATTGATGCCGGATACGCCGGCAGAAGGGGAAGGAGGGGGCGCGCCCACAGCTACGCGAGCAGCCGCCCGGCGCGGCCAGCGTTTGGATGGTGAGGCGACGGGGACACCGCTGGAACGCGGCACAGGTAAGCTGATCGTGACAATACGTTGACAAATTAGATAAAATTACATTAATTACCGCCCCTTTAAAGCGGACCTTCAGCATCATTTAATAAAAAGCCCAAACCCTAAAAAAACTATTCCCCAGGATCCAAAATTAATATATCTAATGTTTTTAGTAACTTACTTTTTATTCTTTTCCCCGCTGGCCTGCAATTCTGTTCAGCACTCTATGATACGGGCGCCGCCATCTTGGCTCAGTAGCATCACATACTGAGGAGAAGAGAGGGGTCAAGTACAGGGGGGCGTGTTAGATCTGTGCTTTCCATAGACAAAGTAGATCTGGGGTCAGGAAAAGGTCAGCAATCCCAAAATGCAGAGCGGCACAGCCAGAAGACACTTCCTGTTTGCAGGCAGCCTGACATTCCATGTGCCGCCATCTTGGATGTTTAAATTCTCCTAAAATGCAGTAGATGCACGTAGGATGATTTTTAATGTGGGCAATCTGTATGTACGGGGGGGGGGGGGCATACAAGATAGGCTCTTATTCAGGGTGAATGTCCGGATTAATGTGGGCAATCTGTAAATCTGTATGTACAGTGGGGAAACATATAAGATAGGCTCTTATTCAGGGTGAGGGTCCAGATTATTGTGTGCAATCTGTATGTACAGGGGGGAAACATACAAGATAGGCTCTTATTCAGGGTGAGGGTCCAGATTATTGAGTGCAATCTGTATGTACGGTGGGGGGGGGGGGGGGCATACAAGTTAATAATTGAAATAAAGTGCTAGTGCTACAATCCAAACAAACATGATCAAATAGATTAAAATACTAGTAATAATAAGGTGCCATATTAAATTCATTCAAAAAAATGTGAATGAATAATCAAATAAAGTGTGGAGTGCCCAGACAGAAACCTGAGCTACTTTTCAGGGGACAATAGAAAAAAGTAAACAGAAAGTAGAAAAATAAAAAAAGTTTATATCACCATATCATATCACACGAGCCGTGGGTCCCCCAGCAGCAACAAACTACCGGCGCGCTGCGTGGCGTGCAGCCACTTCACCTGGGTAAATGTGTCGCTGCATGCAGTCCCCCCCCCCCATCACCGAGGTACGTCCCAAATCCGGATGCCCCTTAAGGACCAGGCTATTCTGACCAAAACTCTAGTTTTGGTCTACTTTGAAGCACACCCTACCCCTTTAATCCTGACCTCGGAGTCTAAACAAATCTAGATCCTCCTGATTTTGGATGCCCCTGTGTGTGACCCCCTCCCCCCTTTGTTTATTACTTTCCTCAAACTGGTGAATGCACTGTCGCCAGTTTGAGTTAACGGCCAAACCAGGGGGGTTCTTTCACAAACAGGGGCATTCCAAATTGAGATGCCCCTGTAAAGCGGACCAAAACTCAGGGGTGGGATTGCTTGCATAGTGGGTATGGCAGTGATCCCAGGGGGTGTCACACAGTAGGGTGTCACAGATTGGGATGCTCCAGGGATAGGAAATCAGCTGGGGGTGGGCAACTTAAAAGCAGAACAATAGCCTGCACTTCCTCCCCTGGAATCTAAATTGAGATGCCCAGTTGTGGAACCCCGCCATTCGAGGAGATGTGGGCACCAGCTGTGGCAGTGCCCTCCCAATCTGCCACTGGTCAAGTGTCGTCGCACACCCCAAAGGCTGGCCCTGTCAGCGGGCCCCCGCAGAGGGTGGGGGCCCCTGGCAGCTGCCCCGACTTGCCAGGTGCCGACGCCGTCCCTATCTCCACGGACCGTGCATCCTCGCTTACGCCTTCCGGTATCGGTAGGAGTGCGGCGACCACCGACTTTCGGATTGTGTGTTTGCGCACACATTTGCACACATAACCCATTTGTGCAGTTAGACAAACACAAGCAGTGAGTGCCCACATGCCCGGAGAGGTGGGCTCCTTCCGGTTATACCTTCCGCAGGGGTGTACATACCATACTCTAGAAAACAGAATGTGTACCACCAATAATACTAAGCAAGAATAATAATGAGAGCGGACGAATGTGCCCAAAAAAGTGCCGCAAATCTACATAAACACTCCCCAATTGTGTGGCCCCAGCAACCGCAAAAATATAACGGCACAATACATAGGCACTATTTGTGGTTTGCTCAGGGGCGTAGCTGGGGGGGAGCAGAGGGGGCACTTGCCCCGGGTACAGCAGGTTAGGGGGCATGAGAACAGGGGAGTGGTACCGTTTTGAATCTTTGCCCTGGGTGCCAGAAAGCCTAGCTACTCTGGGTTTGCTGGGGCCACACAATTGGAGGGCGTACACAGTGCCAGCATCAGCACCCGGCATGGCGGGACAGCTGCCGGGGGCCGCACCCTCCAAGGAGGGCTCACTGACAGGGTCGGCCTTTGGGGTGTGCGACGGCACTTGACTAGCGCAGGATGTGAGGGCACTGCCACAGCTGATGCCCACATCTCCTGGAATGGCGGGGTTCCACACAACGGGACATCTCGATTTTGATTCCAGGCGAGGAAGTGCAGGCTATTGTTCTGCTTTTAAGTTGCCCACCCCAGCTGATTTCCTTTCCCTGGAGCATCCCAATCTATTATACCCTACTGTTTGAAACCCCCTGGGATCGCTGCCATACCCCTGGGTTTTGGTCCGCTTTACAAATTGAGATGCCCCTTTTTATGAACGACCCCCCTGGTTTGGCTGTTAACTCAAACTGGCGATCCCACAGTGCATTCACCAGTTACAGTAAAGTAATGAACATGCCGCCCGAGGGCCCACCTAAACCTGGAGCCAGCCCTGGGCGTACATACCATAGAGGCTGGAGAGACGGCTGCTACCGGGCCCTTGAGAGAAAGGGGGGCCCTATGCAAGCTGTCTCCCCACACCTTGCAGCATCTGTGGCAAAAGCCCCGGACCAGTGCTACCGCATTATGCTGTGGTGGCTCTCTGTCTGCTGGCAGCACCAGGGGCCGGAGCTGTAGGTTCTGCAGGGCGCAACTAGGATGCCAGCGCATTGTTTACCCCCAGCAATTTGTGCATAGGGCACTTGGGGAAACAAGGTGCTGACATTTTAATTTCTCCCTACAGCTCTGGCCCCTGGAGTCGCCAGAAGACTGTGTGCCATACTGCAGTAGCGCCTGGGTGTAAACTACCCAGGGCCCACACTGTGCCAACACAGCCTAGAACTCCAGTCAGACCAGAGAACTGATTTGGGATGCCCCTGTATGTGTGAGCCCCCCAAGATCATTCAAAATCTTCCACGCCACATTCACAGACGTTCCTTTAATCAGCATTGATTGCTGTGCATATTAAAACCTGGCAAACAATGTTGAATTGAATGGCGGGCACCTCCCCCTACCTGCTGCCAATCTTTGAGGAGGCTGCACACATTGGATGAAGTGGGCAGAAGGGGGGACCGCACATGTACTATGAGACCTAGAAACAAGGTGAGATTACGGGTTTCACATCTCGGGAATAATCCTGAAAAGGGCTTTCACTAGTCTTTTTGACTCTACGGCTGGGGTGCACTTTAAAGTGGACCAAAACCCAGGATTTTGACTATCCTGGGTTTCGGGCCTTTCCCCGGGGCACCCCGATCGGGGGTGCCCCCGCTGTGTGAAACCCTCCAGATCGCCGATGCCAACTCACCTCTTCCCGGTCCTACGGCGCATGTGCGGCCACTCATCCAATCAGCGTGCTCTGAGCCGCTGACATCACTTCCTCTAAGGTCAGCGGCTCCAAGCGCACTGACGGCCACATCCCCAGCTTCCCTCTAACAGGGAGCGTGCCCATGCTGGCCATTCACAAAGAGGAATAGTGGGGATGAGGCAGCGGCTCACGGATGCACCATTTGAACAGGAAACAAGATTTTGGTCCTTTCCTCTATGTAAAACCCCCCAGATCGCCGAGCACTCCTCTTCCCGGTCCTACGGTGCATGCACGGCTACTCGTCCAATCAGCGCGCTCAGAGCCTTCTAAGCCTTCGTCTAAGGCCAGCGGCTTCAAGAGCGCTGGCGGCCACATCCCCAGCTTCCCTCTAACAGGGAGCGTGCCTGCGCAGGCCATTCACAAACAGGGATAGTAGGGATGAGGCCACGGCTCACACATGTGCCGTTGGATCGGGAAACAAGGTAAGTGTATGGGCGACCTCGGGGGTTTCACACAGCGGGACATCCCGATTTTGGATGCCCAGGGGGGAGGGAATCGATAAGATTCCCGGGCCGATCGAGCTGGGTTTTGGTCCAAGGGGTGTCTTTTTTTTGGGGTGGGCCCACTTTGAGTTTTGCTATAGGAGCCTATGCACGCCCCTGACTTTCTGCATTCCATCTTTATTAAAAAAAAAAAAAAAAAACAAGTCTTATATGATCCACTTCATTCATCTCCTTACAATTAACCCGTCAGGAGGTATCGGTGGGTTAATAGGACACACAGAGCCCCGCTGGCATAGCATTGCTGTGCCCCGCGCGTGACTCAGCGCAGGAATGTCTGCCTCTATAATTTTGATAGGACGGTTTCAGGAGGATGACCGGCACAATCCCAACCCTGCCAGACTCGTATCCGGGGAAAGAATAAGCCCCTTTGTGCCGGGATGGCAGGTACGTTATGTCCTGTGAATAAATCTGCTCTTATTCTCCAGCCAGTGGCACAGACAGAGCGGCTAGCGTTACACCGTGTAAGGTAACATCGGCCCGCCATTTCACAGAGGCGCGCCCACTCCCTCGTTCGGTTGGCAGAAAAATCCTCATTCAATGTCCCTGCTACTCTTTAGGCTTTTCC
This sequence comes from Gastrophryne carolinensis, assembly GCA_027917425.1. NCBI lineage: Eukaryota > Metazoa > Chordata > Amphibia > Anura > Microhylidae > Gastrophryne > Gastrophryne carolinensis. The sequence continues at coordinate 511,583,214 of CM051236.1, read as the reverse complement.
TTAAAGCGGACCTTCACCCAGAATAAGAGCATATCTTATATGTTTCCCCCACCCTGTACATAGAGATTGCCAACATTAAAAATCATCCTACCTGCATCTACTGCATGTTATAAGCTTTTAAACATCCAAGATGGCAACCCATGGAGCATCAGGCAGCCGGCAAACAGGAAGTATCTTCTGATTGTCTCGCTCTGCATTCTGGGATTGCTGTCCTTTCCCTGACCCCGCCCTTGCTCTGTCTGTGCAAAGCACAGCTTTAACCCCACCCCCTGCACTTTATCCCACTTTCATCTCCTCAGTATGTGTGATGCTTCTAAATCAAGATGGCGGCGCCCGTATCCTAGAGTCCTGAACAGAGTTGCAGCCCAATGGGGAAAAAATAATAAGTGACTAAAAACTTAATATACCGTATATTAATTTTAGATGCTGGGGAATAGTTTTTTAAGGGTTTGGGCTTTTCATTAAATCATACTGAAGGTCCGGTTTAAAGGAGGCCTACTGATTTGTATCTGGGCTAGCAGTGAAGATAAGGAAGTAGCTGGGAGTTATCTGCCCTGTAACAATGGGCTGCTGGCCTTCTGTTTTTGCTTAAAGTGGACCAAAACCCACCGAACCTATAAGATTCCCAAGCCTATCGTTTCCCTCCCCCCGGGGCAACCAAAATCGGGATAGCTTACTGTGTGAAACCCCCCCCAGGTCGCCCCATACACTTACCTTGCTTCCTGATCCAATGGTGCATGCAGGAGCCACGGGAATGGCCTGTGCAGACACGCTCCCTGTTACAGGGAAGCGGGGAATGCGGCCACCAGCGCGCACAAAGCCGCTGGCCTTAGACGAAGGCTTATTCGACGTGACGTCAGCGGCTCCGAACTCGCTGATTGGACGAGCATCCGCACATGTGCCGTAGGACCGGGAAATGTTGAGTTAACTTCGGAGATCTGGGGGGTTTCATGCAGCGGCCGATCGGGGTGCCCCAGGGGAAAGGACCAAAACCCAGGATTTTGACTATCCTGGGTTTTGGTCCTTTGGCTTTGCTCCTCGGAGCCGCTGACATCACATAAGCCTAAGCCTCCGAGGCTCCGAGCGCACTGATTGAACGAGCAGCCGCGCATGCTCCGTAGGACCGGGAAGAGGTTAGTTAACTTTGGCGATCTGGGGGGTTTCACACAGCGGGGCACCCCTGGGTTTTGTTCTTTTGGTTTTGGTCCTCTGAGCTGCTGACGTCGCGTCGTCTAAGCCTTCGTCTAAGGCCAATTGCTCTGCGTGTGCTTGCAGCCGCATCCCCCGATTCTCTCTAACAGGGAACGTTCCTGCGCCGGCCATTCACAAATGCCTGGCGCGGGCACATGTCCTGTAGAGGGATAGCGGGGATGCGGCCACAGCCACTTTAATATTCCCTCAGCAATATGTCAGCTCCTCCATGGACATGCAGAGAATTCCTTAGGGGCGGAGCTCAAATGACAAAGAGAGCACATGTTCAATCAAGGGTCGTTGTTGGGAATTCCTTAAAGAAGAACAATACCCAGGAATTGCACTTTCTTTGTTTTGTTCTTATCAGATGTGTCGTCACGATTTGGGATGCCCTGCTGTGTGTATCCCCCTGGTTCCTTGTATAAACTCACTTTCCTGGCGTTCCCATGACGCAAGCGCATCTGAGTCCAAGTGTGTTGATCGGCTAAATGTCCCACTTAGCCAAGCGCACTCAGTTTTACGAGGCTTCCTTTGTCTCTGCTAGTGGTTAAGCCCCCTGAGTGGCTAAGCAGCCAATGGTAGCCGAGTGCACCGCTGGCTGCATTCCTGCTTTGTTTCTAGCTGTGGGGGGTTCCCACTTTGGCCAATCAGAAATGTCCTTGCATGGGGATCCAGCCGTGGCGCTGAGACGCTGCAAGGGCTCCTGGAATTAGAATTCCTCAAGGGTGGAAGCGCGAATGAAAAAGAGGGTGCATGTCCTACCAGGGGCATTGCTGGGAATTCCTCATGGGTGGGAACTCGAATGAAAAAGAGGGCTCATGTCCTATCAGGGGCATTGCTGGGAATTCCTCATGGGTGGGAGCTTAAATGAAAAAGAGGACACATGTTCAACTACGATCTCTGCTTAGAATTCTTCAAGGGTGGAAGCGCGAATGAAAAAGAGGGTGCATGTCCTACCAGGGGTGTTGCTTAGAATTCCTCAAGGGTGTGAGCTTGAATGAAAAGGAGGGTGCATGATCTACCAGGGGCATCTGTATCTCCCGCTGTGTAAACTTCATGGCACGGCCTAATATAGACAGAAAGAGATCGCCAGCTCTTGATATTTCCAACAAGCTCTCCTGTTCAGTGTTGGCACTGATGGCCAAGAAAATGCTATGGGGAGATGTTTGTTTGCCGGAGACTCGCTGTCATATTTTTATAGTGTGAATCATGAACTGTACTCTTTTATTTTATTATCTATCCACCATCCCTGCTTCAAATCTCTGTGTCATCTCTGCGCCTGTCCGTGCCAGAAATCTCCGCTCTGTCAGTTCCATCTTCGTTAGCTGAAATATTTTTGTTATCTGCACAGTTCGCAGACAGATGCAAACCCTCCAAATGCTTTAGATACAGCGCCTATAAAAATGATTTACCCTCCTTTTGGAAGTTTCCATGTGGTATCGCCATAGAACATTTAATTTACACTGGATTACAGAAATATACTTTTTCTGGGCCCAAAACTGCTAGAAAGCCACATTTTTAGGGTCCACCCTGACAGCACTGCCCATTCATGGTGGTTTCTCCCCAAATTGTTGTAGGTAACTTTGCATCAAACAGCATACTTCTGGCACTTTCACAGAGCGAGCAGTTCTTTCTTTCTGCAACACTGTTTTGTTCTGGGTTGTATGGAATTGTAGTGTGGAACACAATTACGTTTTTTTTTAAAATGGTTTGCACCTTGCCACTTGTACATTCAGTTCCATTATCTGCATGCAGGTCTTTTGACATTCTTCCAACTTTAAAGCAAGATAGTCTTCAGGTGTCTGTGACACTCCATCTTTGCTATGTAGCAGACAATTGTGTATCTGGAAAAATCATTAATGAATGTGAGAAAACAGCTCTTTTTATCGGGGGTTTGAACACCTATTGGACCACATACAGCCATATGTACTAAAACCAGTAGCTGTGCAGATCTAGTCCTTTTTTTAGTAAAGGATTTTCTGCACATTTTCCCCTTAAGACAACTGGTGCATTTCATCAATTGACTGCATTGGTTAATTTCACCTGCAAGCTGTTGTTGAGCTAGCTTCCTTATTGCTTCTGGGTGTCTATTCCCAAGACGTCATACATGGATACAGTTTTTATGCATAGCTTGTCTAGCACTGTACACACTTTCTTTGAAGTTTAGCTGAGAAAGTCTACATTTAACTGTCCTTTCCGCTAGAGTGTGATTCAGCTGTCATCCTTAAAAGTAACTACATTCCCCTGTTTAGTGAGCTTTTTAATTCATAAAAGCTTGCTTTCAAGACTGAGAACATATAATACATCCTTTACTGGGATCTTTATGGTTTGCGACTGGGAAACAGGACAGTGGATAAAACCATTCCCCACACCTTCTAAAGTCATATAGTGACCATTAGCTAAGATAACTCTTTCTGAATCTTTCATTGAGGTTAGGGAACAAGTTTTAGTTGTTTGTCATATGGCTAGTTGCACCTGAGTCTATACACCATGCATTTCCTAGCAGCTGTACTTGTGTTTACATTAAATGCAGCCTTGATACATTAATTTGCCTTGTTACATTCAGGGGCACCAGCTTCCTCCACAGCAGACTTAACCATTTGCTTTCTGCTTTTGAAGATGACTTTTTCTAGCTTTCCAAACTCTGCAGTTTTTCTTTAGGTGACTAGGCTTTTTACATACAAAACCTTCAGCTTTTATTTTTTGAGAAATCCTGTGTATCCAAATGTAGTGCTTCCTCTGCTCTGGATTCATTACGTTTGCTTAGAGACTCTGACTTTCTTTTGTATTCATCAACAAGGTTGCCTTTAACATACTCTAGTGTGAGCTCATCCTCTGGCCGAGCATCTAGTGCAGTGGCAAATGTGACCACAACATGAAAATCTTTAACTTCTTCCCCAATGCCTCTGAGGCACTCATTAATCTTTAGGGTGTCTCTTATATAGTCCTGAATATTATGGCTTTCACTTAGGTTAAACTGATACAATTTTCTCATGAGATAAAGCTTATTGATGAGGTTTGATTTTTCAGTTTTCATTTTTTTTGCAGTTTCTTTCAGTTCAGTTTCTTTGCAGTTGCACACTTATATGCACAATCTGATTATAATCGGTGCTAAGAAAGATAGTGTTCTGTGCTTTCTGATCCTTTTCCATCTGGTTATGGATTAGGCATAGGTTCCTGAGTAAATGTGTATGTACCTTCTCAGTAGCATCTTGACCTTGAATTTCCAGGACTGGTAGGTCTGGTTAGTCAGGCATGGCACTGTGAATTTGACAGGACTGTTAGCAGACATCTTATCTGTTTCTTACGCTCCTCAGATTCACTGTTGCTCTGGGAAAATCCTCTTCTGGGCTGTTCATGCTCTGGGCTATTCCTGCTCTGGGCCCATAACCTTACAGCAGCGAATTGTACATGACACTCTTCCAGCGTGCAGGAACAACAACTGTTTATTCAGCAACAATCAGGAACATAAACATGAACAGGATACATCAACAACACACCTCAATATGGAGCAATGAATACAGCTCCTTAGCAGGTAAGCACACTATGCATACAGTCACATGGTCTGCCTAAGACTTCCTGTTTTTTTCTTTGAACTAACTTTATCAATAGCAAAACAAGCAGACAGTCACATACAGTATGTAGTTGTTGCATTAAAGCTAATCCAACAACCTCCATGTGTGCCACGACACAATGTAAAGGGGCCCATAGAGACTCTGTTGCCCAAGGTCCCACATAAATCTGAAGCTGGCCCTGAAGGAAAGTTTTAGTCTTTAAAGGAGGGCTCCAGTCATTTTTGAATGTCTAACAGTAAATGCAGTGCAGTGTAAGGGGACCAGTCCTGCTTTAGCACGATACAACTAATAGGAGAGTCCATCAAGCAAGGAGCATAAAGGGGTCTTTTAAGATCCTCTCTGCATTGCTTCGAGCAAGGCTGAGCTGTGAGAAACAGATGGTAAGGCAAAAAAAAGGAAGCCGCTTCGTTTTTTTATTTCTTTGTAACTCTCTGTAATTTCCTCATTTCGTCCAGCCCTCCCCGAATGTTCTTGTTTTCAGATCAAACCTTTTGTCCTCTGCCGAGTTATCCCCACGGGGGCCAGACGCTGAGTTACTTCAGGTAATCTTGCAGACAAAGCACAACAAAGGCGGCAGCTGACAGACTGTGGGAAAGGTTACCTATCCCCTCCATCTGATGGTGGGGCGCACTCACTACAAAGCTGCAGCCCGGAGGACGGCCGTGGCTTTGTAAGATGCTGCGAGCTGGCCACGCTCCAGGAAGCAAACGGGGAGGACTCGCCCGGGCCACAGTGCACCGTGCCTCTCTCCCGCCTGTTTGTTTTGTGCTTGAAAGTCTTGGACAAGGGGTGTCCTCCCAGGACGAGCGCAGGAAACCAGAGCGCTCTGACAGGCACTTATGTGTAGTTCCTTTTTTTTTTTGTTCAAATAAAACGAGACTTTCAATATCAAGGCCTAAATAATTAGAGCGACATCGCACTTGATAAACCAAACTAGCGATGTGCTTAAAGTGGCTCAAAACCCACAGCGATCGATTTCCCCCCAGGGCATCCAAAATCGGGATGCCCCACCGTGTGAAAAACCCCCAGGTCATCCCATTCACCTTGTTTCCTGGTCGCACGGCACGTCTAAGAGCAGCGGCCGCATCCCGCTATCCCTCTAGCAGGGCGCGTGCCCGCACCAGGCATTTGTGAATGGCCAGACACGCTCCCTGTTAGAGATGACGTGGGACCAGGAAGAGGTGAGCTGGTCTCGGCGTCCTGGGGGGGGGGGGGGGGGTGTCACGCAGCGGCAAAGGACCAAAACCCAGGATTTTGACTATCCTGGGAATGGGAAGAGGTGAGCTGAATTTGGCGTCCTGGGGGGGTTTCACGCAGCGGCGCACCCCCGATCGGGGTCCCCCAATGCAAAGGACCAAAACCCAGGATTTTGACTATCCTGGGTTTTGGTCCTTTGCCCCGGGGCACCCCCATCCACTGGTCTACTTTATAGAGGTACAACACCCGGGAATGTCACTCTCACAGGTGTTGTTCCTCTCAGACAGGGCATCCTGATCTGGGATCCCCCACTGTGTGTATTTCCCTGGTTCCCCCCTAAAAACTCATCTTCCCTGCATGCATTTCCAAGGCGCAGGCACGTCCGGAACTGAGCGCACTGGTTGGCTGAGCAGCTTGCTACCGAAAACACGCTCCCTGGTGACACCAATAGACAATCCCTTAACCACATCCAATTTCCCACCTATTGACACACCACACCCAGCCTTCTCTAAACATATAGAGTATACAGATGCAGGATTCTTTAAAGTGGACCAAAACCCAGGATTTTAAACACTGTGGCCTTATCTCAGGAACCAGGATGTCTGAGCACATGGCCAGACAGCTCAGCTTTTATACCTCCTAGCATAGGTGACATCTAGTGGCCTTTTTGTACATTGCAGAGGCACTGTTAGGCCTGTGTTACTGACCTGCACTTGGCAGGTTATCTGTGAGATTATGACCAGTTCCTCACACCCAGGGAACCATAGGGCATTTCTGTGGAATTATATACCTGCTTCCTAACAAGTAGTCACCAAAAAGTTACTGTGTTTCCCTAGAAAATAAGACAGGTTCTTATATTTCTTTTTGTTCCAAAAGGTGCGCTATGGCTTATTTTCTATTAGCAATCTACATAGCCATAGTAGGCAGACAGGCTGTCACGTTGGCGGGTTGAAAGTGTGCAGGAGTTCCTGGGGCCCTGGAGAAGAAATGGCCCTGACAGTGACAGTGGCCTTCTGGTTCTGATGCCCTAGGCAATTGCCCTAATTTCCCTACTAGGGCTTATTTTTAGGGTAGGCTTTTATTTAAAGCATCCTCAAATATTCTGAAAAATCATGCTAGGGCAGGGGTACTTAACTACTTGCAGTGGCGTTCCGATTACGGTTTCTGTTGTCGGATGAAGGTCTGAGCTGAACACCGGGAGGGCCGGGAGTGTGTGTACGCCACTAGGGATTCGGCATTGCAAACTCCCCATTATAAACAGATTGGACAAGAGCCTGTGCATGCGCCATTGGAGTGGACACAGGTGAGTGTATGCCGGCTCCCTGGGGGGTTCACACAGTGGGGCATCTTGCTTCAGGATATTCTGGAGGAAAGCCAGCACCTGGCTGGTGGGTTTTGTTCGACTTTAAATTGGCCGCTGGCGGTCACATGGTCTGCATTCCTCTTCCAGGATTCCATCCGCCCGGCACCCTGGGGGGTTCACACAGCGGGGCATCCTGCATGCGCCATTGGAGCGGACACAGGTCAGTGTATACCGGCTCCCTGGGGGGTTCACACAGTGGGGCATCCTGCTTCAGGATGTCCTGGAGGAAAGCCAGCACCTGGCTGGTGGGTTTTGTTCGACTTTAAATTGACCTCTGGTGGTCACATGGTTTGGATTCCTCTTCCAGGATTCCATCCCAAAGGAAACCTGGACCTTGTGACCACTTCTGGCCAATCACAGACCGCCGGTTTGCGTAGTAGAATGAGTAGAAGTCAAAAATAACTGGTCTTGTGCAAGGGACATCAGCAAACGGGATGCCCCCAGCACCTGGACCAGTACCCATTTTGTCTAAAATGGGTTTGGTCCTCTTTAAATCCCCCTCCCCGCACCAGCTTTTAATAAATGTGGCCCAGGAAACATGTTGTGGAAGAGGTGATTCATTGAATATTGGTGACCTTCGGGACCCAGACTGCATGGCAGTGATGCACAGTGGGGCACATGAGGACCTCCAGTGAGTTTAGACTGGAGGTCCTCTCTTTCCTAACCCCCCCAAGACCAGCATTGGTTAAAAACCAACCCAACAACACCCCCCCATCCTAGACAATTACCTTGTAAATGCTTGGCATGCAGGGGAAGCATGATGTGGCCGTGCCTTGTCTTGAAGTAGTCTATCTGTACCAGTCTGGAAGCCACTGGAAGCCAATTGTGCATGCTCCGCCCAACATCATTCACGGACACTTCCGGGTCCCAGTCAAAAAGAGCACCCTCTCCGCTTACCTTTCCAGCTCTCCCACATCTTGGTCTCCCCTCCTTAGCCTTGGCAGTATAAGCTCTCTTCTGCACCCAGACATTCAGATTGGGGACGGGAGCACATCGCAGACCATGAGGAGACCGGGGAGGTGGCTGCTCCTGCTTCCCTATGCTGGCTCTGTTCCATGCTGTGCATTAATATGCACGGCAAACTGCACTGATTGGATAAGAGCCTATGCATGCGGTGTGGAACTTTGGTGAAGGTATGTTTTTAGGGTGATCAAGGGAGTTTTACAAAGCAGGGCATTCCAAATTAGAACTCTGAAGGGACAAGGACCAAAACTCCTGGGTTTGGTCAACTTTAAACTCATCATTCATGGACACTTCCGGGTCCCAGTCAAAAAGAGCACCTTGGCTGCTACCCATCACGGGCACTCCCAAAAGGACGCAGGCCTGCCCACCCTGAATCATCGACTGGAGGGCAATTGATGGCTATAGGGTAGGCAACAGGACCGGAGGGCGATTGGTGGCTATAGGGAAGGCAACAGGACTGGAGGGCGATTGGTGGCTATAGGGTAGGCAATAAGGACTGGAGGTCAATCAGCAGCAGACATCAAGTGATATACTACTTTGGGGCCCACTAAGACTCTTTTGCCCAAGGGCCCCACAAACCTGGAGCCGACCCTTCACCTGTACTAGGTCTTGTTTTCGGGGAAACTGGGTAGTAAAGAGGGTTCTGTAGACCCCATATAGTTGCCTGATGGGGTTTAGCCACCGTACCTCAATGACACCTTGTGATGTTGGGTTCGGAAACAGGGACATAAAACATATTCAGCAGAGGAAGCCGCCTCCCCCCTAATGTTGGTGGATGGCGGCGGCAGCGGCTCAGAAATGAAATTGCCGTCGTACATACAGTGTATATATTTCTGTCACTTTGTCTCAAATTAAACAGGAACCTTCTCCCCTGACAAGATGATAGAAAAGTTAATTGCTCGCCCTGGCTTCAAATTTGAATTTGAATTTGCGGAATGCTAAAGGTTTATGAGAGCTAAATCACGAGAAGCTTAAATTACATTCCTGTGATAAAATATTAATAAATCAATTAAAACATAAGCCGAGTATAATATTACTTTTTTTTTTTCTTGCTGTAAGAACTGTGCACATCAATGATTCATTACGGTGTACAACAGTTATTGTATCTTTTACTTGTTTTCTTTTCAGAGGCTGAAAATTGCCTTTCCGAGACGCCACCGCCACTGTTGCTTCCTATACGCTGAGCTGTATGTTTCCTGTGCGCGGCTATATGTTAAGAGCGTGCGTGTGCCGTAGAAGATGCCGGGCTCGTTCCGGGAGTTTTATATGATGTAATGAGCTCATCCCGCTTGTGTGTACGTTTACTGAAAATAACCAGCCTGGTGAATGATGGAGCTGTTTGAATCCCCCCCCGCCCCACCTTCGCTTTATGGCGGAGCGGGGACCGTACATCTATAATTCACGGCAATGTATATTGATTGCTTCCAAACAATGAGCAACGCTTTAAGACCTTAGCGATGAGTGCGCTGAATTATGTCCGATGAGTCTATTTGGCGCCCTAGTCTGTAGGGGGAAGAGAAGGAATTACATCATCACTTTTTGTCACATTTTTTTTAGTTTATTTTCATTATTAGGACAGCAGGGGCATACACACCATAGAGGCAGCGAAGGTAGGTGCCCCCGGGGCCATGGCACAAGGGGCCCAGTGCAAGCTTCCTCCACCTTCTCTATAGTATGTAAATCCGTCACTGGCAGAGCTTCATACTTACCTATCCAGCCAAGCTCCTCCTCCTTCCTCCACGTTGGCTTCTTCTGTCCTGCTCAACCACACCCAGCTCTGCCCTGCCCCTGCGGCTGGGAAGTGTCCGCCCCATCCCACGCAGACCTGCCCTGCCTGAAGCGACCTTAGCTATGAGTGCGCTGAATTTTGTCTGATGAGTCTATTTGGCGCCTTAGTCTGTAGGGGGAAGAGAAGGAATGACATCATCGCTTTTGTCACTTATTCTATATTTTTTTTAGTTTATTTAGCATTATTAGGACAGCTACAGGCAGGGGCGTACATACCATAGAGGCAGCGAAGGCAGGTGCCCCCGGGGCCGTGGCACGAGGGGGCCCGGTGCAAGGTTCCTCCACCTCCTCTATAGTATGTTAATCCTGCGCTGGCAGAGCTTCATACTTACCTATAAAGCCAAGCTCCTCCTCCTTCCTCCACCTCCTCTATAGTATGTAAATCTGGTGCTGGCAGAGCTTCATAGTTACCTACCCAGCCAAGCTCCTCCTCCTTCCCCACCTCCTCTATAGTATGTAAATTCGGCGCTGGCAGAGCTTCATACTTACCTGTCCTGCCAAGCTCCTCCTCTTTCCTCCACCTCCTCTATAGTATGTAAATTCGGCCCTGGCATAGCTTCATACTTATCTACCTAGCCAAGCTCCTCCTCCTTCCTCCACCTCCTCTATAGTATGTAAATCTGGCGCTGGCAGAGCTTCATAGTTACCTACCCAGCCAAGCACCTCCTCCTTCCTCCACCTCCTCTATAGTATGTAAATCTAGCGCTGCCAGAGCTTCATACTTAGCTACCCAGTCAAGCTCCTCCTCCTTCCTCCACCTCCTCTATAGTATGTAAATCCGGCGCAGGCAGAGCTTCATACTTACCTACTCATCCAAGCTCCTCCTCCTTCCTCCACCTCCTCTATAGTATGTAAATCTAGCGCTGGCAGAGCTTCATAGTTACCTACCCAGCCAAGCTCCTCCTCCTTCCTCCAACTCCTCTATAGTATGTAAATCTAGCGCTGGCAGAGCTTCATAGTTACCTACCCAGCCAAGCTCCTCCTCCTTCCTCCAACTCCTCTATAGTATGTAAATCTAGCGCTGGCAGAGCTTCATACTTACCTATCCAGCCAAGCTCCTCCTCCTTCCTCCACCTCCTCTATAGTATGTAAATATAGCGCTGCCAGAGCTTCATACTTACCTATCCAGCTAAGCTCCTCCTCCTTCCTCAACCTCCTCTGTAGTATGTAAATCCGGGGCTGGCAGAGCTTCATACTTACCTATCCAGCCAAGCTCCTCCTCCTTCCTCCACCTCCTCTAAAGTATGTAAATCCGGGACTGGCAGAGCTTCATACTTACCTATCCAGCCAAGCTCCTCCTCCTTCCTCCACCTCCTCTATAGTATGTAAATCCGGGGCTGGCAGAGCTTCATACTTACCTATCCAGCCAAGCTCCTCGTCCTTCCTCCATATTGGCTTCTTCTGTCCTGCTCAGCCACACCACACCCAGCTCTGACCTGCTCCGGTGCATCTCCGGTGGAGAGGTGCACTGCCTCCGGCAGCCTCATAGACTCCAGGGTGGGTTTTGGTCCTCTTTAAGTGGCCCGTGCTGTACAAGGATGGACTAAAATCTTTCTTTCACTGTTACTAAACATAGAAAAGTGACGGCAGAAGGAGACCATACTGTCCATCTACTCTACCCTTATGTATATACTGTATGTTCTCTTTATCTTAGGATAGATGGAGGCTTATCCCAGACATGTTTAAATTCACTGACTGTCAATGTTTCAACTACCTCTGCTGGAAGTTTGTTCCAGCATCTACTACTCTTTCTGTAACATAATATTTTTTAATGTTGCTCCTGATCTTCCCTCCGACTAGCTTCATGTTGGGCCCCTTGTTCTATCATTAAGTTTCTTCTCAAAAACACTTCCCTCCTGAACTTAATTGAATCCTTTCACATATACAATCATGTACTATGTAAAATGTCGTCAGAGGCAGGAGATATCTGGGTCCAGGGGTGCGATTGTACTGGGGTCCAGGTGGTCAGGGGGGCCCCATCATTGTTGCTCCTACACCCTATTGTGTTCACTCGGCATCATTTAGATAAAGGAAGCAGCACTTATCTCACTGCATCCGACTGATTTAAAAGGCAGAATGATTTATACTGTATGAGCCATGGAAGGGCCCCATGTTTGCGCCAGGGCCCCCATCACACCACAGTCTGGGTCTGATTCATGAATGTGCTGATTGGTAACATAGAAATGATAACAGAGACTGACTACGGCAAAGCAAGAGAACAGGTGCGGAGAAAAGCTAAAAAGACTGCGGTGTGACCCAAACTAACAACTCTATAAGTATTAAACAGAGGAAACTTCCAAATCCTATTCTCACCTTCAGGAGGCTGAACAATTAGCACATTCCAATTCCCCCCATGAATGTTCTGCATGTATACGTCGCATATAACCGCCTGCAGGCTGCACGCCTCATCCCGACACCTTTTTAATGCATCGTCACCTAAGAAATACCTGGCAAACATACATTTTCGAGGAGCGTCCAGCATCCTGCCTTTAAAGAAGGGGGGGGGGGGGGCAGTGCACCTGTTGTTTCTGCATTTTGGTCTCCACTTATTTTTTCAGAGCGGAGACGAAAGATCAAATCGCCGCTAATGAGACGGACTCGTCGCCAAAACTAATTTTTTTGCCGCTGTGTAGCAGCATCGCGTTTTGTCAGCTCTAATCCCGGTTGCGATGGCAGCACATTGTGTTTTTCTTGACTGGCGCTCTCTCTGGCACGTATTTCATTCATACACCCCCCCCTTTTTTTTTTGGGAAGGTCACAAAAACCTCAACAAGCCCAGCAACCATCTACAAAAAAAAATGTTCATGGAGCGACTGTATGCTGCTCTACATGAACATGTCAAAGGCCGAGCGTGTATTCAGTGTTTCTTCTTTTAGATTTTATTTTTTTGTTACAACAAATGTTTTTGTTTTTGAGATACTGTGCAAAAGTTTACAGCTTGTATGCAATCTGCATCTATATTGCTGGGTTAATGCAGTTTATGCTTCTGACAGTAGATGGCTCTGTTACATATATCTTTGTGTAGACTCTGTTGTTCATTCTCTGCTGCATGTTGTGTTTCCTGTACATTGAGGTGATCTCTATGACTTATTTTTCAAGTCTGTATTATGCACCATGTAAGGTAAGCTTGTCTTACTGCACTTGTGTTCCATCAAAGCTGACCAAAACCCACCAAACTTGTGAAATACATTTGGCCAAAGCCCCTGTCGATATTCCCTTCTTAGGGTGTAGAACTAGAAATAGATTTTTTCACTTTTCGAATCATCCTGGAACACTGTTTTTTTGCTGTCCCTCTCTGTGAGATTGCAGGGAATCAGTCATTGCATAGGTGCAGCAATGACATCATTGCCACACAGGGAATGACAGGCAGAAAGAATAGAAAGAAAGAAGAAAGGAATGGCAGAATGAATAGATAAAAGAAAGAATCAGACCAGAAGGAAAGAAATGATTAGAAGAACTGACAGAAAGAAAGGCTCTCCCAATGGCCAATCTGCCCCAGCTGACAATCCCTAGTCCTGGGATTTTGACTATTCTTGGTTTTGGTCTTTGCCCCCCAGGGTACCCCAATTCAGGATGTGCTGCTGGTCTGGTCCTAGAGGGCATGCATAGGCTCTCGTCCAATCACAGCGCTCGGCTGCGTGCACCAATATTGCTGAGTCTAGCCTAAGGGAGCAGAGCGGAGCCATATCCCTGCTACCCTCTAACACGGTGTGTTCCTGTGCCGGCCATTCACAAATGGTCGTGCACCCTGCTAAAAGTATAGCTGACGGCGGCTCGCGCATGCGCCGCTGGATCAGGCGGAAAAGGGTCAAGTAATAATCCTCTATTCTTAGTATACAGTACGTCCTGCTCCAGATAGATTACTTACACTTGGGTTATCCTCCTCCAGATGGCGCTGCACTGCAGAGACATGTAAAACAGGCTCCTCCCGGCCCCTCAAATACCCGGGGACCTCCCACAAAACCCCAGATTTCTCTGCAGTGCCGACTGCGAAGACATGAAGTATCACTCTCTCGCAGGTGAGCGGGGCTATTAGCCTGCGGCCCTGTTGGACTATTCCCACCCGTCCTTCTTGTATTGTGCCTCCCAGCCTGGGCTGCGCTGGTCGGGTGAAGGTAGGCAGCACAATGCGTGCTTAACGGAGCCCTGCTCCACCGCAATCCCCCACCAAAGAGTAGGCGGTTTAGGCTGATGGTGAGCCTCTAGGGGATGCCCCTCCCGCATTATTGCCCATGCCCCGTGTAGCGGTGGGCCCTGTGTAAAGGGTCGCCATACTCCCTCGTTCCCCCCGTAGCTCGGGGGGGGAAAGAAAGGGGGAGGAGGGGGGTGTGTGTGTGTTTGGCCCCAGTGGATTGTGATCACACGCTTACGGCCTTAGTAATGTCCTGGACTTGTATATGTGGTGTCAGACGCTGATTTGCCTTTTACTCGTGTATCTGCCGCCGCCGCGTGCGCTATTTTTTCCTTCATGGATGTGCTGTCGCCATCCTTGGCAAGTCATCTATTCTAAGTCATACACTTCGCTCCTCATGAGCTTCGCGCTCCTTGGGGGGGCGGGGACCTGGCTTGGCGCGCTCCGCATCTGGCCCGCCCTTCGAGGTTCGCTTGGCGCCAGTTTGAGGTGTAGTCGGGCGCGCGCGTGGTAACGGTCCCTCTCCTTTCGTTAGTCTGTAAGTGCCCTCGCGGGCGATTTTTATGCTCCTTGCTTACTGTGACATGGTTCTGACACCCCTCATTCTCATTATGTCTTTCAGACGGTTGAATCCAGTGGCTTCTCCCGGCCCGGTGTAATTGCCAGTTGGGCCTAGTATAATTACTCACACTTCCCTGCGGTTCCCTGCGGTTCATTGGGGCATCCAGGGTAGCTTCGGCGTCAATCCCTACTGGCCTATTGTGCCTATTAATCACCATATGGAGGCATCCCAGGATATTGTGACTGGGGTTCCTTCGGGACAAGCCCGGCTGTGTGTAGCTTGTGCGGCCCCCCACAAGATTCATCAGGTCCCGGGTCCCCCAGGACCCTGTATCAGCTCAGGTTTTGATGCAGGCCGTGCAAGGACTGCTAGATCTGGGGGTCATTTGCAGGGTCCCTTTAAGAGAATTGGGCAAGGGGTTCTATTCCAACCTTTTCACGGTGCCCAAATAAGATGGTTCAGTCAGGCCCATTCTGGATTTAAAGATCCTCAACAAGTTTGTCAAGAACAGGCGCTTTCGCATGGAAACTCTGCGCTCGGCCATCGGCTCTCTGCGCCCAGGGGACTTTATGACGTCTGTGGACATCAAAGATGCTTACCTTCACATCCCTGTTTTCCCGCGACATCAAAGGTTTCTCAGACTCGCGTTGAAAGATCAGCATTACCAATTTGTGGCCTTACCATTCGGCCTCACTTCAGCCCCCAGAGTGTTCACCAAGGTGCTGGCGGGGGCGATGTCTCTGATAAGGTCAGGGGGCATATGCGTGCTGCCCTACCTGGACGACATTCTCATCACATCCCTCCCTACAGCAGGCAGAGCTGGACACCCAGCTGGTGGTGTCCACCTTGGAGTCCTTCGGCTGGGTGATCAATCACCCCAAGTCCTCTCTGTCCCCTTCGTCGGTGATCCCATTCCTTGGGATGATTCTGGATACGGTTCAGTCACGGATATTCCTTCCTCAACAGAAGGTGGAAGCTCTGACTGCGCAGGCGAGGTTCCTGCTCTCGTGCCCCCAGCCCTCCCTCCGGCAGGGAATGCAGCTGGTGGGACTAATGGTGGCGAGCTTCGAGGCGGTGCCTTTTGCTCAGTTCCATTTGAGGCCTCTGCAGCTTCACCTTCTGTCAGTATGGGACAAGGACCCCATGTCCTTGGACGGGGTTTGTGTGCTTCCCCCCTTGGTCAGAGGGTCCCTTTCGTGGTGGCTGGACCACAAGAACTTACTAAAGGGCAGGTCCTTTCTGGCCCCCTCCTGGGAGACGGTCACCACGGATGCCAGTCTGTCAGGTTGGGGGGGATTCTGGAAGTCCCTGCGATTCCAGGGGAGGTGGGGCCCTCAGGAGGCCCACTTACCCATCAACATTCTGGAACTACGGGCAATCAGGTTGGTAATGGAGCAGTTGACCGATCACCTGCAGGGAATGTCTGTGCAGGACGGCGGTTGCCTACATCAACCATCAGGGAGGGACCCGGAGCAGAGGTGCCCTCCAGGAAGTGTCGCGGATTCTGGCATGGACGGAGGCCAATGTTCAATGCATTTCGGCTGTGTATATCCCGGGGGCAGAGAATCTAATGGCAGACTCTCTGAACAGGGGGACTTCCCGTCAGGGGGAGTGGTCCCTCTGCAACAGGGTATTCCAGTCCCTGTGTCACCGTTGGGGTCTACCGGATGTGGATCTGTTTGCATCCCGTCACAATCACAAGCTCCCGGCCTTTGTCTCCCTGTCTCAGGATCCTCTGGCCTTGGCCACGGATGCTCTGTCAATGTCATGGAAGGAATTTCGGCTCATGTATGTCTTCCCTCCTTTCCCCCTGTTGGGCAGGGTCCTGCGCAAGATTGTTCTGGAAGGGGTGCCAGTGATTCTGGTGGCCCCAAGGTGGCCAAGAAGAGTGTGGTTCGCAGACCTGGTGCAGATGGCAGTAGACCAGTACGTCCTGCCGGAGGCGCCAGATCTGCTCACTCAGGGCTCCTTACGCCATCTCAATTTACAAACTCTGGCTTTGACGGCCTGGCTGCTGAAACCTCCATCTTGATGGAGAAAGGCTTGTCTGCCTCGGTGGTGGATACCATGGTGCAGGCTAGGAAGAAGTCTTCTTCTGCCATCTATTATAGGGTATGGCGTACCTACATTGATTGGTGTGAGTCTAGGTCTCTCAAGGTGGGAGTTCTTAGTCCCTAGGGTTCTGGAGTTTTTACAGCATGGTTTGGAGTTGGGTCTAAAACTCAGTACTCTGAAGGGTCAGGTTTCTGCCCTGTCTGTCTTCTTTCAGAAGTCTTTTGCTCAGCATCCCTTGGTTAAGACCTTCTTTCAGGGGGTCACTCATGTGCGTCCCCCACGTAAACCTATGGTCCCTGTTTGAGACTTGAACTTGGTATTTGTCTGCCTTGCAGGGTGCTCCCTTTGAGCCTATTCAGGATGCTGCTCTGGCTGTACTTACCCTCAAGGTTGTCTTTCTGGTGGCTAGGTCAGGCGCATGTCTGAGCTGGCGGCTCTGTCTATCCAGCCCCCGTACTTTGAGAGACACCAGGATAAGGTGGTTCCTCTTTAAGCCGGATTTCCTGCCTAAGGTGGTGTCTGCTTTTCATTTGAACCAGGATATTGTTCTTCCTTCATTGTGTCCTAATCCTAGCAACGCTAAGGAAAGGGTTTTGCATTCATTGGATGTGGTCAGGTGTCTGAAGTATTACCTGGTAGTCACTGCGGCTTTCAGGAAGGCTGATGCTCTTTTTGTGGTCCCTTCTGGTCCTAGGAAGGGTTTGGCTCCTGCCAAGTCTACTATTAGCAAATGGATTCGTCAGGCTGTGATTCAGGCCTATTCTGCTAAGGGGAAGAGTCCTCCCTTCCGCCTTACTGCTCATTCTACTCGTGCTATTGGTGCCTCTTGGGGCTTCCAGCACCAGGCTTCTGTTGAACAAGTTTGCAAGGCCGCTACTTGGTCTTCTGTTCATACCTTTTCAAAGTTTTACAAGGTTGATGTTAGGGCCTCAGCTGATGCTGTTTTTGGCCGCAAGGTTTTGCAGGCGGCAGTGGTTTAAACTGTCTGCTGTTACCTTTTGTTGGGGGATCCCACCCTACTTTATGGACACTGCTATTGGATGTCCCACGTGTAAGTAATCTATCTGGAGCAGGATGTACTGTATACTAAGAATAATACAATTCTGTGAAATACTCACCTGTAGAATTGGTATTATAAGTATACAGTACGTCCTGCTCCACCCCACCCTGGTTGTTGCATTATTCTGGATCCCCTGTATGGTGATTGTTATCATTGTTATAGTTACCAGTTTTTGGGTGGTTAAATTCTCCCGCCTTCTTGTTCACTGCTTTTCAATGCTGGGGATTTGTGGGAGGTCCCCGGGTATTTGAGGGGCCGGGAGGAGCCTGTTTTACATGTCTCTGCAGTGCAGCGCCATCTGGAGGAGGATAACCCAAGTGTAAGTAATCTATCTGGAGCAGGACGTACTGTATACCTATAATACCAATTCTTCAGGTGAGTATTTCACAGAATTGTATTTTGTAAACACTAAAATATTTGGGTTGAAAAAACAATACACAGACAGAAAAGGAGAAGGAGTGAGGCAGAGTCAGCAGGAAGAAAAGAAGAGGAAAAGAAAAATGGGAAGGGTGACCCCCAGCATATTACCTTGCAGAATTTTACCTAAATGGAGGGGCCCCGGGTCATAGGCAGCTGAGTAGACTTCCATCCAGGTTAGGGGGAATCATCAAGCAAACCTGAGCTATTGGCAGGGCCTCTGGCGTCTTCAGGGGCCCACTCAGGCTCACACTTGGCCATGCTATTATTTAACAGTGGACCCAACCGGGTGCTGTGTGCAGACCTGCTCATTGCTGGCCTCAGCAACAATGGAGAAGGTGGCATGGAATGGGGGGCAATTGATGGAAGCTCAGAAGGTGGCGAGAACCAGGTGACAGCTGACAAGGACTGGAGGGTGATCAGCAGCAGGATATGACCCATTTGTGGCAGTGGAGCTGAAAGGTGACATCATGTGACGCACTACTTTGGGGCCCATCAAGACTCTCTTGCCCAAGGGCTCAATCCAGGGCTTCGAGGTTTTGACAAATGTTTTTATTTGAATCGTTTAGGATGCTGTTCAACTTCTCGGTCACAAAAAACCTGATCATTCCATCTCGCACTTCTTGGAAGGGGACTTTTTCTTCTTTCCTCCATGCTTCGGCAATTGATTGTTTTGTGGCAAGGAGGACGAATGTCATCAATCTATGTTAGTTTTTTGTGATGCTATCCAGCTTGACATGGAGAAGGTCCATCCAGGTATCTCTGTGGATGATCTGTGAAAAACATGTCTGGAACAGGCCATGTATCCTAGACCAAAACCCCCTCATCTTTCGGCAGGTCCACCAGATATGATGGCCAACCAGGTATCTCTATGGATGATCAAAAAACATGTCTGGAACAGGCCACGTATCCTAGACCAAAACCTCCTTATCTTTGGGCAGGTCCATCAGATATGGAGGACTGTACCCTCCTCACAGCATCCTCTAAAGGTCTGTTTTTTTAAATTTCCACCTGACACTTAGATACCAATGTGTTGAACGCTTTTTTGTTACCTAATCAAGTATCAAGCGTTTTACCAAGACTATATAATGACCCAGCCTGAGCACTGTTATTCAGTATATCTGCTCTAGCTGTGCCCTGGGCATAGCTGCAGATCTGTGTCCTCTGGTGGCCTGTTGCCCTTGAACATGTGCTCTCTACCTGCAATGGATTGGAAATCTTCCGAAACATTAACCGTCCCAAAATCTATCTGCCAAGCGTAAATTTACAAGGAAGGGCTGTATATGTTCGCAAATAAACAAGCCAAACGCCAAGACAGGCTTCCAACATCTCTCCATTTGGCTTCTCCTTTTCATTTGGGTAAAGCGGGCTCCGCAGGAATGCGAGATCAAATCCTCGCTAATGAGGCGGACTCATCGCCAAAACAAGGTCGTCTACTTTGGTGGCACCGTGTAACGACACGGCGGCTCATCAGCCTCGAGGGCTATTATCCTGCACATATGCCCTGACGGTGCCCTGGGCAGGATGGCAGAGCGTAGTCCCATAGCTTGATGCTCTCTTGCAGCCAGCCAGTTGGCTGCATGGTATCGGAAGAGATGTTTAGAATGTTTAATGAAGGAGTCTATGAGATTGAGGTATCGGGATGAAGACTTGAGTGTTGGGTTGGTGGGCTGAGGAGACGGGGGATGGGGGGGATCTATGATCACAGCAACATTTCCCATCTGCTGAGTTAAACAGCTCCGTGACGGCTCTGCACCTCTCTCCGCTTTCTGTTGAATTTTTCATTTGCTCATTTGGCCAAGGAACGGTCGTACCTTAGGAATCTGTCCATCTGATGGGGGCTGTTTAGGTTCTCACAGATGATGGTAAACATGATTTGGCTCCTAAGCTCCTAACATCAGGCTTACTTGCACCGAGACAGAGATTGCTCTATTGCAGTGCCAGGACTCCAGCAGCACCAACTGTTAAATAATAAAGCAGGCCCCTGTATGTTGGCAGTGTCTGTTGCCAGCGCGGAGCGGCCATTTTCCCCGGCTTTACCTTTCAGCTCCCTGGCCGCATTGTCAGGCTTCGGGAACAGTGTGCGAGTTGTGCAAGTGGTACCGGAGCATCATTCTTAGTCTAATCTGGTTAGCTTATTATTCTCTTAGGACCTTTTTGAGATCCAGTGAGCATGCAGCGCCTTGGCAGCCCCAACAAAGGCTGTGCTGTCATTCTGGATAACATTACGGACTTTTGCCTTGCGCTCAGGCTAATTGTTTTGCTGTATGCGTTTTCTTTTTTCTTTCTTCCTCGGCAGGTTGGGGCCTAATCAGCTCAGATTTTGCTTTTTTTGTTTTCTTGGGTTTTGGCACGACCAACGAGAGGAAAGAGTTAGCTTCTTGTTTGTAACATACTGCACACATTCATCATTTTTTATACAATATTCATATGTAGGAGCAGTAAGAAGATCTGTGCTACCAGTGAGGGTAATAGAAGTGATGCTATGTAAGGGCCTTACTGGCCCGCAATGCGTCACATGGTTCCCGCAGAGGGACACAACGGGCACTGGGTCTTTTCTATCTTGCACTATTGATCTTTGGATATTTTTTTGTTTTGGGATAGTTTTTAAAAAGGACCATTAAAAGCTAATTTTTAAAGGGAACCTGGATAATCTACTGGCATTGACTTCATGTTAATGAGACGTTGTTAAACCGGACCTTCAGCATAACTTAATGAAAAGCCCAAACCTTTATAAACTATTCCCCAGCATCTAAAATTAATATATTTTACATTTTTAGTCACTTATTATTCTTTCCCTCAATGGGCTGCAACTCTGTTCAGGACTCTAGGATAGGGGCGCCGCCATCTTGCCTCAGAAGCATCACACATACTGAGGAGAGGAGGGGGGGGGTGAGGTACAAGGGGTGGGGTTATAGCTGTGCTTTGCAAAGCTGGGGTCAGGAAAAGGACAGCAATCCCAGAATGCAGAGCGGCACAGTCAAAAGACACTTCCTATTTGCAGGCTGCCATGAGCTGCCATCTTGAATGTTTAAAGGCTCATAACATGCAGTAGATGCAGGTTGGATGATGTGAGCAATCTGTATGTACAGGGTGGGGGAAACATATAAGATAGGCTCTTATTCAGGGTGAAGTCCCCTTTAAAGGGATCTCCTTCTCCTGGCTTTCTCAGGTAATCTGGATACGGGTGAACTGGCTGCTTTTTGTTGTATCTGCACAAGAGTTGACTGGGATCCTAAAAAACGGGCCAGGATTTTTACTTATCCTTGACCAGACTTTCATACTTCCTGACTGCCCCACATTTGGAGGCATTGTCCCTCATTTGGGTCCAAGTCCCCCTGTCCCTTGTTCCTATGTGTCCCTCTTTGAAGTGTAACATGCAGATCTACAGCAATAAATGATTCATTTGCATATTCAAAGTGTTTCTATTGTTGTAATGGTTAAACTCTATCTCCTATCCAACCCCCAATGAGGGTGTCACTTAAAGGAGCACTATCTCGTGTGATAGCATGTGAGGACAGCCAGAGATGCTCTATTTTAACATCCAAGGAAATACTGCCTATTGGAGGAGTGTGACCGCTGACAAACTCTTGATTTGATTAAACTTTGGACTCCTAATAGGGGCGCTCCCTGGAAGGAAGGCATCGGGTCCCGATGGGATTTCGGCCGAATGGTATAAGCAAGAATCAGAACTGGTAGCGCCTAGACTCTTAAAGTGCTGGAGCAAGCACTAGAAAGTGAGTGTCTCCCGGCCTCCTTTCATGAAGCGCACATCGTCCTTATTTATAAAGAGGGGAGGCCCCCTGATGCCTGTGCGTCATATAGGCCCATTTCCTTACTAAATTATGAAGCTAAAATACTAGCTAATAGTTTAAACAGGGTTATACTACAACTGGTGGGACCGGACCAGTCTGGCTTTATGCCCGTGCGCACTACGGGGATAAACCTGCGTAGGCTCTTCTCAAACCTTCAGATTGTCCATGATAATTACGGAACCCGGGCAATTGCCTCGTTTTTAACGAGAAGGCATTTGATTCAATTGAATGGACCTATTTGTGGGCAGTGCTGGCTAGATTTGGGCTCCCTGCCATTTTCATAAAGTATATCAAGCTCCTATATGGTCATCCGACGGCCAAAGTACGAGCCAATGAATGCTATTCAAATCCGTTTGCACTAAGCAGGGGGACCAGACAGGGTTGCCCACTCTCGCCATTACTCTTCGCACTGGCCATTGAACCATTGGCGATTATCGTTAGAAACTCCCAAACTATCACGGGGTGGAAAATAGGGGAGGTTGAGGAAAAGATTTCCCTCTATGCGGATGATACCCTGCTGTATCTAGCGGACTGTAACGAATCCCTGGAAGCAGCATTAGATATCATAGGAACATTTGGGAGATTTTCTGGTTTGAGAATCAACTGGGATAAGTCCAGTTTAATGCCAGTCGACGAACCTGACCATCCAGACATCTCTCCGAGATCTCAGCTGAAAGTGGTTCAACAATTTAAGTACTTAGGTATTATGATTAGCAAGCAGCCGAGTGAATTTATTCCCCTTAATATCTCACCAGTGAAGTCGAAACTGAAGCAGCGAGTCTCTCAATGGGCAAGCCTCCCGCTATCGGTCATGGGCAGGATAAATATATACAAGATTATCTTTCTTCCGAAGTTCTTGTACATATATCAGGCCTCGCCGGTGTTGCTTCCTGCCTCTCATTTCAAGGCATTGGATGTGATTATCTTTGGCTTCATATGGGGACAGTCTCCGCCGTGGTTAAACAGGCAAATTATGAAGGCTCCATCAGATGTGGGGGGGCTTTCGGTGCCATATATGTGATGTATTTCTATGCCACCCAACTCCAGTATGCCCATTGGTGGGTCAGTCAACCGAGGGAAAATCCAGTGGTGAGTCTAGAAACGGCTGTTCTGGGCTCCCCTGGGCGACTGGCCACCTTGATATATAGAGGTACGAAAGGGATCCGGGAGGCAACTGGGTGTATAAGAATGGTATGTAACATTTGGGAAAGGGTGGGTAAGTTGAGTGCAAACCCAAATGAGAGCAGGGCCTGGTTCCCCTTTACCCCCCTTTGGGATAAGCCCAAGCTGCTGGAGCTTGGATCTATGCAAGACCCGCAGTTCTGGATAAGGAAAGGGGTGCACCGGATAGGTCAGATATACAAAGACGGGGTACTTATGTCCTTTGCGTAGGTTAAAGAGGAGTTTCTTCTATCCCACCGGGATTTCTTCTGCTACTTGCAGATTAGACACGCTCTGAACACCCAGTTTCATAGGGTGGGTCCGAGGATACTGATGTCACGTATGGAAAAGGAGATTAGAGGGATGGAGCTAACAAAACCCATCTCCACACTGTATCAGTGCCTGACGGGGTACGCTGGATTCTCCCAGGGATAGGGTGGAAATGAAGTGGCAGGCCTTAGACCAAAACCTGGATCAAGATGACTGGGAGGAGATAATGGATAATCTGCACACGTCGGTGGTGGAGGCAAGGGATAGGTTCATTCAGACTAAGTGGATTCACCAGGCGTATATCACCCCGGTCCGTCTGCACAGAATGGGTCTATTGGAAAGGGACATATGCCCTAGGTGCGAGAGAGATAGCGGCATGTGGGTACACGTAACTTGGTCGTGTGAGATCTTGGTGAATTTCTGGGAGGGTGTCATGGATCTGATCAGCAAAGCAGTGGGAATTCGGATCAGGGGTTCAATCTCACTATGTCTTCTGGGGGTGGTCAAGTCAATATCGGAACTCAGAGCATTAAAAGCATTGCTTCGGCTGCTGCTCTTTTATGCTCGAAAATGCATATTGCTAAATTGGAGACACCTGGCTAAACCTTCAGTACAAGCATGGAAAAGATTAGTCAACCAGAAACCCACTATGTATAAATTGACATACGCTGCGAGGGGGGTGCCGGATAAGTTTGAGAAGATCTGGGATCCGTGGCTACAGTGTCAGGAGTCGGCATCTGATGATGAGTGAACCAGGGAGGTGGGGGGGGGACACTGTCAGCGCTGTGTTTATTGCTGAGTCAGGAGTCGGCAAGATGGAGCCAAGGTCGATATCTGTCCTGTGGAGTGAGGGGAGGGCGTGGTCCTGGAGCATGACAGGATAGGCCTCAGTGGGTGGCCAATGTTTGCCACCCTCTCAGGTACTCCACCTGAGATCTGCTTGTTTCTAGCACAACCTGGGTCCGGTGTGAATGGTTGTTGTCGTTGTCTGATAGGATGCCATTTTGATGTTGGGTGCCTGCGGCACCTAAAATACAGAACAATTTGACGTGTATATGTATGTTGTTTCTATGTTACAACGCAAAATAAAAACTTTAAAAACAAAAAAAAACTTTGGACTCCTAGCACCCAGGTGAATGCACGAGTACCATTCATTTTGCTTTTGGGTTATTTACACTATTTATCCATTGTCTTCTGTAATTGTCATTTTAAAACGCATTGTTTTCTAGTTTTGTACGATTTTTTGAATTTTTTTTCAGATGCATCTTAAAATCAGAATGCAATCTCTAATTCATTAAGCCCTCTAAATTTAGAATTTAGAGCACTTAATTTAAAATTGAGGGGACATTTATGGTTTACCTAATTTACTTTTTTTTTTTAATCCACTGCGAACGCTCTCATCCCTGTCTAGAAGTGGCAGTCGGTGGCATTGATACGATCAATCAGATTGTATTTTCGGGTTGATTCTCTATCGGGAGCGTGAGGAATAATATGTACCCGGTGGCAGCTGTTTACACGTGCTGCTGATCAGACAATATCTAACGTTGCGGTGGCGCATGTGTGGTGAGATCGGCCGATTTGATCAGATAAACAAAGGTCTGATCAACCTGTGCAATCTACAGACTGGTTTGACCCTTGGTCTGTTACCTGTTCTGTGCTGGTGACCTGATGACCACGTCCACAGATTAAGCTACTTACCTGATCCAGCTGTTTAAGGCCCTGTGTGAACCAGCATTCCGGCATCTCTCTCCCTGGTCTTATGACCTGGACCCTCCCTGCAACCCAAGTCTCTCCTCCCCTGAAGGCGAAGACAAGGGTGGGTCTGAGATTTTGGGTTTCAAAGTTGAGTGTCCTGTCTGTTCTGCTCTGTTATCAAGCTTGGGACTCCACAGTTGCACCTTACCCATGTTTATCCACCATCTCACAGGGGCTTCTTCTCTCTCAGTACTCACCTTGACAATCAGCCTGATAAAATGCCGTGACTAAAATGCTCTGCAAGTAGCCACCGATTGGCCAGTGTAACACCATTATTATTAAATTACCGAAAAAGGCCCATCTGTCCCCTGTCTTCTGTATTGGGCCTGTCTTCTGGCCCATCTGTTGTCTGTCTTGGGCCTGTCTTCTGGCCCATCTGTCCTCTTTTTTCCTTACCCTACTGACTGATCCATACGTCGTCACAGCACTTACACCGTTCTAAATGCGGAGTGACACAATGCCGTTCAAGGCTTTTCTCGGGGCGAGTCAGTAAGCAGATGCTGGAAGCACCTCACCGCAGCGGAGGAGACACATTTTCTACTCCGTTCACCTCCTGCCGCTGGCCTTCATCTTACTAAAGTGGAAAATTCCTGTTTATTCTTTGCTGCTAGAAGAGATGGAACGGCCAGAAAAGAGCGAGGACGCCTTGTACTGTCTTAAATAAAACATTCGAGTTCAATATGCCAAATACGTGGCCGGGGTGGTATTTAGACTTCCTGCCGCCCGAGGTACTTGTGAGCAATGTGGAATTTTTATTTTTACAGACTTCACCTTTGCCTATATCATACGATTATACAAGCAAGTTCCCTGGCTCAGTGCTGGAAGGTACAAACTGTAAGACAACCATTACAGTCATCATTCTGGTGGGTCATTCGAATTCCAAGCAAGGGTCATCAAAAGCTCAGGGGTGGTCCAGGTAGCTGTAAGCCTCCATTTAAAACTGTAAGACAACCAGTAAACTGGTCATCATCTCGGAGGGTTCCACAGTCTCAGATGCAGTCAAGTCTGGTAACTTGAAAGTCTGGTAGAAGCAGTTGTAAGCCATAAGTTAAAACTGTAATCCAACCACACCAGTCATCATCCCGGAAGCTTAAGAAAATTCCAGGCAAGGGTCAGTCCGGGCAGGTTGGTAACTTGTAAGCCAGAATCAGAACAGTAACCAGGGAAGTTGTTGTAGGACATAAAGTAAAACTGTAAGCCAACTACACCAGTTATCATCCCGAAGGGTCAAGAAAATTCCAGGCAAGGGGCAGTCCAGGTAGGTTGATAACTTGAAAGCCAGAATGAGAACAGCAACCAGGTGAAGTCGTTGTAAGACATAACTGAAAACCATACCATAACGGTCATCATCTCGGAGGGCCAAGTAGACTCCAGATGCTGTCAAGTCTGGTAACTTGAATGTCCACCGGAAGCAGTTGTAATCCACAAGTTAAAACTGTAAGCCAACCACACCAGTCATCATCCCGGAGGGTCAACAAAATTCCAGGCCAGGGTCAGTCCAGGCAGGTTGGTAACTTGAAAGCCAGAATAAGAACATCAACCAGGGGAAGTTGTTGTAGGACATAACCTAAAAATAAACCATAACGGTCATCATTTTGGAGGGTCAAGATGGTCTTACCTTTGGGCTGTCAGTCACCTAGAATGTCACCTTTGGCTATATCGTATGATTTTACAAGCAAGTTCCCTGCCTCAGTGCTGGAAGGTACAAACTGTAAGACAACTATTCCAGTCATCATTCTGGTGGGTCAATTGTATTCCAAGCAAGGGTCATCAAAAGCCCAGGGGTGGTCCAGGTAGTTGTAAGCCTTAATTTAAAATTGTAATACATCCGGTCATCATCTCAGAGGGTAGCGTAGAATCAGATCCAGTCAAGTTTGGTAACTTTAAAGTTGTAAGCCATAAGTTAAAACTGTAAGCCATCCACACCAGTCATCATTCCGAATGGGTCAAGAACATTCTAGGCAAGGGTCAGTCCAGGCAGGTTGGTAACTTGAAAGCCAGAATCAGAATAGCAAGCAGCGGAAGTCATTGACTTAAGACCTAACTTAAAACCAAACCATACCATAACGGTCATCATCTTGGAGGGCCAAACAGACTCCAGATGCAGTCAACATTCAGTACAGCCAGTTCGGTCACTTGAAAGCCAGAACCAAACCATAATGGTCATCATCTCGGATGGTCACACAGATTCCAGATGCAGTCAAGTCTGGTAACTTGAAAGTCCGGTGGAAGTAGTTATAAGTTATAAGTTAAAACTGTAAGCCAGCTGCGGTCCACCTTAATAGAGTTGTCGATTGGTGCCTACACAGACGTCACAAGCATTGGGTTTCCATAGAACAGAACCAAGTTGGGGCTTGGGTGGATTGTATTCCTTGGGCGAACCGGAGTGACATACCATTGGCAATGAAGCACGCCCTTGTAGGGACTACGCCGAGAGTGTGTTATCAGTATTTCGATTCAGTGGGTCTCTCCCCAAGCCCCTCAACGATGGTTCCTGTCCTGGGCAACCCTGGATTCCCCCCGGGTTGCAGGGGTTCGACCCCGGAGGCTTGGAGAGCTGCCGGAATTTTCAGAGTGGGTCACTTTCTGGAGGAGAGGGACTGGCGAGATGTTGAAAGATTGGCTACGGAACGAGGGATCCCCAGATGGTCGATGTGGCAGCGACAACAGCTCTCACATTTCCTCTGCATGCTCAGAGACCATAGGGCGGAACATAGAGGGCTCTCCCCGTTTGAAGAGCTTTGCTCAAGTAAAAATGAGGAAAGACACACCCTCTCCTGCATCTATAAGATGTTGATTGACCCCCCGTCCCTAGCTCCGCCACCATTTGTGGGAAAATGGGAGAGAGATCTTGGCAGGACCTTCACCTCGAAGCAAATTAGTAGGCTATTGCAAGCGCCCCATAAAACTTCAATCCGCACCAAGTTCCAAGAGTGAAGTTACAAAATATTGATGCGGTGGTACAGGGTGCCGAAGACAATTAGCAAATGGTTCCCCGGAGTGGAGGCAAGGTGTTGGAGGTGTGGAGACGAGGAGGGCTCTTTGCTTCACATATTTTGGTCCTGCCCAAGGGTGAAATCATTTTGGGATGAGGTCCGGGAGGTGGCTGGGAAGATTGTAGGTGAGGAGGTACCAGATGACCCGGCTCTGTGTCTGCTTCACTTGGCGCAGAGGCTGCTTAAAAAGTATAGGTATTCCTTGTTATGCCATCTCCTCAATGCGGCCAAGATATGCATTCCCCTCTTATGGAAAAAAGAAGACCCCCTCACCTTGGCAATGTGGGCGTTGAAAGTTAATGAGACAATGAGGTTTGAGGACCTTATGACATCTGCCGAGGTTGGTTTCGAGAAATATTTGGCAACCTGGTTTTATTGGACTCAATTCACTGAGTCGGATGAGTATAGGCGCATTCTCGCTGGGGTGTAGATAATTGATACTGCTCTGGGCCCCCCCCTTCCCCCCTTTTCCTTATCCCTCCATTCCCCCCCACCCCCCTCCCTTATAATATTTCTTCTTGTTTGTCTCCTTTGTCATTGGTGAAGATTCTGTTGCTTTCCCTGTCTAAATTTTTGGAGAAGTTCCATCAGGAAGGTGTGGTCCCCCACCCTGCCGGGGGGCTCACAGACTGAAGTGTAGTCGTAGGACCGCGTGGTAGGTCCCTGATGACAGCTTATAGTTAGCAGAGACAACAAAACGTTTAAACTTTCAATCTGTTTATTGTAGACTATGCCATATCTGCTTTATTTTCCCCTTTTTGTTTTGCATTGTATATCTGAGATGCTTCTCAGATGCTTTTTCGCACAGATTATTAAAACAAAATAAAGAATTTATAAAAAAAAAAAAACTGTAAGCCAACCACACCAGTCATCATCCCGGAGGGTCAAGAAAATTCTAGGCAAGGGTCAGTCCAGGCAGGTTGGTAACTTGAAAGCCAGAATCAGAACAGCAACCAGGGGACTTTGTTGTAGGACATAACCTAAAAATAAACCATAACGGTTATCATCTTGGAAGGCCAAGATGGTCTTACTTACGGGCTGTCAGTCACCTAGAATGTCACCTTTGGCTATATCATATGATTTTACAAGCAAGTTCCCTGCCTCAGTGCTGGAAGATACAGACTGTAAGACAACCATTCCAGTCATCATTCTGGTGGATCAATCGAATTCCAAGCAAGGGTCATCAAAAGCCCAGGGGTGGTCCAGGTAGTTTAATATTGTAATACAACCGGTCATCATCTCGGAGGGTCACGTAGACTCCAGATGCAGTCAAGTCTGGTAACTTGAAAGTCTGGTGGAAGCAGTTGTAAACTATAAGTTAAAACTTAAGCCAACCACACCAGTCATCATCCCGGAGAGTTAAGAAATTTCCAGACAAGGGTCAGTCTGGGCAGGCTGGTAATTTAAAAGCCAGAATCAGAACAGCGACCAGGGGAAGTCGTTGTAAGACATAACTTGAAACCGAATCATAACATCATCATCTCGGAGGGCCAAGCAGACTCCAGATGTAGTCAACATTCAGTCCAGCCAGTTTGGCCACTTGAAAGCCAGAACCAAACCATAATGATCATCATCTTGGAGGGCCAAGCAGACTCCAGATGTAGTCAACATTCAGTCCAGCCAGTTTGGCCACTTGAAAGCCAGAACCAAACCATAATGATCATCATCTTGGAGGGTCGCGCAGACTCCAGATACAGTCAAGTCTGTTAAGTTGAAAGTACAGTGGAAGCAGTTGTAAGCCAACTGCACCAGTCATCATCCTGAATGGGTCATGAAAATTCCAGGCAAGGGTCAGTCCGGGCAGTTTGGTAACTTGTAAGCCAGAATCAGAATAGCAACCAGCGGAAGTCATTGACTTAAGACATAACTTAAAACCAAACCATACCATAACGGTCATCATCTTGGAGGACTAAGCAGACTTCAGATGCAGTCAAGATTCGGTACAGCCAGTTTGGTCACTTGAAAGCCAGAACCAAAAATCTAGGCCAGAGTGCATAGGTGTCCTAGGCCCATGTGGGTCTTTGGGCAATAGAGTCTCTTTGGCTTTAATGCAGAAAAGTGTGGGTTTGAGATTCTGGGTCGAGAGGATCAGGTAGACTCCAGATCAAAGTACAGCTGAAGGTCAGTCGAGGCAGTTTGATAACATTAAAGCTGGAAGCCAGAACATTAAGCCACAATCTAGTCTAGGCCCAGGTGCAAATTCACCAGTCAGTGCCAGGATTTGACCCCAAACCCACATGGAAACTGGAGAAGATGTCTACATGTCTCAAGTGTGACAGTTTCGCCTTGGTCACCAAGTACCATTTTCACATGATCTCAAGTACCTCCTTGGTCATACTTATGGGCTGTCAGTCACCTAGAATGATGTTACACAACCATTTAAAGGTGACCTCCAGCCTTGCCCATCCTTTGGGGTGTGTGAGGTGTGCAGTCACTTAGGGCACCATCCTAACCTCTCTTTAAGAGAGTGCCAGGAGCTCTCAACTGGAACAGCAGGCATCTCCCACTTCCTTATTTTCCTTTCTTTCTTTATAATTCCCTTTTACATGTTTCCTTCTTGAATTTCCCTTTCTCCATCTTTCTTTTAATTTCATGATCCTTTTATTTTCCTTTTCATGTTATTTCAACATTTCCTCCATCTTTCTCTTGTCACCGTCCTCACCCCCACCTCTGTGTTCCTTCATATCTTCATCTTTTTTTTTTAACTTTCCCTCCATCTCTCCATTTTCTTTCTTTCTTTCTTTCTTTCTTTCTTTCTTTCTTTCTTTCTTTCTTTCTTTCTTTCTTTCTTTCTTTCTTTCTTTTTCTTTCTTTCTTTCTTTCTTTCTTTCTTTCTTTCTTTCTTTCTTTCTTTCTCTTTCTTTCAATTCTTAAAGTGATATTGCAGGCAAAGGCAATTGTTAGACCATTGTGTTGGGCTACATTGGGCGCTGTCCTAAGCTGTTTTTAAATTGAAGAAGAAATGGCTGAAAAAGGTTTACTGTTTCACCTTATGATTTATCTTTTGAGATATCTGCCTGTGGCCCTTGGCTCTCTGATGCCACATAATAATCAGCATAATGGGCGGGGTCTGTAAGACAGACATTCTCATCACCCTGGTTGTTCTCCTGTCCCAGTGATGCAGCATAATAAGCAGCATAATGGGTGGGGTCTGTAAGACAGACATTCTCATCACCCTGACTGTTCTCCTGCTCTCCCATTGTCCACAATCTGATGATGCAGAGCTTTAGACCACCAGTTTAGCAATATGATTGGTGGTCTATGGCAAAGGAATTCAGGGTGTGTACCACTACTCTTTGCCTTGTTTCTACTTTCAGGAGCAGCTGTGCTCTGACAGGAAGGGAGTGCGCAGCCATGATGAGGGGAGCTACTGAAAGACAGTTTATGCACTATAGAGTCCCTTTAACTTTTTCTTTCTCTTTTTCTAGCCATACGTTAAAAATGTGTCCTTACCCCTCTCCCCCCACCTACCACCCAGGTCAACCAGTAATAGGGTCTGGTTGCATAATAATCAGCATAATGGGTGGGGTCTGTAAGACAGTCATTCTCCCCTGGCTGTTTTCCCTCTCTCCCAGTGTCTACAGTCTGATGATGCAGAACTTTAGACCACCAGCTTAGCAATATGATTGGTGGTCTATGGCAAAGGCATTCAGGGGGTGTGCCAGTACTAGTTTATGCACTGTAGAGTCCCTTTAACTTTTTCTTTCTCTTTTTCTAGCCATACTTTTTTTTTTTAAAATGTGCCCTTACCCCCTTCCTCCCACCTACTACCCAGGTGAACCAGTAATAGGGTCTGGTCACAGACCCAATTTTTGACTAGTGATGAGCTTTGGCTTTAGGTCAGTGTCAAATCCAACCGGTTCTGCTTTTTTTTTTGTTTTCTTCTTTAAAACAAGTGCCTTCCCTATGGCGTGTGAGCTCGGCGCCCCAGATACAGGGTCTGGTAATTACCCTGTCCCTGCAATGTACTTTTCCCTTTGCCCTCCAGCACAGATCCAATGCTCATCCAGGGCTGCACTGGGGCAATTGTTCAACTCAAGCTGCGTGAATTCCGCCGGCACAAGGCAGAAGGTGCTCATCAGGACAGCTGTGATGTGACTCTGACATCTCGGTACCTGTGAAGGTAGAGTCTCCTCTTCTAATATCTTCTCTAAAGATAAAGGTGCGCTCCCTTCGTCTCAGTCTCCGGAGGCGACAATCATTCTTTACCATAAGAACTATAAATCTGTGGAATAGCCTCCCCCAGAAGCTTGTTACAGCATCAACCGCTGACAGCTTCAAAAAAGGATTAGATGCTTATTTAGAAGAACAGTTACTATTAGCTGTTATCATTAACAAAAATAAAATAAAAAATAACTTCCCTGACCCCAACATCCTTGGTTGAACATTCTTTACCCGGCAACCAAATTCTTTCTTCCTTGTGCACAACACAGTAGTCGCACGTTTCATCGAGCACATCAATCTGCCGTGTTGTGAAGGTGACCAGTGACATCACTACGGCTGGAGGCAGGCGGTCAGGGGCACGCGGTGATCTATAGCGGGCTGACGCGCTGTTTGGATGGGCATGGCTCTGATGATGTCATAAGATGCCATGATTAATGATGTCACAAGAGGCAATGATAATGGATCGCAATACCGCTGAGAGGGAATTGCCGTGAACCGGGCGACTTTCCTCATAAATGTAACCTTTAAATTATCCGGTAACTGCTGACGTCAGCTCTTAAATTAGAATCCCGACCGTCAGAAAAGCACAGTAATTGCACAATATACGTATATACAATATACATAACACAATATACATTTCTAGCTCGTTAATAGCTCCTTGTTTGAGTCAAAAATATTTTAATCCAATGTCATGGGAGGGGCTTAGCGAGTGACCCCAGGTGCCCCACTCTTTATAAATATGTCAGTGTTTTCATATTTATACTGTGCTTCTCTGTGTCTTGACATGTAGATCTCTTTTTTTTATCTCTCCTGTTTGCTAACCATTATGGAACTACAAGCACCAGCAAATCTCTACATATAGGCACAACTCCCAACTTTTCAGGGTGGGAAAGAGGGACAATTTCTAAATTAGGTCATGCCCCCTCATTGAGGGATGGATGAAGCCATACCTCCTCATTAAGGGATAGCTGAAGCCACGCCCCCTCATTGAGGGATTGATGAGTATGTAAATGAAGCCACACCTCCTCATTGAGGGAAGGATGAAGCCATGCCTCCTCATTAAGGGATAGCTGAAGCCACACACCCTTATTGAGGGATTGATGAAGCCACACCCCCTTATTGAGGGATGGATAGGAGATACATTGTAACAGTTACAACAATAGAAACACGTTGAAGAGGCAAATGAATCATTTATTGCTGCAGATCTGCATGTTACACCTCAGAGGGACACTATGTAAATGAAGCCACGCCCCACTCATTGAGGGATTGATAAGATATACATTGTAACAGTTTCAACACTCTAAATACTTTGAATAGGCACTTGAATCATTTTTTGATGCAGATCTGCATGTTACACCTCAAAGAGGGACACATGAGAACAAAGAGGGACATGGACTCAAAAGAGGGACAATCACGCATGAGGGGTCTGAACATCCCCACGGGGCATCTCGACTCTGGATGCCCTGCTGTGTGACCGGCATTTACTCATGTTCTCCTGATCCAATGGCGCACGCGCAGACTCTCGCCCAATCAGAGCAGTTTGCTGTGCCTATGTCATTTGGCAAGCGGCTCTGATTGTTTTGAATGGGAAGAGCAGGCTTCTGCATGCCCTGCACCTTCGGGCTCTGCGCGCACTCCTGCCCCGGCCGGGATGGGAGCGGGCACGCTGCTGGGGATGCCGCCGCTTGCGCTCCCTATTGAAGTCCATCACGTCTATTTTCCTGCATGAAATAAGCACGGCAAACATCTCTGATTGGACGAGAGCCTGCGCATAGGCCGTTGGACGGGGAAAGGTGGATGAATACCAGTGCTCCAGGGGGTTTCACACAGTGGGGCATCCCAATTCGGAATGACTCTAGGGCATGGAACAATACCCGGCAAAAGTTAAAATTTTGAGTTTTGTTCCGCTTTAAAGTGGACCAAAACCCAGTATTTTGACTATCCTGGGTTCTGGTCCATGCCCCCCCCGGGGTGAACCCCCCCCCCCAGGTTACCTACTCCAACTCACTTTTCACCAGTCCTATGGCACATGCATGTCCCAGGATTTTGGCTATCCTGGGTTTGGATCCATGCCTCTAGGGCACCCCGGTGTGAACCCCCTCCCCAAGTTACCTAATCCAACTCACCTTTCCTATGGCACATGATTTTGACTATCCTGGGTTTTAACCCACGCCCCCGGGGAACCCCAGTGTGAACCCCCCACAGATTACCTACTCCAACTCACCATAAGCCACACCCCCAAAGCAAGCCACACCCATCTATAGAAGCTACTAGATGTTTCAGTCTTTTCTGGTTGCTAGACACTCGCCATAAGCCACACCCCCAAAACAAGCCACACCCATCTCGATAGGAGCTACTAGATGTTTCAGTCTTTTCTGGTTACTAGACACGCACCATAAGCCACACCCCCAAAACAAGCCACACCCAACTCACCTTTCCCTGGTCCTATGGCACATGCATGGCCCAGGATTTTGACTATTCTGGGTTTTGGTCCATGCCCCCAGGGCACCCCGGTGTGAACCTCCCCCCAAGGTTACCTACTCCAACTCACCTTTCCCTGGTCCTATGGCACATGTATGGCCCAGCATTTTGACTATCCTGGGTTCTGGTCCATGTCCCTGGGGAATCCCAGCATAAAACTGCCCAAGGTTACCTACTCCAACTCACCTTTCCCTGGTCTTATGGCGCATGCTCGGCACGGGATTTTGACTATTCTGGGTTTTGGTCCATGCCCCCAGGGAACCGCGATGTGAACCCCCTCCCAGGTTACCTACTCCAACTCACCTTTCCCTGGTCCTATGGCACATGCCCAGCCCAGGATTTTGATTATCCTGGGTTTTGGTCCATCTCCCCAGGGAACCCCAGTGTCCAAAGAAGATCCAGGATGTCAGTCTTGGAGACTGTCTCCTATAGAGATGGGTGTGGCTTGCTTTGTGGGTGTAGTTTAAAGGGAGCGTCTAACAACCAATGAAGATTGAGAATGTCAGTCTGGGGGACTGTCTCCTATAGAAATGGGCGTGGCTTGCTTTGTGGGTGTGGTTTAAAGGGAGCCTCCAGCAACCAAAGAAGATTGAGATGTTGGTCTGGCAGACAAACTTTTATAGAGATAAATTTCAGGGCTGATCGCGATGGATTTTGCTCCACTTTAAATTGCTCTTTAACCCAAAAGACATGTTGCTTCGATCCTCTATTTATTTAAAGGGGACCTCCATCCTATTAACCCGCATCATCTTTTGTGTCGGCAGAATCACCCCACCCGGGGAATCCCAAATTGGTATGAGCTCAATAAGGACACAAGCTGGGTCCTAACCCTGCCTCACTCTATATGAAGTCAATGAGCCTGTGGTTGGGCATTAGAGGCAGTTCTCCGATAGATGAGGGATGACGCAGAATAGGGCGATCGCAGCTGCTCCCGCTACGCGCACACGTCGGTCCTGGCGACATGTCGGGGGATTGAGTTCTCTCCGTAGTTATGAGCTTTGGCTGAGACGCTGAGGCCTGGGAGCGCTGATACCATCATCTCCTCAATAATTCATAGCGCTCCACAATCACGTCACCTAACTGCCATCCCTATGCGTGCGAGCGGCGCGCTGCCCCGCAGAAAGGCAAGCGCTCGCTGAATTTACTGTGCCAATACATTTAAAGTTATTACATTATTAATAGGAACGGAATTGATCATCGGGGGATCGCCAAAGCAGAGCAGCCAAAACGCTCATTGTGATGGGTGTGGCTTGCTTTGGGGGGTGTGGCTTACAGTGAGTGTCCAGCAACCAAAAAGGTTTGAGATGTCAATCTGGGAGACTAGCTCTTATAGAGATGGGTGTGGCTTGCTTTGGGGGTGTTGCTTAGAGTGAGTGTCCAGCAACCAAAAATAGATTGAAACTTCTTGTAGCTATTACAGCAATGGGTGTGGCTTGCTTTAGGGGTGGGGTTTAAAGGGAGTCCAACAACCAAAAAAGGTTGAGATGTCTATCTGAGAGACTAGCTCCTATAGAGATGGGTGTGGCTTGCTTTGTGGGTGTGGCTTACGGTGAGTGTCCAGCAAAACAAAATAGTTTGAAACATCTAGTATCTCTCATAGAGATGGGTGTGGCTTGCCTTGTGGGTGTAGTTTAAAGGGAGCGTCCAACAACCAAAAAAAGACTGAGATGTTTATCTGGGTGATTAGCTCTTATAGGGATGGGTGTGGCTTGCTTTGTGGGTGTGGTTTACGTTGAGTGTCCAGCAACCAAAAAAGACTAAAACATCTAGTAGCTCCTATAGAGATGGGTGTGGCTTGCCTTGTGGGTGTAGTTTAAAGGGAGCGTCCAACAACCAAAAAAAGACTGAGATGTCTATCTGGGTGATTAGCTCTTATAGAGATGGGTGTGGCTTGGTTTGTGGGTGTGGTTTACGTTGAGTGTCCAGCAACCAAAAAAGACTAAAACATCTAGTAGCTCCTATAGAGATGGGTGTGGCTTGCTTTGTGGGTGTAGTTTAAAGGGAGCGTCCAGCAACGTAAGAAGATGGAGATCTCAGTCTAGGAGACTGGCTCCTAAAGAGATGGGTGTGGCTTGCTTTGGGGGTGTGGTTTAAAGGGAGCATCCGGCAACCGAAAAAGATTAAGATCTCAATCTGGGTGATTAGCTCTTACAGAGATGGGCGTGGCTTGCTTTGTGCATGTAGTTTAAAGGGAGTGTCCAACAACCAAAAAAAGATTGAGATGTCTATCTGGGTGATTAGCTCCTATAGAGATGGGTGTGGCTTGCTTTGGGGGTGTGGTTTATGTTGAGTGTCCAGCAGCCGAAAAAGGCTGACACATCTAGTAGCTCTAATAGAGATGGGTGTGGCTTGCTTTGTGGGTGTAGTTTAAAGGGAGCATCCAGCAACCAAAGAAGATTAAGATGTCAGTCTGGGAGACTGGCTCCTATAGAGATGGGTGTGGCTTGCTTTGGGGGTGTGGCTTACGGTGAGTGTCCAGCAGCCAAAAAAGGCTGACACATCTAGTAGCTCTAATAGAGATGGGTGTGGCTTGCTTTGTGGGTGTAGTTTAAAGGGAGCGTCCAGCAACCAAAGAAGATTGAGGATGTCAGTCTGGGAGACTGGCTCTAATAGAGATGGGTGTGGCTTGCTTTCAGGGTGTGGCTTACAGTGAGCCTCCAGCAACCAAAGAAGATTGAGATGTCGGTCTGGGAGACTGGCTCTAATAGAGATGGGTGTGGCTTGCTTTCAGGGTGTGGTTTAAAGTGGACGAAAACCCAGGATTTTAACTATCCTGGGTTTTGGACTTTGCCCCCCCCCCTCGGGCACCCCGATCGGGGATGTCCCGCTGTGTGAAACCCCCCAGGTCGCTCGTTCTCACTCACCCTTCCTAGGTCCTACGGTACATGCGCAGCCTCTTGTGCAATCAGCACACTCAGATCTGGTCCCGCCCCTTCATCCATGAGCTCTCCGAGCGCGCTGGCGGCCGCATCCCCCGCTACCCTCTAACAGGGAGCGTGCCCACGCCGCCCATTCACAAATGTCTGACGCTTGCACTCACCCTGCTAAAGGGATAGCGGGGATGCGGCCGCGGCTTGCGCATTTAAAATCCTTTGAATAGGCAAATGAATCATTTATTGCTGCAGATCTGCATGTTACACCTCAAAGAGGGACAATATGTAAATGAAGCCACACCCCCCTCATTGACGGACGGATAGAAGATACATTGTAACAGTAACAATAGAAACACTTTGAATAGGCAAATGAATCATTTATTGCAGTTCTGCATGTTACACCTTAAGGAGGGACAATATGTAAATAAAGCCAGGGAATTGATGACGCCACGCCCCCTTAGTTGAGGGATGGATGAAGCCACGCCTACTCATTGAGGGATGGATAAGAGATAAGATATAACAGTTACAACAATAGAAACACTTTGAAAAGGCAAATGAATCATTTATTGCTACAGATCTGTATGTTACACCTCAAAGAGGGACAAATGAGAACAAAGAGGGACAGGGGGACATGGACTCACAAGAGGGACAGTCCCTCCAAATTAGGGACACTTGGGCGGCGTGACGGTTTGGGATGGGGGTGAGGAATTGCACCTCTGACAGTGTGAATGGGGTAAAAATAATAGGGTTCCTCCCTTATAATCGGGGTGAGCTGACCTGCCTGCATCCGGTCCCCCTTCGGCCCGGGGGTTTGGGCGAGCTTGGAGGAGCGTCCAGCGCGGGGGCGTACTGGAAACTAAACGCCGCCGGGGATTGAGATGTTGTTTATTGCATTTTGTTTTATAGAAAATTGTTTAGCTTAAAACCTCTCAGCCGGAGCGGGAATGTAAACGGGCCGCAGACGGTTATTATTATCCCCCCACTGCCGGATTCCGGGCCCTTCTGCGTACCTGTATATTGTACGGCGGGATCAAGATGGGACAGCGCCGGGCGTCCGTGTCCTCAGCGCCGGGGTCACACTTTGTTTACAGTAGCAGCAGCGGCCTCGCTCCGCGCTCCTGCAGGGACACCGGGGCCTCCTCCGACACGGGACAGATTTTAACTATTGACTGTCAGGCGATGCTATGCTTTTCAAGGGGACCTAAATCCTTCTTGGCAACCCTCTGCCTTGTCTTACGGGGCCACTAATCCACCTTCTCCTGCTGCTGAACTTAAAGCGGATCAAAACCCTCCTTGGCAACCTTGTGTCTAATCTATCTTCTGCTGCTGAACTTAAAGTGGACCAAAACGCATGGAGATTGTGCCCACGCCAGGCATTTGTGAATGGCTGGCGTGGGCACGCTCCCTGTTAGAGGGTAGCGGGGGATGCATCTGTCAGTAAGCTCAGATCTGCTCATATTAGACAAGCTCCTGGACGCAGGGACTCGAACGGATCTGAGCGCACTGATTGGATGAGTGGCCACGCATGCGCCCTAGGACCGGGAAGAGGTGAGTCTGTTCGGGGGCGACCCGGGGGGTTTCACACCCCTGATCAAGGTGCCCCGGGGGTGAGGACCAAAACCCAGGATAGTCAAAATCCTGGGTTTTGATCCACTTTAACTTTTCCTTGCTGTGCTCTGCATGGTGAGAGGCAGGAAACTGCTGCACACCGCAGTGCTGCTGGCCTCCTATTGGAGGAAGTGCAGGTGCTGTCTATGTGTAAAGCCGTTTCCTGAACCTTACCCCCCCCCTCCAGGGGGAGCTCTACTTGAATAACAGAGTATCTTTTTAAAGTGGACCAAAACCCAGCTTGGTCGGCCCGGGAATCTTATAGATCGATCCCCCCCCCGGGCATCCAAAATCGGGATGCCCCACTGTGTGAAACCCCCCCAGGTCGCCTCGTTCACTTACCTTGCTTCCCGGTCCAACGGCGCATGCACAAGCTGTGACTGCATCCCTGCTATCCCTCTAGCAGGGCGCGTGCCCGCGGCAGGCATTTGCAAATGGCCGGCGGCAGCACACATTCTGTTAGAGGGAAGTGGGGGATGTGGCTGTCAGCACGTTCTGAGCCGCTGGCCTTAGACGACATGACGTCAGCAGCTCCGAGCGCGCTGATTGGACGAGCGGGCGCACATGGGAAAAGGTGAGTTGCACTCGGCGATCTGGGGGGTTTCACACAGCGAGGCACCCCCAATCGGGGTGCCCCAGAGGAAAGGACCAAAACCCAGGATAGTGAAAAGCAGGGGTTTTGGTCCACTTTAAGTGAGGGGGTGGGTGAGGTTAGTTTAGTGCTCCCTGTGGACCTGGGCACAGCACTTTAAAGTGGAGCAAAACTCCAGGATATGCAGTATCCTGGGTTTTGGTCTGCCCCCCTGGATTTGGGATGCCCCGCTGCATGCAAACCCTCCCGGTGCTTTTTTTTAACCTTTCCATTTAGCCCAGAGCGCAGGCGCTGCTGTCCTCCAATCAGCTTCTCCGGACAAGCATATTAATGTGTGGAATGGAATTCTAAGCACACTGATGCCTGGCACCCCTGCATCAGTCGGATGTGCGCAACCACGCCAGCCATTCAGTTATAGCAGACGAGGCCTCGTAGGGTTGGATAGAGATGCGAGACACACTGCCGCCCGCACATGTGCTGTTGGCTTGTTGGATAAGTGAGAAAATCGGGGGGCTGGCTGGGTTTCACGCAGCGGGGCATCCCAAACTAGGGTGCATCGGGGGCGGTTGTCTAACCAGAGCTAGCGTCTTTATAGAGACTAGGTCTGGTTTAGGTTCACTTTAAAGCCAAAGGAAAAAATATATAAAAAGGACCATGGTGCCCAAAGTGTGGCTGTGGGCATTCATAAAAGGCCACTTTGACCAGGGGGAGTCTGTAAATCTCTTTAAATGGCCACAGAGAGTCTGTACATATTAGTAGAGGATTGTGGTGGCCAAAGTGGAGCTGTAGGCATTCTTAAAGGCCCATTGTGGCTGAAAGAAGAGCTCATAATAGGCCACTTCGGCCAAAGTGAGACCGGGAAATTTCCTAAAATGGCCAGAATGAGTTTGTAGGCATCCGTGAAGGTCCTCTCTGGCCAACAAGTATCCTGTACATATTTGTAGATGACCATGGTGGTCGTGGTCAAAGTGTGACTGTGGACATCCGTAAAGGTCCTCTGTGGCCAACAGACAGCCTGTATATATTCGTAGAGGACCATGGTGGCCGAAGTGTGACTGTAGGCATTCTTAAAGGGCCACTGTGGCTGAAAGAAAAGTTCATAAAAGGCCAGGGGGAATCTATACATAAATGTCCTTCGTGGCCAACAGATAGCCTGTACATATTTGTAGAGGACCATGGTGGTCAAAGTGTGGCTGTGGGCCACTGTGTCTGAAAGAAAAGTTCATACAAGTCCACTTTAGCCTGGGGGAGTCTCTAGGCTTCCATAAAGTTCCTCTGTGGCCAACAAGTAACCTGTACATATTCGTAGAGGACCATGGTGGCCAAAGTGTGGCTGTGGGCATCCATAAAGGTCCTCTGTGGCCAACAAGTAACCTGTACATATTCGTAGAGGACCATGGTGATCAATGTATGACTGTGGGCATCCGTAAAGGTCCTCTGTGGCCAACAAGTAACCTGAACATATTCCTAGAGGACCATGGTGGTCAAAGTGTGACTGTGGGCATCTGTAAAGGTCCTCTGTGACCAACAGGGTAGTCTGTACATATGCGTAGAGGACAATGGTGGCCAAAGTATGGCTGTGGGCATCCTTAAAGGGCCTCTGTGGCTGAAAGAAGTGTCCATAAAAAGCTACTTGGGCCAGAATGAGTCTGTAGGTGTCTGTAAAGGTCCTCTGGTCATCAGGTGACCTGTAGATTTTCTTTGAGGGCTCTGTGGTCAAACAGAGCCGACCAAACTGTTGGCCTTTGTTAAAGGCCTTGATGATGACTTATTTGATTGGAGGGCTGAACTGCACTTTATGAGTTTGTCCTTCAGCCAGCTCCGTACACGTTCTTTTATACGTATAGGAAATGGATTCCATGCTGAAGATGTCATCACTCCGAGTCATGCTTCCAACGAGCAGGCCTTACTCAAGGGGCTCGTCACATTGCTGGAATGCGATTATTCCTTTGCAGGAATTCCTCCACGACCTCAACCCTTCTTACCCCGACCACTACAAAACGCAAACCTTGCTTCTCATCCTTCAGGAGCGTCGTGTCAAGCATCTGCGCGCGGAGCTGGAGATCAGTGAGTCATCGCTGCCTTGGCCGAGACCCAGAATAAATTTGGATTAAAGTTTGTGACCCCGGCTTCAACTTGAAGCCTTTTTAATGTCTTATTATCGGCTGCTGAAATATGTTCAGGGAATAAAATATGACGGAATTAGCATTCATCATTTGTAAAAATACGCTGTAAAACCACCAGCGATAAGGAGCCGTATTTCTTCTCCATAGCAAATGTTCTCCCTATGTAAAAAAAAGGGGAGGGCAGAAGGTCCTGTGGGCGGGTCTAATTTTCCTTGAATTGTGGAGCTGACTTTTTTTTAAGCTGTAGCTTCACATCCTATAATGTATCTGCCATCTTTATTTTCACTATTAAGTCCCACCAAGGGAGGCTGTTCCTAAAAACAACTAAAGTTTAGAAGGCTGTAAGCTCAGGGATCAGATTGAGCAGATAGTGCCAACAGGTGCAAGATGAATGAAAGAAAGAAGAAATGACACAAAAAAAGGAATGAGAAAGAAAGACAGAAAAGAAGAAATGGCAAGGAAGGAAGGAAAAACATAAATTACACAGAAAATAAAAAAAATAATAGACAGAAAGGTATGTCAAAAGAGAAAGAACAGAAGGAAAGAAAGAGCAACCAGTTTCTGCTGCCTAGTCCTAGTTACAACACCCCCCCCCCCCCACATCCTGCATAGAGGCTGCCTTGTGGAAAGGGAATGACCTGCTCAGCATTGGCAAGAGGTGTGTCACATGACCACCATATGAGGTGGGCCCTTGCAAGTCACAGGGACCCTGGCACCTGCCCTCCTAAGCCCAGTGCTGACGTTGGCCCTGTCATTGGGAAGCATGCTATATTGAAAAACAAGTATGAGAAAGAGGCTGCTAACTAACACTATGAGGTGCACGTTATATGCAGGGGCGGACTGGTCATAGGGAGACCCGGTGGCCTGCACTGCTTTGGGACCAGTTGGGCTGCTGCTTTTAACACCCACAATTCCTGACACTTTAATCTCCCTGTCAGCTCCACTGTACCCACAGGCCAAAAAACCCCAGCCCTCAATGTTATAACCCCCGCAACCTGTTTTAGGGGCTTCAGCAGGTATTCTGCCATGGCCTTGTAAAATCCAGGGCTGATTTTTAGCACCAGTCCGCCATTGATTATATGTGTAGCAGAAGTGTTGCGAAGGTGCAAATCCTTCTTTTAGGGGAAAAAAATAGATTGCAGAACATGCACAGTCACACATTGTCAATTTTCTGCTTGGCGTTGACTGGTGTCTCTATTATCCCGGCCTGAACCCCGAGGCACAGTGTGTCACCCGAGGCATTTCCTCAGCCAGATGAGGAAGCCTTTCCTGTATTATTAACCGCCGGCACCGTGGATCGTTTTTTTTTATGACCTGGATCGGCTTTAAACGCTGACGGTAAATAATTATATACCATGGAGATGCCCCAGGCGAGGCGCGGGCCCGTTTCACAAATCTATCAGGAGATATTGCCACTAATGGTGACGGCTTTGTCGGGTATTTGTTCTCGCGGCTCTTTTCACTCTATCTCGTTAGGTATATTTTCTCTCCCGCATCAAATACGGCGTTGCACGTCTCCCGCTTTCAGCCGCTCTCAGGAGTGAGCCGGTTATAGAAAGTTTAAAAAGGAAAAAATGATTGGTAAAATGTTCTCACCGAGTATTTCTGCATAAACATGACACTGAGAACGTTTCA
Source organism: Gastrophryne carolinensis (assembly GCA_027917425.1). Classification (NCBI taxonomy): domain Eukaryota; kingdom Metazoa; phylum Chordata; class Amphibia; order Anura; family Microhylidae; genus Gastrophryne; species Gastrophryne carolinensis. Next base: position 511,539,435 of record CM051236.1, on the reverse strand, counting down.
TTAGCATTAAAAACATAATATGAAAAGCGCCGGCATAATGGGCTAATGTGCTCGAGAGCGGCTTCTCGATCCCTACTTAACACAGTGGGGCTTTCTATAGCCTGCAGAGTTAAGAAACAGCTTAGTACATAAGTACTGTTTGTGTCCAATGCCGCTTCCTGCTACCATCAACACGCACAAAACATCAAAGGCTAGAGCCGAAGCCTGACTTTACTATACGACTTGGGCCAGACATTTCTCCACAAAGCAGCCAGAGGGCCTCCGGCACAAGATCGCAAAACATTTGTCTGTATTCCGTTTTCGTATTGGCCTCGTAGATATCACCAGCCAGCTTAGCTGAAAGAAGAAAAGATGGACAGTGCTGACAGGTGGGTCTTAGTTCTCAGGTTTATTAGCAGCACTGACAGTAAATAAACTCGGTCTGGGAGTTTTAAAACTCGCGCTGCCTTCTCTCTTTCGCGCTCTCTCTCTCAGTTTTATCAGCAGCACTGACAGTAAAGAAACTCAAGCTGGGAGTTTTAAAACTCGCGCTGCTGTCTCTCTTTCGCTCTCTCTCTCTCAGTTTTATCAGCAGCACTGACAGTAAAGAAACTGGGGATGGGAGTTTTAAAACTCGAGCTGCTGGCTCTCTCTCTCTGCCCCCCAAGCCCCCCAATATGAAAAGCGCTGTCATAATGGGCTGATGTGCTCGAGAGTGGCTTCTCGATCCCTACTTAACACAGTGGGGCTTGCTATAGCCTGCAGATTTAAGAAACAGCTTAGTACATAAGTACTGTTTGTCTCCGATGCCGAAGCCTGACTTTCCTATACAACTTGGGCCAGGCATTTCTCCACAAAACAGCCAGAGGGCCTCCGGCACAGGATTGCAGAACAGTTGTCTGTATTCCATTATTATATTGGCCTCGTAGATATCACCAGCCTGCTTAGCTGAAAGAAGAAAAGATGGACAGTGCTGGAAGGCGGATGTTAGTTCTCAGGTTTATCACCAGCACTGACAGTAATTGAACTTGGGCTGAGAGTTTTAAAACTCGCACTGCTGTCTCTCTTTCGCTCTCTCTCTCAGGTTTATCAGCAGCACTGACACTAATTAAACTTGGGCTGGGAGTCTTAAAACTCGTGCTGCTGCCTCACTTTTGCTTTCTCAGGTTTATCAGCAGCACTGACAGTAATTAAACTCAGGCCGGGAGTTTTAAAACTCACGTTGCTGTCTCTCTTTTGCTCTCTCTCTCAGGTTTATCAGCAGCACTGACAGTAACAAAACTTGGGCTGGGAGTTTTAAAACTCGTGCTGCCTTCTCTCTTTCGCTCGCTCTCTCTCAGGTTTATCAGCAGCACTGACAGTAATGAAACTTGGGCTGGGCATTGTAAAACTTGCACTGTTTTCTCTCTTTCGCTCTCTCAGATTCTCTCTCTCTCTCTGGTGCTGTGTAATGTAACTAGCAGAATGAGTCCTAGTCTTTGTTAAAAGCCAGCCAGCTCCCTGCTGTGTGTTACACTGTAAACAGCCAGAGTTGTGACTGCTATACATACAAAATGGGCACCCTGCCATGCTACTTTATATAGCCATTACTATGTAAAAGGCTTACAGCTGACGGTGACGTGTGAGTCTGCACCAGCGCAATAGATCACATTGAAGAATGTATATGTGTGTGACAACTGATAACATGTGAGGTAAAGAGAGACAACATGAACACTTGTGAGGTAGAGAGACAACTGACAACATGACCACTTGTGAGGTAAAGAGAGACAACTGACAACATGTGAGGTAAAGAGAGACAATTGAAAACATGTGAGGTAAAGAGAGACAAGTGAAAACATGTGAGGTAAAGAGGGACAAGTGAAAACATGTGAGGTAAAGAGGGACAAGTGAAAACATGTGAGGTAAAGAGAGACAGCACAACATGTGAGATAAAGAGAGACAACACAACAACATGTTAGGTAAAGAGAGACAACACAACAACATATGAGGTAAAGAGAGACAAATGACAGGACATGTGCGGTAGAGAGGCAACATGACAACATATGATGTGAGGTAAAGAGAAACAAGTGACATCATGGCAACATGCGACTCACATGTTTTCAGTTTTCTCTCTTTACCTCACATGTCGTCACGTTGTCTCTTTTTACCTCACATATTGTCATGTTGTCAATTGTCTCTCTTTACCTCACATGTTGTCATGATGTCCCTCTTTACCGCATATCTCTCTCTTTACCTCACATGTCTTCACGTTGTCTCTTTTTACCTCACATGTTGTCAGTTGTCTCTCTCTACCAGGTAAAAAGAGAAAACATGACAACTGACAACATGTGAGGTAAAAAGAGACAACGTGAAGACATGTGAGGTAAAGAGAGAGATATGCGGTAAAGAGGGACATTTGACAATTGACAACATGACAATATGTGAGGTAAAAAGAGACAACATGAAGACATGTGAGGTAAAGAGAGAGATATTTGGTAAAGAGGGACATTTGACAATTGACAACATGACAATATGTGAGGTAAAAAGAGACAACGTGAAGACATGTGAGGTAAAGAGAGAGATATGCGGTAACGAGGGACATCATGACAAGTGAAAGAGAGAGAACTGACTCCTTGTGAGGTAAAGAGCGACAACTGACAACATGACTACTTGTGAGGTAAAGAGAGACAAATGACAACATGTGAGGTAAAAAAAGACAACTTACAACATGTGAGGTAAAAAGAGACGGACGATGTGACAACATGTGAAGTAAAAAGACAACTTACAACATGTGAGTTAAAAAGAGAAAACGTGACAACATGTGAGGTAAAAAGAGACAACTTACAACTTTTGAGGTAAAGAGAAACAACTTACAATATGTGAGGTAAAAAGAGACAACTTACAACATGTAAGGTAAAAAGAGACAATGTGAGGTAAAGAGATAATGAAGAGGTCACATTGAAGAATGTTGTAGGTGACAAATGAGAAAATTCGAGGTAAATGTACAAGAAGCCAAATGCTAATCCATTTCAGGTAGATTTCTGGTCACATTAGTATACAGCGTCAAAAGTCAGGACAGGCAGCCAAGGTTCTCGAAAACAAAGGGGCCTGGTCCCACATTTTGGCTATGGTTGCTAGGAAAGCTTAGGGTCCATTTACAGATGTTATATGGTTATTAGAATTTCTGGACGTTCTCATGGAAATGGATGTCACCAATAAAGTGTGCAGGTGACCTCGAACAACATGTACTTCAGATCTGGAATAAAGAGATTCACACATGTTGTCATGTTGCCAGCTGACAGCATGACAACATGTGAGGTAAAAAGAGACAACGTGACAACATGACAACATGTGAGGTAAAAAGAGACAACGTGACAACATGACAACATGTGAGGTAAAAAGAGACAACGTGACAACATGACAACATGTGAGGTAAAAAGAGACAACGTGACGACATGTCAGGTAAAGAGAGACAATTGACATGTGAGGGAAAGAGCGAAAACTGTAAAAAGAGACAACGTGACAACATGTGAGGTAAAGAGATAATTGATATCGTTGATCACGTTGAAGAATGTTGTAGATGACAGCTGAGAAAATTCAGGGGTAAATGTGCAAGAAGCCAAATTCTGATCCATTTCAGGTAGATTTCTGGTTGCATTAGTATACAGCGTCAGAAGTCAGGACAGGCAGCCAAGGTTCTCGGAGACAAAGGGACCTGGTTCCACTTTTTGGCTATGGTGGTTCCACTTTTTGGCTATGGTTGTTAAGGAAACTTGGGGTCTATTCACAGATGTTATATAGTTATTAGGATTTCTGGATGTTCACATGGAAATGGATGTCACCAATAAAGTGTGCAGGTGACCTCGAACATTGGACTTCAGATCTGGAATAAAGAGATTCACTTGTGCTTGATGTAGGCCAATGGATCTTCTATAATACTGGTAGTGTTGACAGGTGACTTCAAGAGTCACCCGAGGTGAGGTCTATGGAGCAGCTGCATATACCGAGTTCTCAAACCGTCGCAGTTTCCTCGCCTGATTTGTAGCAAACACCAGAATACTTGTACATCACTACAAGGCAAATGCTGGTGATTCATGGTGCTCGTCTTAATAAAGCAGGCCCTTTATTTTTTCGATAATTAGTTATTTTACATCACTAAAAACATTACCGTGGCCTCGGGGGCTTCACATCTTCAGTACGTTAGGTTAACGGCATCACTTGAACCCGCAGACTTCAAACTCTTCGTTGATGGCCAACTCGGTGCTATACGCTGCCGCTTGTTTAGAAAATAAAGCTGTAAGGAGATGCAAGATGAATTCATTGCTCATCAGAGACCCATTTGTTACTATCTACAAGCCGTCCACTGCCTCCATCTCTATGACCCTCTGTATTGTAATAAATGTCATGTTACCAAAGCAGCCTGACTGATTTATTGCTTTCGGGTGAGATGTCTGAAGCTGATTGGGGTGTTTAATGGTCTAAGGACTGAGCTGCATGAGAAATGTTATGCTGCCGATCGATTTAAGCGCTTGTTGGTAATTAGGTGATGGCCAGTTGTTCACTTTGCTCAGTAACAGGAGATTAAAGCCTAACTATAGGCAGATGTAAAGTATCCCAGGTAGGCTTGTTCCCCTCTTCGCTATACCTATCTGCTGCTGCTGGAACTTTTTAATGATTACAGGGCCCTCTTGCAGAAATTTGGTGACTTTTGCCCATGGGTAGGTTCCCTGTAACAGTAGTACAAGGACAAGTCATTGATTGTATTAGATGATACATTTAGGCTCCATAACTTCTAGTAGTGTCACCTTTTATATGGCTACCTGGACAGAGACCATTGTGAAACCACTGTGACCTAACTATAGCCAGATGTAAAGTATTCCAGGTAGGCTTGTTCCCATCATCGCTATACCTACCTGCTGCTGCTGCTGCTGGAACTTTTCGATGGATACACGGCCTTCCTGTATGCAGAAATCGGGTGACTTTTGCCCTTGGGTAGGTTCCCTGTAACAGTAGTATAAGGACAAGTCATTGATTGTATTAGATAATGCAAAGTATTCCCAGTAATGTCACCTTTTACATGTCTACCTGGACAGAGACTACCACTGTAACCTAACGATATGCAAATGTAAAATATCTCCATTAGACTTGTTCCCCTCTTCGCTATAACTACCTGTTGCTGCTGGAACGTTTTGATGGATATAGGGCCTTCCTGTATGCAGACTTTTGCCCTTGGGTAGAGTCCCTATAACAGTAGTACAAGGACAAGTCATTGATTGTATTAGATCATACATTTAGGCTCCATAACTTCTAGTAGTGTCACCTATTACATGTCTACCTGGACAGAGACCATTGTGAAACCACTGTGAGATAACTATAGGCAGATGTAAAGTATCCCGGGAGGCTTGTTCTCCTCTTCGCTATACCTACCTGCTGCTTCTGGAACATTTTGATGGATACAGGGCCTTCCTGTATGGAGAAATCTGGTGACCTTTGCCCTTGTTTAGGGTCCCTGTAATATTAGTACATGGACAAGTCATTGATTGTATTAGACAATACATTTAGGCTCCATAACTTCTAGTAATGTCACCCTTTACATGTCTACCTGGACAGAGACCATTGTGAAACCACTGTGACCTAACTTTTGGCAGATGTAAAGTATCCCCAGTAGGCTTGTTCCCCCTTACGTTATACCCAGGGACGTGGCTAGAGGGGCAGGGGGCACGTGCCCTGGGTGCAGCAGGTTAGGGGAGCACCAAAGGGGGGCCTGAGCACAGGTTTCGAATCTTTGCCCCGGGTGCCAGAAAGCCTAGCTACGCCTCTGGCTATACCTACCTGCTGCTGTAACTTTTTGATTGATAGAGGCAGGGCAGGCGTCTGCACTGGGCATACCCGGGCAGGTGCCAGGGCCCCTGCACCTTGGGAGGGCCCACCTCATTCCCTCGACCCTGGGCAGCCCCTGTGCAGGATGCAGATTGGCCATTCTTTCGATCAGTCCTTCTAGTATTTGTTTCTTTTCTTCTATTCTTTTCTTTTTAGTTCTTTCTTTCCATCTTTTATTTGTTTCTCTTTCATATTTTTCTGCCATTCCTTTTCTTTCTTCTATTATTTCTGTCTTTCTACTCTCTGTTTATTTACTTCTATTCTTTTCTTTCCATCTATTCTTTGTTTCTTTCATCTGTTGGTTCTGTAGTTCCTTCTCTTCTTTTCTGTTGCTCCTTTTCTTCTTTTTTTTTTTTTTTTCTATTATCTTGGTCAGTCCTTCTATTCTTTCTTTCTTTTTCTTTTTTGTTCTCCCATTTATTCCCTCTCTCTCTTCTTCTTTTTTGCATGTAATGCGCTTTACCTGCGGTGCATTGCGCTGAAAGGGCTATACTCTTCCTCACCTCCCGATCCATCGCCGCTGACCCCCGGCCTCCAGTCAGGCACTGCTGCAGCCAGCATCTCAGAGGCCTTCAGTTCTCTGCTCTAGCAAAGACTACTGGAAGGCCCCTAAGAGGTGGCTTCAGCAGTGCCTGACCAGAGATGCTGCTACCGCTGCAGAGTCAAAAGTCAGGACCGACAGCCAAGGTTCTTGGAGACAAAGGGGCCTGGTTTCACTTTTTGGCTATGGTTGCTAAGGAAGCTTAGGCTCCATTCACAGATGTTATATGGTTATTAGGATTTCTGGATGTTCACATGGAAATGGATGTCACCAATAAAGTGTGCAGGTGACCTTGAACATTGTACAGATCTGGATTCAACTGTTCTTGATGTAAACCACTAGACCTTCTATAATACTGGTAGTGTTGACAGGTCACTTCAAGAGTCACCTGAGGTGAGGTCTATGGAGCAGCTGCATATACTGAGTTCCCGAACAGTCGCAGTTGCCTCTTCTAATTTGTAGCTCAAACCGGAATACTTGTACATCACTACAAGGCAAACGCTGGCGATTCACGGCGCTCGTCTTAATAAAGCAGGCCCTTTATTTTTTCGATAATTAGTTATTTTACATCACTAAAAACAGTACCGTGGCCTCGGGGCTTCACATCTTCAGTATGTTAGGTTAATGGCATCAGAGATGACCAGAGATGCCGGTACCGATGCCACCACCGTGACCCGCAGCTTATATTGCCACCACTGCCTCCTCCTCAACGCTGAATCTGCCACCTCCATGAGCCAGGGCTCCTACTGCTGCCACCTCCTCATTCCAGCTGCCTACAGGTGCTCATGCAGGGGGACAACAGGGTGGTGAATGTGCATGCCACCGCTGCCACACCGGAGGCTGCATCTATGTGCAATAGCAGTGTGCGTCTGTGTGCAATGTGCAATAGCAGTGGAGACGCACAGTGTGAAAGGAGGCTTACGGTACTGTCCTGCCGGCGAGATCCTCAGAATGGCTATACAGTTTATAAACGCTAATTAAAGCAGACCTTCATCCTGAATAAGAGCCTATCTTATATGTTTCCCACACCCTGTACATTCAGGTTGCTCACAATAATCCGGACCTTCACCCTAAATAAGAACATTTCTCATATGTCCCCCCCCCCCCTGTACATACAGATTGCTTACGTTAAAAATCATCCTACCTGCATCCACTGCATGTTCTGAGCCTTTAAACATCAAAGATGGCAGCTCATGGAGCATCAGGCAGCTTGCAAACAGGAAGCGTCTTCTGACTGTGTCGCTCTGCATTCTGGGATAGCTGTCCTTTCCCTGACCCCAGCTCTGCTCTGTATGTGCAAAGCACAGCTATAACCCCACCCCCTGTACTTTACCCGCTCTCCTCGGTATGTGTGATGCTTCTAAGTCAAGATGGCGGCGCCCGTATCCTAGAGTCCTGAACAGAGTTGCAGCCCAGTGGGGAAAAGAATAATAAGTGACTAAAAATTAAAAATATATTAATTTTAGACACTGGGGAATAGTTTTTAAAGGTTTGGGCTTTTCATTAAATCATGCTGAAGGTCCGGTTTAATAATTAGACTGAGACTTTTGACTATGTATGCTGGATATATGGTAACTGTTCTACATTTTGTCTTTTTTTAATAACTGTCCCGCCAGCACTAGGCAGCGCCTAATACCTTCTTAGTTGAAAATTAAAGCCACTCGTTTCGGAGAGACCTGGTTCTTTAAAGTGGACCTTCAGCATGATTTAATGAAAAGCCCAAACCCTTAAAAAAACTATTCTCAGCATCTAAAATTTATGTGTTTTTAATCACTTTTTATTCTTTTCTTCACTGGGCTGCAACTCTGTTCAGCACTCTAGGATACGGGCGCCACCATCTTGGCTCAGTAGCATCACATACTGAGGAGAGGAGAGGGGTCATAAGTGCAGGGGAGCGGGGTTATAGCTGTGCTTTGCACAGACAGAGCAGAGCTGGGGTCAGGAAAAGGTCAGCAATCCCAGAATGCAGAGTGACACAGTCAGAAGACAATTCCTGTTTGCAGGCTGCCTGCACCTCCATGGGCCGCCATCTTGGATGTTTAAAGTCTCAGAAAATGCAATAGATGCAGGTAGGATGATTTTTAACGTGAGCAATCTGTATGTACAGCGTCGGGGGAAACATATAAGATTGACTCTTATTTAGGGTGAAGGTCCGCTTTAAGATTCCACACAGGTCATGTTTAATTCACTTTGATGACAGGCCGGCTATTTAAACACCTCTTCATCACACGGGTCACCCAGCTTCACTCATAGAAAAAGATCTCTGTAACCCAACCGAGAAATAATAGCAGCACACGGGAGAAGATAAAGGTCAGTAACAGGTTGACATGCGACACAAAGGACAACAAAGAGGCCTTTGTGATAATGGCGGTCCAGATGCATAATTAATATCACTTTTTGTTGTGTGGATGTCACCAACACGGCTTGATCTACAGAGTCCGGGCATGACGGAGCGTCATTGTTAAGAGAGAACAGTGGACCTGCTTTTTTATACTATCAACGTAAAGAATTGTGGTAGATGGGTTCTTATTCTCTTTCTAATGGAAAGTATGTAAAATAATCATCTCCTTTACCTTACAATGACCTTTCGGGTCATCAGTGATGGCTGTGGAGCAACTCGTGGAGTGTTTAAACCAGACCTTCAGCATGATTTAATGAAAAGCCCAAACCCTTAAAAAACTATTCCCCAGCATCTAAAATTAACATATTTTAAGTTTTTAGTGACTTACTTATTATTCTTTAGCCCACCAGGCTGAAACTCTGTTCAGGACTGCCGCCATCTTGACTCAGAAGCATCATATACTGAGGAGAGCAGGATAAAGTACAAGGGGGGGGGGGGGTTATAGCTGTGCTTTGCACAGACAGAGCAGAGCTAGGGTCAGGGAAAGGACAGCAATCCCAGAATGCAGAGTGACACAGTCAGAAGACAGGCTGCCTGATGGCCCATGAGCCGCCATCTTGGATGTTTAAAGCCTCATAACATGCTGTAGATGCAGGTAGGATGACTTTTAATGTGAGCAATCTGTATGTACAGGGTGTGGGAAACATATAAGATAGGTTCTTATTCAGGGTGAAGGTCCGGATTAATGTGAGCAATCTGTATGTACAGGGTGTGGGAAACATATAAGATATGTTCTTATTCAGGGTTAAGGTCTGCTTTAATACATGTTTCTGGTACAGTTATTACCATACCTCCCAAGTGTCCCTGATTTCGAGGGACTGTCTCTCTTTTCGGTCCATGCCCCCCTTTCCTTTGTTGTTCTCATTTGTCCCTTTTTGCGGTGTAACATGCAGAGCTGCATCAATAAATGATTCATTTGCCTATTTAAAGTTTTTCTATTGATGTATCTCCTATTCATCCCTCAATTAGGGGGCGTGGCTTCATTTGACAAATTTTCCTCTTTCCAACCCTGAAAAGTTGGTAGATATGGTTATTACTAGTGGACACCAGTTGAAACCTCTGGCTCTTGATTCCCACCCTAAAAAGTTGGTAGATATGGTTATTACTAATGGACACCAGTTGAAACCACTGGCTCTTGATTCCCACCCTGAAAAGTTGGTAGATATGGTTATTACTAATGGACACAAGTTGAGACCACTGGCTCTTGATTCCCACCCTGATAAGTTGGTAGATATGGTTATTACTAATGGACACCAGTTGAAACCACTGGCTCTTGATTCCCACCCTGAAAAGTTGGTAGATATGGTTATTACTAATGGAAACCAGTTGAAACCACTGGCTCTTGATTCCCACTCTGAAAAGTTGGTAGATATGGTTATTACTAATGGAAACCAGTTGAAACCACTGGCTCTTGATTCCCACCCTGAAAAGTTGGTAGATATGGTTATTACTAGTGGACACAAGTTGAGGCCACTGGCTCTTGATTCCCACCCTGAAAAGTTGGTAGATATGGTTATTACTAGTGGACACAAGTTGAGGCCACTGGCTCTTGATTCCCACCCTGAAAAGTTGGTAGATATGGTTATTACTAATGGAAACCAGTTGAAACCATTGGCTCTTGATTCCCACCCTGAGAAGTTGGTAGATATGGTTATTACTAGTGGACACCAGTTGAGACCACTGGCTCTTGATTCCCACCCTGAAAAGTTGGTAGATATGGTTATTACTTGTGGACACCAGTTGAAACCACTGGCTCTTGATTCCCACTCTGAAAAGTTGGTAGATATGGTTATTACTAATGGACACAAGTTGAGACCACTGGCTCTTGATTCCCACCCTGAAAAGTTGGTAGATATGGTTATTACTAGTGGACACAAGTTGAGGCCACTGGCTCTTGATTCCCACCCTGAAAAGTTGGTAGATATGGTTATTACTAATGGAAACCAGTTGAAACCATTGGCTCTTGATTCCCACCCTGAGAAGTTGGTAGATATGGTTATTACTAGTGGACACCAGTTGAGACCACTGGCTCTTGATTCCCACCCTGAAAAGTTGGTAGATATGGTTATTACTTGTGGACACCAGTTGAAACCACTGGCTCTTGATTCCCACCCTGAAAAGTTAGAAGATATGGTTATTACTAGTGGACACCAGTTGAGACCACTGGCTCTTGAACATTGTTCTTGATGACCCTTCATAAACTCATCCAGCTGTGTCTGTTACCTCACTGTGACCCACTTGTTCAGTTATGGCAGCCAATCAAGAGGCCAAAGAGTAAACCTATAATAAATACATATATACTTAAAGGTACTCTGTAGGCAAATTGCATAGACTATCATTCAGCAGCTCATCCCCTAATGGTTGCCCTCTCCCTTCCTGTCAGCACACAGCTGCTCCTGGAAGTAGAAACAAGGCAAAGAGTAGTGAGACTACTGCTCAATTTCTTTGCTATAGACCACCAATCATATGCGCCGACTGGTGGTCTATAGCTCCGCCTCGTTTGTCAGCTCAGAAAGAATGAGCACACTGCTATTCTGAAGCCTGAGCCAGCACAGCCTTTCTCCTGTCGCCCCTCCTTGTGCCTCCCACCTCAGTCCTAATTAAAATATGAATAGTTGTGCCTAATTAGCATTTAAATCACCCGCGCTTGTGGTTGTGGTTAGGTTGCACAATCACAGCTTGGACAGTGTGGATTAAAAATGACCCTGCTGGTGTGGAACAACTGATTCTATCCAATGTGTAAGAACACCAGCAACAGGGAGAAAGGGGAGGGCATAGCCAGGGTATATTGAAACACAATATCAGGCTCTTACAGACCCTACCTCTTATGTTGATTATTATGCAGCATCACATCTCACGTCACACCCACTTACTTCAGAAAATAAATCATAAGGTGAAACTGCAAACCTTGGTATCTCGGTCATTTCTTCTTTAATTTAAAAACGGAAAACAGTTCAGGACAGTGCCAAATGTATCAACAAACAATAATTAAAAAAGGCTGGAGAGAGTATAAATGTCAAAGCCCATGCACTGCCGCAAAATCCGCGGCGTCCTACTAACCACCACAGGAATCTACTCAAAAGAACATACAACACAACTGGTTAAATGTAGGCCTGGCAAAATTGCTAAACAACTGTGATTTGCTGAGCAAACAATGATTTTATTGCACCAATATCAGCACACACATGGGACAATACTGACAGATAAAATTGTGAACATACAGTGGTCTAAAATCACGGGGGCCCACCGTGCACACAACACACACTCCCGCGCACACTAACAGCACACCCCACTAGCAGCGCTGCTGGAAACTGCCTAAACTACAGAATGACACACTGCCCGTTTAAAAAGTAAACTTGCAAGCTGGAAATCGCTGCCAGAGTCAGTGGCATAACTCCTCGCCAAGATTGCTGCTTAATACAATATGACTCTGAAGTTCTGATGGCCATGTGGAAATCCCGCCGTTATTCAGATGTCGTGGACTGCCCCTTGTCCCAGGGCCCAATAGCAGTCTGCGCTCAATACAATGATATAGGAAATATCTTACTTCAGCGCCATATCACTGGCCAAAATGTATATCTCTCATTGGGGGCTCAAATGAATACATGCCATCACGGGACAAAGACGCCTCACATAGGCAAGTACTTAGCTGTGACATGCCGGTATTCTCCACTGATCGTTGGCCGTCATAATGTCGGTGTTGCGCAACACTTAGCTTGAAGGAGCTGTAGGCATGAGCAGGGCCGGAAGCGGGGTGGCTTGCACGTGGAGGGGGCCGGCCGTCCGCCGACGCGCGTTTCGCTCCGCCCACCGGAGCTTCGTCACCCTGATTATGACGCCAGTGATATGGCGCTGAAGTAAGATATTTCCTATATCATTGTATTGAGCGCAGACTGCTATTGGGCCCTGGGCCCTGGGACAAGGGGCAGTCCACGACATCTGAATAACGGCGGGATTTCCACATGGCCATCAGAACTTCAGAGTCATATTGTATTAAGCAGCAATCTTGGCGAGGAGTTATGCCACTGACTCTGGCAGCGATTTCCAGCTTGCAAGTTTACTTTTTAAACGGGCAGTGTGTCATTCTGTAGTTTAGGCAGTTTCCAGCAGCGCTGCTAGTGGGGTGTGCTGTTAGTGTGCGCGGGAGTGTGTGTTGTGTGCACGGTGGGCCCCCGTGATTTTAGACCACTGTATGTTCACAATTTTATCTGTCAGTATTGTCCCATGTGTGTGCTGATATTGGTGCAATAAAATCATTGTTTGCTCAGCAAATCACAGTTGTTTAGCAATTTTGCCAGGCCTACATTTAACCAGTTGTGTTGTATGTTCTTTTGAGCAGTGCCAAATGTAGCCCGACGCAATGGTGTAACAATTACCTTTCCCCGTTGTACCCCTTTAGGATGGTCTACTCTTTCATCATATACGAGTTCTTCATGATTTCCCTCTGTAAACTAATTTAGCTGCCAACCAGTGTCTGTTACCCTATTGTGACCTACATGTACACCAGTTATGGTAGTTGTTTTGGAGTCCAACGTGTGAGCTTATAATAAATGCATCTATTTAGAGTGGACGAAAACCTGCAGCCAATTGGCCCTGGGGGACGCTAGATTCCTCCCCCCCCCCCCCTTTCCCTGTATGCTTGTGTGTGGACAGGCTTGCCTGTATGTGTGTGTGGGGGGTTTGCCCGTGTGTGTTGGGGGGCTTGTGTGTAATTCTTAGGTGGTGTTCCCTTTTAAGGGTATTGCTGGGGGGAGTGGCTTAATTGCAAAATAAAATGTCCCTCTTTGCTATTTTCAAAAGTTGTGAGGTATGCATAAATGGATCAGAAATCAAACATACTTACCTTAGAGCAGGGTTCCCCAACCTTTCTTACACTGAGAGCCACGTTCATCATGGATAAGACGTTCTTGGGCCACATTCGACGTGAAAACCCTTACCCCAAAAAATGCTTCTTGTCCGGAAGTAGACCCTCTATCTCCAAAAAGCTTAAAGCGGAACAGAACCCAGGCCGGCCGGGCCCTGGAATCTAAAAGATTTAAGTTTAAACCTCCTATCCCAATATATGGCTCTCTGAGCTCTGCCGCCTCCGGATCCCAGGTGACAGTGAGTGAACACGGTTGAGGCTATGTTAAGGTTTAAAGAGGACTCACAGAGTGAAAATGAGAGGCAGTCAAAATCAAGATGGAGGTCAAAATACTGTTTGTAGCAAGTCCAGATGCAGGAAAAATAAGAAATAATGAAGACATTCAAACCGGAACTTCAACCTGAATAAGAGCCTATCTTATATGCTTCCCCACTGTACATACAAATTGCCCACATTAATCTGAGCCTATCTTGTATGTCCCCCCCGTACATACAGATTGCCCACATTAATCCCGACCCTCACCCCGAATAAGAGCCTATCTTATATGTTTCCCCCTCCTGTACATACAGATTGCCCACATTAATCTGAGCCTATCTTGTATGTCCTCCTAGTACATAAAGATTGCCCACATTAATCCGGACCTTCACCCTGAATAAGAGCCTGTCTTGTATGTTCCCCCACCCTGTACATACAGATTACACACATTAATCCGGACCTTCACCCTGAATAAGAGTCTATCTTGTATGTTCCCCCCGTACATACAGATTGCCCACATTAATCCGGACCTTCACCCTGAATAAGAGCCTATCTTGTATGTTCCCCCCACCCTGTACATACAGATTGCCCACATTAAAAATCATCCTACCTGCATCTACTGCATTTTCTTAAACCTTTAAACATCCAAGATGGTGCCACACAGAGTCTCAGGCTGGCTGCAGACAGGAAGTATCTTCTGATTGTGCTGCTCTGCATTCTGGGATTGATGTCCTTTTCCTGAGCCCAGCTCTGCTCTGTCTGTGCAAAGCACAGATATAACTCTGCCCCCTGAGCTTTTGAAGTGTAAGTGAAGTGAAGTGATGCTTTTGAGGCAAGATGGCCGCGCCCGTATCCTAGAGTCCCGAACACGGTTGCAGCCCAGTGGGGGAAAGAATAATAAGTAAGGGACTAAAAATTTAAAAAATATTAATTTTAGATGCTGGGGAATAGTTTTTTTAAATGTTTGGGCTTTTCATTAAATGATACTGAAGGTCCGGTTGAATTGAAAGTGAAGTGGAGTGAAGTTATGCTTCTGAGGCAAGATGACGGCGCCCGTATCCTAGAGTCCCGAACAGAGTGGCAGCCCAGTGGGGGAAAGAATAATAAGTAAGGGACTAAAAATGTAAAATATATTCATTTTAGATGCTGGAGAATATTTTTTTTTAAGGGTTTGGGCTTTTCACTAAATGATGCTGAAAGTTCCGGTTTAGCCAGATGAGAAACTAGAAACAGAAATCTGACCAAAAGGTGGAATCCAATTTTCTATACATTGGAGAACGAATTCCCATGGAAGCAATGAATGGGCCGATGCCTTTACGTCTAATACAGCAACAACAGTACAGCCTTGTATATGACCACAGGGGCTAAGAGAAACCGTAATGACGCTTAAACGTCAGGCTGCACAATGCTTCTACGCGGCCTCTTAGGGTTAAAGCTATTGACGGAGGAAACGTCACTTTTTATATCTGGTAATGCCCCACCAGAGGTGAGTCTGATTAGACTGAAATCCCTTCTGAACTGTAAAACTTTAATTGAAGTTTCACACAGGATACCAAAAACTGTTCGTTGCCGGGCATTTCAGTGTCACCATGACTCCCCCACCTGTGGGAGCGAGCGGAGGCGTCTCACATGGAAGGAAAAACAGAGCTCATCATTTTTCTTAATGACTTGATGGTACTTCGTGCTGGGGGTGTTAGAGGTGAACTGCAGGTAAAACATTGTCGCTGATACGGCTTTACATTTTTTTTTTTGCTTGATGTATGGACAAAATATATATAATATATATATATATATATATATATATATATATATATATATATATATATACCGGTATATATATATATAAAATATATAGATATAATATAATATATAATGTGCCGCAAACATCCCTCAATTAGAGAGCACTTAAACCGGACCTCCCGCATGATTTAATGAAAAGCCCAAACCCCTAAAAAACTATTCCCCAGCATCTAAATTAATATATTTTATGTTTTTAGTCACTTATTATTCTTTCCCCCGCCGGGCTGTAGGATATGGGCGCCGCCATCTTGTCTTTAGAAGCATCACATACTGAGAAGAAAGACGACGATAACTCCAGCCGGAATTAAAATGTAACTTTTACTTGTAAGCTTAAAATAAGTCCAGATAGATCCAAACATGTGCTCTAGGCAAAATCCCCCTCTGCACCCTCCACCACACATGACGCGTTTCAGGCTTCGAATGAGCCCTTACTCATACAAAGAAGAGGAGAGCTGGATAAAGTGCAGGGGGGCGGGGTTATAGCTGTACTTTGCACAGACAGAGCAGAGCTGGGGTCATGAGATGGACTGCAATCCCAGAATGCAGAGCGACACAGTCAGAAGACACTTCCTGTCTACAGGTTGTCTGATGCTCCATGAGCCGCCATCAGGCTCATAACATGCATTAGATGCAGGTAGGATGATTTTTAATGTAAGCAATCTGTATGTACAGGGGGAAACATAGAAGATAGGCTCTTATTCAGGGTGAAGGTCCGGATTAATGTGAGCTTTCTGTATGTACGGGGGGGGGGGCATACAAGATAGGCTCTTATTCAGGGTGAAGGTCCGGATTAATGTGGGCAATCTGTATGTACAGGGGGAAATGTACAAGATAGGCTCTTATTCAGGGTGAGGGTCCGGATTAACGTGGGCAATCTGTATGTACAGGGAGGGGGAAGCATACAAGATAGGCTCTTATTCAGGGTGAAGGTCCGGATTAATGTGGGCAATCTGTATATATAGGGGGGGGGGGAAACATACAAGATAGGCTGTTTTTCAGGGTGAAGGTCCAGATTAATGTGGGCAATCCGTATGTACAGGGGGGAAACATACAAGATAGGCTGTTTTTCAGGGTGAAGGTCCGGATTAATGTGGGCAATCTGTATGTACAGGGTGGGGGAAACATACAAAATAGGCTCTTATTCGGGGTGAAGGTCCGGAATAATGTGAGCAATCTGTATGTACAGGGGGGAAACATATTTGATAGGCTCTTATTCAGGGTGAAGGTCCACTTTAAGCAGGTTCCAGTAGAAGTTAAATTGTGTGGACAATGTCGTCCGTTTATCGTTATGTAGGCGTGATTTCATATATTGTGTGGACTTGCCATAATCTACGCCTCAGGTGATGGAGCCTATGATGCAGTCAGGGGTCAAAGGTTTGCCCCTATTAAACCAAAAGGAGACATTTTGGATGCCGATACAGCTGGTAACCCTCATGGAACATTGGAGACAGGAGCTAGGAACATGGCTAGAAAGTGTAGCTTGCATTTTGCAGTGCACAGGTTGGTGGAAATTGCGTGGCATGTACCACACGCCGCCTCCAGGTCCAGACGTGGCGTCTACATCGTGCCCCAGGGATCCGCGGACTGGGTCCTGGCCGGCGTCCTTCAGGTAGGCCTTACAGGCCCCTGTGCATGTGCTGACGGTGAGTGTGTCCGACCCCATTTGGTTGGCAAGCGAGCCTGCTCCTGTACATCCGGCGAGCAGGTGTACACACCTGAGAGGCGCACCCGCTCGTGCGCGGCCAGCAGGCAGTGTAACCAGGAAAGCGGTGCCTGTGTGCAGGCAGCAGGGCCGGTGTCAGCACCCGGCAGGGCGGGGCAGCTGCCGGGGGCCCCCATTCTCCGGGGGGCCCACTGACTGACCCGGCCTTTGGGGTGTGTGACGTGCTTGACGGCAGAGTTACCCCCACAGCTGGTGCCCACATCTCCTCGAATGACGGGGTTCCACGCAACTGGGCATCTCATTTTAGATTCCAGGAGAGGGAGTGCTGGGTTTTGTTCTGCTTTTAAGTTGCCCCCCCAGCTGATTTCCTATCCCTGGAGCATCCCACTCTGTGACATCCTACTGTGAGAAACCCCCTGGGATCGCTGGCATACCCACTAGGCAAGCAAGTCCACCCCTGAGTTTTGGTCAGCATTACAGGGGCATCTCAATTTGGGATGCCCCTGTTTGTGAAAGAACGCTCCCCCGGTTTAGCGATCCCACAATGCGCAAACTGGCGATCCCACAATGCATTCACTAGTTCGAGGAAAGGGTGGGGGGGGGGGGGGGGGTCACACACAGGGGCATCGAAAATCAGGAGGATCTAGATATGTGTAGACTCCAAGGGCAGGTTTAAAGGAGTTTGGTGCTCTTCAATGTAGACCAAAACTAGAGTTTTGGTCCAAATAGCATGATCCTTAGGGGGCATCTAGATTTGGGATGTCCCCCGGTGATGTGACATGACTCTTCATCACAAAGGGGCCCACATAAACCTGGCCCTGGCAGGCAAAGTTAACAGCGCAGGTGCCCAAGCAAACTCCCAGACCAAGCGCCTGTATCTAGGTGCACCTGAAATCCTTTGGCTGGCCAATCAGTCGTACTCTGGCCCTATAATGGAATACCCCGGATGGCAGGTCAGTGCCAGTAGGAAAATAAGGCATTTTAAGTGAAAAAGTATGGTTAAACTTACATTTTACAAGACCATGTCCATGTACCCTGTGAAAATTTGGTCGGCATATTTCAACCGTGGTTGAAAGAATACCAGTCCTATGAAATAAAATACTGGTTTCAGGGCTGCTAACTGGATCCCAGGCCTTGCACCAAGCCATGTAGAGATGCTATACCCAATGGCGGTACCAGATCCGGGCATACCCAGGAAGGCTTGAACCAGCCCAGTGAGCTGCATGAGGACCAGAGGATGATTGGCATCACCGCTGGAACCGTCATTGTTAGCGGAGATGGTGGTTGGCAGCAGCAGAGAAAACAGCAAGGGCTGGGGGGGGGTGATTGGGAGCAGCGGAGAAAGCAGTATTAGCAGCAAGAGAAGACCCATTGGTGCTAGTGGGGCTGTTAGGTGACATGATATGTGATGTGACACACTGCAATGGGACCTACTGAGACTCTCTGGGCCAAGGGCCTACATACACCTGGGGCCGGGCATGGTTATGCCCTGCTTAAAAGCAGATCTGGCTGGACATTGGAGAAAGCAGTATCCACAACAGGAGAAGACCCATCGGTGCTAGTTGGGCTGTTAAGTGACATGGCATGCAGGGACGGATTATGAGGGGGGCGCAAGGCCCGGTGTCTCCACCACTTGCCCTGCAAAGGGGACCTCCACCAACTTTTGGGTTATGGTCTGGTCCAGGAGGCTTTTCAGTTTTTGGTCTGATGAGCTGGGGGGCCAGCACCAAGCTATCAGTGGCACGCCTGTTTTTTACAAACCTGCAGCCAAAGCCCCCACAGGGCAGGACGGAGAGTCTAGAGCAGCAAAGCCACCGTCAGCAACTTTACAGTGATGGGTGCAGAGCTGTCAGTCGGCGGCCGCTCACTGCACATAAGCCACCAAGCATAGCTGCTGGAAGCTCAATGCAGGGAACTGTTTTCTGCTGGACCAGCCGGGCGACTACACTACCCCCCACCCAGAATGGCAAAGCAGGAGTTACCGAGCAGCACCCACCTGCACAAGGGGGGAACAAGGGACTCGATCTGATGTTACGGTAAGTGGGCGGGTGCCAGACAACCACCAATCAGTTACTTGGCTGGACTATTATTTTATAGGACAAAAATACTGTATCTGGGGGCTCCACCAGATTTTGTGCCCAGGGGCCTCCACCACACTTAATCTGGCCCAGATGGCATGTGATATGACATTCTACAATGGGACCTACTGAGGCTCTCTGGGTCAAGGGCCCACATACACCTGCAGCCGGCCATGGTTATACCTCAACTGCCTAAAAGCAGCCCTGACTGGACAATGTGGTGCTCTGCTGGGCTGAAGCTCCTGCACTAATATGTGCGTTATGGTTTAAATCAATCCAACAGTTTTCACCGTTTCGCTTTAAGACGGCAACAGACAGAACGCGAGACGTAGCGCTTATACGATCTGTCAGGATGCAAGAATCCACAGAGGTGAAATTTCCAGTTTGATCAACATTTCTACCTCCTCTCGTCTTCCTTTATTGACACTGAACAATGAATCCCAGGCTGGCCGTGTAACTGCTTACAATAGCAATCTAGAAATCTAAAACACAGCGCCATTAAACAGATATTAAATGATGGAGCAACTGCTCGAACGGAGCTCAAGGTGTCACTCGGCAGCTCATATTCTGTTTATTGAGCTTGGGCGATGGGCGGCCGGCTGAGGCTGGAGCGGCAGATAGAATGTTGCCTGGGTAGCTGTAACGAGATTCTGCTTTCCTAATGCCTCCATAATGTTGTTTGCTGGAGAGAATTCGAGCTGTGAGAGATGATACCAAGGCCGGGCAGCCTAAGAGGCCAAATGAGCATTTCAGCATTTCATGATCACTATCTTCCACAGGAACTCCATGTGGCCCGCAAGTATGGAGTTTACTCGCATATCCCTCCCTCGTTCCCGCGGGAGCTACTCGATGACCAACGCCGAACCATTAAATACATTGCCGAAAAAAAAAACAGTGATCAGCGTTATGCCGTTCTATCTGCCTAAGAGGTTTCACAACTTTTTCTTTTTTGCATGGCACGGCCCGCTTCGATATTCATTACAGTTGGGTTATTCCGCCACTGCAGAAAGCTGTGGCATGTCCCGGCTCCCAATAAAAATGGGATTAACCGACAAAAGAGTTTCCTCTGCAGTGATACTGCGAAGTTAGAAGATGGCTCTCTCTTGCGCAGGTGAGCGGGGCAACTAAGCCTGCGGCCCTGCATGTCTATTTCCAGCCGTTTCTGGACCCTCACTGCCTCCCAGCCTCGACTGACAGATCGGGTGAAGGTAGAAGAGCACTAGGGTCAAGTGCTCCAGGAGCGCTTCTCCTAGCCGCAGACCCTGTACTACAAAGGGGAGCCGGCCATAGGCTTTATGGTGAGCCTATTAGGGATGCAGAGTTTATGTCCAGGCTTCTGATGGGGTGAGTTGCTCGGGGACTGTGTCCCCTTATTTTCACCCCCCACATCCCCCTGGCCATGGCTGCTCGCCACTGCCTTCTCGTCTCTCTCTCCCCCCCTCTCTGACTTTGTTCGGGGGGGGGGGGGGCGGTGCTGGCAGCGAGCAGTGATATCTGTGGTGTTTTTGATGTTTTTTGTGTGTTTTGTGGTGTTTTTACTTTGTACTTGCGCTTTGTACTGTGCTCCACGGCTGTGGGCGCTATTTCCTGAGGTAATTTTGCTTAGTCATGGCGCCGGCCGGGTCACGTGAGCGCCGTTTTTCGCGCTCTTTGGGGGGGCTGGTGATGATGCGTATCGCGTCGTTCCCCCGCGGCCCGCCCCTCGAGGTACCTCTGCCGGCGCCATTTTGGACGAGCTGCGCGTCTGGTTTTCTCCCTTCCTGACTGCAGCGCTGCTTCCTCCGGTGTCTCGACTTCTCCGGTAGTCTGTGCCTGGGCGACCCTATGGTGTCTTTGGTCCGTGAGTCCGCCTTGGGTTTTTTTATTGCATGGGGTATATTTGTTGCTGGTTGCTCATGTGTCTATTTGCTTATGTCTTTCAGGCGGGATACCCTTGGATTGGATTGGTTTCTCCCGGCTCCACTCCTTCCTCCCCCTTATTTTCCCCTTCACTACTTCTGGGGGCATCCCGTGGGAGGGCATCCCGGGTGGCTTCTATCTTAGCCTTTACCCACCACTGGCTTATTGTGCATGTATTAATCACCATATGGAGGCTTCTGGGAATAGCGTGCTTGGGGACCCTTCGGGACAAGTCCGGCTGTGTTCCATGTGTGGGGTATCCCCGGTAAGTAACAGTGTCACGGTGTGCGTGCCGTGCGCTGAAAGTGTCCTTGCGCTCCAAGCTGGTTTGCCTGCTTCGCTTCCCAGCTCTGCGCATCCCTCAGCTTCACCTACTCCCCCACTACTGCAATTGAGCCCCAATGAAGGGGACATTAGCAGGGAGTCACCCTCTGATCTGGCTTTGCGGGTGGCCAACATTGAGAAGCAGCTGGCCAGGTCTGTTCCTAGGAAGGCCTCTGGCAAGAAGCGGCACCTAGATCCCAGATCCTCCCCTCTTCCCGAGATGTATGTGAGGATCGATGATCTTGGAGAATGTCACCCCCCTTGTGATGGGAGAGTTTTCCCAGGATTCTGACTGCTCTGGAAACCAGCAGGAGGGTTGCGATAGTGACCCTGGTTCGGCGTCTGGAGAGGACTCATGGTACCCTGAGGACACTGATAATATGCTGTCACATATTTTTGAAATTTTGCACATTGCTGCCCCTGAGATAGCTAAGAGAAAGCAGGGGAGCTTTTTTTGCCCTGGTAAACAGCGTCTTCAGTTCCCTGAGCAGGAACATTTCACCACCTTGGTGCTTAAAGAATGGGAGCGTCCTAACAGGCTGTCTGCTGTGCCCAAGGGTCTGGATAAAAAGGTATCCCTTTCCTGCTGATCTTGTTAAGAGGTGGTCTTTTCCCCCTGAAGTGGACGCTCCCGTACTAGGCTTGTCCAATACTTCGGTTGTGCCTTCTCCTGACACTACCACTCTGAGGGACAGTGAGGACAGGCGCATGGATCAGTTGACCTGCCATGCTTTTACTTGTGCGGGGGCTGGATTGCGCCCGGCCTGTGCTGCCACTATCACGGCTGTTGCCCTTAAGGAGCTGCTCAAGCGTCTTCTTGATGGCGCTGCTGCTGGTAGTGGAGGGGAGGAACATAGGTCTCTCTTACTTTGTTCTGATTTTGTTACATTTATCCTTACTGCTATGGATGATGTTGTGTGGCTGAGCGGTAGGGCCTCCGCCCTCTTGGTTGCTATGCGCGCTCTGTCTGGTTGCGCCAATGGGCAGATGACGCTGCGGCTAAGAAAGCTTTCACTGGTCTCCCCTTTGCAGGGCTGCGGCTTTTTGGGGAGTGTCTGGATGTTTTAGCCAAGGATGGCAGGCTGCCTCAGCGCAGGAGGCAGTCTCGGCCTTTTCGGGGGTCCTCCGTCCCCCTCCCTTCCTTTCGTACTCCAAGAGGAGGTCGTGGCTCCCTCTTCTCTAGTGGCCGCAGAGATCCTTGGGACCGTGGCAGATTCCGTGGTCGTCCCGGTCTTTCCTGGAGTGCTAAGCCCAAACCCTCTCCCAAGCCCCCTCAGGCATGAAGGGGCACCCTCACCCATCCGGGTGGGGGGATGGCCTTGGCTTGTTACTCATATCTGGAGGCTTCACGTCTCAGACCGGTGGATTCAGGAGCTAGTATCCTCTGGTTGCATGATAGAGTTTGTCTGGCTGTCTCCAGGATTCATCAGATCCCGGATGTTTTTTGAACCCCCTGTCTACTCAAGGGGTGTTTATGGTGGTTCCTTGACTGTTAGAGTCAGGGGTCTTTTCATGGGTCCCCCAACTGGAAGACTTTCTGAGGCCCATTCTGGCCCTGAAGGGCATCAACAAAATTGTCTGATTCCACCCCCTTTTTTTGCCTATAGATGTTATGCTGAGATCAGTACCCTTCGCCTGGGCGACTTCATGGTCACTGTGGACACCAAGGTTGCTTATTGTCCTGTGCCTATCTTTCTGGGTCATCTGAGATTTCTAAGGTTTGTGCTGGAGAATCAGCATTATCAGTTAGTGATTTTACCCTTTGGTGTCACCTTGGCAGCTCGGCTGTTCACCAAGATAGTGGCAGGGGTGTGGCTCTGCTAAGGAAACAGGGCATCTGCCTCATTCCTGACCTGGACGTCATCCTCTTGGGCCAAGTCTCCTCAGATTGGGCAGGTCACTCAGACGGTGACCTCCTCTCTAGAATCCCTTGGCTGGGTGATCTACCATCCCAAGTCTTATCTGTTCCTGTCCTTGGTGAGGGTTTTTTCTGGGTATGACCCTGGATATCTCAGGTCAAGTGTTCCTTCCCTTGTAGAGGGTGAAGGGTCTTCAGATGCAGGCTTGGGCTCTGCTACCGTGTCCTCATCCCTACACCTGTCAAGGGATGCAGTTGGTGGGCGATGGTTTCCTGCTTTGGGTAGTCCCCTTTGCTCGTTTCACATAAGACATATTCAGTCGAACCTCTTGTCAGTTTTGGATTGGTGCCCTGCGTCCTTGGATCGGGAGTTTGATCTGTCTCCTCTGGCCAGACGGTCCTTCTTGTGGAGGTTGGACTCCAGGAACCTTCTGGGGGACAGTTCCTTCCTGCCCCTGTGCTGTGAGACGGTCGCCGCGTATGCCAGTCTGACCGGTTGGGGGGACTTCTGGAGATCCCTGAGGTTCCAGGGAAGGTGGGGCCCACATGAGGGCCATGCTTCCATCAACGTCCTGGAACTGTGGGCGATCAGGTTGGTTCTTTTTACCTGACCACTCACCTTCAGGGTTGGACTGTTCAGATCCGCTCAGACAACCATATGGCGGTTGTCTACATCATCCATCAGGGAAGTACTTGCGACAAGTGAGCCTTCAGGGGAGGGTCCTTGATTCTGTCTTGGGCAGAACAGCATGTTCCCTGCATCTCAGCGATTTACATTCCGGGGGTGGAAGACCAGGTGGCGGACTCCCGGCGTAAGGGGTCGTCTCGTCTGAGGGAATGGTCCCTCAACAACCAGGTGCTTCTCTCCCTGTTTCACCGCTGGGGTCATCTGGATGTGGCCCTGTTTGGGTACCGCCACAATCACAACTTTCAGATTTTGTCTCTGTTTCAGGATCAGCCTGTCTTTGCTATGTGTGCCTGGGCATTCCCTTGGCTGGAGTTCGGCTTCTCTATGAGTTCCCCCTGTTTCCTTCTAGGCAGTGTTATATGCAACATAGCCCAGGAGCGGGTACCGGCCACCCTGGTGGCCCCTTCTGGGCTGTTGAGACCTCCATCTTGGTGATAGTTGTCTGCTTCTGTTGTTGATTCCATGATTAGGCCTATGAAGAAGTCCTTGTACTTCGTCTATTACAGGGTCTGACATGTTTACATTGCCCGGTAGGACTCTAAGTCTCTTCCCTGTAGGGTTTTTTTGCTATTCCCAGGACTCTGGAATTCTTGCAACTTGGATTTGAACCTTCAACTTAGTACACTCAGAGGCCAGGTTTCTGCTCTGGCAATCTTCTTCCATTTGTGCTTTTGCCAGTTACTGACTGGTTCAGGTTTTCACAGGGTTTTTTCTCACCTGCGTCCACGACATGCTACTTCTACCAGTCTGGGATCAAAATCTGGTGTTGTCTGCTATGCAGGGGCCTCCCTTTGATTCTATCTGGGAGGCTGCCTTGCCCGGTTTGACTCTTAAGATAGCCTTTTTTGGTGACTATCACTTATGTAAGACGAGTTCTCAGCTAGCGGCGCTTTCCATCAAGCCTCCTTATTTTGAGAGGCATCGGGATAAGGTGCTGTTTCGGCTTAAGCCGGTTTTTCTTGTCTAAGGTTGTGTCTGCCTTTCATCTCAATCAGGGCATTGTCTTGCCTTCCCTGTGTCCTAATCCTACTAATTCTGAGGGGCGGTCACTGCATTCTCTGGATGTGGTCAGGGCTCTGAAGTTTTATTTGGTCGCTATAGAGACTTTCAGGAAGTCTGATGCTCTGTTTGTTCTCTCTTCTGGACCAAGGAAGGGTTTGCCTCCGGATAAATCCACTATAAGCAAGTGGATCCATTAGGCGGTGATTCAAGCCTATTCTGCTAAGGGAAAGGAACTGCCTTTAGGATTACTGCTCTTTCTACTCATGCTATTGGTGCCTCTTGGGTTTTTCTAAGTTTACAAAGTTGTTGTTAAGCCCTCAGCTGATGCTGCTTTTGGACACAAGGTGCTTCAGGCGGTAGTGACTTGAACTTCTGGCCGTTACTCTGTGGGGATCCCACCCTATCCTGGACACTGCTTTTGGATGTCCCAACTGTAATGAATACCGAAGCGGGCCGTGCCATGCAATAAAGAAAAAAGCAATTCTGTGAGTACTCACCTGTAGAATTGCTTTTGTTCTTGCATGGCATGGCCCGCTTCGCCCCACCCCGGTTATCGTTATTCTTGGTTGCCTCTTTATGGTGATTGTTCCAAGTTAATTGGGGTTTTTTACCTTTTTACCTTTTTTACATTCCTTACCTTATTCTCCCGGCTTCTTGTCTCACTGCTTGTCTACGCTGGGAATTTGTCGGTTAATCTCCTTTTTATAGGGAGCCGGGACATGCCACAGTTTTCTGCAGTACCACTGCGCCACCTAGTGGTGGAATAACCCAACTGTAATGAATACCGAAGCGGGCCGTGTCATGCAAGACCAAAAACAATTCTACAGGTGAGTACTCACAGAATTGCTTTTTTTTGGGAAAGGAAGCCTTTAGGTGTTCAACCTTGAGCTGAGATACTCGGAGTGTTTTAGAAACAGGGGTCACAGCCCAACACCTTACAGTTGGGGTGCTCAACCTTGTAATGAGCGTGGGACACTTAAAGAGAGATAAAACCTCCCCCAAACCTCACCGATCTGCTGCCCCCCCTTACCCAGTTTTTCCTTTGGGCAATGTTTACTCACCTCACCGGGGGATCCATTTTCTGGGTCTCTTGGATTTCGGGCGACCTTCCGACGACCTTCCGACAGGCAACGCCATCTTGCATTCCATCAGGCACTGCGCACAGCCCCCGATTTCGCACCTGCGCAGTGCCCATGAATAGGATGCAATGGAGCCGTCCGAAATCACGCAAGACTGTCATTTACAGATGGCCGGCAGGGGGCAAAGAATCGGGCCCTGAAGTAGCCAGATGTTGCATCCAAAAGGTAAGTAGGAGCCAATGGTGGGGGAATCGGCAATACCCTAATACCTTTATGTGTCAGTTCCCACTTTCTCCACAGCAGATCAGGGTCAGCCACATTAGTTAGCGTCAAGGGCCACAGGTTGAGCACTTGTATTTTCCTGGTTGCCCTGTGTTATACCTCAAATGTCTATCTGGAGTTGACTCCACTGTCCCATGTCCACTCCCCTGTTCCCATGATTCCTCTGTGAGCGAGTGAGATCTTTAGAATCTGGGCCTCACCTCCTCTACCGTTCATACATACATTCCTCCTTTTGTTTTGGAACTTTCTCTGTGTTCATCGTGTCCTTTCTAATCCCCCCTCCTCCTCCCACCTTTTTTCATTATAAAAATATATTCTACATTATTATATTTATTTTTTTCTTTCCTTTTGCCACCAAAAAAAAAAAAAAAGCCGCGCTTGAGTGATGGCGCGTGGCTTTGGATGGTGAAACATTATGAAAGTTTAATTTTTAATTAAATCTGAAATACCAATTATAACGGAGAGATATTTTAACCTGCTTTCTTTTTTTTTTCTTTCTCCAGAACCGCCCGGAGTTACGCGCGGGGGGAATATTGAAAACCGCTGCACCTTAAACAAAAAACACACGCGTGGTGGGAGCCGTGCCGGCAGCCTGGTATGTACCTGTGGCCTTACCTTTTGTTCTACACTGCGTCTGTTATTAGCCAAAGTGAAACAAAGAATTTAGTAATTGGATAGAGGTGAGGATACGATGACCCGCCAAGGTTTTTTTTTTTTTTTCGAGAGAAAACAGACATTGCTCCCAATGCTGAGACTGCGGCTACGACTCCTTTTGTTTGCTGTTTGCGCTACCATGTGTTTGTTCATTTGCGATATAAAAGCTATGTATGGCGGATTGGGTTGGGGGAAGGGATGAGTCGCCTCCGCTGGAGGTATTTGTTATTGTGTTCATAGTGATGTGTGGGGGAAGGCACCTCCGCTCAAGGTATTTGTTATTGTTACCAAGCAAAGGTGAATTGTTAGCGGCCTCCCAGAATCCTTTGCAGCAGCCTGTGATCGTGCCGCTGTCAGCGTACAACCAGTTAAGGATAGACGGTCCACTTTATGTGGCGGGAGTTTTCAAAAAATAATGTCATAATAAGGAAAAGGACTCCTTGTGAGGCCAGCGCGGACAGACTCTGAATAGACCTTTTTGTTTCCTGCATGGAGCCGGAACAATATTTTATGGAACCGAGGCACAGTGGGTAATGAAGAGCTGCTTGCGGTGATGTAACTGTTTTTGACGGGGACCTAAACCTTCCCTGTATGCCAGGTCCACAGGGACACTAAACTAACCTAACCTACCCCCAACGTTTCGGACGATATGCTATAAACTCATATCTCCCAACTTTTTAGGGTGGGAAAGAGGGACAATTGTTAAATTAAGCCACGCCCCTTCATTGAGGGATGGATGAAGCCACACCCCCTCATTGAGGGATGGATGAAGTCACGCCTCCTCATTGAGGGATGGATAGGAGATAGTTTGTGACAGTTACAACAATAGAAACACTTTGAATAGGCAAATGAATCATTTATTGATGCAGATCTGCATGTTAAACCTCAAAGAGGTACAAATAAGAACATCAAGGGAAACAGGACATGGGCTCAAAAGAGTAACAGTCCCTCCAAATGAGGGACAATTGGGAGAAATGTAAACTCACCTTAAAGCAGGTCAAAACCCTTGCGGCCGGGACCTGGCATCTCAAAATACCAGGCCTGGCCACTAGCCTGCCCCCGGGGCATCCTACATCGGATGCTTCCCTGCGTGAAACCCCCTGGGGTGCCGGTAATCTTACTTGATCCTGGTGAGTCCCGCAACGTGTCTACGACCATGCGCGCTCCTGTGTCCAGCCTTTCTGAATGGCTGGGCTCAGACGCGCATGCCCGAACACTGTGCCGAGGACGTGGCCAGCCACAGTGGCACTTTTGAGAGTCAATCGACTCTCTCAAAAAGTGCCAAAGGGCATGGATTCGGGGGTGAAAACCCGGTTTTCTTTGAAAAAAAGACGTGTTGTTTTTTTCTTAATTTAAAAAAAAAATTCCTTACCTTCATCTACATAAGCCAAGCAGCGCGGGCATCGGGGATAGGGACTGGTAACCCAGGGCTCAGGGGTCAGTCAGCTGGCCTCTCGCTCTGCTGCTTAACCAGATTATATCCAGTGCTTTTCCAGGGATGGTGGAGCATTATGATGGGAACCGGGCTATTTCACACCCCCAGTGCCCCAAGGGGGGGTAACCACCCCCCACCCTGGAAACTAGTATAGAGGTCCCCTGGATCCCTTACCAGTCCACCCAGAGTAGTAAACAAAACACACACCACACAAAAACATGTATTACTTTTCTGTATCAATCTTTTTATTGTGTATATTCTGAACAATATTCTATAAGCATAATACTGTTTATACACAGAATTTAAAGATTACAGACAACTTAAGTCACAATCAGAAGCTTATTCACTGCATTCAAGAAAATCAATTAAAGAGTTACTAAAGTTCAATTCAGATAAATTAAACAACCACTATGAGGGGGAGGGTAAAGAAGGTAAGGGGGGTGAAGTAAAGAAAGGGGTCGAGGAAGAATCAGATGCTCATTAGGTTTACATCAAAATCTGTAGGCAGAAAATTCCGAACCCAAGGATTCCACACCTCCCTGAACAGCTCCAAAGTCCCATTGTGAATGGCGGACATTTTTTCCATGGTCATAATGCAGTTAATCTTGTTTTTAAAGGCGTTGAAGCTCAAGGTGGGGGACCTCCAAGCCCCAGCTATCACCAGCTTTGCCCCTGATAGGATATAATCATCAACTGCTTTTTCAGATTGGTATATTGAGGAGAGCTATCCAAGGGTCTCTGACCACAGATCTACCACATACATTGCTGAGAACTCTAAAGATTCTTGACCAAAATCCCCTAACTACTGGGCAATCCCACCACACATGCCGCTAAGACCCCGGAGAGAGGCACCCCCGGAAGCAGTTCCTCAACATGTATTACTTTTAATTTAACTACTTACCGGTCTGGGGTGCCGCAGCCACCTCCCAGAAGTCCAGGTCGCCACTGCAACTATCGCAAATGACCTCACAGTGGTGCAGGACTCATTGCAGTGCCACCGCCATTATCGCTGGCAAGATCAGAGAGGCACGGGATTCCTCACAGCAGAACGGGAAACGGGCCCTAAAGCAGGATTGTCCCGCGAAAATCAAGACAGTTGGGGGGTATGCTGTCTATCTGTCCTACATCTAGCTATCTATCTATCCATCCCATATCTATCTATCTATCTATCTATCTATCTATCTATCTATCTATCTCATATCTATCTATCTATCTATCTATCCCATATGTATCTATCTATTCATATCTATCTATCCATCCCATATCTATCTATCTATCTATCTATCTATCTATCTATCTATCTATCTATCTATCTATCCATTCATCCCATATGTATCTATCTATTCTTATCTATCTATCCATCCCATATCTATCTATCTATCTATCTATCTATCTCTATCTATCCCATATCTCTATCTATCCCATATCTATCTATCCCATATCTATCTATCTATCTATCTATCCCATATCTATCTATCTATCTATCTATCTATCTATCTATCTATCTATCTACTGTAATCTGTCTATCCCATATTGTTCTATCTGTCTAACTGTCCCCTGTCTATGATACATGGAGTGAGCATGAACCTTATTGATTCTCCCGCCAAGGATAAAGCAAGACAATGGCTGGGTATAGGTAGCTCTGTATGAGCACAATGGCGTGATTCACTAACGCCTCATAATCTGTGAATAGTTGTATGTGAATACTGTAACACCTCTGCGCTTCATTGTCTGCTCAGCAGGAGCCCACTTTGGTTGCATTCTGATGAAACCTGCATTAACGTTCTGACCTTCACAGTGCGCACAAAAAGCATTTCATAATGAAAATCCAGAAATGGTGGTTTTGTAATGCACCTTTCTGCCAGATATGAAAGCGGCTTTAAAAAAAAAAAATAAAGTTTTGAAATGTTTCCAAATCTACACTTACCTTCCTGCGGGTAATTGCCCTTCAGTGATCGTATCCACATCACGGCCTTTTACTTGTGCTATAGAGGACGAACATCAGCATTCCCATTATACTGCCTAAGTGTGCCATTGGTCAGACATACCGAGTGTCGGGATGTCATTGGTCAGGGATAGCGAGTGTCGGTGTGCGTGTGTGCCATTATTTTGGGGCAACAATTATCATTGTCTCATTGTTCCTGGACCCCAAGTATCTTTGTTTAATTGTTCTTAAACATAAAGTGTTAGCAAG
Source organism: Gastrophryne carolinensis (assembly GCA_027917425.1). Classification (NCBI taxonomy): domain Eukaryota; kingdom Metazoa; phylum Chordata; class Amphibia; order Anura; family Microhylidae; genus Gastrophryne; species Gastrophryne carolinensis. The sequence continues at coordinate 511,508,580 of CM051236.1, read as the reverse complement.
TTGTCGGTTTTAGAGCCCAAGTGTCTTCATGTCTTCATCATTAGTGGACCTCAAGTGTTTTCGTGTCATCATTTTTGGACCCCAAGTGCCTTCATTTCATTGTTCTTGGACCCCAAGTGTCTTCATGTCATCATTCTTAGACCCCAAGTGCCTTTATGTCATCATTCTTAGACCCCAGGTGTCTTCATGTCATCATTCTTGAACCCCAAATGTCTTCATGTCATCATTCCTGGTTATCCAAGTAGTTTCATGTCATCATTCTTGGACCCCAAAGTGTCCTTATGTCATTGTTCTTGTATCCTAAGTGTCCTTATGTCATTGTTCTTGGACCCCAAGTGTCTTCATGTCATCATTCTTGAACCCCAAGTGTTTTCATGTCATTATTCTTAGACCCCCAAGTGTCTTCATGTCAGCATTCTTAGACCCCAAGTGTCTTCATGTCATCATTCTTAGACCCCAAGTGTCTTCATGTCATCATTCTTAGAACCCAAATGTCTTCATGTCATCATTCTTAGACCCCAAGTGTTTTCATGTAATCATTCTTACACCCCAAATGTCTTCATGTCATTGTTCTTGGTCCCCAAGTGTCTTCATGACATCATTCTTAGACCCCAAGTGTCTTCATGTCATCATTTTTGGACCCCAGGTGTCTTCATGTCATCATTCTTGAACCCCAAGTGCCTTCATGTCATCATTATTTGACCCCAAGTGTCTTCATGTCATCACTCTTAGACCCCAGGTGTCTTCATGTCATCATTCTTGAGCCCCAAGTGTCTTCATGTCATCATTCTTTGACCCCAAGTGTCTTCATGTCATCATTCTTAGACCCCAAGTGTCTTCATGTCATTGTTCTTGGACCCCAAGTGTCTTCATGTCATCATTCTTGAACCCCAAGTGTTTTCATGTCATTATTCTTGGACCTCAAGTGTCTTCATGTCATCATCCTTGAACCCCAGGTGTCTTCATGTCATAATTCTTGAACCCCAAGTGCCTTCATGTCATCATTATTTGACCCCAAGTGTCTTCATGTCATCACTCTTAGAACCCAGGTGTCTTCATGTCATCACTCTTAGAACCCAGGTGTCTTCATGTCATCATTCTTGAGCCCCAAGTGCCTTCATGCCATCATTCTTTGACCCCAAGTGTCTTCATGTCATCATTCTTGAACCCCAAGTGTTTTCATGTCATTATTCTTGGACCCCAAGTGTCTTCATGTCATCATCCTTGAACCCCAGGTGTCTTCATGTCATCATTCTTGAACCCCAAGTGCCTTCATGTCATCATTATTTGACCCCAAGTGTCTTCATGTCATCACTCTTAGACCCCAGGTGTCTTCATGTCATCATTCTTGAGCCCCAAGTGCCTTCATGTCATCATTCTTTGACCCCAAGTGTCTTCATGTCATCATTCTTGAACCCCAAGTGTTTTCATGTCATTATTCTTGGACCCCAAGTGTCTTCATGTCATCATCCTTGAACCACAGGTGTCTTCATGTCATCATTCTTGAACCCCAAGTGCCTTCATGTCATCATTCTTTGACCCCAAGTGTCTTCATGTCATCACTCTTAGACCCCAGGTGTCTTCATGTCATCATTTATGAGCCCCAAGTGTCTTCATGTCATCATTCTTGGACCCCAAATGTCTTCATGTCATCATTACTGGTACCCAAGTAGTTTCATGTCATCATTCTTGGACCCCAAGTTTCCTTAGGTCATAATCATGTCATTGTTCTTGAACCCAGTGTGACGTCATGTAATTATTCTTGGACCCCAAATGTCTTCATGCCATTGTGTTTGGACCCCAAGTGTCTTCATGTAATTGGTTTTGAACCCCACGTCATTGTTCTGGAACCCCAAGTGTATTTATTCCATCATTCTTCGGCCCCAAATGTCTTCATGTCATTGGTTTTGGACCCTAAATGTCTTCATGTCATTGGTTTTTGAGCCCAAGTGTTCTTGTGTCATTCTTCGGGAACCCCAAGTGAATGTATGCCATTATTCTTGGAGCTCAACTGTCTTTATCTCACTGTACTTGGACCACAAGTGTCACAATGCTGATGGTCTTTATAACTGTCTCACATTCATAAGCTGAACTATAGGACTTCTTATAGCTGTGAAAAGAACCAGTGGCTTCCGACAATCACACCATTAGGAAGTATATAACACATAGAATTAACTTCATCTAAAAGTTGAGCACCTGGGGGGCATTGGCTGACTTTAATTAAACTGGAGACAAGTGGACTAGAAATCATTGTCTCCCGGTAGCCATTTAAAAGGAGGACAGACAAGTCGCGAGCGTCATCTCATCATTAACGAACGCTGAGAAGGCTCCTCGCAAATGATATTTGTATTTTCTGAAATTTTGATAAATGAGGATCTAATTATGTCGGCTCTTTCATATTTTCCTCACATCTTCCACTAGTGTCCGTCTCTAGGGCAGCAATAACATTAAATGATTAGCGGCACCGCTCCATGATCAAAACGCAGAGATTCACATATTCTGTACATTGCAACAACAAAGCGGTTCAGCGAAAGGTGAAACCCTATGGGGTCATGTACTAACTCGAGACACAAAGCAGATGAAAAGCTGAATGAAGGCCGTCCAGTGTGCATCGCCTGAGGTCCTTCACATACCTGAGAAGGGGGGGGGGGGGGGGTTGTTGAAAGCCGACTATTCCAAAGACTAAAAGGGTCATTCAGTAAAGTGTGGTGAAAGCAGTTAGTGCAGAGGAAGCTGCGTGATAAGAAAACACTGGTTATTTACTTGCTAAAAAGTACCTTCAAATTTGAGGAGAAGCCACACTAGCCAGGAGAGGTCGTACTTTGTAGAAGAAGTTGAGGAACCAGAAGCACATCCTCCAAGGGTTCTCAGGTGGAGGCACCATCAATGTTCCACAGATCCCCTCCCTCCCCCAGCACCACTCTACAGACCCAATTTTTATTAATACTCTTTTATTAAGAGTACCAGTAGACATGTATCCACGGCGGACACCCACAAACTTCAAGATGCCCCCCAGGACATATGGGTGAATCCTGAAATAGAGTCTAGTTCCATGGAGGGACTTCTACTGGCCCAGGGCCGATGCACATTTGAGGGGGTATGGGTGAATCCTAAAATAGCGTCTAGTTCCATGCAGGGACTTCTACTGGCCCATGACCCAGGCAGATGCACATAGGAGGGGATATGGGTGAATCCTAAAATAGAGTCTAGTTCCATGGAGGGACTTCTACTGGCCCATGACCTAGACAGATGCACATAGGAGGGGGTATGGGTGAATCCTAAAATAGAGTCTAGTTCCATGGAGGGACTTCTACTGGCCCATGACCCAGGCAGATGCACATAGGAGGGGGTATGGGTGAATCCTAAAATAGAGTCTAGTTCCATGGAGGGACTTCTACTGGCCCATGACCCAGGCAGATGCACATAGGAGGGTTTATGGGTGAATCCTAAAATAGAGTCTAGTTCCATGGAGGGACTTCTACCGACCCAGGGAAAGGGAAAATCATACTCACTCAAGTCTCCCCAAGCTTCAAGGTTTTCAATGAGGAAGGCGCCCCTTTTATTAAGCAACTGTTCAACTTTCAGGCTTGGGGCCCCTGCCAAGTTCCCGGGATGCCCAGGCGCTCACTTCCGGGGTGCTCTGATTGCACCCCCTTCGAGGATCAGGGCCTATGGCCCATCTCTACCGACACAGCCTTCTTCCTCTTCTCTGCTTCCAGCCCAAAAATCAGCCCAGCTTCTCTCCACTGTCACCAGACAAGACTCCATCACTTGGGCCCCCTTTAATAGGCCCAGGAACCTGTGTTGAGGCAAGAACTGACAAACTAATGACTCTAACTAAGTGGGGAAAGGAATAAAAAGTAAGTGATTAAAAATGTTAAATATATTAATTTTAGATGCTAATGAATAATTTTTTGAAGGTTTGGGCTTTTCATTAAATGATGCTGAAGGTCCGGTTTAACAGAGTGGTAGCTAATCAGCCACCCCTGTTATAGACCCTCAAGACCCAATCATTTCAATGCAGAATACAAATGGATCCCTTTAGAACATAAATCAGGGCACTGTGGTTGTGGCACTGACCTGTGCAGACTGGGAAGCGACCTCTTATACTTACTCTGGCATATGCATCCTTCTTTCCCTCACCTGCATCTCAGCCAGGTGACATAAGCGTCCCATGACCACTTACTTTGCTCTTCTGAACCGCGGACGGCACACTTCCCAACCACACTCTGCTTCTGTCAGTCCTGTACCTCCCCTTTCCACACACATTCTTAGGACATGGTGGGGGGTTAAAGCACCCAGGGAGCTAATTAACTAACTGCAACTAACTAACAGTGCCTCTTTCTTTTCACAAATTATTTATTCCAAGTGTGACATACACTCCGCTTCAATAAGTCTTGACAGTTGGGTTATTCTCCAGTAGAGGGCGAACTTCTGCAGAGATGAATGCAAAAAAAGAAGCCCCTCCCGGTCCATAACTACCTGGGACCTCCCACCAATTCCCCAGTCTTCTCTGCAGGGAGCGAGCAAGACAGAAGATGAAGCTTCTCTTACTTGCAGGTAAGCCAGGCTCGCGCCCGGCCCCCCTTTTTGTCCCTATTGCTACCAGGACACTCCAAAATTGTCCCTGTAGTGAGCCTCCCAGCTTCGGCTGCGATCCTTGGTAAAGGTAGGAGCTCCCTTTGCTGTAGGAGCGCTGCTCCATCGTGAGACCCCACCACGGGGTAGGCGGTGATCCCCGTGGGGGGGACTGACTCCCTGGCCGCTATTTGCATGTGTGTGTGTTTTCACTTTATTCACTTTATGTGTGTGCGTGTATGTTTACTGTCGGCCCGCAAGCACGCTCTCTGCGGCGGCGGGCTGGTTCTCTCTCAGGGTCGGCTTCGCGGCCATATTGGCCGGGGAGCGCGACCTTCTCCTTCCACAGTGAGGGGGGGCGGGGCCTGGCACGTCGGCCCGCCCCACTCAGCGTCGTCGGCCGGCTCCAGCCCTATTGGCTGGAAGAGCGGCTTGGGGGGGGAATCCCGCGTCGGTGGGGGGCGCTGGCCCGCCCGCTTCTCCCTCTCCTCGTCTGGACGCCATCTGTCGCGTGAGTGCCCCATACGGGCTCCTTAGTTGGTAATCCTATTATTATGCCCTACTTGCGGACATGTCACCGGGCGTCATTGTCTCCGTGGGCTTCATTCATTGGGGGCATATTTTGTATATGGACATATCATAGTTCATTTCTGGGCATGATCGGTATATATGTATATATATATATATATATATGTATAATTGTGTGTGTGCCTATATGCCCTTTTAATTGCTCTGTATGGCTGCTTGGTGATATATTTATATGTATACGCAGTCATATACCTTATATGAATATTTCGGCAGTGTGACTGTATATCTATGCTAGGGCATCCCTTACTATGCACTGCTCTTATGTGTCCTTTTTTGTGTGTTACAGGTGTCCCCGTATAAGTGCATTTTAAGGGGTCTCTCCTGGTCCTGGGGCCCCTAGCTATAATCATTGTCCACCCCAAAAAAATCCTCCCACCGGGACTTTAAGGGGCATCCCGGGTTGCTTATGTGTAATTCCCTACGGTCTTGCGACTGACCACAAAAATTCACCATATGGAGGCTCTGCAGGATACCAGGCCCGGGATCCCTTCGGGACAATCCGGGCCATGTGTGGGGTGTGGGGTATCCCTTACGGGGGAGAATGTGCTGATCTGTATACCATGCGCACAAAAGGCCATAACGCGGCAGTCTGTTACCCAGCCTTCTGGGTCGGCTCCTCCCGCCTCATCGCCTTCCCCTCCCCACCTGATCCGTACCCCAAGTGACATTGGTACTAGTGGGGAGTTGCTTTCTCATGTTTGGGCTAAGTTGGCCAGCATAGAGAAAATGATTGCTAGCATGGTGGGCAAGAAGCCCCAGGCTAAAAAGAGACAGTTGTCGTCGGCCCAGCCCTTGTGGGACATTGACGATGAATCCGCTGAATTGTCCGATTATTCCCCGCTTGAGGAGGGGGAATTGTATCAGGATTCAGAGGCTGACTATGGTCAGCCTGGGAATTCCAATGCCGGGCAGGCGCTGGGGGATGCCGTTGATACGGCCACTGTTTTGTCACATTTATTGGAGGTGTTGGATATTGATCCACCTGAGGTGCCCCCTCTTAAGAAGGGGGAATTTTTTGGGGCCTACAAGCCCCGTCTGGAATTCCCTACCCAGGGTCACTTTGATGCGCTGATACTTAGGGAATGGGAGAGGCCCTGTCGGCTCCCTGGTGTGCCTCAGGGATAGGATTAGAAGTATCCCTTTCCAGTGGAGGCGGTCAAGCGCTGGTCTTCTCCTCCCGAGGTCGACGCGCCTGTGTTAGGGTTGACCAACTCTTCTGTACTGAACACACCTGATGCCTCTTCCCTTAAGGATGGCGAGGACAAGCGCCTTGATCAGATGGCGTGCCACGCATTTGCCAACGTAGGCTCGGCCCTGCGACCGGTTAGTGCATTTGCCATGGTGTCGCTTGCTACCAGGTCTCTTATCAGGGACTGGCTGAATAACGCTCAGCTGGATCCAGCTAGCGCTGAGTTCGCTGTACTTAAGAAGTGCGAATTGTTCATGGATTTTGTCATGGCTGCGATGGAAGACTCCATTGTCGTGTGTAGTAGGACGTCAGCCTTGCTGGTGGCCATGCACAGACTGGTCTGGCTCCGTCAGTGGACAGCGGACGTTGGAGCCAAGAAGTCACTCACAGCTCTTCCCTTCTTGGGTTCGCGGCTGTTTGGAGATAAATTGGATGCTGTTGCTAAAGGCGGTAAGTTACCTCAGCGGAGGAAGCAGCGCCGTCCCTTTCGAGGGGTGGGCTCGTTCACTCCTTCCTTTCGAGGGGCCAGAGCGTCTAGGGGTCTGGCCTCCTCGGGGCTCAGGGGCTCGTCCTGGAACAGAGGCAGAGGTCGGGCATGTCCTGCGGCTTCCTGGGGTTCCAAGCCCAAGCCTGCCGTTAAACCGGCTCAGCAATGAAGGGACGCCCTCACCCGTAAGGGTGGGGGGACGGCTGCGACTCTTCTTCCGGGTCTGGGCCCGGGAGGTCACAGGCAATTGGATCTTGGAAGTGGTCTCCTCCGGGTACAAGCTGGAGTTCGAGTACTGGACGCCCCCAAGATTCTTAAGGTCTCGGGTGCCCTCGGACCCTCAGGCTGCGCAGGGGCTCCTGTTGGCAGTGAAAAGCCTTCTGGATATGGGGGTTATATGCCCGGTGCCTCCGTTGGAAAGAGGCAAGGGTTACTACTCCAACCTTTTCACGGTCCCCAAAAAGGAGGGTTCGGTGAGACCCATTCTAGACCTCAAGGTTCTCAACAGGTTTATAAGAGCCAAAAAGTTCCGCATGGAGACTCGGCTATCAATTCCCTTCGCCAAGGGGATTTTATGACATCCATAGACATCAAGGATGCGTATCTGCATGTTCCGATTTTTCAGGCACATCAGAGATTCCTCCGGTTTGCGGTGGGGGATCAACATTATCAATTTGTTTTTGGCGGGCGTAATGGCTCTGCTCAGATCTCAGGGCATTCGCATTGTGCCTTGTCTGGACGATCTGTTGATTTCTGCTTCTTCCCTTCAGCAGGCAGAACTGGACACCCTCCAGGTGGTGTTGACCCTGGAGAGATTCGGGTGGGTGATCAACCGCACCAAGTCTTCTCTCTCCCCGTCTTGAGTGATTTCATTTCTGGGCATGAATCTGGATACCAGTCGGGCCAGAGTGTTTCTGCCCCAGACCAAGGTGCAGGGGATTCAGGACCTGATCCGTCTTCTTCTGGTCAGCCCTTGCCCCTCTATCCGACAGGGGATGAAACTGGTGGGCCTGATGGTGTCCTCCTTCGAGGCGGTGCCGTTTGCACAATTTCACATGAGATCTCTTCAACTTCTCCTATTGACGTATTGGGACAGGAGCCCACAGTCTTTGGATCAACCTTTCAGGATGTCTCCCAGGGTTCGGCAGTCACTTCGGTGGTGGCTGGACTCGAGCAATCTGGCGAAGGGCAGATCCTTCCTGGTCCCTTGTTGGGAGACGGTTACCACGGATGCCAGCCTGTCGGGCTGGGGAGGTTATTGGAAGAGTCATCAGTTCAGCGGGGTGTGGGGTCCCCAGGAGGCTCACACCCCCATCAATGTATTGGAGCTCTGAGCCATTTTTCTGGTTCTGGCTCGGTTAACCCCACAGTTACGGGGTTCGGTTAAGGTGCGTTCGGACAACCGAACGGCAGTGGCTTACATAAATCACCAAGGAGCGACTCGCAGCAGGAGTGCCCTCAGGGAAGTCTCTCTGATACTGCGATGGGCGGAGAGCAATGTTCCTTGCCTTTCGGCAGTTTACATTCCGGGGGTGGAGAATACGGAGGCGGATTCCCTGAGCAGGGGGTCCTCTCGCCACGGAAAGTGGTCTCTCAAACCCGAGGTCTTTCTGGATCTTTGCCGCAAGTGGGGGACTCCGGAGGTGGATCTCTTTGCCTCGAGGCACAATCACAAACTTCCGGCATTTGTGTCTCTTTCTCAGGATCCCGTGGCCTTGGCAGTGGATGCCTTGTCTCTGGCGTGGAAGGACCTGGGTTTTCTGTACCTGTTTCCACCTGTCTCCATGCTGGGCAGGGTGGTTCGCAAACTGGTTCTAGAAGGGGCACCAGCGATTCTGGTGGCTCCAAGGTGGCCAAGAAGGGTTTGGTACGCAGACATCGTAAGGATGGCCGTAGACCAGTGCCGGCTTCCTCTGATACCGGACCTGCTATCCCAGGGTCATCTACTTTACCCCAGTTTACAAACGCTGGCTTTGGCGGCCTGGCTGCTGAAACCTTCATCTTGAAAGTGGAAGGTCTGTCTGAGGCGGTCGTTCAGACCCTGATTAGGGCTAGGAAGCGGTCCTCTTCTGGCATTTACTATAGGACTTGGAGGTCCTACATTGATTGGTGTGAGGCTAGGGCCTTGCCTTGCAGGGTTTTTTCTGTACCCAGGATTTTGGAGTTTCTTCAGCATAATCTGGACCTGGGGTTCCAGCTTAGTACTTTGAAAGGACAGGTTTTTGCTCTGTCGGTTTTCTTCCAGAGGTCTTTTGCTCTACACCCGCTGGTTAAGACTTTTTTTCCAAGGGGTGGCGCATCTCGAAAAGCTGTAGTTCCTGTTTGGGACTTGAATTTGGTTCTTTTGGCTCTGCAGGGTCCGCCTTTTGAGCCGCTACATGATATTGCTCTTTCGGTTCTCACTCAGAAGGTTGCCTTCTTGGTGGCGATTACCTCGGTTCGGCGTGTCTCTGAGTTGCCAGCTCTGTCGATTCAGGCCCCTTACTTTGAGAGACACCAGGATAAGGTGGTTTTTCGTTTTTAAGCCGGATTTCCTTCCTAAGGTGGTGTCTGCTTTCCACCTCAATCAGGATATTGTTCTCCCTTCCTTGTGTCCTAAGCCTAACAATGACAAGGAGAGGGTTCTGCACAATTTGGATGTTGTTCGCTGTGTGAAGTACTATTTGGTGACTACTTCTTCCTTCCGCAAGACGGACGCCCTTTTCGTGGTGCCCTGCTGGCCCAGGAAAGGTTTGGCGCCTGCTAAGTCTACGATTAGCAAATGGATTCGTCAGGCCATTGTTGGGGTCTATTCTGCTAAGGGGAGGACTCCCCCTTTTAGGGTCACTGCGCACTCTACTCGTGCTGTGGGTGCCTCCTGGGCTTTTCAGCACCAGGCTTCTGTTGAACAAGTTTGTAAGGCTGCTACTTGGTCTTCTGTTCATACTTTTTCCAAGTTTTACAAGGTTGATGTGCGGGCTTCAGCGGATGCTGTTTTTGGCCGCAAGGTTCTGCAAGCTGCAGTGGGTTTGTGTGAGTGCATTCTTTACTGTTTATGGTTCCCACCCATGACGGACACTGCTATTGGATGTCCCAACTGTCAAGACTTATTGAAGCGGAGTGTATGGCACACTTGGAATAATACCGTTTTGTGATTACTCACCTTTAAAACGGGTATTATAAGTGTGACATACACTCCGCTTCACCCACCCTGTTTGGTATTCTGGATCCTTTATATGGTGAACCATTGTTTTTTGTTAATCTTGTTATATTTGGTTCTTCCTGGTCCCTTTACTGCTATCTTACACTGGGGAATTGGTGGGAGGTCCCAGGTAGTTATGGACCTGGAGGGGCTTCTTTTTTTGCATTCATCTCTGCAGAAGTTCACCCTCTACTGGAGAATAACCCAACTGTCAAGACTTATTGAAGCGCAGTGTATGTCACACTTATAATATCCGTTTTAAAGGTGAGTAATCACAAAACGGTATTGTTTTCTTTGTGAGAACAAGTTTCTGCTAGTTACAAAGTTACTTCAGGACACAGCAGAACTGTGCTTCTGCTTAAAGTTATGTACTCGATATAAGCCGAGTTTTTCAGCCCACTTTTTGGGCTGAAAAAAGCCGCCTCGGCTTATACTCGAGTCAGAAGGACTCAGCTGTCTTTTTTTTTAAGTACAAGTTCCTAGCGGGCTTCGCGCATGTCACCGTCCAGCGCGCGTGCCCGGCGATCACGCACCCAGCCATCCTTGCTCCCTCCCTGTCTGCATTGTCCGCCCCCGGTCACCGTGTTATGCTGTGGCCGCGTCAGTGAATAGGAGAGCGGCCTGGCCAGCTCCGCCCTCCTGCCGTGACATCATCAGAGAAGAAGGCGCGCGGGGGCTGCCGGCCTGCTCAGTACACCGGCAAACTAGGAGCGCCTGGTAACAGGTAATGGAGGAGCGGGCAGGGATTCGGGGGGAGGGTGGACTGTCACTTGGGGGTTTAAAAAAAAAAATTAGATTATGTTGATGGGGGTTTGTACAGATTGTGTGTTTGTGTGTGCACATTGAATTTAAGATTAGAGGAGCAGGGCAGGGAGCAAGCTCACTAATTCAATGTTTTTTTTAAGTGGAACAAAACCATAAGAGGCCGGCCCTGGAATCTAAAAGATTACAGGGCTGGCTGCTGGCCTTCTGCTTGGGCATCCTGATTTGGGATGCCCTTGGGGAAGGCAAGCAGCCAGCCTGGAATCTTTGAGATTCCAGGGCTGTGAAATCCCCCAGGTCATCCATAATCACTTACCTCTCCGGTCCAACGGCGCATGCACAGGCTCTGGTCCAGTGAGAGCCACCCACCAACAATATGTAATTCAGTAGACGGCTCTCAATTACATGAATGGGGAGCGCGCGCTGCCGCATTCCTGCCTGCCAAATTATGAAGTAATGGCCTGTGGCTTTCATTGGATCAGAGCCCGCGCATGCTCCGTTGGAGCCAGGGAAGGTAATTGTTTACTGGCCTTTCTGGGATGCCCCAGGACAAAGCCAGCAGCCAGCCTTGGAATCTTTCAGATTCCAAGCCAGACTCCGCTGGGTTTTGTTCTGCTTTAATTGAGTGTGTCTGTGCAGGCCAGGCGGTGGCAGCTGGTGTATTGGGGTGTATGTGTAGCTGCTGCATTTCCCACCCTAGGCTTATACTCGAGTCAATAACTTTTCCAGTTTTTTTGTGGTAAAATTAGGTGCCTCGGCTTATATTCGGGTCGACCTATACTCTAGTATATACGGTATATACAATTAGACAGGACCATTGCTGAAATTGAAAAATTGGCCTGGTAAGGAACACTTCGGTTATGAGGAGGTTAAATGAGCACTATCGCGAAATTGTGTAATATAAAAAATCCATATAAACGCATCGGCTAATGAGATGAGGGGTCACTTATACATCTGAACTGAATAAAACTCCCACCAAGCTTGTGGTTTTCTTCTCCTGGTAGGAATAAAATCCAGGGGTGACAGGGTTAGTCTATAAGGGGTGATAGAGCCTGTCACACGTGATTTCCTCTTTCTACCATTAAAATAAAAATAACAAACCTGTCTGGATATTTCTTGATGCCGGGTGTATAAGTGATTTTTTTCATTGGACCATTTTTCGCGATAGTGCTCCTTTAAAGTGGACCAACACCCAGGATTTTGAATATCCTGGGTTTTGGTCCACTTCCCCGGGGGAACTCCGATTAGGGGTGCCCCACTATGTGAAGCCCCCCAGATCGCCAGATACAACTCACCTAACCCTGCTCCTATGGCGCATGCGCGGTCGCTCGTCCAATCAATGCGCACTCGGAGCCACTGAGGTATGCGCATCAATGCAACGTCTTACCTCAGTGGCTCCTAGCACGTTGGCGGGCGCATCTCGCGCTTCCCTCTAACAGGGAGTGCGCCCGTGTTCACAAATGGCTGTCGCGGGCACACGTTCTGGTAGAGAGAAGCGCGAGATGCGGCCGGGGCCCGCGCATGCACCGTTGGACTGGGAATCAGGGAAGTGCAGCAGGGGGTTTCACACAGCAGGGCATCCTGATTTTGGATGCCCCGCGGGGAGGGATTGGATCGGCCTGGCAATCTTATAGATTCCTGGGGCGATCCCGCTGGGTGTTGGACCACTTTAAAGAGGAAGTATGTTAATGGTCATCCTGGCACCACTGGTACACCCTCCACTTTAGAAGGTTATTTCTTTAATCCTTTGACCATAGTCAGAACCCAACAAATGTTTGCCCTGGCTGCTGATAACAGTAATCAAGGTATTATTGGGAGTTCGCCCTTACGTTTCTATTATATAGAAATATTATGTATTGTATTTTGTTTTTCTCAGTCAGAAGGTTGCGTGAAATGAAGCGTTACTAGAACATTTTTTCACAGGCAGTGTTGGTCATTGTGTTCACCCTGCAGTGCTATTGTTGATTTTCTCGCTATGATTTTGAAATAAAAATCTTCATTTTGCTCCAATAAACAAACAATTCAATGTTATATATATATATATATATATATATATAAAAAAAAAGAAATCATGCGCTCAGTGTACTCAGGCGTCCCCCATGCTGAAATAATGAATGCAGGAAATGTATGTATTTCTCTGCACTCGGCAGCCCACCTTAACACAAACCAGTATTTGATGGTACAATATCTCCTCCAAGGTGAAAACCCGGCTTGCATAGAGCCTCTACCTGCAACCGCAGCGTGGCCTCTCTGGAGCACTTCAGTATAGGAATTATCAATTGAATCCCCTAGGTCGCTGTCACAAACTGACACGTGGGGAAGTTCTTCAGGCGTCACCTACCAAAGCTTTGTCTTTTATTCTACTATGTCTCACCACCAAAGCAATGGCAATTTTCCAGGTCTCACTTATGAAGACTTTGTGTGTTCTTCAATAAACACGTACCAAGGCTTTGCTATTTCTCCATACTGTCTGCTCTCCAGTCTTACTTACCAAGACTTTGCCTGTTCTTCCAGGACTCAGTTACTAAGGCCATCCTATTTTCCCATACTCACTTAACAAGGCATTGTCTGCTCTCCAGCCTTACTTACTGAGGCTGTGTCTGTTCCTCAAGCCTCACTTATTAAGACTTTGCTTGTTCCTCACGGCCTCACTTACCAGGACTTTGCCTGTTCCTCCAGTCCTCACTTACCAAGACTTTGCCTGTTCCTCCAGGCTTAACTTACCAAGGCCTTCCTATTTCTCCATACTTGTTGTCTGCCCTCCAGGCCTTACTAACCAAGACATTGCCTGGCCTCATTTACCAAGGCATTATCATTCCTCCATACTCACATAACAATGTATTGCCAGCTGCCCCCTGCTACACACAATAAGCCTCTGCCTGCCTTACCAAGGCTATGCCTGTTCCTCCAGGCCTCACTTACCAAGACTTTGCCCGTTCCTCTAGACCTCTCTTTCCGGGGCCTTCCTATTTTTCCATACTCACAAAGACACTGTCTGCTCTCCCCTAATTGACCACACTGTAAGGTCACTGTCACAAACTGACACGTGGGGAAGTTCACTTACTAAAGCTTTGCCTGTTACTCTACTATGTCTCACCACCAAAGCCGTGACGTTTTTCCAGGCCTCACTTATGAAGACTTTGTGTGTTCTTCAGTAAACACTTAGCAAGGCTCTGCTATTTCTCCATACTGTCTGCTCTCCAGTCTTACTTACCAAGACTTTGCCTGTTCCTCCAGGCCTCACTTACCAAGACTTTGCCTGTTCCTCCAGGTCTCGGTTACCATTAACAAGGTATTGTCTGCTCTCCAGACTTACTTACTAAGGCTTTGTCTGCTCTCTGGGCCTCACTTACAAAGACTTTGCCTGTCCTCACTTACCAAGGCCTTATCATTCCTGCTCCATACTTAAGCTGACCATTTTTTCATTAGGAGAATCTCTCCAAATGATCCAGGACCCTGGCACGAATTCAGGCTTTCCCTAGCACCTTTCAGGAACAGAACGGGCCTTCCAGGGGCCCTTTCTTCCCAAGGTTCCAGCAGGTGGGGCACACTCCAGGGATGCTTTGCACAGTACCCCTTGAGGAACAAGCACAGTGCTCCGTTTACTCCGTTTTACACTGTATTATAAAACTGTTCAGCTTTCTGTTATCTGGGCCTCATCTATCAAGAGTTTTCCATTTCCTCAGGCCTCAATTTTCCAGTTCCCCTCACGTTAGAGTTTTCTCATTCAATCTCGCATATCAATACGTTTCCCATTGTCCAGGCCTTATTCACCTGTTCTCTAGGCCTCATTTAACAAGGCTTTACCTGATGTTCAAGCCTCGCCTATCAAGAGTTTGTTGGTTCTCTAGGCCTCACCTATCAAGAGTTTTCTTCTCTAGGACTTGCCTATCAATATTTTTACCCATTCTCCAGGCCCTATTTACCCAAGGCCCAATTTAGGTCCTATTTACCAAGGCTTTGTCTGTTATCTATACCTTTCAAGACTGTTCACATTCTCCAGACCTAACTAAGGCCTCATATACCAAGGCCTCACCTATCAATGCTTATCCTGTTCTCCAAGCCTCGCCTATCAAGATGTCCTATTTACCAAAGTTTTACCTGTGCTTGAGGCCCAATTTATTAAGGCTTTGCTTGTTTTCCAAGCCTCATCTATCAAGACTTTTCTGATTACCAAGATCTTGCCCAGCAAGACTTTTCCTGTTCTGCAGCCCTCATTCCCCAAGGCTTTGCTTGTCCTTTAGGCCACAGTTACCAAGGCTTTACCTTTACATGTTATCCAGGCCTCACCTATCAAGAGTTTTAGGGCTCTTTCGGACTATCAAAAGTTTTCTCATACTCTAGACCTCGCCTATTGTTACCTTTCTCCAGACCTTATTCACCAAGGCTTTGTCTATGCTCTAGGCCTCATTTACTAAAGCTTTACCTGTTCTCTAGGTCTCACCTATCCATGCATTTTCATGATTTCGCTGGCCTACCAATGCTGTTCATGTTCCCCTGGCCTGGCCTATCAAGGCTTTTCATGTTCTCCTGGCCTATTAAGGCTTTTCATGTTCTCCTCGTCTGGCTTATTAAGGCTTTTCATGTTCTCTTGGCCTATCAAGGCTTTTCATGTTCTCCTGGCTTATCAAGGCTTTAAAAGTTCTCCTGGCATCACCTATCAAGGCTTTTGATGTTCTCCTGGCCTCATCAATCAAGGCTTTTCATGTATGTCTGGCCTATCAAGGCTTTTCATGATCTCCTGGCCTCATCTATCAAGGCTTTTCATGTTCGCCTGGCCTAGCAAGGCTTTTCATGTTTTCCTGTCCTATCAAGGATTTTGTGTTCTCCTGGCCTCACCTATCAAGGCTATTCATGTTCTCCTTGCCTATCAAGGCTTTTCATGTTATCTTGGCCTATCAAGGATTTCTTGTTCTCCTGGCCTCACCTGTCAAAGCTTTTCATGTTTTCCTGGCCTATCAAGGCTTTTCATGTTCGCCTGGCCTTTTAAAGCTTTTCATGTTCTCCTGGCCTATCAAGGATTTTGTGTTCTCCTGGCCTCACCTACCAAGGCTTTTCATGTTCTCCTGGCCTGTCAAGGCTTTTCATGTTCTCCTGGCCTATCAAGGCTTTCGTGTTCTCTTGGCCTCACCTATAAAGGCTTTTCATGATCCTCTGGCCTATGAAGGCTTTTCATGTTCCCCTGGCCTATGAAGGCTTTCCGTGTTCTCCTGGCCCATCAAGGCTTTTCGTGTTCTCCTGGCCTATCAAGGCTTTTCATGTTCTCCTGGCCCATAAAGGCTTTTCAGGTTCTCCTGGCCTGGCGTATGAGAGCACGAAAAGCTCCTGGCCTGGCCTATGAAGGCTTTTGATGTTCTTCTGGCCTTACCTATAAAGACTTTTATTGTTCTTCTGGGCCTTTCAAGGCTTTTGATGTTCTCTTCACCTCAGCTATTTGCCTCACCTTTTGCCCAATCTCCAGGACCTATTGTACAAAACACTACCTGAGCTTTAGGCCCATTTTACCAAAGCGTTACCTGTTCTCCAGACTTTGACTATCAAGACTTTCCTGTTCCCTCATTTACTAAGGCTTTGCCTGTTCTTTATGTTCTTTATGCCTCACGTGGCCATCACCGTTACGCGTAGCTGCTCACCGGCACTGGGTGCTTTTTCTTGTACCAAGCGGAAAGTTTCAGTTCTTCAATCTCCAGCTGATTTGGGAATAAATCTGAATAAAACGACACGGAAAAGCATTCAGACAGTTCAGTAAATATTGAATGCGCCGAGCTCTTCCCTCATCTGTCAGCCCGTTCCTTCATTCTCCTCGTTACGTTGACTTCTCGTTGTTCACAGATGCTCTCCCGCACTGGCAGAGCCTTTTTTTTTTTTTTAATGCTGTAATGTGAATGCCGGCGAGCAAAATAAACGCCACCGCCATTTACAGCTCATTTACTGTATAAGCTCTGAAAAACATGTTTTTCCCGCAGAAGCCGCTGTATTTGAAAATCACTGTACGCGCCGATCTACAGATATAAGGAGCTTTATTATGGCCTCTCCAGAAGGAAACCTGGAGCTGGGAGTTTTGCAGCCTGCCCATTCAGATCTGGTAATATATATATATATATATATATATATATATATATATATATATTCCAGAGCTAGAAGGGGGTTGTTGCACCGAAACGTAGAGGTCAAACCAGTGGCGTACATAGATTATACAGGACCCCAGAGCAGTAGCTAGGCTTTCTGGCACCCGGGGCAAAGATTCGAAATGGTGCGCCCTCCCCACATGTTCTCAGGTCCCTCTTTGGCGCCCCCCTGACCTGCTGCACCCGGGACAAGTGCCCCCCCCCCTGCTCCCCCCTAGATGCACCCCTGCAGGACCCCATAGCAAAAATCATAGTGAGCCCCTTCAGAGCAGCCATCAGTTTGTAAAGTGGACCAAAACCCAGGATTTTGACTATCCTGGGTTTGGTCCTGTGTGAAACCCCCCAGATCGCTAAGCGCAACTCACCTCTTCCCGGTCCTACAAGGCATGCGCGGCAGCTCGTCTAATCAGTGCGCTTGGAGCTGACGTCACATCGTCTAAGCCAGCGTCTAAGGCCAGCAGCTTCGAGCGCACTGGTGGCTGCATCCCCCACTTCACTCTAACGGAGTGTGCCCGCGCCGGCCATTCACAAATGCCTTGCGCGGGCACGCGCCCTGCTAGAGGGATACCGGGGATGTGCAAGCCGCACATGCGCCGTTGGACCGGGAAGCAAGGTAAGTTAACGGGGCGACCTGGGGGGTTTCACACAGTGGGGCATCACAATTTTTTTAATGACCCAGAGGGAGGGAATCGATCGGCCCAGGAATCTATAAGATTCCCAGGCCGATCGCACTGGGTTTTGGTCCACTTTAACCCCCCACTCAAACCCACAGAATAAAATAAATCCCCCCCACACACACACATAGCTCAGTCCTCGGAATGAGGTAGTTTATTACCCTCCCACCACCACATTACTGTCCTCCAGGTAGCCAGGAATGGAGGACCCCACTGAACATGGAGAGTAATCAGTTCAGCAGATTCTTAGCTCCCCCCTGCGGAACATACAGCTCAGATCCACCACTGCCCCCTTTTGACAACCTTAATAGGGCAGTACGCAGTGCTGTTGTGTTGCGTAATGCTTTAAAGAGCAATAGCACCTGTCCGTATCCTTTGTCTTTGGCTTTCAGGGCCCCATTGCTGCTGATGCAGATGACAACTCTGCTCCTCCAATCCTCCAGTGGGCCTGTCTGAGCACTGCATGCTGCAAGGAGCAGGAAGCAGCTTGGGCGGGGCCCCCTTCTGGCAAGGGCCTGGTACCAGCTGCCTTCCCTGCCCCTATGGCAGGAGTCCCCAACCTTTCTGTCCTTAAGAACCACATCCAACACTGAGAGATGGTCGCAAACCACAGTCAAACTAAAGTTTGGTCACATTAAAGAGGAACATCAGTCGCACAGTGATGTTCCCCAAAACTTACCAAACTTGTTCCCCCGTCCCACATCCAATTACGGTTTTTAATTAACTTACTTACCTACCTCTCCTGGGTGCCAGCTACAGGGCAGCGCCATCGTGTCCCCCTCTTTGACCTTCCCAACATGCACTATGTGCTCCCCCGGGTCACATGCCTGCGCAGTAGACCTCAGTGCTGCTTATTATGTGACGCCCCTACCCGCCCTTCTCCCAATATCTCCTCTTCCTGGGACGTCCATCTAATCAAAGGCACGCCCAGGGGGAGGGACCAGGCCAGCTAGAGGTGACGCCCCTGCCCACCTGTCTCTATATATCTCCTCTCCCTGGGGCGTCAATCTAATCTAAGGCATCCCCTGGGGGAAGGACCAGTACGGCTACAGGTGACGCCCCTGCCCACCCGCCACTTAATATCTCCTCTTTCTGGGACGTCCATCTAATCAAAGGCACGTCCAGGGGGAGGAACCAGGCTGGCTAGAAGAACGGCCACGGCTATCGAGCAAGGTGACGTCACAGAAGCCGCTGCTGTCAATTTGAGACAGCTTAAGCTGCGGGGGTCCGGATTCCAAGGTGAAAATTGCAGGATGTCAGTACACCCAACGGAGCTCAACATCCAAAATGAAGCCACGCCCCCTCATTGATGGATATAGGAGATAGGATGTAACAGTTACAGCAATAGAAACACATTGAATAGGCAAATGAATCATTTATTGCTGCAGATCTGCATGTTACACCTCAAAGAGGGACAAATGAGAACAACGAGGGACAGCGGGACATGGACTCCAAAGCGGGACAGTCCCTCCAAATCAGGGACAGTTGGGAGGTATGCTGTTTCTGTGACGCAAAATGTGTCAGTTGTTGAAGGAGCTTTCTTTTGCCCGGACTTCCGCTTTAAGAGCTGAGGACGGGGAAAGCTGAGGCTGGCCCTGGCATCCCCGGGCTTGGCAGGCATGGAGGTGGCAGTTTGCGGTGTGTATGTATAGAGCGGCACCTTCCCGTCGCGCCCTCCTCGGGTGTTTGCATAGTGTAAAGCGCAAACACCACATCCCCATTCCTCAACGTATTGCTGTCGCCGACACACGGAAGAAAAAAAAAAGACGGACAATAAAGAATTGTGGTGCGGCTCCCTGTAACAACACGCTGGGTGCCAGCTGGGGTTGGCATGCGATTGCGCAGGGTGACGGGAGGGAGCGGTGCATTATGGAGAGGGGTTTGGCAAGTGGCAGGACGAGATAATGAAGGCTGTGACGGTAACATATGCGCTTCTATATATATATATATATATATATATATATATATATATATATATATTTATAAATTTATATATACATACATACATATAAATAAATAATATATATATATATATATATATATATATATATACATATATATATATATATATATATATACGGGCCTAAAGTTTTAGCACTCACTCCCTGGGGCATCCCAGTTTGGGAAGCTTCTACAGCAAAATATCCTTCGGAAGCCAAGATTGGATATTAAAGCAGAACTAAACCCACCAGCGGGGCCGATGAATCAGGATGCCCTACTTTGTTAAACCCCCCCCCGTAAGAACTCATCTTTCCCAGCTCCAACAGCACATGCGCACGCTCTCGTTGTCGTCCTTTTAGAGCCTTTTCCCTTGACTACATCATTCGGCAAAGGGCTGGGGTGGGAGCGTGCAATCCGCCGGGCATGCAGGTGGTGCGGCAGCGTGTGCTCCCCATTGAATTCAATAAGAGCTCTTGGCCGAAGGACGTGAATGCGGCAAATGGCTCTGATTGGACGAGAGCCCACTTATACACTGTTGGAGCGGAAAAGGGTGAGCTTTAGTGGACGGACCGGGGGTTTCACAGATCAGGATGCCCCCGGGGGAAAGTCAAAATCCCGGGTTTTCTTCTGCTTTAAATGCCAAGATTTTCACTTTCTTGTGTTTTGCTTCTCTTGGTTGGATTTGGGATGTGCCGCTGTGTTTTCCCCCAAGATTGGTCTATAAGGCGACAGGTCTGGTTAAAACCCCACCCCGCAGGGCGTCCCCACCCCGCAGGGCTCAATAAATGCCCCTCTATCCATGCAGTGTCTTTACAGGTCACAGCGTGTGCGCCTTGTTTCGCTATACATTGCAGAGTTCCCCTTTAAACCGGACCTTCACTCTTATATGTTTCTCCCCCTGTACATACAGGTTGCCAACATTAATCCGGACCCTCACCCTGAATAAGAGCCTATCTTATATGTTTCCCCCCCTGTACATACAGATTGTCCACATTAATCCGGACCCTCACCCTGAATAAGAGTCTATCTTGTATGTCCCCCCCCCCGTACATACAGATTGCCCACATTAATCTGGACCTTCACCCTGAATAAGAGCCTATCTTGTATGTTCCCCCGTACATACAGATTGCCCACATTAATCCGGACCTTCACCCTGAATAAGAGCCTATCTTGTATGTTTCGCCCGTACATACAGATTGCCCACATTAATCCGGACTTTCACCCTGAATAAGAGCCTATCTTGTATGTATCCCCCCTGTACATACAGATTGCCCACATTAATCCGGACCTTCACCCTGAATAAGAGCCTATCTTGTATGTTTCGCCCGTACATACAGATTGCCCACATTAATCTGGACTTTCACCCTGAATAAGAGCCTATCTTGTATGTATCCCCCCTGTACATACAGATTGCCCACATTAATCCGGACCTTCACCCTGAATAAGAGCCTATCTTGTATGTTTCCCCCCTGTACATACAGATTGCTCACATTAATCCGGACCTTCACCCTGAATAAGAGCCTATCTTGTATGTTTCCCCCCTGTACATACATCCTTCCTGCACCTAGTGCGTATTCTGAGCCCTTAAACATCTAAGATGGTGGCTCATGGAGCATCAGGCAGCCTGCAAACAGGAAGTGTCTTCTGACTGTGTTGCTCTGCATTCTTGGATTGCTGACCTTTTCCTGACCCCAGCTCTGCTCTGTCTGTACAAAGCACAGCTATAACCCCACCCCCTGTACTTTACCCCGCTCTCCTCAGTATGTGATGCTTCTGAGGCAAGATGACGGCGCCTGTATCCTAGAGTCCTAAATTGCAGCCCAGTGGGGGATAGAATAAAAAGTAAGTGACTAAAAACTATAAATATATTAATGTTAGATGCTGGGGAATCGTTTTATAAGGGTTTGGGCTTTTCATGAAATGCCGCTGAAGGTCCGCTTTAAGTGGTGCAGGCCCAGCAGCAGGAGGCACCTGTTCCCCGCTCGCTGACCCTTCTCCAGTCAATGTAAAGAGCAGATGATACGCCGCAGTGTGCGGACCCCCTGGCAGCCGGCGGAGGATCGGGGGGGGGGGCCTCTTATAGCCCCGCTGGTGCCTCCGGCTTTTTTTAGTTTTACAACTTGTTAATCTTCTGTAAACGGCAGAATAATACGGAATGTTCCCGCGCTGCTTTACCGCTCCCCCGTTATATACATGATACGCCAACACATGCTGCAGCTGTTTACAGGCCCTCATCTCTATCTGGACCTATAACAAGGACCCCGGGCACTGCGCCACCCGCCCGCCTCCAGCCCTGCCGGAGCACCACATGTCCCAGCACACCCGCTACATGTATCGTACAGCTCCATGGCGGCTCTGACTAACTGGAAGGCAGAAAAGGATTGCGCCCCAATCAGGGCAGTACAGCCAGCAATAATGTATGGAGCCTAGACACAAAGCAGGGGGAGGACCCTGCCCCTGGACCACCCACCCTCACTCAGCCACCCACCCTCGCAGCCCCACCAAGGGGGCTAATTGTAGGGAATGTGAATGCATCGGGGCCTAGAAGGTCGTCGTCGTTGCCCCTCAACCTTTTTTTATCATATTTGTGCTCACTTAGCATCGGTTAGAGAAAGGAAGCGCCATTCATCTCTGCTGTTTCAGTCTTTAGTTGTCTTGCTGCATCCGACTGAGGTTACAGTATGAGCATTGAAAGGGCCCCATTTAGTGTTCACACCAGGGCCCAAAAACATTTAGTTACACCAATGGCTTCACCCATATACCTGCCCATTCATTGTGACCAACCCAGCTCACCCTCCAACGCCAAACCCCACTCACCCACCCACCCTCACTCAATCAGCCACCAACCCACCCTCGCAACCCCACCTAATAACACACCCACCCTCACAACCCCACTCACCTACCCTCACAGCCTCACAACCCCACTCACCCACCCACCCTTGCAACCCCACCTAATAACACACCCACCCTCACAACCCCACTCACCTACCCTCACAGCCTCACAACCCCACTCACCCACCCACCCTTGCAACCCCACCTAATAACACACCCACCCTCACAACCCCACTCACCTACCCTCACAACAACTCACCCACCCACCCTTGCAACCCCACTCACTCACCCTCACTGCCTTACATCCTCAACCACCCTCACAGCCCCACTCACTCCCCCACCCACCATCACAGCCCCACTCACTCCCCCACCCACCCTCACAGCCCCACTCACTCACTCCCCCACCCACCCTCACAGCCCCACTCACTCACCCACCCACCCACCCTCACAGCCCCACTCACCCACCCACCCACCCACCCTCACAGCCCCACTCACTCACCCACCCACCCACCCTCACAGCCCCACTCACTCACCCACCCACCCACCATCACAGCCCCACTCACTCCCCCACCCACCCTCACAGCCCCACTCACTCACTCCCCCACCCACCCTCACAGCCCCACTCACTCACCCACCCACCCACCCTCACAACCCCACTCACCCACCCACCCACCCTCACAACCCCACTCACCCACCCACCCACCCTCACAACCCCACTCACCCACCCACCCTCACTCAATCAGCCACCAACCCACCCTCGCAACCCCACCTAATAACACACCCACCCTCACAACCCCACTCACCCACCCACCCTTGCATCCCACCTAATAACACACCCACCCTCACAACCCCACTCACCTACCCTCACAGCCTCACAACCCCACTCACCCACCCACCCTTGCAACCCCACCTAATAACACACCCACCCTCACAACCCCACTCACCTACCCTCACAGCCTCACAACAACTCACCCACCCACCCTTGCAACTCCACTCACTCACCCTCACTGCCTTACATCCTCAACCACCCTCACAGCCCCACTCACTCACCCACCCTCACAACTCCACTCACCCGCCCGCCTACCCTCACAACCCCACTCACCTACCCTCACAGCCTCACAACCCCACTCACTCACCCTTGCAACCCCACTCACCCACCCTCACTGCCTTACATCCTCAACCACCCTCACATCCTCAACCACCCTTACAGCCCCACTCACTCACCCACCCACCCTCACAACTCCACTCACCCGCCCGCCTACCCTCACAGCCCCACTCACTCACTCACCCACCTGCCCACCTTCACAGCCTCACCAAACCTTGCATCCTCACTCAATCACCCACTTGCACAGCCTTACTCAGTCACCCACCCACCCTCACAGACTCAAACACAGCCTCACTCACCCACCCTTGCATCCATCCAATCACCCACCTTCACAGCCTCACCCACCCACCCTCACAGCCCCACCTACCCTCGAAGCCTCACTCACTAACTCAGTCACCCAAACCCTCACTCAATCACCTACCCACATGCCCATCCTCACTCAATCACCTACCCACCCTCAATCAAAACCTGCCCAGTGCTGACGCCTGCCCTGGTTGGGAACTGTCATCCATGGAGATCAGTTTTTAGGATGACAGGTGTAGTTTAGGGGATGTGTGGCTTATGTGCCAGTTTTAGGAGAATTACATAACTTCCAACTTCTCAGGATGGGAAAGAGGACAATTTTTAAATGATGCCACACCCCCTCATTGAGGGGGACGTATAGGAGATACATTGTAACAATTACAACAATAGAAACACTTTGAATAGGAGAATGAATCATTTATTGCTGCAGATCTGCGTGTTACACCTCAAAGAGGGACAAATGAGAACAACGAGGGACAGTGGGACATGGACTCAAAGAAGGGACAGTTAGAAGCTTTGAAATGAGTGTTTCTATGACCCTATGGAAATTAGTTATACATGCTGCAGGGCTGTCCTTATGTACTATTATTATTATGTATTCTAATACTTACTATAACAAACATACCATAAAACTGCCCCATGTAACAGTAACTGACACTTCAAAGAAACAACGCTGCAGAATATGTTGACGCTATATAAATCACAGCCTGCCTATAATCACTAGAAGCGTTTGATTAATCAGAGATAATTGGAGGGGACAGATCATCGGATAGTCTCTCGCCCCCTCTGGAAAAAAAAATAAGGATCTGCTGTCAGAGGCCTCGGAGAATGAGCAGATCCCGGCAGAGGAAGCGCTGCTGCTGCGCTGTCATGTCCGGCCCCCACATCCCCTGCACAGCGCCGCGCTGCCAGCTATTTCCAGGCCCTGGGAAAATTCCTGGCCGGGGTCATCCCGGGACGCCCGGGAGCCGCACACACCTCAATCCCTCGCCGCCAGAATGGATCCACGTGAGGCACACAGCCCGGGATGACATGAGATTAGGATTAATCTGCTGCAACCATAAATACTGGCCCCACATTAATTGCAAGAGTTTCTTATCCCACCATGTTTAACCCACACACTGCTCGGACACCACTGTCCTCCCTTATATCCTAATAGACTGTAAGCTGTTCTCCTTCTGTATCCTCCCTTATAACCTAATAGATGGTAAGCTCTTCTCCTTCTCTATCTTCCCTTATCCTCCCTTATACCCTAATAGAGTGTAAGCTCTTCCACCTCTGTATCCTCCCTTATCCACCCTTATACCCTAATAGAGTGTAAGCTCTTCCACCTCTGTATCCTCCCTTATACCCTAATAGATTGTAATCTCTTCTCCTTCTGTATCCTCCCTTATACCCTAATAGATTGTAAGCTCTTCTCCTTCTGTTTTCTCCTTTATACTAGATAGATTGTAAGCTCTTCTCCTTCTGTATCCACCCTTATACCCTAATAGATTGTAAGCTCTTCTCCTTCTGTATCCTCCCTTATACCCTAATAGATTGTAAGCTCTTCTCCTTCTGTATCCACCCTTATACCCTAATAGATTGTAAGCTCTTCTCCTTCTGTATCCTCCCTTATACCCTAATAGAGTGTAAGCTCTTCTCCTTCTGTATCCACCCTTATACCCTAATAGAGTGTAAGCTCTTCTCCTTCTGTATCCTCCCTTATACCCTAATAGATTGTAAGCTCTTCTCCTTCTGTATCCTCCCTTATATCCTAATAGAGTGTAAGCTCTTCTCCTTCTGTATCCTCCCTTATACCCTAATAGATTGTAAGCTCTTCTCCTTCTGTATCCTCCCTTATACCCTAATAGATTGTAAGCTCTTCTCCTTCTGTATCCTCCCTTATATCCTAATAGATTGTAAGCTCTTCTCCTTCTGTATCCTCCCTTATATCCTAATAGAGTGTAAGCTCTTCTCCTTCTGTATCCACCCTTATACCCTAATAGATGGTAAGCTCTTCTCCTTCTGTATCCTCCCTTATCCTCCCTTATACCCTAATAGAGTGTAAGCTCTTCCCCTTCTGTATCCCCCCTGATCCCCTAATAGATTGTAAGCTCTTCTCCTTCTGTATCTTCCCTTATACCCTAATAGAGTGTAAGCTCTTCTCCTTCTGTATCCTCCCTTATACCCTAATAGATTGTAAGCTCTTCTCCTTCTGTTTTCTCCTTTATACTAGATAGATTGTAAGCTCTTCTCCTTCTGTATCCACACTTATACCCTAATAGATTGTAAGCTCTTCTCCTTCTGTATCCACCCTTATACCCTAATAGATTGTAAGCTCTTCTCCTTCTGTATTCTCCCTTATACCCTAATAGAGTGTAAGCTCTTCTCCTTCTGTATCCTCCCTTATACCCTAATAGAGTGTAAGCTCTTACCCTTCTGTATCCCCCCTGATCCCCTAATAGATGGTAAGCTCTTCTCCTTCTGTATCTTCCCTTATACCCTAATAGAGTGTAAGCTCTTCTCCTTCTGTATCCTCCCTTATACCCTAATAGATTGTAAGCTCTTCTCCTTCTGTATCCTCCCTTATACCCTAATAGATTGTAAGCTCTTCTCCTTCTGTATCCACCCTTATACCCTAATAGATTGTAAGCTCTTCTCCTTCTGTATCCTCCCTTATACCCTAATAGAGTGTAAGCTCTTCTCCTTCTGTATCCTCCCTTATACCCTAATAGAGTGTAAGCTCTTCCCCTTCTGTATCCCCCCTGATCCCCTAATAGATTGTAAGCTCTTCTCCTTCTGTATCTTCCCTTATACCCTAATAGAGTGTAAGCTCTTCTCCTTCTGTATCCTCCCTTATACCCTAATAGATTGTAAGCTCTACTCCAGCCATTCCCATACGCTGGCTGCGGGTGCACACATCAGACAGAGAATTGCTGGGGATGCCACGAGAGGCCCGCACGTGAGCTGTGGGATTGATTCCTTAAGTATACAGGCGATTCCAGAGGTTTCACACAGCGGGACACCCCAAATTGGGATGCCCCGGGTACTAGCCGTGTTTTAAGGCTGGGTTACCAGGTTTTTGGTTAGCTTTTGGCCAAAATTCACTTTTGTCTGAACCAAACCGAATTGGCTGAGTTTATCTGTGGGCTGAATCTGAAGCTCAACCCGAATTGTGACATAAAACCCCCAAAACCACAAACAAAGTAAACTCGTAAACTCGTCCTTTACAGTCTTGGCCACTATTGGTCTATAGCACACCATAGAAACCACACCATTAATGAAGCTGCTCCGGCTGGTGCAGGTAAGTAATCAGTCGCATATCGGGAGCCTTTATGAAGAATGAGGGGCTGGTGGACATTCCGCAATGGTCTCTTTATACCTTGTAGGCAAGAAAATGTCAAAGCAAATAACCAGATTCCCATCTCGTCCGTGTAAGAGTGGAGGCAATAAGCGCAACTCGCGGGACTGCGCCCCCGCCACTGAGGCCTTCGAGGCTCAGCCTGGATATCAATTAAGGGATGAAAACGGAACTGCATTTTAAGAAGAATTTATTTCCTATTACCTTTAAATCTATTTTCCATTTTACTCCTTTGGAGCTCGCTCTGGAGTGCAGGGGACCATTTTAATCTGTTTAGCGGCCGCCAGCGGGATATTATTAAGTGGACCGGTTGAGAAATAGCGGAATCCGTGCATTAGCGGTAGAGAGAGACTAATAATGGAGACTCGCAATTGCAGTGTTGCTTTAGACATCTACGTTTTTTTAAAAACCAGAACGCCAACTATCGCAGGAAGCCTGGAGGAGAGGCGGCCATAACGGCCCGTTTGGGTTACTTGGCTCAGCCATTGGTCGATTCTGTTGTTAGAGCAGAGATACGCTACACGGTATTTCTTTTTTTAGTCGGGTTAAAAATATTTTTGATATACACGAGGAAAAAATAACATCGTTTAGGTTAAAGCAGACCAAAGCCCAGGATTTTGAATATCCTGGGTTTAGTTCATTCCCCCGGGGCACCCCGATCGGGTGTGCACCGCTGTGTGAAACCCCCCAGGTCACCGATGCCAACTCACTTCTTCCCGGTCCTAGGGTGCATGCGCGGCCGCTCGTCCAATCAGCTCATAGCTGCTAACGTCACGTCTTCTAAACTTCTTCTAAGGCCAGCGGCTTCAAGCGCAGTGGCGGCCGCTTCCCTCTAACAGGAAGAGAGCCTGCGCCGGACATTCACAAATATCTGGCACAGGCATGCACCCTGCTAGAGGGAAAGTGGGGATGTGGCTAGCACGTGCGCCATTGGACCAGGAAACAAGGTAAGTGTATGGGGCAACCTGGGGGTTATACACAGCGGGGGCATCCCTATTTTCTTTATTGCATGGCATGGCCCGCTTCAGTATTCATAACAGCTGGGTTATTCCGCCACAAGATGGTGCATTGGTGTCACGGCCACTGCCACCTCCTTACCTGGCCTTCGCTCCCCCGCCGACTCCTCTCGGCGGGATGCACGTCTGCTGCAGCCGGCGGCGGGTCGGCGTCGCTCCTGCCCGCCCGCCGCTCGGCTGTCACGAGCAGCCGCTCAGGCGGCTTCCGGCTCGGCGGCGTCGGGAGCGGTCGCGCCGCTCTCTGTGCGGCGCGCTCCCGGCGCGTGTCCACGCACGCGCGCGCGCGTCTAACGTCCTCCTATGCTCTCCGGCGGCGCTGCGCACAGCGCGCCCGCCGGAGGTGATTTAATTGGGCCAATGAGCCCTAGTTATTAAAGGGCATGTGCCCAAATACAGTCCGCCTCCCTATAGTGAATTGGGCCAATGAGCCCTTGCTATTAAAGGGCATGTGCCCTATAACACAGTCCGCCTCCCTATTCAAACTGGGCAATCAGCCCAGAGATCCCAGTTGCTCCAATCACTACACTCCTCCCCGCAGCCAATCCAGTCAGTCCCCATCCTATATAAGTACTCACCCTGCAGTCAGTCGTTGCCCGTTATAGCGTGCTACTGGGTGCGATTCTGATAGCTTATTTCCTTGTGATTCCTGCCGTGTTTTTGACCATCCCTGATTGCCGCCTGGACCGACCTTGCTTGCTCTTTGACCACGATTCTGCCTGCTCCTCTGTACCGCGAACTTCTGACCTCCCGTTGTGACCCTTGGCTTGCCCTGACTACTCTTCCGTCTAACCCTTCTGTACCGTGCCTCCTCGGATTGACCTCCCGTGTATGACCCCTGTCCGTTTATTGCTACTCAGTCTAGTCCCTGGATTCATCTGCCTTCCCCTGCATAAGTCAGCATCCTTTGTGCTAACAAGACCTGGGGGCAACCGTGTCCGGTGAGGCGTGTCTAGCGTCCCGGCAAACGGGGGCTTGCTATAGGCGAAGAAAGCAGCGGAGATTGGGGGTTGCTGATTTATTGGAAGGTGGGTGTCTTCGGGACCTGACAATTGGTACTGCAGAAAGCTGTGGCATCTCCCGGCTCCCTATAAAAAAACGGGATTAACCATAGAGTTCCCCAGTGTTTTCTCTGCAGTGAAACTGTGAAGTTAGAAGATGGCTCTCTCTCTTGCGCAGGTGAGCGGGGCCACCAAGCCTGCAGCCCTGCATGTCTATTTCCATCCGTTTCTGGACCCTCACTGCCTCCCAGCCTCGGCTGACAGATCGGGTGAAGGTAGAAGAGCACTAGGGTCAAATGCTCTGGGAGCGCTGCTCCAAGCCGCAGACCCTGTAACACAAAGGGTAGCCGGCCATAGGCTTTATGGTGAGCCTAATAGGGATGCCGAGTTTCTGTCCTGGCTTCTGAGGGGGCGAGTAGTTTGGGGACTGTGTCCTCTTATTTTCCTTTTTGGGTCCCCACCACCCCCCCCCCCTCCCTGGCCATGGCGGCTCGCCGCTGCCTCCTCGTCTCTCTCTCCCCCCCCTCTCTGACTTCGTTGGGAGGGGGTGGGTGGTAGCGGCGAGTGGTGATATCTGTGGTGTTTTAAAGTTTTTTGTGTATTTTGTGGTGCGCTTTGTACTGCACTCCGCGGCTGTGGGCGCTATAACCTGAGGTGATTTTGCTTTGTGATGGCGCGGGCCGGGTCACGTGAGCACCGTTTTTCGTGCTCTTCAGGGGGGGGGGGGGGGCGGGGTGATGACGCGTATCGCGCCGCCCCCCGAGGTACCTCTGCTGCCGCCATTTTGGACAAGCTGCACGTCTGGATTTTTCCCTTCCTGGCTGCAGCGCTGCTTCTTCCGGCGGGTCGCCTTATCCAGCGGTCTGTGCCTGTGTGACCCCGCGGTGTCTTTGGTCCGTGAGTCCCCCTTGGGTTTTTTTTTATTGAATTGGGGTGTATTTGCTGCGGGATGCTCATGTGTGTTTTTACTTATGTCTTTCAGGCGGGATACCATTGGGTTGTGGTTTCTCCCGGCTCCACAACTTCCTCCCACTCATTCCCCCTTTATTGACTTCTGGGGCATCCCGTGGGAGGGCATACCGGGTGGCTTCTGTCTTAAGCCTGTACCCATTGCTGGCCTATTGCACCTGTGTTAATCACCATATGGAGGCTTCTGGGGATAGCGTGCTTGGGGGCCCTTCGGGGCAAGCCCGGATGTGTTCCATGTGTGGGGTATCCCCTGTGAGTAACAGTGTCACGGTGTGCGTGCCGTGCGCTGAAAGTGTCCTTGCGCTTCAAGCTGGTTTGCCTGCTTCGCTTTCCAGCTCTGCACCTCACTCGGCTTCACCTACTCCCCCCGCTCCTGCAATTGGGCCCCAGTGACGGGAATGTTGGCAGGGAGTCACATTCTGATTTGGCTCTGCGGGTGGCTAACATTGAAAAGCATCTTGCCAGGACTGTTCCTAGAAGGCCTCTGGCAAGAAGAGACACCTGGATCCCAGGCCCGCTCCCCTTACTGAGGTGTATGTGGGGATTGATGATCTCGTGGCTGTCATCCCCTTGAGATGGGGGAGCTCTCCCAGGGTTCTGACTCCTCTGGGAACCAGCAGGAGGGTTGCGATAGTGACCCTGGGTCTGCATCCGGAGGGGAATCATGGTACCCTGAGGACACTGATAATATGCTGTCACATATTTTTGAAATTTTGCACATTGCTGCCCCTGAGGTAGCTAAGAGAAAGCAGGGGGAGCTTTTTTCGCCCTGGTAAACAGCGTCTAGAGTTCCCTGAGCAGCAACATTTTACCACCTTGGTGTGAATGGGAACGTCCTAACAAGCTGCCTGCTGTGCCCAAGGGTTTGGATAAAAGGTATCCCTTTCCTGCTGATCTTGTTAAGAGGTGGTCATTTCCCCCTGAAGTGGACGATCCCGTGCTAGGCTTGTCCAATACTTCGGTCATGCCTTCCCCTGACACTACCACTCTGAGGGATGGTGAGGAGTGGCGCATGGATCAATTGGCCTGCCATGCTTTTACCTGTGTGGGGACTCGCTTACGCCCAGTATGTGCTGCCGCCATTACTGCTATTGCCCTTAAGAAGTTTCTCAAGCGTCTCATTGATGGCGCAACAGCTGGTAGTGTGGGGGAGGAATATAGGACTCTCTTACTTTGCTCTGATTTTGTGGCCTTTATCCTCACTGCTATGGATGATGCTGTGCGGCTGTGTGGTAGGGCCTCTGCGCTCTTGGTGGCTATGCAACGCTCTGTCTGGTTGCGCCAGTGGGCAGCTGACGCTGCGGCTAAGAAAGCTCTCACTGGCCTCCCCTTCGTGGGGCTGCGGCTATTTGGGGAGCGTCTTGATGTTCTAGCCAAGGATGGAAGGCTGCCTCAGCGTAGGAGGCAGTCTCGGCCCTTTCGGGGGTCCTCTGCCCCCTCCCTTCCTTCCGTATTCCCAGAGGGAGCCGTGGCTTCCTCCTCTCCAGTGGTCGCAGAGATTCTTGGGGCCGTGGCAGACCCCGTGATTGTCCCGGTCTCTCCTGGAATCCTAAGCCCAAACCCTCTCCTAAGCCCCCTCCGGCATGAAGGGGCGCCCTCACCCATCCGGGTGGGGGGACGGCTTCGGCTCTTTGCTCACGTCTGGAGGCTTCATGTCTTAGACCGGTGGATTCAGGAGGTAGTGTCCTCCGGTTACAAGATAGAGTTTGCAGCCTGCCCCCCCCCCCCCAAGATTCATCAGATCCTGGATATCTTTAAACCCCCTGTCTGCTCAAGGGTTGCTTCTGGCGGTTCATTGCCTGTTAGAGTCCGGAGTCATTTGTTTGGTGCCCCATCAAGAAAGGGGTCAGGGGTACTATTCCAATCTTTTCACGGTCCCCAAAAAGGACGGCTCTTGGAGGCCCATTCTGGATCTGAAGGGCCTCAACAAATTTGTCAGATTCAAGCATTTTCGCATGGAGACGCTGCGCTGTGCTGTCAGTACCCTTTGCTCGGGCAACTTCACGACCACTGTGGACATCAAGGATGCTTATCTTCATGTGCCTAACTTCCCAGGTCATCAGAGATTTCTAAGGTTCGAGCTGCAGGATCAGCATTACCAGTTTGTGGCTCTACCCTTCGGTATCACCTCGGCACCTCGGGTGTTCACCAAGGTGCTGGTGGGAATGATGGCTCTGCTAAGGAACCAGGGCATCCGCATCATTCCTTACCTGGGCGACATCCTGATTGTGGCCGAGTCTTTTCCTCAGGCCGAGCAGGACACTCAAATGGTGACATCCACTCTAGAGTCTTTCGGCTGGGTGATCAACTATCCCAAGTCTTCTCTGTCTCCGTCCTTGGTGAGGTCCTTTCTGACTCTGGATACCTCTCAGGTCAAGGTGTTCCTTCCTCAGCAGAAGGTGGAGGGTCTTCAGCTGCAGGCTCGGGCTCTGCTGTCGTGTCCTCATCCCTCCATCCGTCAGGGGATGCAGTTGGTGGGCCTGATGGGGTCCTGCTTCGAGGCAGTCCCCTTTGCTCAGTTTCACATGAGACCTCTTCAGTTGCACCTCTTTTCAGTTTGAAGTCGGGACCCTGTGTCCCTGGATCAGGAATTTGTTCTGTCTCACCTGGCCGGACAGTCTCTCTCATGGTGGCTGGACTCAAGGAACCTTCTGGGGGGCAGGTCCTTCCTGTCATGTGAATATTCATATTTAAATATTTCTGGGCCCATTAGTTTTGTGTTAATGTATTTTGTAAATGAAATGACACTGTAACGTCTTTTTTTGTTGGATTCCATCATAAAATATAAAAATGTTTGAAAATTTCACATTTTTACAACTATAAAAAACAAAATACATTGCAATGGCAGGCCACAGAACATTATTCTTCATCTGTGGTCCCCAACGAGTTGCACAGCTCCTGCATCTCGCCCACCAACTGAAGGACCCTGACACTCAGTTGTGCCACTCTGACTCTGGCACGTGTGGTCCCTGTTAAAAAACTTACATTAAAATATTGCTATAACCTTGTTGGGGTCATACTGCAGTGCCCCCCCCCCCCCCCCCCAAACACCTAAATCTGGACTTCAAAAGCCAGAGGGCCCTCGCCACCACGGCCCGGGTTTTGCATAGTGCCCGATCAGGGAACCCCTGGCCCGCATTCTGCAGGCAAAGAACGGGCATCAGGAGCAAGGGCAGGAGTGGATCTCCAGAATCCCCTGAAAGAATTTAAAAATACTAACATAAAATACACATTCTAAGCTACAATATTGTTTCACATGTCATCACGGGCTAAAAACAGCCATAGGTTAAGACATAAGTCATCAACTATATTAATTGCCATACAGTAAAAATGGATTGATGGAATGTGAGAAAACTTACCCTGGAGCCATCCACCAGATAATTCTCCTGACTCAAACTGACAAAATAACCCGGAGCTCTGCAATATATAAGCATCATGGGACGACCCTGGATGCCCTGCAAGAGCACTGAGGAATCGCATAGCTGGACCAAACACTGCTTGTATGTTGTGCGAGTGGCACATCTTGCGGTTCCTGCAACCAAATATAAAATAATTACAGAAAGCAAAGGTAACCAACTAAAACAATAACTCCTACAACAAATTAAGATTCAAGTTCAACAATCCAAATATAATTCACAAAGGACATAAGTCTAAAAAAATATAGCAATTATATGGATGTGTGGGAAAATAAAGGTTTACATGCTAAGGACTAATTAAGGTCAGCATTAAAATGCTTCTATAAGGCATACATGAAATGTATTGATTTAGGTATGCATTGCTAGACAATTTATGGCCTCGGCCATGCTGATACATGCAATGCCTTGGTGCTAAAGGCGCGCAGACTCCTCCACATAGCCGCAAAACATGTTCAACAATAGCAATCCGAGCCCTCAAAGGTCCCATAAGTGGATCGGAAATGAAACGGATTTATAGGGTGGTGATCCGTCGGAAATCAGCTCTCTGAATCAGACATAAGCCCATCCCAACAACGTAAGTTATCTGAACGAACGAAAAATATCAGATTTTGTTTGGAAAATGATCCGAACTACTGGAAATGATCCGATTTGCTTCCGTTCATCGAAAGCGCATTCCCGAACGTTCGTATGAATGGAAAATGAATGAAAAAAAGCAAAAAAAAGACTAACACCCACTAAAACTTTCACAGACAGCTACGGAAGTCCGGACGAATGTGTCTTTGAATCGAGGCTATTGTCTTGCCTTCATTGTGTCCTAATCCTGCTAATTCCAAGGAGCGGACTCTGGATGTGGTCAGGGCTCTGAAGTTTTATTTGGTCGCTACTGAGACTTTCAGGAAGTCTGATGCTCTTTTTGTTCTCACTTCTGGACCTAGAAAGGGTTTGCCTCCGGCTAAATCCACTATCAGCAAGTGGATCCGTCAGGCGGTGGTTCAAGCCTATTCTGCTAAGGGAAAGGAACCTCCCTTTAGGGTTACTGCTCATTCCACTCGTGCTATTGGTGCCTCTTGGGCTTTTCAGCACCAGGCTTTTGTTGAACAAGTTTGCAAGGCCGCTACTTGGTCTTATGTTCATACTTTTTCAAAGTTTTACAAAGTTGATGTTAAGGCCTCAGCGGATGCTGCTTTTGGCCGCAAGGTGCTTCAGTCGGTAGTGACTTGAACTACTGGCCGTTACTCTTTGGGGATCCCACCCTACTTTGGACACTGCTTTTGGATGTCCCAACTGTTATGAATACCGAAGCGGGCCGTGCCATGCAATAAAGAAAACGGCCCGCTTCGCCCCACCCTTGTTATCGGTATTCTTGGTTGCCTCTTTATGGTGATTGTTCCAAATTAATTGGGTTTTTTTTAACTTTTTCACATTTTTTACCTTTATTCTCTCCCGGCTTCTTGTCTCACTGCTTGTCTACGCTGGGAACTCTATGGTTAATCCCATTTTTATAGGGGGCCGGGAGATGCCACAGCTTTCTGCAGTACCACTGCGCCACCTTGTGGCGGAATAACCCAACTGTTATGAATACTGAAGCGGGCCGTGCCATGCAAGAACAAAAACAATTCTACAGGTGAGTACTCACAAAATTGCTTTTTTGGATGCCCTGGGGGGAGGAAATCGATCAGCGGGGGTTTTGGTCTACTTTAAGATCAATTACAACCTGGAAGGAGAAGCATGATATTAGCATCCCCCACAAGTTTCTCTGATTTTTAAGTCCATGTCCCTCTGTCCCTGGTTGTTCTTATTTGTCCCCCTTTGAGGTGTAACATGCAGATTTGCATCAATAGATGATTCATTTTAAAGTTTTTATATTGTTGTAACTGTTACACCCTATCTCCTATCCATTCCTCAGTGAGGGGGCGTGGCCTAATTAACAAATGTCCCTCTTTCCCAACCTGAAAAGTTGGTAGGTATGCGCCGAGACCTGAGTAGGGATCATAATGGGCGGGGATTCGTTATGAGGGTTCTGGCCCTCTTATATTAGGGTTCTAAGCCCTGGGCTGGGGTGGGGGGGGTCTTTTTTATAGTGTGTATATGTGATTTTTGGGTGCCTGAAATAAATGGTTTGAGCATGGTTAGTACGATAAGTGATTTGGGATGGGCGGTGAAAGAGTTATTAGACAGCAATGAGCTCAGGATTGGCCCGCGCCGGATCAGAAGCTGGCAGTCGGGAACGCCTTGGATCACTCAGTAGACCGCGGAGGCGGGTTGGCCGGAAGGGGAAAAAAATGGGCGAATCATCTACGGGAAACCCGGGCAGCCGAAATCCTGTTTTGCCTGACGCGTAAACTAATAATGATGAATGAAGCAGGGAAACCCTGAATCACCTCCAGATCTGCATCTAATGAGTTACAAGCGATCGCTGATTCTCAGGAAAGGATGACTAATTTGCTGTATGGGATTCCAGGGAGTGCGACCGGGAGCCAGCAACAGCAGCTCATCTTATAGATCTCAGGCTGAGGCCGCGAATCCTCCCTTACAGGGATCCGCCAATCACGTGTGGCTCCTTGGGATTCGTGTTGTCTACGTTCCTTCTGCTGGAATCTGCCTATTGAAAACAGAAGATTCCCTCCCCAAATATGGCTCCTTAAACCGGACCTTTAGCCTTCCACAGCATCTAAAATTAATATATTTTAAGTTTTTAGACACTTATTATTCTTTCCCCCACTGGGCTGCAACTCTGTTCAGGACTCTAGGATACGGGCACCGCCATCTTGGCTCAGAAGCTTCACACATACTGAGGCGAGGAGAGCGGGATAAAGTGCAGGGGGTGGGGTTATAGCAGTGCTTTGCACAGACAGAGCAGAGCTGGGGTCAGGGAAAAGACAGCAATCCCAGAATGCAGAGCGACACAGTCAGAAGGCACTTCCTGTTTATAGGCTGCCTGATGCTCCATGAGCCGCCTTCTTGGATGTTTATAGGCTCATAACATGCAGTAGATGCAGGTAGGATGAACTTTGATGTGAGCAATCTGTATGTACAGGAAGGAACATACTGTATAAGATAGGCTCTTATTCAGGGTGAAGGTCCGAATTAATGTTGGCAATCTGTATGTACAGGATGGGGGAAACATACAAGCTAGGCTCTTATTCAGGTTGAAGGTCCGGATTAATATGGGCAATCTGTATGTACAGGGGGGGCATAGAAGATTGGCTCTTATTCAGGGTGAAGGTCCGGATTAATGTGGGCAATCTGTATGTACAGGGTTGGGGAAACATACAAGATAGGCTCTTATTCAGGGTGAGGGTCTGGATTAATGTGTGCAATCTGTATGTACAGGGAGAAACATACAAGATAGGATCTTATTTAGGGTGAAGGTCCGGATAAATGTAAGCAATCTGTATGTACAGGGTGGGGAAACATACAAGATAGGCTGTTATTCAGTGTGAGGGTCCGAATTAATGTGGGCAATCTGTATGTACAGGGGGAGGAAACATACAAGTTAGGCTTTTATTCAGGGTGAAGGTCCAGATTAATGTGCACAATCTGTATGTACAGAGTGGGGGAAACATATAAGATAGGCTCTTATTCAGGGTAAAGGTCCGCTTTAAGCAAAAGCCATCCAAACTGAGACCTTAGACGTTTGCAGGGCCCATGAGGTGACATCGCTATCGCTTTCCATGAACTCCTGAAACTAAACAGCTGTCAGGGGTCACCTGGGGACAGCAGCGCTTCATCAATCTGATTCCCAGCATCTCCTGTCATCAGCCGCTGCAGGTTCCTCCTCCATTCAGCCATTCTCCTGATACAGGTGCCCCCCCCCCCCCCCCCCACATTGTACTCTGAGGATAAAAATAGTGACTCACGAACTCCGTGAATGATTGAAGCGACACTTCATACAATCAGGGATTAAATAATAGATAGAAAAATACACCCAGGGAGCATTTTATATCCACCAATCCAGTACCGGACAGAGTCTCTCTATCACTTTATAATCCGGGTACAGCTCTTTACCACTTCGTAATAGGTTGATGCCCCCATTTTTAGCCCGACCACTCAGGTATTGTGTAGAAAGTTCCTTTTTTAGTTCCGCTTATACCTTACTGCAGCCATTTATCTTTTTAGTGAATTTGTTTATTATAATATAGGATCCTGTCTTTTAAGCTCAATCAACTAGTAGCAGGTATTGACTTCTAATACCTTGTTTCCCAGAAAATAAGACAGGTCTTAAATTATTAGGGCTTATTTTCAGGGGATGTCTCATTTCTCTCCCATAAACAACAGATAGATAGATAGATAGATAGATAGATAGATAGATAGATAGATAGTAGATAGACCCATCTATCTATCTCATATCTGTCTATCTATCCCATATCTATCTATCTATCTATCTATCTATCTATCTATCTATCTATCTCATATCTATCTATCTATCTATCTATCTATCTATCTATCTATCTCATATCTATCTATCTATCTCATATCTATCTATCTAATATCTATCTATCTATCTATCTATCTATCTATCTATCTATCTATCTATCTAATATCTATCTATCTAATATCTATCTATCTATCTATCTATCTATCTATCTATCTATCTATCTCATATCTATCTATCTATCTATCTATCTATCTATCTATCTATCTATCTCATATCTATCTATCTATCCCATATCTATCTATCTATCTATCCCATATCTATCTATCTATCTATCTATCTATCTATCTATCTATCTATCTATCTATCTTCTCATATCTATCTATCTATCTATCTATCTATCTATCTATCTATCTATCTCATATCTATCTATCTATCTATCTATCTATCTATCTATCTCATATCTATCTATCTATCTATCTATCTATCTATCTATCTATCTATCATCTCATATCTAGGCAAATGAATCATTTATTGCTGCAGATCTGCATGTTACACCTCAAAGAGGGACAAATGAGAACAACAAGGGGCAGGGTGACATGGACTCAAAAGAGGGACAGCCCCTCCAAATCAGGGACACTTTGGAGGTCTGCCTATACTGTAGCACAAGTTGGGAATCACAAAAAATCTGAAGAGCCTCTGTGTAAAAGAAATGCCTCCTGTGCGCACCTTTCAAAGTCAGAACTCGGAGATGTCCTCTAACAAAAGTTAGAACACTCTATAGATACCCCCTAATATCCAGAGGTCCCCCTTTTTTTTGGCCTCCATTCTCCTCCTCCTTTCCACGAGATTCCGGCTCTATCAGTATTTTGCCGTTATCCAACTAAACCAATCTTTGGCCCGGGGCGCCATCCATTTAATTGACCCCCAGTGAACGTGACATTTCACGCGCCACCGGAAAAAAAAAACTAGATTAGATTACAAATCACAAGCGTTCGGGCTCCTTGAATATTATTATATGGAGGCAGCGCCACTTGTACATTATACCCCGGCAAACCTGTAACTATCTCAGCGGCTTTAAATAGTAGATAATTGTAGCTATTGAAAACTAAGACTTGTGCCTTTCTCTTGTCAGGTCACAAGAAACAACTTGATAATAGCAATGCGCCGACCTACCATATACTTATATTAACACATCACCGCGTCACGTGACACCGGCGCCTTTAACTCTTTGGGGAGCCGCAGCTAATAGGCTTATACATAAAAAACATAAAATACATGGAAAAAAAGGGTAATTCCACTTTTCATGGTGTTTTTTCTTTTCCTGTTTCCATTATTGTGTGTCAAAATGTTCTAAGCTATTTTGTTACTTATTTTAATTTCTATTAGTTTGCAACTGTGTTATAAAAGAAAATAATTATTCCTTAGCAACAACGTGCTTACCTTAGCAATGTCCTTGTGCACTAGATCAGTACAGATCAGAGATGCGAGTCGCTATTACAGAGCGTCTCAGTCGCTGTAGTAACATTGCCGGCATTGATGAATTTGATGTGTGAGTCAGCGCTATAAGGGAGCGAACTGTACCGACTGGTCAGTGTGAGCGACTCAAACCATATTCATCAAAAAAACAGCCTCACACAGCGCCGGCGCTCAAAATTGTGTCGCTGTAGCCCAGAGCGCCAGACGCTGTGTGATTAAAGTCTGTTTTTGAACACATATCCACCGGTAACAAAGCGAAAACACATGGAATGACATTGTTATAATATTGTGACATTAACACTTTAATACCAGACCTGTAATGACAATTCTGCATAAAAATATAAAAAATATTTAAAAAGTTTTCAAAAATGTATTTTAATAGGCCAGGAGAGGTCACACAATTACTTGATACAAAACAAATAAAAATTATTGAAAGAAAACCCTGTTTAAAGAGAAGAAAAGTAACGTCCATTGAAATGTATGGGAGAGCGGCAGGTAGCGACAGGTAATTCCAGGCTCTCTGAAAGCTAGAGCGCCGGCGCTATACACTGAGCCGTCTGTGATGGCGAATCGGTCGCTACGTGACGCTGTAAGAGGCGCTCACCAGAATCGGCTTCATAAATGTGGTATTGCATAGAGTGCCCGGCGTTCACCTGACGCTACCTGGCGCTATCCCTTGATGTATAAAGCCCTAAGGCGACAGGTTTAACCCATTCTGCCTTTAGACTGTAAGCTCGCAAGGGCCGGGCTCTCTCTCTTATTGTATCTTGTATTCAGAATATTCACTGTAAACTCTGTAACACTGTATTTGTAGTCTATTTACTGTATGTTTCTACCCTGTCTGTAATCACTACTTTGTACAGCGCTACGGAAGATGATGGCGCTATATAATTAAACAATAATAATAATGGATCGCTATTACAGAGCGCCTCAGTCGCTGTAGTAACATTGCCGGCATTGATGAATTTGATGTGTGAGTCAGCGCTATATGGGAGTGAACGGAAGCGACTGGTCAGTGCGAACGACTCAAACCATATTCAGCAAAAAAAAAAAAACAGCCTCAAACAGCGCCGGCACTCAAAATTGTGTCGCTGTAGCTCAGAGCTTAAACCGGACCTTCAGCGTGATTTAATGAAAAGCCCAAACTCTTAAAAAACGGTTCCCCAGCATCTAAAATTAATATATTTTACGTCTTTAGTCACTAACTTATTATTCTTTCCCCCACTGGGCTGCAACTCTGTTCAGGAATTTAGGATACGGGCGCCGCCATCTTGACTCAGAAGCATCACACTTACTGAGGAGAGAAGAGTGGGATAAGGTACAGGAGGGCGGGTTATAGCTGTGCTTTGCTCAGACAGAGCAGAGCTGGGGTCAGGTAACGGTCAGCAGTCCCAGAATGCAGAGCAGCACAGTCAGGAGGCACTTCCTGTTTGCAGGCTGCCTGATAAGATGGCGGCTTCCATAAGCCGCCATCTTGGATGTTTAAAGGCTCATAACATGCAGTAGATGCAGGTAGGATGATTTTTAATGTGGACAATCTGTATGTACAGGGTGTGGGAAACATATAAGATAGACTCTTATTCAGAGTGAAGGTCCGCTTTAAGATGCTGTGTGATTAAAGTCCGTTTTTGATCACATATCCACCAGTAACAAAGCAAAAACATATGGAATGACATTGTTATTACACTGTGACATTAACATTTAATATAAAAATATTAAAAATTCATAAATGTATTTAAATAGGCCAGGAGAGGTCACACAATGATTTGATACAAAACGGGGAGGCCGATTCATTAATAGCGCCAGGTAGCGACAGATGAGCGACTGTAGCGTGACTTTTTCAGCGCCAGCCAGTATTCGCTGTGCTTGGCCGGCGTTAGCTTGATGACAGCGACTCAGTCGGTGTGCGGTAATGTTGAATACGGGCTGGGGGGTCGCTGTTTCACAGGTCCAGCGTTGTATGTGAGCGCCTGACAACGACCATGGCCAGAGCGAACGGCTAGCTTCATATTCATCAACAAATCACGCTCCGAATGTGCTGGCGCTGTCCATTCCTTGTTTAAACCCCAGAGCGCTGGCGGCGATGTGTATTAACTAGTTTTTAACCCCTAAACAACCATATTTTTTGAATGTAACATTATACATGTTTTTAGAATCATTTTGTAATATGAATACATTAATCTCAGACCTGTTAGATCAATTCTGCACATATTTTTTTTAATTTTTTTTTTTACTTAAAAATAAATCCTAACATTGCAGAAGTGGTCTCCGATTTTTTGACATTAAAAAAAAAAAAAAAAAAATTAATACCAATTAATTATGAATAATTATAGATTGCTCCATTGAAATGCATTGGACATCGCCAGGGAGCGACAGCTCATACCTGGCGCTGTGAGGGAATTTGCAGCGGCGCTGTTCGGTCCAGGCGGCTTCATGATGAATGCCGCGCTAGCCGTCGCTCTCGCCGGCGCTAGCCTCATTTTGCTTGATAAATGCGTCATTGTGACCGCCGCCGGGCGTACTTGAGTCGGTAGTCGCCGTTAGCTGCCGCTACCTGGCGCTCGTCAGACACTACCTGGCGCTATCGCTTGATGAATAAGGGCCAAAATCTATATACTGTATGTTTCTACCCTGTGTGTAATTACTACTTTGTACAGCGCTACAGAAGATGATGGTGCTATATAAATAAATAATAATAATAATTCTGCAACAACGTGTTCACCTTGGCAATGTCCTGGTGCATTAGATGTACAGCTCGGAGACTTCCTCCCTTTACCTTGCTCATCAGCCGATTGGCTGAGGCTGAGGTTTTACCCATTCTGCAACAATGCGATTTCCAGCGGGGGAGCGAGGTTAAGGTAAAGTTTACGGGTGACCTGGAGGGTTATGTGCAGGGGGGCTTTAGCATTCTGGATGCCTCCCCGCCCCCCCCCCCAGACTGTCAGATGGTGGATACCAACACCCTCGCCTGGGAGAGTATAAGGCCCTTATTTATCACGGGCTAGCGCCAGGTAGTGTCTGACGAGCGCCAGGTAGCGGCAGCTAACGGCGACTACCGACTCAAGTACGCCCGGCGGCGCTCACAATGACGCATTTATCAAGCAAAATGAGGCTAGCGCCGGCGAGAGCGACGGCTGGCGCGGCATTCATCATGAAGCCGCCTGGACCGAACAGCGCCGCTGCAAATTCCCTCACAGTGCCAGGTATGAGCTGTCGCTCCCTGGCGATGTCCAATGCATTTCAATGGAGCAAACTATAATTAATCATAATTAATTGGTATTATTTTTTTTTTTTTTTTTTTTTTAATGTCAAAAATTCGGAGACCACTTCTGCAATGTTAGGATTTATTTTTAAGTAAAAAAAAAATTAAAAAAAAATTTGTGCAGAATTGATCTAACAGGTCTGAGATTAATGTATTCATATTACAAAATGATTCTAAAAACATGTATAATGTTACATTCAAAAAATATGGTTGTTTAGGGGTTAAAAACTAGTTAATACCCATCGCCGCCAGCGCTCTGGGGTTTAAACAAGGAATGGACAGCGACAGCACATTCGGAGC
Organism: Gastrophryne carolinensis; assembly: GCA_027917425.1. Taxonomy (NCBI): domain Eukaryota; kingdom Metazoa; phylum Chordata; class Amphibia; order Anura; family Microhylidae; genus Gastrophryne; species Gastrophryne carolinensis. The sequence goes on along the minus strand of CM051236.1, from coordinate 511,465,654 downwards.
CTGATTTGTTAATGAATATGAAGCTAGCCGTTCGCTCTGGCCATTCGTTGTCAGGCGCTCACATACAACGCTGGACCTGTGAAACAGCGACCCCCCAGCCCGTATTCAACATTACCGCACACCGACTGAGTCGCTGTCATCAAGCTAACGCCGGCCAAGCACAGCGAATACTGGCTGGCGCTGAAAAAATCACGCTACAGTCGCTCATCTGGCGCTACCTGGCGCTATTGATGAATCGGCCTCCCCGTCTTAACTACTAAGAAAGCTCATAAGGAAATGTTGAAAAAAACCCTTATCAACTTATCCTTGTTCATGTGAAGACCCACCCCTATAATTCGGATCAAATATAAGGCTGGTATGAACTAAAGGTCTAGAATTGAAACCAAACTGTGTATTTGGTCGGGGATAGGTAGGCCCCCCACCAAGATAAGGCCTTTCAGTTCAACCTCGCCTAAAGATTACTTAAACCGGACCTTCAGCAGGATTTATGGAAAAGCCCAAACCCTTAAAAAAACGATTCCCCAGCATCTAAAATTAATATATTTTAAGTTTTAAGTCACTTACTTATTATTCTTTCCCCCACCGGGCTGCAACTCTGTTCAGGACTTTAGCATATGGGTGCCGCCATCTTGAATCAGAAGCATCACACTTACTGAGGAGAGGAGAGCGGTATAAAGTGCAGGGGGGGCAGGTTATAGCTGTGCTTTGCTCAGACAGAGCAGAGCTGGGGTCAGGAAAAGGTCAGCATTCCCAGAATGCAGAGCAGCAGAGTCAGAAGGCACTTCCTGTTTGCTGGCTGCCTGATGTTCCATGAGCCGCCATCTTGGATGATTAAAAGCTCATAACATGAAGTAGATGCAGGTAGGATGATTTTTAATGTGGGCAATCTGTATGTACAGGGTGTGGGAAACATATAAGATAGGCTCTTATTCAGGGTGAGGGTCCGGATTAATGTGGGCAATCTGTATGTACAGGGCGTGGGAAACATATAAGATAGGCTCTTATTCAGGGTGAAGGTCCGGATTAATGTGGGCAATCTGTATGTACAGGGTGTGGGAAACATATAAGATAGGCTCTTATTCAGGGTGAAGGTCCGGATTAATGTCACAGCAATAAGGTTAAAATACATATTATCTTTATTAGGAGAATTATTCTTAGCATTACAACATCTACTGATTTCGCTTTTCTGGTGTTTAAACACCAGAGCCTTGCGGCACAAGAAAGCTTTCTTTCTGTGTATCATACCCTTTATTTCTTCCTTCCTTTCTTTCTTCTATTTTTTCTTTCATTCTTTCTGTCATTCCTTTTTTTCCCTTTTTTTCAAATCTTTTTCTTTCTTTCTTTCTCTTCTTCATTGCTATTTTTGTTTTCATTCTGTCTGTCATACCCTATTCATTTATTCTTTCTAACTAATTCTCTCTTTTCCTCTTTCTTTCTTTCTTCTATTTTTTTCTTTCATTCTTTCTGTCATTCCTTTTTTTCCCTTTTTTTCAAATCTTTTTCTTTCTTTCTTTCTCTTCTTCATTGCTATTTTTGTTTTCATTCTGTCTGTCATACCCTTTATTCATTTATTCTTTCTAACTAATTCTCTCTTTTCCTCTTTCTTTCTTTCTTCTATTTTTTTCTTTCATTCTTTCTGTCATTCCTTTTTTTTCCTTTTTTTCAAATCTTTTTCTTTCTTTCTCTTCTTCATTGCTATTTTTTGTTTTCATTCTGTCTGTCATACCCTTTATTCATTTATTCTTTCTAACTCATTCTCTCTCTTTCTTTCTTTCTTTCTTTCTTTCTTTCTTTCTTTCTTTCTTTCTTTCTTTCTTTCTTTCTTTCTTCCTTTCATTACATCAGCTATTTAATAGACCAGCCTGATTGCGGCCTGTTATAGTGCACACAGACAGGAAGTGTTCCCTGTGTGTGCGTGTCAGCGATTGCCAGGCACGAGCGCCACTTGAAAATGATTTTGAAAGTCATCTACCTGGAAGGCGCGTGCCCCCCGCGTCCTCCAAGAGGCCATTGATGTTGTTTAGAAATGCGGCAAAGATCTCGCCATCAGAAGGTGTCTCACTCCAAAGATTCCTGTTATTTTACAGCTCGCGGATATTTCCCTCCTCTTTGAAAGAATGAGCCGCGCTGCACGTCCAGCGGAGCCGCCGCGTTTCTCTCTCAGCAGCCGGAGATGTAGCCGGAGAAAGGATTCCTTTCATTTCCTCAGCTTGGTTGTGAGGTCCGGCGTCTCTGTACTATGTGAGCCGGTGCGCGCCCTTCATTTATCCCACACCCTCACAGGTTGCCCCCGTCTCCCCAGATTTGTAAACCTTACAACTTTTCAGGGTGGGAATAAGGGACAATTGGTAAATATAAGTGATACAGCAGGGAAAGGTAAGTGTTACATCATTGTGTTTGGATGGAAAACTGTTTAAACTGTTTCCATTTTCAAATTGAAGCAGAAATGGCCGAGATATCGTTGTTTACAGGATCAGCCAATGACATTCTCTCTTTCATCCTGTCCCCCAATCAGCTCAGCAGAGCGGGACAGAATTGCTGATCCCTCCCGCCCCTCCCTCTGCCTCCTCCCACCCCTCCCTCTGCCTCCTCCCACCCCTCCCTCTGCCTCCTCCCGCCCCTCCCTCTGCCTCCTCCCACCCCTCCCTCTGCCTCCTCCCACCCCTCCTTCTGCCTCCTCCCACCCCTCCCTCTGCCTCCTCCCACCCCTCCTTCTGCCTCCTCCCACCCCTCCTTCTGCCTCTTCCCACCCTTCCCTCTGCCTCCTCCCACCCCTCCCTCTGCCTCCTCCCACCCCTCCTTCTGCCTCTTCCCACCCCTCCCTCTGCCTCCTCCCACCCCTCCCTCTGGCCTCCACCCACCTCCTCCCGCCCCTCCCTCTGCCTCCCGCCCCTCCCTCTGCCTCCTCCCACCCCTCCCTCTGCCTCCTCCCACCCCTCCTTCTGCCTCTTCCCACCCCTCCCTCTGCCTCCTCCCACCCCTCCCTCTGGCCTCCACCCACCTCCTCCCGCCCCTCCCTCTGCCTCCCGCCCCTCCCTCTGCCTCCTCCCACCCCTCCCTCTGCCTCCTCCCACCACTCCCTCTGCCTCCTCCCACCCCTCCTTCTGCCTCCTCCCACCACTCCCTCTGCCTCCTCCCACCCCTCCTTCTGCCTCCTCCCACCCCTCCCTCTGCCTCCTCCCACCCCTCCCTCTGCCTCCTCCCACCCCTCCCTCTGCCTCCTCCCACCCCTCCCTCTGCCTCCACCCACTCCTCCCTCCACTCCCTCTGCCTCCCGCCCCTCCCTCTGCCTCCTCCCACCCCTCCCTCTGCCTCCTCCCACCCCTCCCTCTGCCTCTCCCCTCCCCTACCTCTGCCTCCTTCTGCCCCTCTGCCTCCTCATGCTCTACCTCCACCTCTTCCCGCCCCTCCCTCCACCTCCTGTAAACTGTAAACCCCAATATCTCGGCCATGTCTCCTTCAATTTAAATTGGACCAAACCCCAAGATTTTGACTACCCTGGGTTTTGGTTCCTGCCCCCAGGTCCTGCCCCCAGGTCGCCCGATCTCACTCACCCTTCCCTGGTCCTACGGCACATGCGCAGCCTCGACGAAGCAGGATGCCCTGTCTGAGAGGAACAATACCCAACAGAGCGAAATTTCTAGGTGGTGTTCGCCCTTATAGTGGACCAAAACCCACTGAACTTGTGAAATACATTTGTCTTTGGGAGAGTAATTCAGGGGATGCTAGTTAACAATGCAGGTTTTGGTCCGCTTTAAAATTGGAGTTTTTGTCAGGTTTTTGGTTTTCCGCCTTATTGTTTTCCTCTTCTGGAATGTAAAGTAAACCTGTGTGTTAGGATTGTGCCTCCAGACCTGTGATTCAGCACCCTGCTTCAAAGTATCTTACATCCCTGTGGCTCTGTTTTGCCACAGTAAGAGCAGTTTTCCCAGCCTTGAGTAAAAAAACTACAAGCCTCAGCCACTGTAACAGGTGAGATAATCAGAAGCTTTGGCTAAATCAAGCAGCAGTTATGACCTCCCCGGCCAGCAACCCTTTAGCTACCGGAACACAGTATTGTGATCTGAAAAAAGTAGGATTACGTCAGGAGGGGTTAAATCTGCCGCCTCTGCCTTAGCCAAAAAAATGACAGATAAGCTCAGCATCTAGAGCACATCATTTTGGCACACAGCAATGGAAACTTTTTAAGGTTTCTGTTTCCCATCCCTGTCAAGGAGAGAAAGAAGAAGTGAGTGTTCTGAATAATATAGGAACAAAGAAACATACAAAGATTAATAAGAAAGAATAGAATGCATAAAGATAAAAAAGAAGGAATACAAGAGAGAATATAAGGTATAATGGAAAGAAAGAGAGAGAGAATCCTTCTGGGGATAAGTATAATACTAATGATATGATTTGTTTGCAACTTTCCCTAGCAACAATGTATTTACCGTAACAACGTACACTGGCGTGTTATTTGTACAGAACAGAGATGTCCTGACAGGTTGAACCCCCCCCCCCCCCCCCGCTGTAATTCAGCCTCTTCGGATGAGGGGATCGCAATCTTGCATTCCGATAGCGAAAGGGTTACAGGGTGACATAATCATAGATTCCCGGCCCCATCAAGCTGGGTTTTGGTCCACTTTAAACTGGATGGGTTGGTTTATTTGTCCGCTTTGGTCGTTCAGCATTGCGCTCCACCCACCTCCGACACTTCGGCGCTATCGCGTTGGCGATTTTAGGTAACGCAAATAAAAGCAGGGTAACATGTGGCATCGCATTAGACAGATGCGCTCGCCCTCTTTTATCTCCCTCTGCATCTGAAAGCGAACGGCAAATACTCGCTCGGATCTCGCCGCTAATCTGCGCGATGAAAAACATCCCCGCACCGCGTCATTAATCCCGCACCGGACTTGAAAGGGAAAAGAAGCCGCGGTTTAATTACTGAAAATAAATCCACTTTGGCTGATCCGCCCGGACTACACGTTTTTAATCAGGGCCGGGGCCCGCCGGGCAGCGAGTGTCGCTCAGGAAGCGTCGCCGCTCCCGGACACTCCGCTGTTGTTATTCTGATTCTAGATGGGGCCTGGCATTAACTGCGTTTTCAGTGGCGGCGATATCGCACGTCAGCCCCCCCCACCCCTGCTGATGCACAAGGGCGTCCCGAGATACCACCGACGCCATCCCGCCAGATCATGCGTGCTGAATCAGAGGCGCTGGATTTGCATCAGGAAATGCGTATGCATACCGTCCAACTGTCCCAGATTTGGAGGAACTGTCCCTCTCTTGAGTCCATGTCCCCCTGTCCCTTGTTGTTCTCATTTGTCCCTCTTTGAGGTGTAACATGCAGATCTGCAGCAATAAATGAGTCATTTGCCTATTCAAAGTGTTTCTATTGTTGTAACTGTTACAACCTATCTCCTATCCATCCCTCAATGAGGGGGCGTGGCTTCACCCATTCCTCAATGAGGGGCGTGGCTTTACCAACCCATCAATGAGGGGGTGTGGCTTTACCAACCCATCAATGAGGGGGCATGGCTTCACCACCCATCAATGAGGAGGCGTGGTTTTATTTACATATTGTCCCTCTTTGGGGTGTAACATGCAGATCTGCAGCAATAAATGAGTCATTTGCCTATTCAAAGTGTTTCTATTGTTGTAACTGTTACATCCTATCTCCTATCCATCCCTCAATGAGGGGGCATGGCTTTATCCATCCCTCAGAGGGGGCGTGGTTTCACCCGTCCATCAATGAGGGGTTAATTTACATATAGCCCCTCTTTGAGGTGTAACATGCAGATCTGCAGCAATAAATGTTTCAATTGTCTATTTAATGTATTCCTATTGTTGTAACTGTTACAACCAATCTCCTATCCATCCCTCAATGAGGGGGCGTGGCTTTATCCATACCTCAATGAGGGGGCGTGGCCTAATTTAACAATTTCCCCTCTTTTCTCACCCTGAAAAGTTGGAAGGTATGGCTACATCTGTATCCAAACAGCGATTCAGAGAAGAAGAATAGTGTCTGCTTTGTCTGTCCCTGATGAAGGGGCGTTGGGAGCCCCGAAACGTTGGACTAATATGTGGACAACGGATGATATGCGCAACACATATATTTGAGGATCACTTAGATTTGTTTAAAGCGGACCTTCACTCTGAATAAGAGTCTATCTTATATGTTTCCCACACCCTGTACATACAGATTGTCCACATTAAAAATCATCCTACCTGCATCTGCTGCATGTTATGAGCCTTTAAACAACTTATGGAAGCCGCCATCTTATCAGGCAGCCTGCAAACAGGAAGTGCCTCCTGACTGTGCTGCTCTGCATTCTGGGACTGCTGACCGTTACCTGACCCCAACTCTGCTCTGTCTGAGAAAAGCACAGCTATAACCCGCCCCCCTGTACCTTATCCCACTCTCCTCTCCTCAGTAAGTGTGATGCTTCTGAGTCAAGATGGCGGTGCACGTATCCTAAATTCCTGAACAGAGTTGTAGCCCCGTGGGGGAAAGAATAATAAGTTAGTGACTAAAAACTTAAAATATATTAATTTTAGATGCTGGGGAACCGTTTTTTAAGAGTTTGGGCTTTTCATTAAATCACGCTGAAGGTCCGGTTTAAATATAGCATACTTTTTGGAGTGCTGGCTTCTCTTCTTCTCTGTATATGTGGAGCCACCGTCGGCCACTGCACCCACCAGCACTGTTATAGTAAAAGTGCCTCGTCCCCTAGTAACTGGAACCGAACAGCGATTCAGGGTGCAAAAGTCACGGAGCTGGGAAGCGTAAGGCAGGAGGTATGCAGGAAGCCAAACCAGCCCTTCCTGGGGAAGCTATATTCTATATCTGACAGGTCCACCAACATTCTTATGTTGGGATTTCAGATCTTCTATGTTTGATAGAGCAGACTTCAAGCATATAGCTATGGAGGTCAGAGGTGGGACGGGGAAGCAAGGAACTGGGGGCAAACACATGTGAGACGCAGAAGTATTTTGGATTTTTGGTTGGCCAATGTTCTTATGATGGTTTTTCAGATAACCCCCATTTAATGTAGTGGATGAGGTGGAATGGGGGAGCAAAGACATAGGGCACCAAGGGGTAGGATTGGTGAGAATGGAGCCAGGGGTGCCATAGGTAGGATGGGAGAGCAGTGAGCCGAGGCAGCCACAGAAAGGATGGAGGATAAAAGAGTTGGGAGAGCTGGGCAACCAGTGGTGGGATGGAGAAGCGAGGTGTTAGGAAAGCCATGGGTGGGGTGGGGAAGTATTGTTGGATATTTGACAGGTCCATCAATGTTCTTATGTTGGGACTTCAGATCTTCCATGTTTGATAGAACAGACTTCAGGCATATAGCTGTGGAGGTCAGAGGAGGGATGGGGAAACAAGGTACTGGGGAAAACACAGGAGATGGGGAGCTATTTTGGATTTTTGGTTGGCCAATGTTCTTAAGCTGTTTTTTCAGATGACCCCCATTTGATGTAGGGGATGGGGTGGGATGGGGGAGCAAGGTGTTAGGAATGCCATGGGTGGGGTTGGGCAGCTCTGTTGGATATTTGACAGGTCCACCAATGTTCTTATGTTGGGATTTCAGATCTTCCAGGTCTCATATAGCAGTCGTCAAGCATATAGCTGGGGCAGCCAGTGGTGAGGTGGTGATGGTGGAGCAAAGACATAGGGCACCAAGGGATAGGATTGGTGAGCATGGAGCCAGGGGTGCCATGGGTAGTATGGGAGAGCTGTGAGACAAGGCTGCCACAGAAAGGATGGAGGACAAAAGAGTTGGGAGAAGCAAGGTGTTAGGAAAGCCATGGGTGGGGTGGGGAAGCTATGTTGGATATTTGACAGGTCCACCAATGTTCTTATGCTGGGATATCCCAAGCCCCTCCTCTTAAAGAGACGAGGGGGGGGTAAACATCCGTATGTGTGTGGACAAAAACGAGTGTGCCAAGGATTCCTTGTAGATCCCGACATTCTACTTTATGTTCGGCTAGACCCAGTTCAGGTCCAGTGACAATATTCCCCTATTGAGTGAATACTGGCAAAGCGTCAGTCTTGGGAGGGTGAAAGCTGCTGTGTTTTTAAACTGGACCAAAATCCACACCAATCAGCGCGGGAATCTATAAGATTCCCGGGCCGATCGATTCCCTCCCCTGAGGGCATCCAAAATCGGGATGCCCCACTGTATGGAACCCCCCAGGTCACTTATCTTGCTTCCCGGTCCATCGGCGCATGCGCCAGTTGCGGCCACATCCCCGCTATCCCTGAAGCAGGACGCGTGTCTGCTCCGGGTATTCGTGAGTGGCTGTCGTGAGCACGCTCCCTTTTAGAGGGAAGTGTGGTATGCGGCCATCAGCGTGCTAGCAGCCGCTCGCCTTAGACGAAGGGTTAGACAATGTGACGTCAGCTCCGAGCGCGCTGTTTGGATGAGCGCCACGCATGCACCGTAGGACCGAGAAGACGTGAGTTTGTTCGGGCAACTAGGGGGGTTTCACGCAGCGGGGCACCCCCCAACGGGGGTGAAAGGACCAAAACCCAGGCTAGCCAAAATCCTGGGTTTTGGTCCACTTTAAAGTTAAAGCCTTCATCTAAGGCGAGCGTCTGTAAGCATGCTGACGGCCGCATCCCCCGCTACCCTCTAACAGGGAGCGTTCCCACATCGGCCATTCACAAATGCTTGGTGCGGGTACACACCCTGCTGGAGGGATAGCGGGGATGCGGCTTGCACATGTGCCGTTGGACCGGAAAAGAAGTAAAGTGTATGGGCTACCTGGGGGGTTACACACAGCAGGACATCCCGATTTTGGATGCCCGGGGGGAGGGAAATGATCGGCCCGGGAATCTTATAGATTCCCGAGCCGATTGCCGTGGGTTTTAGTCCACTTTAAGAAATTCCCTTTAGCAGACACTCAGACATCCCCCTGTGAGTTTTCTCTCTGTTCCATTGTTTAAGTTGAGCCTCATCACTGGTTGGGATGTGAGCGTCTCTGTTCCAGCATCGGGGCCTGTGAACTTCAGCAGATGTTCCTTCTGTTTCTAAGCCAATAGCAACCAGACGCATCATATTTTCCATTCACGCAAGTGATGTGGCTCCAAGTTCTATGCAAGTGAAGCAGAAGATTTTAAAGTAACATGAAGTGAATTATGGGCCGAGATGTGTTCTCTGTATCTTATACACAATGAGCAGAGATTTCCAGAACCTGCGGTTACATCAATAGCGCGCCACGGACATGATTCAGAACACAATGTTCACTGGGCAAGGTGCTGCTCCGGGGGCCCACGGATGCCCTTATTACCTCCTTCCTCGGCCCAAGTGTCGGCTTAAAGTGAACCAAAACCCAGGATTTTAATTATCTTGGGTTTTGCTCCGTGCCCCCGGGGCACCCTGTCTCGTCCCTGGTGCCGCAAAGCTCTCTGTTCTCTTGATTTGACCATTGTCGTGACCTTTGACCTTGCCTGTTTTCTCCCTTGGAGTTCCCAGAACTGTGTTGCTGTACTTACCTCGGCTCCCCGAGTTTGCCTAGTCTTACCTTCGGTTCATCTGTCTTCACCCCCGTGAGCTTACATCCTTTGAGCTAATAAATCCTGGGAGCAACCGTGTCCGGCGAGGTGTTTAAAGCGTCCCGCCAAACTGAGGCTTGGCTAAAGGTAAAGCTAGCTGCGGGGTTGGTTGTAAGCTCACAAAGAAGACGGGTGTCCCCGGGGGTTTGACACCACAGTCACCAGACACTTTATTTAGAAGATATTTCTGTTGCCCACCAATCTGGGTGATGTTTTAGGTCCTTTGCTGACCTTGTCTCCATGGCAATGCTTCCTATAAAGTTTTTCTGCCACCACTTCATGCATCATAAAGGAGAATTGTATTTATGGGTCTCCGAAATAGATGTCGAACAAGATTCAATAGACCTCTTACTATTCACTCCGTCGTAGTCAACATCCCTGTGGCATATGGAGATGCCATAGAAAAACAAAAATCTTCCGGTCTGGCTGCAACACTTCACAAGTTGTTTAGAAAATTCTATTGTTACCCACCTCTCTGGTGGTGTTCGAGGATCGTTGTTGACCTTGTCTGCATGAGAATGCTTGTTATAAAGCTTTTTTTCTACTACTGTATGTATGCTATGAGTAGTCCCGTGTTTATGGCTCGCCAAAATAGATACCGAGGATTCAGTAGACCTCTTACTGTTTTGTCCTTTATGGTTGCCATCCCTGTGGGGATATGCTAATGCCTTAGTTTACCAAGAAACGTAGGTCTGTTATATCTTAAAGTAACCATAGAAGTGTCACCTGGGCCTGGCCACGTTTAAAATCCACCTGCCTAAAGAAACCACCAACCACTCGGTTTCTCCATACTGAAAAATTATGTTTCCCATGGCTCTGGTGGTGTTCATGGATCTTTGTTGGCCTTTCCATTAAGAGGATGCCACAAGGATGGTGGTGTACATTGATGGTGGTGTACAAGAATGGTGGTGTACAAGGGTGGTGGTGTACATTGATGGTGGTGTACAAGGGTGGTGGTGTACATTGATGGTCATGTACATTGATGGCGGTGTACAACAATGGAAGTGTACAAAGATGGTGGTGAACAAGGATGGTGGTGTACAAATATGGTGGTGTACAAGGATGGTGGTGTACAAGGATGGTGGTGTACAAAGATGGTGGTGTACAAGGATGGTGGTGTACAAGGATGGTGGTGTACAAGGATGGTGGTGTACAAATATGGTGGTGTACAAGGATGGTGGTGTACAAGGATGGTGGTGTACAAGGATGGTGGTGTACAAAGATGGTGGTGCACAAGGATGGTGGTGTACAAAGATGGTGGTGTACAAGGATGGTGGTGTACAAGGATGGTGGTGTACAAGGATGGTGGTGTACAAAGATGGTGGTGTACAAGGACGGTGGTGTATGAGGATGGTGGTGTACAAAGATGGTGGTGTACAAAGATGGTGGTGTATGAGGATGGTGGTGTACAAAGATGGTGGTGTACAAAGATGGTGGTGCACAAGGATGGTGGTGTACAAGGACGGTGGTGTATGAGGATGGTGGTGTACAAAGATGGTGGTGCACAAGGACGGTGGTGTATGAGGATGGTGGTGTATGAGGATGGTGGTGTACAAAGATGGTGGTGTACAAAGATGGTGGTGTACAAGGATGGCGGTGTACAAGGATGGCGGTGTACAAAGATGGTGGTGTTTAGGGATCTCCAAAATAGATGTTAAAGGAGATTCAAAAGTCCTTGTACTGTTCAGTCTACCACAGTTACCATCCATGTGGGATATTCTGATACCATAACATATTTGAGTAGTTTTGTACAGGTATAGTTAAGGTACTGTATAGATGGCAGCATATGAGATTGGGTGGGGGGCAGTCTGCAGCCTTGCCAAGTACCACCTGATAAGATCTTAAAGTGGACCAAAACCCACGGAACTTGTGAAATACATTTGGCCAAAGCCCCTGCCTTTACTTCCTTCTTAGGGTGTAGAACTAGAAATGGATATTTTCCCTTTTCGAATTGTCCGGGAACACTGCTTTTTTTGCTGTCCCTCTCTGTAAGATGGCAGGCGATCAGTCATTACATCAGTGTGGCAATGACATCATTACCACGCACTACAGCGGCAGTGAATGGAAGAGGCGGAGCTTTACAGCTAAAATAGGCGCCATTATCTGGGATTAGAGTGAAGCAGGTGCAGTAACAATTGGCAAAAGCTACTCTTCACGGGGTGGAGCAATTCAGGGGATGCAAGTTAAAAATGTGGGTTTTGGTCCGCTTTAAGTTACCACTGGTGCTTAAATTGGGATTGGACTTTGGGGAAGTCAACAATAGAATTAATGGAATCATGGTAAATGAAATCATCAATTTTGCTGGATAAACAGCAGCTTTTCCAGAAGATTTGGCTGCCGTGGTTGGCTTATACATCCTCCCCTGGGTCGAGCTAGTTTACATGGTGGTCTGGGAGTGGTAAGCTGGTGGGAGGTCCTCTTATTGTTTTCTATTCCTTTTCTCTTCTGCACTTCTCCTCTCTTTATGTCTCCACCTCCCTCTAGTGTAAGTGTTTAGAGGAGACATTCTCCTTTCTTTCTTATCTGTAGGTCTCTGGTATATGTGTTGTAATTGCACAAAATTGGTTTAGGTCTCTGGTATATGTGTTGTAGTTGCAGAACATTGAATTAGGTCTCTGGTATATGTGTTTGTAATTGCAGAACATTGGTTTAGGTCTCTGGTATATGTGTTGTAATTGCAGAACATTGGTGTAGGTCTCTGGTATATGTGTTGTAATTGCACAACATTGGTGTAGGTCTCTTGTATATGTGTTGTAATTGCACAACATTGGTGTAGGTCTCTGGTATATGTGTTGTAATTGCACAACATTGGTGTAGGTCTCTGGTATATGTGTTGTAATTGCACAACATTGGTTTAGGTCTCTTGTATATGTGTTGTAATTGCAGAACATTGGTGTAGGTCTCTGGTATATGTGTTGTAGTTGCAGAACATTGGTGTAGCTCTCTGGTATATGTGTTGTAATTGCAGAACATTGGTGAAGGTCTGGTATAAGTGGTGTAATTGCAGAACATTGGTGTAGGTCTCTGGTATATGTGTTGTAATTGCAGAACATTGGTGAAGGTCTGGTATAAGTGGTGTAATTGCAGAACATTGGTGAAGGTCTCTGGTATACGTGTTGTAATTGCAGAACATTGGTGAAGGCCTCTGGTATAAGTGGTGAAGGTCTCTGGTATATGTGTTGTAGTTGCAGAACATTGGTGTAGATCTCTGATATATGTGTTGTAATTGCAGAACATTGGTGATGGTCTCTGGTATATGTGTTGTAGTTGAAGAACATTGGTGTAGGTCTCTGGTATATGCGTTGTAATTGCAGAACATTGGTGATGGTCTCTGGTATATGTGTTGTAGTTGAAGAACATCGGTGAAGGTCTCTGGTATGTGTGTTGTAATTGCAGAACATTGGTGTAGGTCTCTGGTATATGTGTTGTAATTGCAGAACATTGGTGAAGGTCTCTGGTATAAGTGGTGTAATTGCAGAACATTGGTGTAGGTCTCTGGTATATGCGTTGTAATTGCAGAACATCGGTGTAGGTCTCTGGTATATGTGTTGTAGTTGCAGAACATTGGTGTAGGTCTCTGGTATATGTATTGTAATTGCAGAACATTGGTGAAGGTCTCTGGTATGTGTGTTGTAGTTGCAGAACATTGGTGTAGGTCTCTGGTATAGGTGGTGTAATTGCACAGCATTGGTGTAAGTCTCTGGTATATATGTTGTAATTGCAGAACATTGGTGTATTTCTATTTGGCCTTCCCCATACTTATTGGCTAATGGCCCCTCTAACATAGAAGGTTTTTCTCATAGGTGAATGTTAGAAGTACGCACATGTTTTGGAAAGATTTTGGTTTAATGTTAATATTTATATCATACGATTGGCGAATGTTCTGTATTTCTGGTGCCATGATTTGCAATATCTCTCAATAAAAATGATTGAAACAAACCACCGGTGGTGCAAAAACCGCTCCTGCCCTAGACTGAAACTTGTTCAGAAAAATCTTCTGTTGCCCACCACTCTGAAGTTGTTCCTGAATCTTTGGTGACCTTGTCTCCATAGCTATGCTTCTCTTCTACCGTTTATCACATCATAAGAGGTGGGTGGTCTTTATGGTTCACCAAAATAGATGTTGAAGAAGTTTAAGAAGACCTCTTACTAACTGACCAGTTAACCTCGCTGTAGGCTTTGCTAATGCCATAGAGCAGTGTTTCTCAACCTTTTTACACCAAGTTCCCCCTACCTAGAAGTTCCAATCAAGTACCCCCAAAGGGGGAGTATTAATTATGAATGTTGACAAAAAATGTAGGCCACAGGCCTCGTAGTGTTTTTAAAGCAAGAAGGGATAATGTTTTATTGTTAAAATCAAATACTAGATCCACAAGACACACTGTAGGTGCACTTCTGACCACTGCCGAGTACTCCCTGTGGTAGGTGTACCGCAGGTTGAGAGTGCCGTAGAGTACCAAAATCAGAGCTATGTAGCTAGAGGCAGACATAGATGGGTCACCACAGAAAAGTGTCACCTGAACCTAACAATTTAGAAACCCACTGTCCAAAAAAAAAATCACCACTGCATGCATTGTACAGGGAGAGTGTATTCAGGTTGGTCGCGCTGTTAAGACTCACACTTCCTGGAGTCTCACCTGTCAGCACATGGGCCACAATCAGCAAGCAAATGGGCGCGGAGATGCATGGGCATGTACCCAACCACGCAAGCACACCAGGGCTTCAGTCCCCTATTTAAAGTTGCCACTCGTCGCCTAACAATGCTGTTGAGTCAGCTCACTTCCTGGACCCGGCTGCTGTGACCTGAAATAGCTTGTATTGGATTTTCCATTATGACCTCGACTTAGTCTTTGGATTGATACCCTGTTATGACCTCGGCTTGAACCTTGACCTCTGCTTGCTCTTTGGACTGATACCCTGATACGACCTTGGCTTGAACCTCAAACTTAGCTCTGCTCTTTGGATTGATTCCCTGTTATGACTTGAACTTTTGACCTTGCACCTTTGCTGCCGGCCTCCCTCCACCTCCTCCACCTCCAGATTCATCACATTGCTGATTATTATGCTACATATGGATGAATGTGGAGAAAAAGGCGGAGGGAGGTGCCAGCAATCCTGTTCCACTCTACTAAGCTGATTGGGGGACGGGATGAAAAAGAGAATGTCATTGACTGAACCTGTAAACCCTAATATCTTGGCCATTTCTTCTTCAATTTAAAAACGGAAAAACAGTTTAGGAAAGCGCCAAACATAGCCCGACGCAATGCTGAAACAATTACATTTGCCTGCAGTATCACTTTAAATAAATGACCAACCACTTGGTTTCCCTAGGCTCAAACTCAAAAGTTTGGAGCTATGTAGCTAGAGGCAAACATAGATGAGTCACCATGTAAAGCCTCACCCGGGCCTAACAATTTTGTAATCAGCATCGCTCTAAGCTGATGAATTTTACATTTACCTTTGTCTGCAGTAGCACTTTAAATAAATTACAAAGCACTTGGCTTCCCCAAGTGCAAACTCAAAAGTTTGAAGTTATGTAACTTTAGGCAGGCATAGATGGGGTTAGCAAATGTCACCCTTTATTTCCTCCTGTAGTATTAAGGCTTTCTAGCCATAAACATGCATAGGACCTAATCTCCCCCAGGAAGGAGAATTAGCATCTGTATTTGAGCCAAGTGCAGATCACAGGCTCCCTGCTGATTCTTTCACACCTCTGGGCCGGGAAGGCCCTGATGAATCTGAAGCAGAGGTGAACCCTGGAGATAGCTTCCTTTCATCAAACAGAAGCACCTCAGACAATTGGCACCAACACAAATCGGACCATAGCTGGGCCACTGCCAGATACCATAACCAGAACGGGCCCACAAAACCGCACGTAGAGGTACGATTCTCAGGGCCATACCACAAGGGAAAGCTAAAGAAATGGAGATCTCTGGTTCTGACCCATCTAGGGACTCCATCTTTGGGCTGATCAGATACCCAGCATCCAGGCCAACGACTTGGTTTCCTTAAGCTCAAACTCAAAAGTTTGGAGCTATGTAGCTAGAGGCAAACATAGAAGGGCCACCATGTAAAGCGTCACCCAGGCCTAACAATTTTGAAATCAGCCTTGTCTCTAAGCTCATGAATTTCAAATTTACCTTTGCCTGCAGTAGCACTTTAAATAAATGACCAACGACTTGGTTTCCCTAGGGTCAAACTCAAAAGTTTGAAGCTATGTAGCTAGAGGCAGTCATAGAAGAGCCACCATGTAAAGCGTCACCCAGGCCTAACAATTTTGAAATCAGCATCGCTCTAAGCTGATGAATTTCAAATTTACTTTTGCAGTAGCACTTTAAATAAATGACAAAGCACTTGGCTTCCCCAAGCGCAAACTCAAAAGTTTGAAGTTATGTAATTTGAGGCAAACATAGATGGGTCACCATGTAAAGCGTGTAATGCTGGGACAGTGTGAGGAATGGGGAAAATATTATATGTCATGTTATTGCTGATGCCCAGCATCCCCCTTTAAGATTCTATGTACTTAGCAAATGTCACACTTTAATACTTAAACATACATAGGCCCTTATCTCCCCCAGGAAGGAGAATTAGCATTTGTTGAGCCAAGCGCAGATCACAGACTCCCTGTTGATTCTCTTACACCCCTGGACCGGGAAGGACCCACTGGGTCTAAAGCAGAGGTGACCCCTGGAGATAGCTTCCTCTCATCAAACAGAAGCACCTCAGAAAACCGACACCAACACAAATCGGACCATAGCTGGGCCACTGCCAGATACCATAACCAGAATGGGCCCACAAAATTGCACGTGGAGGTACGATTCTCAGGGCCATACGACCAGGGAAAGCTAAAAAAATGGAGATCTCTGGTTCTGACCCATCTAGGGACTCAACGACTTGATTTCCTTAGGCTCAAACTCAAAAGTTTGAAGCTATGTAGCTAGAGGCAAACATAGAAGGGTCACCATGTAAAGCGTCACCCGGGCCTAACAAAAAAACAGAAATCACCACCACTTGGTTTCCCCCCAGACTGAAGCATGTCTACAAAACTCTTCAGTCGCCCGACGCTCTGGTGTTTCTCCCGGATCTTTGTTGACATTGTCTCCATGACGATACGCGCTATGAAGCCTTTCTTCTACCATCGCATGCATCATAAGAGAAGGATGGTGTTTATAGGTCTCCAAAATTGGAAGTTTTTTTTTTTTTTTTTGCGAGGAAGAATTAGACCTTCTTTTGTAGCCTGTAATTATTCAATCCACCGGGAAACATCCCCGTGGGATACGTCGGCACTATAGAATAATAAAAACATCTTAACAAATGCACTGGTCCAGCTGTCTCGTCTCTCCCGAGCCGTTGTCTTAATTTAATGATTCAATTCTAAAATAAGGCTTCTCTCTCTCTCTCTCTTCGTCCTGGAACGACGACCCAGCATTTAACCTTCTCCGTGTCAGACTACTGTACGCTGCCTTGTTTTGTCTGAGCTAGGTGAACTGAAGAATCACTTGAAAGGATTTAAGATGAATATATTAGGAAAGGAAACACCTGATGTTGCCATGGCGATGGTATAGAATTTTTTTTTTTTTTTGGGAGGGATAATTCCAAACATTTGAGACAATGGACCCGGATTGTGAGGTTGCCAGAGCTTTTTAGCTGTTAGCGTCTGTTTGTTAGAGGGACGAGGCTTTGTCGACGTGCCTGTCTTTTGTTCAATTTTTTTTTTGTGTGTTCTATCATTTTGGGGAGGTGGGTGGGAGGGTATAGAGGACACAAGTGCTGCTTTACCAAAAAGGGCCCTTTTGGAGACAAAATACGAGTGTGCTTCTGGCGCTATTGATTTTTTTTTCGCAGCGGCTGATATTTCAATCTGGGTGCAGTATGACTGAGACTGTACGCACACTGTCAAGAAGAAATATGATCGTGTCTTAAAAGATTAATAATGCTGCCGGTCCTCTGGAGGCTTATCTTAATTCACTGGCCTGTTCCCTGGCATGTTCTGTAATTTATCTCGTCTGATTTGAATAGCAAATGGCAATCGGCCGCCATTAGGGAAATGGGCATCATTTTTATTGATCCGCCATGAGCTGGGGTTTTTATTTAAGGAGAACAGCAAAACACTATTAACAGTCGGCAGTGGAGGGAGAGAAAACAAGGGGAGGCATCTTCCAAGGCGACATATTTTACTAAGATTTGTATTCTTGCTTTCCAGCGGGTTAAGAGCACTCAACGTGACGGCACCCCTCACTGCGAGACCGTCATTTCCAGATCATTTGTTTGCCAAGGCGTTACAGTCACAATTGTGTTCACCACTCAATAAGGAGTAGGCGCTTGCGGGTATGGCTGGGTACCGCTGGTGCCAGGGTTAGACCGCAAAATTGGTCTAGCCAAAGTACTCTGGCTTTAGTCACGGCTTTAATGCTGGGACAGTGTGAGGAATAGGGCAAATATCATATATTGCTGATGCCCAGTTATCCCCCTTTAAGATTCTCTGTACTCAGCAAATGTCACCCTTTGCAATAGTTAGGCACAGAGCTCCCAGGGCGTATAAATCATCCAAGTGCAACGTGGTCCCAAAGCGCATGCACAACGAGTGGAAAAAACACCAGTGTATCCTTCACCCAAAATCACAGACTCTTACCGGATTTCAGCAAATAATATGCCCATACATCAACAGATTCATGCCTATAGGTGGGGTTAATTGGTCAAAACTTGTCAATGTATAAATAAACTTCCAGCGAAGAGACCAATTCTCTTGCCCACAAAATCCCAAAGCAGTTTGAGGATAAATAAAAGAAAGAAAAAGGCATCAAGCGTAATACTGTAAAAACACCTCAAACCTTTAATCTTATTAAAATGCACTCACAAATATAACAACAACTGTACAGCAGTTAAGAAATGCAGGAGGCTCTCACCAACCCATACGAAAATGGCCAAATCCAGTTAAATCAAGATCCTCGAGAAAAAACGCCACATGCCGCCGACGACATGTTTCGTTGCCTATAGCAACTTTAACGAGGCTTGTTGTTTTATATGTTATTGCAAATGTCACCCTTTATTTCCTCCTGTAGCATTAAGGCTTTCTAGCTATAAACCTGCACAGGACCTAATCTCCACCAGGAAGGAGAATTGGCATTTGTGAGTTGAGCCAAGCGCAGATCACAGACTCCCTGCTGATTCTTTCACACCTCTGGGCCGGGAAGGCCCAGATGAGTCTGAAGCAGAGGTGATCCCTGGCTGTGAGCTTCCTCTCATCAAACAGAAGCACCTCAGACAACCGGCACCAACACAAATCAGACCGTAGCCGGGCCACTGTCTGTCCAGCACCAAGCCAGATACAGAACCAGAACGGGCCCGCAAAATCGCACATAGAGGTACAATTCTCAGGGCCATGCGACCATGGGAACCTAGAGAAATTGAGATTTCCAGTTCTGACCCATCTAGGGACTCCGCCTTTGGGCTGATCGGATGCCCGGCATCCAGCCCAATCGTTTGGTGCCATATCCTGTGCCATTTGACCCCACTGCCCAAAGTTATAACCCCTAAAGTGTTTTAGGTTCTAAAGCAGGTTCCACAACGGGGGGAACGGTCCACTCCACAGAAGTGAGGGGGTGAAAGGGTCCCCGAGGCATAAAAGGGGATGACCTTGAGCCAGCGTTTGTCACTTCTTGGGAGGTCATGCTGCAGCGTGCGTGAGGTGCCCGAACCATCTATGAGCTCTCTACTCACCTCCATGTGGGAGCCCATCATCACTACTCAGCAACTGCATTTTAAGGTAACTCTGATGTTGGCGACATGCACCAGGGCCCCTGGCCTGGGTAAAGCAGAAAGGTGTGGGTTGCCATTGGCAGATGGTGGACCCATGGTCCCAACTATGGGCCACCCTACACCCCTTCCGGGAGTGGTCCAACCATTTCTTGGAAGATTCCCCCCAGGGTAGACTCCCCATCCAGGGGATTCAGTTTATGGTGCTGGAGGTTAGGCAGGCACCAACTCGAGGCTACCTCCTTAAACTGTGTTGGCGACATGCACCAGGCACCATAATCAAACGTCTGTTATCACTGCCTAGTGTGCGCTCATTGCATTAAAAACTTTATTTAACTTGAACGATCTATTTGCCTTAGCCAAGAATCTATGTGTCCGCAGCCTTGCTGGACCATATAGTCCCAATACGGACGGTGCTTTGGAGAAAGCGGGCTGCATGATCGGAGGTCCTGATCGTTAGTTGGATCACGTGACCGCGGTTCCCTGACAGACTGTTATGGGGTCTTGAATAGTGTTGAGCGATCCTGTAAAAGTTCAGCAAGTATGGCTACCAGAACTTGACCCGAAACCAATTGAAAATAATTGTGGCCCGAGCTTGATCACCCAAAAATGGCTGTAAAATGGGGTAGAGGGCTGCAAATGGGTGTAATAACAGGGTGATTGCCCTACAAAATGGGGTAGGAAAAGACTCAGTATCCCCCCTCTGCCAAAAAGGCAATGTGCAGAATCCCCCAATCCCCTATAACAGGCAGTGTGCTGAATTCCCCCAATAACTACATAACAGGCTGAGTGGCAGAACCCACCATAACATACAGTTGGCAGAATCCCCTCATAACATTCTGTGTGGCAGAATCCCCCATAACATGCTGAGTGGCAGAATCCCCCCATAACATGCTGAGTGGCAGAATCCCCCCATAACATGCTGAGTGGCAGAATCCCCCCATAACATGCTGAGTGTCAGAATCCCCTCATAACATTCTGTGTGGCAGAATCCCCCCATAACATGCTGAGTGGCAGAATCCCCCCATAACATGCTGAGTGCCAGAATCCCCCCATAACATGCTGAGGGGCAGAATCGCAATAACATGCTGAGTGGCAGAATCCCCCCATAACATGCTGAGTGGCAGAATCCCCCCATAACATGCTGAGTGGCAGAATCCCCCCATAACATGCTGAGTGGCAGAATCCCCCCATAACATGCTGAGTGGCAGAATCCCCCCATAACAGGCTGAGTGGCAGAGTCCCCCCATAACAGGCTGAGTGGCAGAATCCCCCCATAACAGGCTGAGTGGCAGAATCCCCCCATAACATGCTGAGTGGCAGAAACTGGCTGGGCGCTGTAGTCCCATGTCGTAACAGCTTGTCCCTCACCTATGCCACGCCTGCTCCCCTTCCTGACAGGTTGGTGGGCGGGCGGCATAAAGATTCACCGGCCTTGCTGGCTTGATCATAATTTGGTGAGGGGAGAATTGAAAGCTGGTCAATGGCCTGCTTTTCGGGTTTGACTGAATGCCGAACCCGAACACAGACTGTTCGGGGAGCCGAACTTTGCGGTGCTGGTTCGCTCAACACTAGTATTGAATAAGTCCAGCCTCCCTTTATTTCATACAAGATGTCCACGTTCCAAGTCAGAGACCAGTCCTACAGTAGTCCTCCAAATGGGGGTACCTACCTGAGCTCCACTCAACCGGCTGAACTGAAGTGTAAAAGCGGATACTCATGAGCGTGCAGAGCGTTATGGATATTGGTAGTGGTGGGGATCAGTACTGGACTGGGCTAATTGGCCAGCACCACCCAGCTTCCCTTACTGGACGGACTCCTGGGCCCTATAGAGTGAGTAACCGGCAGCGCCATAAAGGACTGTTAACACAAAGTATGCAAGTCCTTTTGCACCCTAATCCAGCATCCTTCTGGCCATGCCAAGGATAGACTGTCCAGCCTAAGTAATTAATGGCAAAGCTTTAAAGTGGACCAACACCCAGGATTTTGACTATCCTGGGTTTTGGTCCACTTCAGGGGGGCACCCCAGTTAGGGGTGCCCCGCTGTGTAAAACCCCCCAGAAGGCCCCCAAAACTCACCTCACCACGCTCCCACGTAGCCACGGACAAGCGGCGGACAAGACAGCGCGTCCGCCGCGCCTCCCGCGCACCGCTCTGACAGTGCGCGCGCCCGCGCCGGCCATTCACAAACTGCCGGCGCGGGGGCGCGCACGCCTAGAGGGGCGCGCGGGAGGCGCCCGCTGCCGCCGCCGATGACGTAAGGTTTTGGGGGGGGTCCCTCACCGCGGGACATCCCGATCTCGGATGTCCCGCGGTGAGGGAGGTGATCGGCCCGGGAATCTTATAGATTCCCGGGCCGATCACCCCTGGGTGACAGTCCACTTTAAAGCGGACCAAAACCCAGCGCGATCGTCCCAGGAATCTATAATCTATTCCCTCCCCCCCAGGGCATCCAAAATTGGGATGCCCCGCTGTGTGAAACCCCCCAGGTCGAAGCGTTCACTTACCTTGTTTCCCGGTCCAAAGGCGCATGTGCGAGCCGCGGCCGCTATCCCTCTAGCAGGGCGCGTGCCCGCACCAGGCATTTATGCTCCCTGTTAGAGGGAAGTGGGGGATGCAGCCACCAGCGCGCTCTGAGCCTCTGGCCTTAGACCCTGGCTTAGACAGGGTGACGTCAGCAGCTCTGAGCGCCGATTGGACGAGCGTCCGCGCATGCGCCGTAGGACCGGGAAGAGGTGACTTGCGCTCAGTAATCTGGAGGGTTTTATACAGTGGGACACTCCCGATTGGGGTGCCCTGGGGGAATGGACCAAAAACCAGGTTTTTGACTATTCTGGGTTTTGGTCCATAACCCCTGGGAACCCCGATCGGGGATGCCCCGCTGTGTGAAACCCTCCAGATCACCGAGCGCAACTCGCCTCTTCCCACTTCAATGTTGTACCAGTGTTTGGGGTCTTAGATAAGTAAAGCCTTCCTTTATTTTGTCAGCGACCAGACCTGGTGACATACATCTCCCCTCCAACTACCTCAAAGGGTCCCACCTGACCTCCACTCAGTTGGCTTAAAGTGGACCAAAACCCAGGATTTTGACTGTGTGAAACCCCCCCAGATCGCCTAGGGCAACTCACCTCTTCTCAGGCCTGTGGTGCATGTGCGGCCGCTCGTCCAATCAGCACACTTGGATCTGTTGACGTCACACCGTCCAAGGCCAGCGCGCTGATGGCCACATCCTCTGCTTCCCTCTAACAGGGAGCGTGCCCGCGTCGGCCATTCACAAATGCCTGGCGCAGGCACACGCCCTGCTAGAGGGATAGCGGGTATGCGGCCGTGGCTCACGCATGCGCCATTGGACCCGAAAAGAAGGTGAGTTTATGGGCGACCACGGGGGGTTTCACACAGCAGGGCATCCCGATTTTAGATGCTCCGGGGGGATGGAATTAATTGGTCCAGGAATCTTATGGATTCCTGGCCCGATCTCTGTGGGTTTTGGTCCACTTTAACTGAATTTTAGCAGGTTTAAAATGTGACCTTGTTGTTGTACGAGCAGGTTGATGCAGGTTATATAAATATTTGTAGTGTTTGTGTCGTGACATGAGGAGCTGCCCTTGCCATGTTGGTGTATTTAGCTTCCTGAGCTATTGAGCTGTGATGGTCGTCCATTTAACACCCTATATTATAACTACCAACTTTTCAGGGTTAAATTAGGTCACGCCCCCTCATTGAGGGATGGATAGGAGATAGGATGTAACAGTTACAACAATAGAAACACTTTAGGTTATGTTAAACCAGACCTTCAGCATCATTTAATGAAAAGCCCAAACCCATAAAAAACTATTCCCCAGCATCTAAAATTAATATATTTAAAGATTTTAGCCACTTTTTATTCTTTCCCCCCCTGGGCTGCAACTCTGTTCAGGACTCTAGGATACGGATGCCACCATCTTGTCTAAGTAGCATCACATATTGAGGAGAATAGAGGGGTGAAAAGTGCAGGAGGTGGGGTTATAGTTGCGCTTTGCACAGACAGAGCAGAGCTGGGGGGGTCAGGAAAAGGACAGCAATCCCAGAATGCAGAGCGACACAGTCAGAAGACACTTCCTGTCTGCAGGCAGCCTGAGACTCCATGAGCCGCCATCTTGGATGTTTAAAGGCTCATAACATGCAGTAGATGCAGTTAGGATGATTTTTATTGTGAGCAATCGGTATAAAGAGGGTGGGGGAAACATACAAGATAGGCTCTTATTCAGGGTGAGGGTCCGCTTTAAGAATAGGCAAATGAATCATTTATTGAGGCAGATCTGCATGTTACACCTCAAAGAGGGGCAATATGTAAATTAAGCCACACCCTCTCATTGAGGGATGGATGAAGCCACGTCCCCCATTGAGAGATAGATGAAGCCACACCCCTTACTGAGGGATGGATGAACCCACGCCCCCTTATTGAGGGATGAATGAAGCCACACCCCTTACTGAGGGATGGGTGAAGCCACGCCCCCTCATTAAGGGATGTATAGGAGATAGGATGTAACAGTTACAATAAAAACACTTTGAATAGGCAAATGAATCATTTATTGCTGCAGATCTGCATGTTACCCCTCAAAGAAGGACAGAGAATTACAACGAGGGACCGGGGGACATGGACTCTAAAGAGGGACAGTCCCTCCAAATCAGGGACACTTGGAGGGTATGCTATATTATTACAATTCATGGGTAGGCACTCACAGACATGGCTGGAAACACGTGGGACCAAGATTTGACCTCAAAATTTGCATAGGCTGAGGTCATAGAGTATATAATGAGGGCTAAATCTGATGGTGGCCCACTTCACAACCGTGTATTATTAACTCTCAAGAGGCGGCACTCAAATGTCTAGCTGAATATTTAATTGCCAGAGTTAGACTATAAAAGCTGTTTTGCCAAATTTGCAATCATAAATGGCAACAGTGTCACCAGTGGTGGTGCATTGACCTAAGGAGCTTTCCTTATGATGTTCACCCGTTGGGTTGGTTGTTTTGCTTTGTGGGCTAAAGTTTTATGTTGAATAATGGAGGCTAAATTCAAAACCAATATTATAAGCAGGCCACAAGCTCTTCTGCACAAGCCCCCCCCCCCCCGGGCTTTGAGAGGGCAGTTATAGGAAAACAGGCTCATTCCGACTCACCCAGATGGAAGCAATGGAATCCTGTAGACAGCTCCATGATCCTTGTGTGTGTCTGTGATGGATGTTTTCTTTACTCCATAAGGCTTGGCAGATAGCTTACTCGGTTACTCTTAGATCACATGGATACGTTTTCAAAAGCTTTATTTCAGTACAGAATCTTGTTACAGTAGACATGTACATTCAATGCAGCAGGAAACTTGTGGTGTAATCCGTACAGCAACAACAGGTAAAAGGACTGTAGCTGCAGGAGGGAGCAGCAGGTGTGCACTGCTTGGATCCAGATTAGAAATGACAGAAAGGGAGGGGAAGAAGGGAGGAGTTACTTGCATCAGAGGAAGACTAAGGGAGCCTGGAAGGGACAAGGGGGATTATAGGCACACTGCTGAGCCTATGCAAATAAACATATATTAAACTGTTACCTCGGGTAAATCAAAACACACGTCGTGTGACATGACAAGGCCTGTGACCAGAATATGGCAGGTTCGATTCCCAACCATGGGACATGGCTGAAGTGCCCTTGAGCAACCTAACCCCCAATTGCTCCCCGGGCGCTGAGTTTAGGGCAGCCCACTGCTCCGGGCACGTGTGCACTTCACTGCCCCTTAGTTTGTAATTCACTTGTGTATAGTCACTCACATGGGCCTTGATTCACTAAGAGTTGGAAAAAATCCTCATGGTAGAAAAAGATTCAATTCATGAAAAAAAAAGCCTAAGAATTTCACTGTTAGTGAATCACCAGATAAAAAGACAATGGAAGTCAATGGCACTTTTTACTCTTGAAAAATGTATTGAACTTTTCACTCCTTATTAGTCTGTAGTAAAAAGTGCCATTGACTTTCATTGGCCTTGATTCACAAAGAGTTGAAAAAAAACTCTCATGGTAGTAAAAAATTTAATTCATGAGAAAAAAGCCTGAGAATGTCACTGTTACTGAATCACCAGATAAAAAGACAATGAAAGTCAATGGCAGCTTTTACTACAGTGTAGAAAGGAGTAAACAGTTCTCTACTTTTCTTAGGAGTAAAAAAAGCCCCATTGACTTTCATTGTTTTCTTAGCGGGTGATTCAGCAACAGTGACATTCTCAGGCTTTTTTCTCATGAATTGAATCTTTTACTACCATGAGAAATGTTTTCTACCTTTATTAAATTGAGGCCTTTGTGATTTAAGGCCATGGTGTTTATTCACTGGTGTGTACACGGAGTTGTTTACAGTGCACGGATGGGTAAAATGCGGGGAAGGAATTCCATGTGTGCGTTGGTGCACAATGGCCACTATTGCAGTATTATTTTTTAAAAAAATGGGGCGAGGGGTTGTGGCAAGTCACCTGCCAGCAGAGCAGTAGCTAGGCTTTCTGGCACCCAGGGCAAAGATTCAAAATGGCGCCCCCCACCTGTGCTCAGGCCCCCCTTTGGCGCCCCCCAGACCTGCTGCACCCGGGGCAAGTGCCACCCCGCTTTCCCTTATCTACACCCCTGCATGCCAGCCTCTCCTGCCATGTGATGGTGTCTCATGGACCCCTTACTAGTTCACACAGAGGTACATGTAAAAAAATAACACACACACAATAAAGTATCACAATTTCTAAATTTTTTCTTCCTCTACTTACCTCCGATTCAACACAGATCCTGATGTCGCACACTGCGCTGATCACTGTCCCGCGCTGCTGTAGCCTTTTTGCCCTTGAGTTCTTAGAAGCTCATGGGGTTAACCTATGACTTTGTAGGCTATCGCCCTTAATTTGTGTGTTTATTTGTATTGATATTTATAGCGTCTACTGCACCACCGGCCGCCACAGCTTGAAGACCATATTGATTATCACGCAACTTGCTTTGTATCAACAGTAATTGGATTTGCCTCGTCCTCCGGAGGTTCTGTGTGTTTTTCTTGTCTAATATGGAGGATGTTTGGTATTTGTTATGACAGCCGGGACCTCAACCTGTAAAGCAAAGACCTGTGTTGGTGGTCTTTGGCTTTGTTCTATCGCCCGGTATTTGTGACTGGTAGGATGAGCCATTGTTTTACTTTTAGGTATCAGTTTAGAAGGTTCCCGATGTGTGTTTCTTATCACGTCGACACTCAGCTTTTGCCTACTATATATTCTTGACTGGTTAGTAGGCAATCACCGGTCTCCCTGGATAAAGGTGGTGACAAAGTTAGACCTCAACATCTGCCTAACTTAAAGTTTTTTCTCATACCTGACCTAATTTTTCACCAGTGATGGATGTGAAGGAACAATCCAGTTTAAATGTGAAAAACCCACAGATACAAGTCCGGAGTTCCCCTTTATTTCCCCCTGTTAAGGCTTCTAGTCATAAACATGTACAGGACCTAGGAGAATTAGCATATATGAGTTGAGCCAAGCGCAGATCACAGACTCCCTGCTGATTCTCTAACACCTCCAGCCTGGGAAGGCTCAGATGGATCTGAAGATGGTATGACCCCTGGCTGTTAACCCCGTCACATCAAAAATTAGAGCCGCAGACCAGCGGCACCATCACAAATTGGACCCATAGCTGGGCCACCATGTGTCCCAGCACCAAGCCAGGTACAGAACCAGAGCCGGCTCACAAATCCGCATGTAGAGGTAGGTTTCTCTGGGCCCTGCGACAAGGGAAACCTAGAGAAATGGAGATCTAAGGTTCTGACCAATTTAGGGACCGGCATGTAGCCCAATCGTTTGGTGCTGTATCCGGAGCCATACGAGCCCCCTGCACAAAGTTATAACCCCTAAAGGGTTTTAGGGGCTAAAGCAGGCTCCACAACGGTGGGAGGGGACAATCCGTCCCACAGAAGGGAGGGAGTGAAAGGATCCCGAGGCATAAAGGGGGATGACCCTGGGCCAGACTTTTGTCACTTCTAGAGAGGTCACGGGTCACGCGTGCTGGAGGTGCCCATCAACAAGCTTGCCACTTAATCACCTCTTAATCACCACTACTCTGCAACTGCTTCTTAAGGTAACTGACTATTATATATCTCTGTGTAACTCGCTGTAACCTGTAACCCACTACTCAGAACAGCATTTGTATTCATTCATATTCCATCATAGCCATAGCCTAGTGTGCTTATAGCATTAAAACCTTTATTTAACTTGAGCGATCTTTTTGCCTTAGCCAAGAATCTGTGTCCGCAGGCTATGGGCCTGGTAGTCAAACGGGCGGGGGTTGGGGAAAGCAGGTTGCGTGTCCAAAGGTCCCTGATTGATAGTGGGATCTCGTGACCCGCGGTTCCCTGACAATGGGATTTTGGGACTCTATTATGTCCTACAGTATTTAAACTTTATGGGCGAGAGCAATGTTCTCCAACCGTCCTCCTCAAGGCCCACCAACAGGTCATATCTTGTAGATCTCCACATAGCCGCCTCTATAGTTCTGCTGCTGCTCTAATTACTTGATCTGCTCATCTCTGTGGATATCCACAAAACGTGGCCTGTTGCTGGGCCTTGGGGAGGAGCGTTGGAGACCCCTGGGCTAGAGAATATGATCAGTGCTGAATGTGCTGGTGGCCCACTATTACACCATGTAAAAACTTTATGCTGAAGGTCCAATTTAATATAGGGTGGCTAAAGAGACCAAAAGACCCTCTACAAAGGTAAAGTAAAAGTGGCACTTTCCTAGAATGGAAAGTATTTATCTGTCCTCCTATCTGCATCCTCTGCAGGCAGAGGTAGACTGGGATGAAAAAAAGGTCCGGATTTTGAGCCCATGAGCTGCTAAGCCCTGCCCCTGAGGTGCTCCTTAGTCAGTTAGCAAGTGCGTTCATTAGCTGAGGCTTTAGCACATCGCAGGGACAGACCATGGACCTGGCAGGTATGACCACCATGATGGTAATAAACAGGGGCGGACTGGCCATAGGGAGACCTGGGAAAATGCCCAGTGGGCTGCATTGCTTTGGGGCCAGTTGGGTTGCTGCTATTAACACCCACATTAAATCCCTGCCTTTCTTAGTCTACCTTTAACCCACTGTACCCACAAGCCAAGGAATCCCAGTCCCCAATGCTATTGCCCCGGCATCATGGTTGGGGGGCCTTGACATGTCTTGGGCTGGCCAGGGGCGGTAAAATCTAGGGCTGATTTTTAGCCCCATTCCACCATTGGTAATAAAGCTTTTGGTAGGGGCAAATACTGTGGCACAGGTCAACCCAAAAGCAAACTGGCCAGCTGGGAATTCTCCCTATGGATTGTCCGCCCCTGTCTGCTTAGAGGAAAGCAATATGTGGCCACAAAGAGACAACTTAGGGCCTTAAACCTAATTTGCCATGTTGGAGAAAAAAAAGTACAGTATTCGTCGCCTCTGCCCCACCTCCCCCCCATGCCATTATGTTTTCCACTAAATTACAGGTGTGCTTTGCGAAAAGGCCGCGTTTAGCGGGTGGCAGGTGGAAGTGGGATTTTTCAGCCTGAGGAAGTGAGATTTTTACCCACGAAACGAGTGCCTCTGGATGTTGGCAGGCGGTGGGGAGACCCTATTGGTTTGATATTTTGATATTATGGATATTAATTTTATTTGCATTCATCAGTTGGCATGTTAATCCATATAGTGATTTGATCAGATGATATTGCTTTGATAGAGGGACGGCCTTTGTGCTGTTGTGGTTTCTGACTTTGAGACCGGCTATATGAGAGCTGGTTTATATTATTGGCACTATTGCACTTTAAATAGATATCCATTATATTATTCTTGCACATTTTTGCACTCTATCTTGCACTTTTTCCCAACAAATAGTTATTAAAGTGGACCAACACCCAGGGGGGATCGGCCCAGAAATCTATAAGATTCCCGGACCGATCAGATCCCTCCCCGTGGGGCATCCGAAATCGGGATGTCCCGCGGGGAGGAACCCCCCAGGAGGCCCACAAACCTTACCTCAGCCCCGTTCCATCAGCGCATGCGTTTCGCGCTTCCCTCTAGCAGGGCGCGCACCCGCGCCGGCCGTTTGTGAATGGCTGGTGCAGGCGCGCTCCCTGTTAGAGGGAAGCGCGAGACGCGGCCTCCAGTGCTCAGAGCCAGCTGAGCTGGTATGCGCGTCCAGGCGGCCTTGGACGCGCATACCACAGCTGCTCTGAGCGCTGTGATTGGCTGGCGCGGTCAGGTGGGAGCTGGGAGAGGTGAGTTTTTTGGGGCTTTCTGGGGGGTTTCAGACAACGGGGCACCACCGATCGGGGTGCCCCACCGAAGTGGACCAAAACCCAGGATAGTCAAAATCCTGGGTGTTGGTCCACTTTAAATTCATTTAGTATATGGATTTCATGCTGTATTATGATCATGATGAGGCATCAATTTTCTCCCCACCGCTTACGCATCCTGTATGTTTGTATTGTCTTAATGCTTTTTAATGTGTTTTTAATATGTCCATTGTATAGGTTGTGGTTGTAAATACTCAAAAAAGTTTTATATTAATTTTTGATTCTGAGTTGGAGGGGCTCCCCTGTTGTGTTTTTGAGGTATCCTATATATGGCCGTTTGAGCCTGGGAGTAGCACCCTTTATTATACTTTGTGGGTTGTGCAAGCCTCCCCTTTCTTAGCGGGCGGCAGGTGGACCCAACATTCCCACAGATCCTGGGAGTTTTCTACTTCCCATCCATGTCGGGGATCCGTCGCAATGGGTTTGAAGCAGTTAACAAGTGTGTCGTGTAGTGGTTCGCCTTGCTCTCTCACAGTCCCGGCCTCAGCTGCTCCCAGTAGGGTCTCGGTAAATAATGGCGCAGGAGCGCCGACTCGGTGGGAGGTAATGGCTAATTTGGCAGCAGCCTTTCTTAGCCCCATTTGTACATGAAATGTTAAGGAGGTCAGACCCATGGTGACTGTCGCACCAGACACAATCCTTCTTCATTATTGCTCCAGTCTTCTAACCGGCGATTAGAGAAGAGAAGAAAAAAAAATACCGTGGGACACGACCGGGGGAATAAAAGCCATAAAATCAATTGAGAACTGATTCCCCCTTTTTTTTTTAAAAAGGTTCTAATTTCTCCACTGTAAATTGTGATATTTGCATAACTATGTGGTCAGCGTGCAGCAGAAGGCGGCTGATAGCTGTTATTTTCCAATGTTAAAGTGGCTTAATATTGTGCTCTGTCACGGCTTGCGCCCCAATCAATGTGCCAACCCCCCCGAGCGTTTCTCTCACAGAGGTGTGTAAACCGAGAGACCCCGTATTCCCATGTCTGTAACACGCCGCCGTGTGTTAGCCTCCATTGTGATGCCTGCAGAGAATTAGGTAGCTCCCACAATAGCGCCGCTCCTCCACCTTTGGCTCCCCAGCTGTTGGGAAGCTAGTTGAATGGGGGCATTCGGGGTCGTACTGTAGCTTATGGCGGTACAGAGTCCCCACCAAGGAACAGAACGCAATCACGATGCGATGAATTTTATCCCCGACTGTGTATAGAAATATATTATATAAATTCATTATTTATTTAGATAGCTGTAAACTTTATCACAAAATTACATAGTTAATATGGTGGAAAAAAGACATATGTCCATCAAGTTCAACCAAGGGTGCTGGGGTAGGGCAAGTTTTATTTTTAATTTTTATTTTATTATTATTATTTTATTTTTGGTTTTACTTTTCTGATAACCGCTAATAGTAAATGGCTGTAACAAGCTTCTGTGGGAGGCTATTCCACAGATTTATAATTCTTAAGGTAAAGAACGATTGTTTTTATTGATAACTGCTAATATTTACTGTTAATGTTATTTTCTTCTAAATAAGCATCTAAACCTTTTTCGAAGCTGTCAGCGGTTGATGCTGTAACAAGCTTCTGTGGGAGTATATTCCACAGATTTATAGTTCTTATGGTAAAAAAATGATTGCCGCCTCCGA
Organism: Gastrophryne carolinensis; assembly: GCA_027917425.1. Classification (NCBI taxonomy): domain Eukaryota; kingdom Metazoa; phylum Chordata; class Amphibia; order Anura; family Microhylidae; genus Gastrophryne; species Gastrophryne carolinensis. The sequence continues at coordinate 511,434,379 of CM051236.1, read as the reverse complement.
TTGTCTTAGGAATAGGAAGTTTGTTGGTGTACCGTCTCTATGTCTTGTCACCAAATTTCGCTTTAGACAAGTTTTATTACTCGCAACATATGCAACATGTTCCCCTGAGTTAAACCGGACCTTCAGCATCATTTATTGAAAAGCCCAAACCCTTAAAAAATTACATAGTTACGGCCTTATTTATCAAGGGCTAGCGCCAGGTAGTGTCTGACGAGCGCCAGGTACCGCCAGCTAACGGCGGCTACCGAATCAAGTACGCCCGGCGGCGGTCACAATGACGCATTTATCACGCTAAATGAGGCTAGCGCCGGCGAGAGCGTCAGCTAGCGCGGGATTCATCATGTAGCCGACTGCAACGAACAGCGCCGCTGCTAATCCCATCACAGCGCCAGGTATCACCTCTCGCTACCTGGCGTTCTCCAATGCATTTCAATGGAGCAATCTTTAAATAATCATAATTAATTGCTATTAATGTTTTTTTTTTTTTTTTTTTTTTTAATGTCAAAAATTCTGTGACCACTTCTGCAATGTTAGGATTTTTTTTTAAGTAAAAAAAAAAAAAAAATACAAATTGTGCAGAATTGATATTACAGGTCTGATATTCATGTATTCATATTACAAAATGTTTAGTAAAACTTGTATAATTTTTACATAAAAAAAAAAGGTTGTTTGGGGGTTAAAAACTACTTTACACACATCGCCGCCAGCGCTCTGGGGTTTAAACAAGGAATTCACAGCGCAAGAAATTTTTGAGCGTGATTTGTTAATGAATCTGCAGCAAGCCGTTCGCTCTGGCCATTCGCTGTCAGGCGCACCCATACAACGCGGAACCTGTGAAACAGCGACCCCTAACCCCGTATTCAACATTACCGCACACCGACTGAGTCGCTGACAACAAGCAAACCCCGGCCAAGCACAGCGAATACTGGCTGGCGCTGTGACAATCACGCTACTGGCGCTCATCTGTCGCTACCTGGTGCTACTAATGAATTGGCCTCTAAATATGGTTAAAATAACACGTATGTCCATCAAATTCAATCAGGGGTGTTGGGGTAGGGGAAGTTATTTTTTTATTTTTATTCAGCTAATAGTAACTGTTAATGTTATTTTTTTCTGAGACTTTTTTTGAAGCTGTCAGCGGTTGATGCTGTAACAAGCTTCTGTGGGAGGCTATTCCACAGATTTATAGTTTTTATGGTAAAAAAACTATTGTCGCCTCGGGATTTTCTTAGGAACAGGAAGTTTGTTGGTGCCCCATCTCTATCTCTTGTCACAAGATTGCACTTTAGACAAGTTTCATTACTCGCAACATGTTCCCCTCGAGTTATACCAGGCTTTCAGCATCATTTAATAAAAGCCCAAACCCTTAAAAAAACTATTCCCCAGCATCTAAAATTAATATATTTTATGTTTAAGTGACTTTTTATTCTTTTCCCCCACTGGGCTGCAACTCTGTTCAGGACTCTAGTATACGGGTGCCGCCATCTTGCCTCAGAAGCATCACATACTGAGGAGAGGGAGAAGGGGCAAAAGTGCAGGAGGCGGAGTTATAGCTGTGCTTTGCTCAGACAGAGCAGAGCTAGAGTCAGGAAAAGGACAGCAATCCCAGAATGCAGAGCAGCACAGTCAGAAGACACTTCCTGTTTGCAGGCTGCCTGAGACTGGATGTTTAAAGGCTCAGAAAATGCAGCAGATGCAGGTAGGATGATTTTTAATCTGGGCAATCTGTATGTACAGGGTGAGGGAATCATATAAGATAGGCTCTTATTCAGGGTGAAGGTCCGGTTTAAACTTGCTTTATGGGCTAGAGAAGCGTTCTCCAACCCTTCTCCTCAAGGCCCACCAACAGGTTATTACTCACAACATACATAACATGTTCCCCCGAGTTAATGCACAAACAAAAGTCCTGGGGTTAGGAAACATAGTAACATAGTATGTGCGGCTGAATAAAGACTATTGTCCATCCAGTTCAGCCTGTTTATCTCCTTCCAGTGGTCTAGTAGCCATAGCTGGAAATGTTATTACATGCAAGGAGGGCATCCCGGCCACTATAGATCTCCTTCCAGTGGTCTAGTAGCCATAGCTGGTAATGTTATTACATGCCAGGAGGGCATCCCGGCCACTATAGATCTCCTTCCAGTGGTCTAGTAGCCATAGCTGGAAATGTTATTACATGCCAGGAGGGCATCCCGGCCACTATAGATCTCCTTCCAGTGGTCTAGTAGCCATAGCTGGAAATGTTATTACATGCCAGGAGGGCATCCCGGCCACTATAGATCTCCTTCCAGTGGTCTAGTAGCCATAGCTGGAAATGTTATTACATGCCAGGAGGGCATCCCGGCCACTATAGATCTCCTTCCAGTGGTCTAGTAGCCATAGCTGGAAATGTTATTACATGCCAGGAAGGCATCCCGGCCACTATAGATCTCCTTCCAGTGGTCTAGTAGCCATAGCTGGAAATGTTATTACATGCCAGGAGGGCATCCCGGCCACTATAGATCTCCTTCCAGTGGTCTAGTAGCCATAGCTGGTAATGTTATTACATGCCAGGAAGGCATCCCAGCCACTATAGATCTCCTTCCAGTGGTCTAGTAGCCACAGCTGGTAATGTTATTACATGCCAGGAAGGCATACTGGCCATTATAGATCTCCTTCCAGTGGTCTAGTAGCCATAGCTAGTAATGTTATTACATGCAAGGAGGGCATCCCGGCCACTATAGATCTCCTTCCAGTGGTCTAGTAGCCATAGCTGGTAATGTTATTACATGCAAGGAGGGCATCCCGACCACTATAGATCTCCTTCCAGTGGTCTAGTAGCCATAGCTGGTAATGTTATTACATGCAAGGAGGGCATCCCGGCCACTATAGATCTCCTTCCAGTGGTCTAGTAGCCATAGCTGGTAATGTTATTACATGCAAGGAGGGCATCCCGACCACTATAGATCTCCTTCCAGTGGTCTAGTAGCCATAGCTGGTAATGTTATTACATGCAAGGAGGGCATCCCGGCCACTATAGATCTCCTTCCAGTGGTCTAGTAGCCATAGCTGGAAATGTTATTACATGCAAGGAGGACATCCCGGCCACTATAGATCTCCTTCCAGTGGTCTAGTAGCCATAGCTGGAAATGTTATTACATGCCAGGAGGGCATCCCGGCCACTATAGATCTCCTTCCAGTGGTCTAGTAGCCATAGCTGGAAATGTTATTACATGCAAGGAGGGCATCCCGGCCACTATAGATCTCCTTCCAGTGGTCTAGTAGCCATAGCTGGAAATGTTATTACATGCCAGGAGGGCATCCCGGCCACTATAGATCTCCTTCCAGTGGTCTAGTAGCCATAGCTGGTAATGTTATTACATGCAAGGAGGGCATCCCGGCCACTATAGATCTCCTTCCAGTGGTCTAGTAGCCATAGCTGGTAATGTTATTACATGCAAGGAGGGCATCCCGGCCACTATAGATCTCCTTCCAGTGGTCTAGTAGCCATAGCTGGAAATGTTATTACATGCCAGGAGGGCATCCCGGCCACTATAGATCTCCTTCCAGTGGTCTAGTAGCCATAGCTGGAAATGTTATTACATGCCAGGAAGGCATCCCGGCCACTATAGATCTCCTTCCAGTGGTCTAGTAGCCATAGCTGGTAATGTTATTACATGCCAGGAAGGCATCCCAGCCACTATAGATCTCCTTCCAGTGGTCTAGTAGCCACAGCTGGTAATGTTATTACATGCCAGGAAGGCATACTGGCCATTATAGATCTCCTTCCAGTGGTCTAGTAGCCATAGCTAGTAATGTTATTACATGCAAGGAGGGCATCCCGGCCACTATAGATCTCCTTCCAGTGGTCTAGTAGCCATAGCTGGTAATGTTATTACATGCAAGGAGGGCATCCCGACCACTATAGATCTCCTTCCAGTGGTCTAGTAGCCATAGCTGGTAATGTTATTACATGCAAGGAGGGCATCCCGACCACTATAGATCTCCTTCCAGTGGTCTAGTAGCCATAGCTGGTAATGTTATTACATGCAAGGAGGGCATCCCGGCCACTATAGATCTCCTTCCAGTGGTCTAGTAGCCATAGCTGGTAATGTTATTACATGCAAGGAGGGCATCCCGACCACTATAGATCTCCTTCCAGTGGTCTAGTAGCCATAGCTGGTAATGTTATTACATGCAAGGAGGGCATCCCGGCCACTATAGATCTCCTTCCAGTGGTCTAGTAGCCATAGCTGGTAATGTTATTACATGCAAGGAAGGCATCCTGGCCACTATAGATCTCCTTCCAGTGGTCTAGTAGCCATAGCTGGAAATATTATTACATGCAAGGAGGGCATCCCGGCCACTATAGATCTCCTTCCAGTGGTCTAGTAGCCATAGCTGGAAATGTTATTATATGCAAGGAGGACATCCTGGCCACTATAGATCTCCTTCCAGTGGTCTAGTAGCCATAGCTGGTAATGTTATTACATGCAAGGAGGGCATCCCGGCCACTATAGATCTCTTTCCAGTTGTCTAGTAGCCATAGCTGGAAATGTTATTACATGCAGGGAGGGCATCCCGGCCACTATAGATCTCCTTCCAGTGGTCTAGTAGCCATAGCTGGAAATATTATTACATGCAAGGAGGGCATCCCGGCCACTATAAATCTCTTTCCAGTGGTCTAGTAGCCATAGCTGGAGATGTTATTACATGCAAGGAGGGCATCCTGGTCACTATATATCTCCTTCCAGTGGTCTAGTAGCCATAGCTGGAAATATTATTACATGCAAGGAGGGCATCCCGGCCACTATCGATCTTCTTCCAGTGGTCTAGTAGCCATAGCTGGTAATATTATTACATGCAAGGAGGGCATTCCGGCCACTATAGATCTCCTTCCAATGGTCTAGTAGCCATAGCTGGTAATATTATTACATGCAAGAAGGGCATCCCGGACACTATAGATCTCCTTCCAGTGGTCTAGTAGCCATAGCTGGAAATAATATTACATGCAAGGAAGGCATCCCGGACACTATAGATCTCCTTCCAGTGGTCTAGTAGCCATAGCTGGAAATATTATTACATGCAAGGAGGGCATCCAGGACACTATAGATCTCCTTCCAATGGTCTAGTAGACATAGCTGGTAATGTTATTACATGCAGGGAGGGCATCCCGTCCACTATAGATCTCCTTCTAGTGGTATAGTAGCCATAGCTGGAAATGTTATTACATGCCAGGAAGGCATCCCGGCCACGGTGGAGTACAACTGATGAAGAACCACTGGACACAGTAGATTATTAAGTTGTTCCCAAAGTCTATGAGAAGCATCAGTTCTCACCAGGGCCAGGGGTGTTCTTTTGGGAGAACTACAGTAGATGCAAGTGTCTCAGGCACAGAACCTCAAACAACACAGCAGTGAAGAAGAAATCCAGGCTAGCAGCCACAGAGTGGAGTCGGCAGAGTAGTTGAGGGGAGCCAGTTTGGGTTCATTGGTCCAAAATACGAGCCAGTCATATTTAACATAGAAACATGCACACAAACTCGGCCTGCCAACTGACCCTCATTTTTTGTTGCCTGCACACAACCTCTGTTTGCTGACTGTTTAAACCACTTGCCTGTCCAGTGCTTTATTATTATAGATCTTTCCTTCGGCCTTGCCTGCCATCCAACTATGATTCCTTGCTGACTACACACAACCTTTGCTTTCCAACTGACACCTATTCCTTTATTCTAAGTATGTCACACACCCCGCTTCAAGATATCCATAACATGTGGGTATTACCGACCTGAAGAGGGCGTTCTGCAGAGATGATAGCAAAAAGAAAGCCCCTCCCTGATCCATAAATACCTGGGACCTCCCACTCATCACCCAGTCTTCCATCTCTGCAGACGGCGAGCAAGTCAGAAGATGATGGCTCCTCCTTGCACAGGGGGAATTGAGGTAGCCGGGTCCTTCCCGGCCCGCTTTTGATTTCTATTTCCGCCCAGATCCCTCTTTCTTATTACTATACATGCCTCCCAACCTTGGCTGAGGTCTGGGCGAGGGTAGAACAGCACATTAGGTGCTCAGGAGCTAAGCTCCACCGTGAGACCCTGTACCAAAGGGTAGGCGGTTTTCCGGGCTGGTGACCCCGGTTTGGGATGCCCTGTCCCTCGGCCCTTTACCCCTGGTAGTGTCCCCCTCTGCGGTTGCCCTTCTCCTTGTGGGGGGGGGGGGGGGGTGTTTTGGGGCTTTTATTGTGTGTGTAGTGCTTTTACTTTTTGTGCTGGCTGAGGAGATCCTTCTCCTCAGCCTGGTTCTTGGAGGCGGGGCCGGGCGCGGACTTGCTACACCGCGGCCCGCCTGTGTGTGGCTTTACATGTAACCGGCGCCGCGGTCGCCGCCATTACCGCGGCGCCGGCACCCTTTCACTTGCAGCGCGCGGGTGAGGAGTTTTCTCCTCACATACCGGAGTTGGGGGGCGGGGCCGGGTGTCGGAGCGTCGCCGCGGCCCGCCCCCCCTCCTTTCTTGCGGTCTGTTCACCGGCACCGCAGCATACCGCTGCGGCGCCGGTCCTTGTTCCTTTGTGTCGTGAGGGGAGATCTCCCCTCACGCTTGTGTTGGTGGGGGCGGGACCGGGCTTTCGGCGGGACGCCGAGGCCCGCCCCCGTTCGGCAGGCGCCGCCGCGGAGCCTGGCGGTGACATGGAGGGGGGGCGGGGCCATGGATACTCGCGCTCCCTGCGTTGGCCACGCCCCCCTTCTCTTCTCTTCTCTCCCTCATGCTGTTGCTGGTGCTGGCTCCTGTGGGACGGTCGCCATCTTGCAAGGAAGCACCGTGAGTGGCCCTGTGGGCCCCATCTCTTTTTTACTCTCTGTGTATTTTTCATTTTGCTGATAGCCTTTTCTGTTGTGTCTTTCAGATAGACCCACGTTAGGTTTAGGGTTTCTCCCGGTCCTAGGGTACCTGGGTTACCTTTCCCTATTTCAAATCCTCCCACTTGGGACATTAAAGGGGCATCCCGGGTTGCTTATACGCGTAATTCCCTTGGTCTTAGCGACTACACACAAGTTCACCATATGGAGGCATCCCCGGATTCTGGGCTCAGTATACCCTCGGGGCAATTCCGGAAGTGTATGTGGTGCAGGGTATCCATTACTGGGGATGATGTACTTCTGTGTATACCTTGTGCACAGCAAACTATTACGCGGCAGTCCGAACCCCAGGCGTCTGGGTCAGCACCGCCGGTCGCTTCCTCTCCTCCTCCCAGCTTGATACGCACCCCGTGTGACGTTGTCATGGGTAGGGAGCTACAATCTGAGATGCGCGCCAGATTGGCCAACCGTGAAAAATTAATTTCCAGCTCGGCCGTCCGTAAGGCTCCGGCTAGAGAAAGCATTTGTCGCCGGCTCCGCCGGCGGATGATTTTGATGGTGTTAATAATTTGGACTATTCTGATTATTCCCCGCTAGAGGAAGGGGAGGTTTATGAGGACTCTGATAATTCAGACGATGAGCAGTTTTTTGGCGCTGATGCTGAGCTGGGGGACTTGGGGAGATCCTCGGATACTCCTAACGCTCTGGCTCAGATGTTTGAGGTTTTGGCTATTTCTCCTCCTGTGGAGGCTCCACAGCAGAAGGGTGAGTTTTTTGAGGAATCCAGGCCGCGCTTGGAATTTCCTAATCAAAGACACTTTGACAAAATTATTGCTAAGGAATGGGACAGGCCGGCTCGGCTCCCTGGTAGTCCTCAGGGGTGGGATAAGAAATATCCCTTCCCTTCGGATACGGTTAAGCGTTGGGCATCCCCCCCCGAGGGGGATGCACCGGTTTTGGGGTTGTCCAACACTTCTGTTTTAAATAATCCTGATTGTTCCACCCTCAAAGATGGAGAGGATAAACGCATTGACCAGATGGCTTGTCATGGTTTTGCTAGCGTTGGGTCTGCCATGCGGCCCGTTTGCGCTTCGGCGCTGATGGTGGTGGCCGCCAGGTCCGTGGTCAGGGACCGGTTGACTTCTGCCGGGCTTCGTCCTGGTAGTGACGAGTTCCTTGGCCTTAGACGGTGTGAGTTGTTTTTGTCTTTTGTATTAGCCGCCTTGGATGACACTTTGATGATGTGTGGTAGGACGTCAGCTCTCGGTGTGGTTGCGCCAGTGGGCGGCCGATTTTATGTCCAAAAAGTCGCTGACGGCTCTACCTTTTGTTGGATTACGGCTCTTTGGAGAAAAATTGGATTCTGTCACCAAGGGTGGTAGGTTACCTCAACGCAAGAAACAACGCCGTCCCTTTCGGGGGGCGCCTTCCTTTACCCCTTCCTTTCGTGGGGCCAGATCTGGCAGGGGATTTGCCTTCCCCTCCTCCAGAGGAGATTCCGGGAACAGGGGCAGAGGACGTGCCCGTCCAGGTTACAGTTGGGGCTCTAAGCCCAAACCTGCTGCTAAGCCAGCTCAGCAATGAGGGGGCGCCCTCACCCATGCGGGTGGGGGGACGGCTGCGACACTTCTCCCAGGTCTGGGATCAGGAGGTCTCGGACAGTTGGATCCGGGGAGTGGTGTCTTCCGGTTACAAGCTGGAGTTCGAGTTACGTCCCCCTTCCAGATTTTTCAGGTCTCGGGTGCCTTCGGAACCTCTGGCCGCGCAGGGGCTCCTGGTGGCAGTAGAGAGTCTTATGGACATGGCTGTCATTTGCCCAGTGCCCGTCTCGGACCAGGGCAGGGGTTTTTATTCCAATCTGTTCACGGTACCCAAGAAGGACGGATCGGTCCGACCCATCTTGGATCTGAAGTTTCTAAACAGGTTCATCCGGCCGCGGAAATTCCGCATGGAAACGCTGCGTTCGTCTATCCACTCTTTCGTCAGGGAGACTTTCTGACGTCCATAGACATCAAGGACGCTTACCTACACGTTCCGATTTTTCCAGCACACCAGAGGTTTCTCAGGTTCGTGGTGGAGGATCGGCATTTTCAGTTTGTGGCACTCCCTTTCGGTCTCACCTTGGCTCCTTGGGTGTTCACCAAGGTGCTGGCGGGGGTGATGGCTCTACTCAGGGTTCAGGGTATCCGCATTGTGCCCTATTTGGACGATCTTCTGATTATGGCTTCTTCCTTCAACCAAGCGGAGTTGGACACCAGAACTGTGGTATCCACTCTGGAGAGGTTCGGTTGGGTGATCAACTACCCCAAGTCCTCTCTTTCTCCGTCCAAGATTGTCACCTTTCTGGGAATGTCTCTGGACACTTCGCAGGCCAGGGGGTTTCTGCCCCAGGCCAAGATTCTTTTGATTCAGGAGTTGGTTCGGCTTCTCGTGTCGGCCCCTCGTCCGGCCATCCGGCTAGGGATGAGGCTGGTGGGGTTGATGGTGGCCTCATTCGAGGCAGTTCCCTTTGCGCAGTTTCACACAAGGATGCTCCAGCTTCATCTGTTGAAGGTTTGGGACAAGTCTCCGCTATCGTTGGATCAGTCCTTCCGGATGACCCCCCGAGTCCGTCGATCCCTGCAATGGTGGCTGGGGTCTGCCAATCTGTTGAAGGGCAGATCTTTTCTGGCGCCGTGTTGGGAGACGGTCACCACGGATGCCAGTCTGTCAGGTTGGGGGGGTGTTTGGAAGGACCTTCTGTTTTAGGGTCTGTGGGGCCCGCAGGAGGCCCACGAGCCCATCAATGTTCTGGAATTGAGAGCCATCAGGTTGGTTCTGTTTCGTTTGACTCATCAGTTGCAGGGCCTGCCAGTTCAGGTTCGGTCGGACAACCGGACGGCGGTTGCTTACATCAATCACCAGGGAGGGACTCGCAGCAGGAGTGCCCTCAGGGAAGTATCTTTGATTCTGGATTGGGCGGAGAGCCACGTCCCATGTATCTCAGCAGTCTACATTCCGGGAGTGGAGAACACGGGGGCGGACTCTCTGAGCAGGTCCTCCTCTCGCCAGGGGGAGTGGTCTCTCAGTCCCCAGGTGTTTCGTTCGATTTGCCTCAGGTGGGGGTTCCCGGCTGTGGACCTCTTTGCCTCTCGTCACAATCACAAACTTCCGGTATTTGTGTCTCTCTCGCAGGATCCACTGGCTCTGGCAGTGGCTGCCATGTCTCTGAACTGGAGGGATCTGGGGTTTCTTTATCTGTTCCCCCCGTTTCCAATGGTAGCCAGAGTGGTGCGCAAGCTGGCCCTGGAGGGAGCGTCGACGATTCTGGTGGCTCCAAGGTGGCCAAGGCAGGTTTGGTTCGCAGACCTGGTAAGACTGGCAGAGGATCAGTTCGTTCTGCCTCTGCTGCCGGACCTGCTCACCCGGGGTCGGCTACGTTATCCCAATTTACCATCGCTGGCTTTGACGGCGTGGCTGCTGAAACCGCCATCTTGAAGGAAGAAGGTCTTTCTGACGCGGTGATTCAGACTCTTATTAGCGCCAGGAAGCGGTCTTCCTCTACTATTTACTATAGGACCTGGAGGTCCTATATTGATTGGTGTGAAGATAGGTCTTTCCCTTGTCGGGAGTTTTCCATTTCCAGAATCCTGGAGTTTCTTCAACGTGGTCTGGATCTGGGGCTCCAACTTAGTACCTTGAAGGGGCAGGTTTCTGCCCTGGTGGTGTTCTTCCAAAGGTCCTTTGCACTTCATCCCTTGGTCAAGACCTTTTTCCAAGGAGTTACGCATGTACGGCCTCCTAGGAAACCCTTTTTTCCAGTTTGGGATTTGAACCTGGTTCTTTCTGCTCTTCAGGGTCCTCCGTTTGAGCCCTTGAATGAGGTTGCTTTGTCTTCACTTACTCAAAAGGTGGCCTTTTTGGTGGCCATCACTTCGGTTAGGCGTGTTTCTGAGTTGGCAGCTTTGTCCATTAAAGCTCCGTACTTCGAAAGGCATCAGGACAAGGTGGTCTTTCGTTTCAAGCCGGATTTTCTTCCTAAGGTGGTCTCTGCCTTTCATCTGAATCAGGACATTGTTCTGCCTTCTCTATGTCCTAATCCCAGCAACGACAAGGAAAGGGTGCTGCGTTCCTTGGATGTAGTTCGTGTTGTGAAATATTATCTGGTGGTTACGTCTTCCTTTCGTAAGACTGATGCTTTTTTTTTTTTTTTTTTTTTTTTTTTTTGTGGTGCCCTTTGGGCCTAGGAAAGGTTTTGCTCCTGCCAAATCTTCCATTAGTAAATGGATTCGTCAGGCCATCATTGGGGCCTATTCTGCCAAGGGGAGGAGTTCCCCTTTTCGTGTTACTGCTCATTCTACTCGTGCGGTTGGGGCGTCCTGGGCTTTTCAGCACCAGGCCTCTGTTGAGCAAGTTTGTATGGCCGTTACTTGGTCCTCTGTTCTCACTTTTTCCAAGTTTTCCAAGGTTGATGTTCGGGCCTCAGCGGATGCTGTTTTTGGCCGCAAAGTTCTGCAAGCTGTTGTGGTTTAAGTTGTGCCTTGTTGCCTTGTTTTTGGATCCCCGCCCTTTTATGGACACTGCTATTGGATGTCCCACATGTTATGGATATCTTGAAGCGGGGTGTGTGACATACTTAGAATAATACCATTTTGTGAAATACTCACCTGTAAAATGGGTATTATAAGTATGTCACACACCCCGCTTCACCCGCCCTTCTTGTATTCTGGATCCTCTATATTGTGAACTTTGCTTTGGTTTATATTTGCCTCTTCCTGGTCCCTTACCTTACTGCTTCTATATACTGGGTGATGAGTGGGAGGTCCCAGGTATTTATGGATCAGGGAGGGGCTTTCTTTTTGCTATCATCTCTGCAGAACGCCCTCTTCAGGTCGGTAATACCCACATGTTATGGATATCTTGAAGCGGGGTGTGTGACATACTTATAATACCCATTTTACAGGTGAGTATTTCACAAAATGGTATTTTTGCAGACAACCCGTGGCTGCCAATCAGTTATGATTCTGAACCACTATGGCCTCTGCCTGCTCACTGTCCATGATTGTAAGCAGCCTGCCCAGCCTCTTTCAGTCAATCCATTGTAAGCCAACTGTTGCCTGGAATTCTGCATTGTCACCGCTACTGTAAGATCCTTATCTGCTCCCGTGGTCCTGTCCCGCGGCGGAGCCCGGCTCCAGTCTTCCGGCGGCCGCGCCGGGCGGCCACCTCTGCCTCCTGTGCTGGGGCTCCAGCCTCCGCCGCCTCCTCTGCCTCGGCGACGGCGGCTGGGGTCGGCGGCGTCATGCGGGTCCCCTCCTCTGCTGCTGGCGGCTCCTCCGCCTCTTCAGCTGGCGCGGCGTCCCCTCTCCTCTCAGGGAGTGTGCCCGGCCAGTCACGTGCTCACGCGCGTGAGCACGTTCTCTATATGCAAGTTTAAATGGACCAGTCAGGTACTAAGCCTGGTTGGGGATAGACCCAGGGACTGGACAGCCTGACTGCCAGGGCGGTCCAGTCCCTGGGGCTGTTCCTGTAGGCAACCAGGTTGTAAGTGGCACCAATCACCACATTCCCCTTCCCATTGGCCAGTTCCCCTTTAAATACATTCCTTGCCCAATCCACCAGTGCCCGTTATAGCCATTATTAGCTTGGGTGTGCTGTTGGATTTGCATTTAGTGTGTTTAGATCCGGCTCCGTCTTTGCCATTTCCTGCCCGCTGCCCTCACCGACCATCTGCCTTTCTGACCTCGTCTCTGCCTTACCCCTTTGATACTGCGCTTTGGTGACCACCCGGCTTTTGACCCCTGCCTGTCTTGACCATTCTCCGTCTAACCCCTTGGATACCGTGCCCTGGGACCACCCGGCTTTGACCCCTGCTCGTCTCGACCATTCTTGCCTAACCTGCTGGACGCGACGTTTCAGACTCAGCCTGCTTGAACTTCCGATTTGGGATACCCCGCTGTTTGCCTATCTTCACCATAAGCCAGCAATCTTTGCACCAGTAAGTCCTGGGGGCAACCGAGTCTGGAGAGGCATAACCCGTGTCTCCAGCAAGCGAGGGCTTGTCTATAGGCACAAGAGGCGGTGGAGATTGGGGATTGCTTGGCTTATGAAATAAGGGTGTCCGGCGATCCCTGACAGCTACCCTCCGACACCTTCAAGCAGATTGTGAGTTGTACCACCAGACGTAAAGATCTGGGGTTTGGGTATGCTCTGGGCCTTCTGTGTGTTCCTTCCAGTACCTCCATTTTCCAGCAATCCGTACTCCTCTGCCGTCCGTGTGACAGTTCGGGGCGTTGTATGGCTTCATGTTGCCTTATTATTCATTAATAAATATTTGACAGAGCCGCTCATTAGAGGCCTGTCCACCTTTTTTAGCCATGTTGAACGCGCTGTATAGCCACATACACATGCATTGCGATGGGCTGTCTTGTTCTCACCCGATTCTGCCGAGACAGATTGAAATGCCACAGACAAGAAGCGTTTTTCATTATATTGATCATCTATTATTCATTTTATTAGAGGACATCGTCTTCCCGAGTGCTGAATGCTGCTCCTCCGTGCACTGAGCAGAATTCTAAACTCACCGTCTGCTTCTCTCTATCCTCACCTATTGGCTTCCCCCGTATACAGCAGCCACAGGAGAGCTACAGCCGTGACTGGACCCCAGCACCAAAGAGACTAAGACAATATTTGAAGGGTGTCATGCCCCATGAAGTGTGTTTTATTTTACCCAGGGTAACTGTTTAATATAATGTTTATTTACAAAGGCTGAGCAGTGTTCCTGGCTCCCTTATACTTGCTGTGATGCGAGTAACTCTTCCCTTCTTCCCCTCTTCCTCTGCCATTTCTAGTTTGGTATCCAAGCAGTGCACACCTGCTGCTCCCTTCTTCAGCTACAGTCTACTCCTTCCTTCTTCCCCTCTCCCTCAGCCATTTCTAATTTGGCATCCAAGCAGTGCACACCTGCTGTTCCCTTCTGCAGCTACAGTCTTTCTACCTGCTGTTGCTGTATGGGTTACATCACAAGTTTCCTGCTGTATTCAACGTACATGTCAAGATTCCTGCTGTAAGAAGTATCTGCCAAGCCGTATGGAGTAAAGAAAACATCCATCACAGACACACACACGGAACATGGAGCTGTCTAAAGGATTCTCATTACTGCCATCAGGTGAGTCAGAATAGAAGGGCTCACAAAGATGAGGAGAGGAACCTGTCTGGAAACACAGTCAGTCCATGTCCAGTCACAGGAGATTGGTGGTGCCTAACAGTTGGTAAATTTACCAGTTGATGGTGTTGCCACTTGTTACTGGGGGGCAATTGCACAGAAGCATAAAAGACAGCTTAGGAGATTAGGAGACACAGTAACAGATCTCCAAAGTCACTGCTAGTACTGTAAGCGATCTAACACTGCAACCACTGAAGAGTAGCTAGCAGAGAGGTCACAGTGGCTGCCTCCAAAGCAGCCAGTATGGATAAGGATATCCAACAGCAGCTGCCTAGGCTGTGATGGCAGGTGACCAGGGACTTTGACTGTGGCTGGGGGTATAATCTGGGACTGCAGTAGTTCAGAACTGGTAAGACTTGGCACTGGACATGGTCAGATGTTGCAGAGGTCATCAACAGGGCATGGGGCTTGGATGTGGTAAGACATGGATGGCTTGGTAGCAGAGCATGGTGGTGGACGTGGTCCAACATGCCACAGGGCAGCAACAGGAGTTGGCACTTGGCTGTGCTAAGACATGGCATGGATCGGTAACGGGGCTTGGATCTGGATATGATCAGACAGGGCACAAGTCGGCAGCAGGGCTTGCCACTCGGATGTAGTCAGACGTGGCATAGGTTGGCACTGACTATAGTCAGATGTGGCACAGGTCAGCATCAAGGTTTGCCAATCACATGTGGTACAGCTAAGCAACAGAGCCTGCACTGGACATGGTAAGACATGGCAAGGGTCAGCAGCAGGGCTTGCCAATATAATTGGTAAGATGTAGCATGGGTCAACAGGATATGGTCAGATGTGGCAGAAGTCATCAGCAGGGCTTGGCACTGGAGGTGGTCAGACGTGGCCCAGGTCTGCAGCAGGGCTTCGATGTGGCCAGACAGGGCATGGGTCGGCAACTGGGATTGGAACTGGATATGGTCAGATGTGGCTTAAGTTGGCAAAAAAATATTTTACCAGTTGTGGTAAAGTGTATAGAAAAGTGGGGGATGGGGTCTATTTCTCCCATTAGTTTTTCATGCAGGCACGATCCATGCCAGGATATCAGAGATCCAATCCACATCTACTCACAGGTCTTCCCAGGTGATGAGACTAATTGAAGGAAGCCCTATAAACGGAGCCGCTGAGGCTTCCAGTGTGGAGATGGAGAGACTGGGATGAGGAGCCTGGGCCTTGCTGCTCCCAATACTGACAGTGCTGAATTGCAGCCGAAGGACTTTATATGTTATCCGTTCGTGGAACCTGTGGACTTGTGGACCTGTAATGCTTGCGGATGCTGTAATTAACATACACTGGACATTGCTAAAGTTTATGAGGTAACCGCTTGCTGTACTGCATTGTATCCTGCATCATACTCTGAAGTTAAGAGATTTTGCCTGTTGGACTTTGTTTTCAATAAGTCGCTTATTATTTGACTAAGAACTGTCTTCAGAGTCATTGCCGTTGGCCCCAGATCCTGACACAGTGTATAAATGAATTGTGCCTGGGAAGATCAAGCAGCACGGATAGGCAAACAAGCCTGCGCACCTCGGCTCGCCACTTCGGGAGGGGTATTCTGCTTCCTCTGCATTTTCACTAATTTTGGATAGCTAAGCTAAAACGCCATAAATGTTCCTGTCCCAAACTTTGAATTAACTATCAAAAGGAAAAGGTCTGTGAATTTGCGATGCTCTGCAGTAGTAAGTTGTTGTACCGTGTTAGCCATCGATGTAAGCAGAAAATCCAAGGTTAAGGTAATACCATTTATTGGCTAACTCATTTAGATTGAAAATGCAAGCTTTCGAAGCTGTTCAAGCTTCTTCTTCAGGCATATGCTCTGCAAAAATTTGGGTTCTGTAAAGAAGAGGGAAATGCCCCTTTAAACTTCCCACATAATCAGGGCTGGATTATGTGGGGGGCGCAAGTGGTGCCCTGCCCCGGGGCCTCCACCGCTTGGCCTGCAAAGGGGGGTTGCAC
The DNA here is from genome assembly GCA_027917425.1 of Gastrophryne carolinensis. Lineage (NCBI taxonomy): Eukaryota > Metazoa > Chordata > Amphibia > Anura > Microhylidae > Gastrophryne > Gastrophryne carolinensis. The sequence continues at coordinate 511,418,392 of CM051236.1, read as the reverse complement.
CAACCTTACGGTTATGGTCTGTTCTAGGCTGCTTTTTTGACTTTGGTCTGATGGGCCGCGGGGGCCAGCAACAAGGCCAAAGCGACCACAGGGCAGGACGGAGAGTCCAGAGCAGCAAATCCGCCACCAGCAACGCTACAGTGATGGGTGCGTGCAGAGCTGTCACTGCACATAAGCCACCAAGCACAGCCGCTGGCAGCTCAATGCAGGGAACCAGCCGGGCGACTACACTACCCCCCACCCAGAATGGCAAAGCAGGAGTTCCCGAGCAGCACGCACCCGCACAAGGGGGGCACAAGGGACTCCATCTGACGTTCCAGTAAGTAGGCGGGTGCCAGACAACCACCAATCAGTTACTTGGCTGGACTATTATTTTATACTGTATCTGGGGCCTGCACCAGATTTTGTGCCCAGGGGCTTCCACCCCACACTTACTTATGTACAGTATATCCTGAATTGGGGCCACTTGTACTCACCACCCCCCCCCCCCCCCCCCCCGCGAGTCTGTCTTTCCCCCGCGAACCTTTTTCTTCAATCTCTGTAGCGGTTTATCTTCTTAAATTCATTGTTTTTGCATAACAACGGCACAAATGAAGGAACGTCATTTTTCTACAGGGCGACGAGCTGTCATTTGCATAATGGCCTTCATTAATTATCACGATCCTAATGCAGTTGTTGATATTTTTAGGGCCAGCTCATACACACTGTACCCGGGCTAATATCATTTGGAGAACAGTGGTGGATAATATGCGCCAGCGCCGTCGGAGCGTGTTGGGGGGGGGGGGGGGGGCTGCGGCATCCATAGCCAGAGTGGGGCGTTGGATTCTGAAAGAAATAAGAGCATTGTATTTGGGGATGAGGTTTTTGAAAAGCCTCAGAAACTGTTTTATTATATTTATATTTATTTATTTAATTGATTTAATATAATTGCCGCATCCAGGGTCGGATCCCGGACTGGGCTCCCTCTAAACTGAATTTAAAGCTGATCTAGACCCTTCTTTGGAGACCATGGAAACACCAAACTAACCTAAGGTGAGGCCCCTGCAGACCTAGTACTACCTGGCTTGCAAAGGAGGAAACATTAAAGTGGACCAAAAGATAAAGAAAAAACGAGGGAAGAGGTCAGTTGACTTTGGTGTCCTGAGGGGTTTCACACACCCTGATCGGGGTGCCCCGGGGGAAAGGACCAGAACCCAGGATAGTCAAAATCCTGGGTTTTGATCCTTTCCCCGGGGCACCCACTGTGTGAAACCCCCCAGGTCGTCGAAGTCAACTAACCTCTTCCTGGTCCTACGGCGCATGCGCGGCCACTCATCCAATCAGGGCCCTCTGAGCCGCTGACATCACGTCGTCTAAGCCTTCACCTAAGCCAACGGCTCTGAGCGCGCTGGCGGACGCCTCTCCTGCTTCTCTCTAACAGCGAGCATGCCCGCTCCGGCCGCTCACAAATGCACGCGCCCTGCTAGATGGATAGCGGTGGTTCGGCCGCGGCTCATGCATGTACCAGTGTACCGGGAAACAGTAAGTGTATGGGGCGACCTGGGGGGTTTCACACAGCGGGGCATCCCATTTTTGGATGCCCCAGGGGGAGGAAACCAATTGGCCCAGGAATGTTATAGATTCCTGGGCCGATCGTGGTGGGTTTTGGTCCACTTTAAGGGGAGATCATATGTCACATTACGTCACTATATGTACTAAATCCACACCACTAATAATAGTCCTCTGTGGAACGCCAGGCCTACCCCTACTTGCATACTTTCCAACTTTTCAAGGTAGGAAAGACAATTTTAAAATGAAGTCACGCCCCCTCATTGAGGGATGGATGAAGCCACACCCTCATTGAGGGATAGATGGAGCCACGCCCTCTTATTGATTAATTGGTAGGAAATAGGATGTAACAGTTACAACAATAGAAACGCTTTGCATAGGCAAATTAATCATTTATCGATGCAGATCTGCATGTTACACCTCAAAGAGGGACAGTATGTAAATGAAGCAACACCCCCTCATTGAGGGATGGATAAAGCCACACCCCCTCATTAAGGGATGGGTGAAGCCACACCCTCTTATTGATTGATGGATGGCAGATAGGGTATAACAATTACAACAATACAAACACCTGAAATAGGCAAATTAATCATTTATTGATGCAGATCTGCATGTTACACATCACAGTATATAAATGAAGCCACGCCCCCTCATTGAGGGATGGATGAAGCCACGCCCCCTCATTGAGGGATGGATAGGAGATACATTGTAACAGTTACAACACTATAAACACTTTGAATAGGCAAATGAATAATTTATTTATGTTACACCTCGAAGAGGGACAAATGAGAACAACGAGGGACAGCGGGACATGGACTCAAAAGCGGGACAGTCCCTCCAAATCAGGGACACTTGGGAGGTCTGCTTACTTGTTCATCCAAAAAGAACTTCCATGACATCTCCTGAAGGACAGGGATGAATGTGTGAATGGGATAAGCTCACACACGCTGCGTGTTAAACCTGTAACCACAAGCTCCCCCCTTGGCTCCGGACAATCGATGGGCCCCCCGAGGGGCCCCTTTCCCGGGGCCAGGTCATAGCGTGCCGTATCAGGGGCAAAAACTTGCGGGTTCCTCGGGGGAGCGGTGAGTCGTATACATCCGTTGCCGGGCTTGCGCCAGCTAATGGCTGCGCGCTAAGCGAGCGTTTAATACAAAACCTCTATGTAATTGATTTCACATAAACTCCGGTGAGGAGAAGCTCACAGGTTTAACACGCCGATGAGTTATCTGCATCTCCAGACCTGAGGAGCGCCAGAGATTAACCAATGGCGGCAGAGGAACCCGCTGTGATAATATACAGATCAAACGCCACCGCCGTGTTCTCCCCATGGCCTCGTGCGAGTGGAGGAGACTTAGGCGGCGTTTGAAAATGACCTTTAATCAGCAGGATTGTGACATCATCAGCTCGTATAACATGGAAAATATTTTTATACAGTAGATACAGCCATACCTTCCAACTTTACAGGGTGGGAAAGAGGGACAATTGTTAAATGAAGCCACGTCCCCTCATTGAGTGATGGATGAAGCCACGCCCCCTTATTGAGGGATGGATAGGAGATAGGGTGTAATAGTTAGAACAATAGAAACACTTTGAATAGGCAAATGAATCATTTTTTGCTGCAGAGTTGCATGTTACACCTCAAAGAGGGATAATATGTAAATTAAGCCACGCCCCCTCATTGAGGGATGTATGAAGCCACACCCCCTCATTGAGGGATGTATGAAGCCACGCCCCCTCATTGAAGGATGGATGAAGACACGCCCCCTCATTGAGGGATGGATAGGAGATGGGGTGTAACAGTTACAACAATAGAAACACTTTGAATAGGTAAATGAATCATTTATTGCTGCAGATCTGCATGTTACACCTCAAAGAGGGACAATATGGAAATTAAGCCACACCCCACTCATTGAGTGATTGATGAAGCCACCACCCCATTGGGGGATGGATGAAGCCACGCCCCCTCATTAAAGGGTGGATGAAGCCACGTCCCCTCATTGAGGGATGGATGAAGCCATGCCCCCCCTAATTGAGGGATGGATGAAGCCACACCCCCTCATTGCAGGGTGGATGAAGCCACGCACCCTCAATGAGGGATGGATGAAGCCACGCACCCTCATTGAAGGGTGGATGAAGCCACGTCCCCTCATTGAGGGATGGATGAAGCCACGCCCCCTCACTGAGGGATGGATGAAGCCACACCTCCTCATTGAGGGATGGATGAAGCCACGCCCCCTCATTGAGGGATGGATGAAGCCACGCCCCCTCACTGAGGGATGGATGAAGCCACACCTCCTCACTGAGGGATGGATAGAAGATGGGGTGTAACAGTTACAACAATAGAAACACTTTGAATGGGAAAATGAATCATTTATTGCTGCAGATGAGGGACAAATGAGAACGAGGGATAGGGGGACATGTCCCTCCAAATCAGGGACCCTTGGGAATTATACATACTGTCATATTATCAGGGACCATCGTCTGGTACTTACACAGCGTTCTTACTAAGTACTTAGTACTTACTAATTGGATGTAAGTATGACACGTCTAATTTGCATAACAATTTGGAACTCTGTGTAAGTACCGGTAAATAGATGTATTTTCCTTATGAAACTCCTGGATGGTTGTGTGTCTCAGGTCTCACACACCTGTGATCATTAGCTTGCCAGGTGAGCCCACTTAAAGAGGGCTTTAGAGGGACTGTAAAAGACCCCAGGGCTGCCCGAGTTCCACTTCTTGGGGCATCCTGAATTGGGATGCCACGCTGTGTTAAGCCCCCGGAACACTCACCTCACTTCTACTGGAGCCCTCGCCACATTTCTGCGCTGCGGCTGCATCTCTGCTCACCTCTAGCCGCTCGCGTCCATCCTTTCAGAATTGTGGCATTGCACTTTATGCACATATTTTTGCACAGAAGCACTTTCTTCACAGTAATTAATTAATAAACATATTAATAATAATATTAAAATAATTTACAAAAAAATATATACATTTTTTCACTTATTACCTTGTTACCCATGAACTTGCGGTATATAGGGTACATAATATTCATTATTGATACATTTATGTAATTTATCTGTATATACAATAGAGTCATTTTTTTGGGCCTCTCCTTCAACCGGACCTTCACCATGATTTAATGAAAAGCCCAAACTCTTAAAAAACGGTTCCCCAGCATCTAAAATTAATATATTTTACATTTTTAGTCACTAACTTATTATTCTTTCCCCCACTGGGCTGCAACTCTGTTCAGGAATTTAGGATACGGGCGCCGCCATCTTGACTCAGAAGCATCACACTTACTGAGGAGAGGAGAGTGGGATAAGGTACAGGGGGCAGGTTATAGCTGTGCTTTGCTCAGACAGAGCAGAGCTGGGGTCAGGGAAAGGTCAGCAGTCCCAGAATGCAGAGCAGCACAGTCACTTCCTGTTTGCAGGCACTTCCTGTTTGCAGGCTGCCTGATAAAATGGCTGCTTCCATAAGCCGCCATCTTGGATGTTTAAAGGCTCATAACATGCAGTAGATGCAGGTAGGATGATTTTTAATGTGGCCAATCTGTATGTACAGTGTAGGGGAAACATATAGACTCTTATTCAGAGTGAAGGTCCGCTTTCAGCTATTTTTGTTTGTGTATATGTTTTTTAATTGTGTCTTTTTATGTTGTACGCTGTAGTTGTTTATTTTCAATAAATGATCTGATTTTATATTTGAGTGCGGCTCATTCTAGCTGGTTGTTTCTGGGATACATCTAGAATCCCAGTACCATAGTCTTGTTCACATGCTTTCAGGATGGGCGGAGCGGGCACACCACGGCTAGAAGGTGAATGGGGGATGAGACTGGCTGCAGCACCAGCCTCCCTTTGTCGCCGCTCGGCGGAGCTGAGTGAAAGCGATTTCGCTGATTGGCTGAGTGTGCAGCTGAAAGTCCAGCAGCTGAACCTGGAGTCTTTTAGACGCCAGGGTTTTGTTCCGCTTAAAATATCCCAACAGAAACTTCCAGAACCCTGCGAGCAGGTGAATATGTTTGGGGCCACTGTTCTGAAATCACGCACAGGGTCACATTTAAAGTGGGCCAAAACCCAGGAATTTGATTACCCTGGGTTTTGGTTCTTGACCCCCCAGATCGTCGAGCCCAACTGACCTCTTCCCGGTCCTACGGCGCATGCGCGGCCACTCGTCCAATCAGCGTGCTCGGATCCGCTGATGTCACGTCATCTAAGGCCAGCGCCAGCCGCGTAAGCATCCCCCGCTTCCCTCTAACAGAGAGCGTGCCTGCGACGGCCATTCACAAATGCCTGGCGTGGGACACACCCTGCTAGAGGGATAGTTGGGATGTGGCCGTGGCTCGTGCATGCGCCATTGTACCGGGAAACAAGGTAAGTGTATGTGGTGACCTGGGGGGTTTTACACAGTGGGGCATCCCAATTTGGGATGCCCAGGGGGGGAATCGATCAGCCCAGGAATCTTATAGATAGGGTTTTGTCCACTTTAACCCCTTGTACCCTGTTCTCCCCGCAGTTACATACAATCTAATGCTTTACATTGCGACTATCGCTTTTTACCGAGCGTGGCGCCGGCGTATATGTTTCCATTGTCAGGTTGAGTTAATGAAAGCAGGCTGCCGGATTCCCCCGAGCGTGGGCGTGCGTATATTATAGGGATATAAACACTCAGTGTCTGTGTGCCTATAAATGTAAATCTATAAGATTATGTTGGGGAAACACAGGCAGACAGATACGCCGTTCTGAGGCGCGCATAGCGAAGTGACAGCGCGACGTTGCTGAATTTGCACGTGTCGGAAAACTACGAGAGACGTGAAATGACTGGTGGAAGGTGCGTGCGATGGGGCAAGATAAACAGCCCCTCCCCCATTGATCCATCTGGAATAGATGGCGGGAACACGATTGGTTAGCACAGGGCGGTTTCTAGGCTCACTGGCAAAATACAAAAATAATCTCCCATCACAAAAGTCAGGCGTCAGCGCTGGGCGTACCTGGTCAGGTGCCGGGGCCCCTACACCAAAGGAGGCCCACCTCATTCCCTCTACTCTGGCAGCCCCTATGCAAGACACAGGGCCGTGCAGTGACCAGGACTAAGGACCGTCAGCCAAGGACAGATTGGCCATTGGAAGATCCTTTCCTTCTATTATTTCTGCCAGTCCTCCTGTTCTTTGTTTCTTTCCTTCTTTTTTTCTTTATTTCCATATGTTCCTTTCTTTTATAATTTATGCCATTCCTTTCTTTCTTTCTTTCTTCTTTGTTTCCTTCTTTTTACTCTTTCTTTCCGTTTCTGTGTTTCTTTCGTTATTTCTGCCATTCCTTTTTTTCTTTCTTTTTATCTGCTATTATTTCTGTCGGTCCTTCTATTCTATGTTTCCTTACTTCTAGTCTTTTTCTTTCTTTCCATCTATCTTTTGTTTCTTTCCTTATTTCTGCCATTCCTTTTCTTTCTTTCTTTCTTCCTTTTATTGTTTCTGTCAGTCCTTGTATTCTTTTTTCTTTCCTTCTTTTTTTTCTTTATTTCCATATGTTTCTTTCTTTTATTATTTCTGCCATTCCTTTCTTTCTTTCTTTCTATTCTTTGTTTCCTACTTTTTTCTCTTTCTTTCCATTTCTTTACTTCTTTCCTTATTTTTGCCATTCCTTCGCTTTCTTTCTTCTTTCCTTCTATTATTTCTGTCGGTCCTTCTATTCTTTGTTTCTTTCCTTCTAGTCTTTTCTTTCCTGTAACCCCCTGCCAAAACGCTCCATCCTATACTATGCATACACTCCAGTCATGCCCTTAAAGGGAAACACCACCTAATGATTATATAATAATTACAGACAAGCCCCCCCCCCACACACACACGCACAGCCAAGCCCCTTACACTTGTCTCTTTCTCTCTCTCTCTCGAGATTCCGCCTTGCAAGCCCCACACAACACAGCACTCCCTCCTCATGCTGCAGCAGCTCCAGCTGCATGGCCGACACGCCCCGGGCTTCCACTTACCATCCTGGTGGTTCCATATCGCAGGGGCCCATCTTCTGCTCTGCCAACCGCACCTGACCCGGAACCGCTCCAACATATGTTCGGCTACTGGGCCACCGGACTTCTTATAGTATATCATGCTCAAATGCAGGATCCCTTAAAGCGTCCCAGGATGCAACACTGCGGCGCTGGACGACGGGGCAAGGTCCCCAATGCGGGATTGTCCCGCAAAAAATTGGGGGGGTATAATTATTCCCACAATGTTGTAGCCTCAAAACTATGGGTCAATCAATTGTATTCAGGTATAAACACAATACATAATATTGTCAACGTTTCGGTGGTATAGCAGGGACCCCCTTCATCAGGATGTTACCATCCTTATAACTGCTTTCTTCACAATATGTGCAGGGCTTTGGGGACACACCGCTGACGTCACTGATGACATCAGGCGGGTTTTTTGCAACGTTCCTATTGGCCCTACAATTACTTATAAACGTTCTTTGCATGTTGTTCTTGTTGTTACCTTTGTCCTGATGAAGGGGGGTCCCTGCTATACCCCCAAAACGCTGACAATATTATGTATTGTGTTTATACCTGAATACAATTGATTGATCTATGAAGATCACTTTGGAGTGCTGGTTATTTTTTGAATTTGGATCTGCGGTGTCTCCGCTAACCGTGCACCCACCTGACTAGCCCTTCATCTACGCTAGGGGTGCAGCGACCCTCGGCTTGTCAAAACCATGGAGGCGCATAAAAACCTCTGCCTCATTACCTCTCCTCACGGTAATAAAGCTTTAGTACCATCTAATTGGACATATCCACACCTGTTCTTGACCTGCCCCTGCAATGCTATAGCCTCAGTGATTGTAGGTGGTTTATAAATGCAGAGTAATACTTATTTCAGTCTCTTATAGATGACACCCAATCAAAATGACGTTTAACCTGCGATTGTATTGGTGCACAATACTTTTTTGTTTTAATCAAATGATTTTAAAACAGAGCAATTGTGTTATTTATCTGGGAAACCCCCCCCCCCCCCCCCCCCCCCACATCCTGCCAGTCTCCACCCAGCACCCGGAGAGACAAGTGTGAAAAACATTGGAGATTTATAGAAATGCAAATGACGCTGTTAGAGGAGATGAGAGGTAATTAATGACATCAGAGCGATTATGTTTCCATCCCAACTGCAGAGAGCCGCGGCCCTGGGTCTGTCGGTTTACATTAGAGCGTGGCTCTCCGGCAGTATTGCGGGGAAATGGTGCTCTCCCAGGCTTTGTTACAACACCCAGACCACCGCCGCTCAATCCTGCGGTTTATGATCTCACAAAAATCCATCAATTAATAATTCCGGTAATATACAGCAGCCATAACCGTACGAGATAATCTAATTTAGACATAGATTTACCCGGCCTCCTGCTAAATCCCAACAATCTAGCCAGGCTCTTTACTGAAAGATGAAGAGAGGTCTTCACACTTGGATTTTCAGCGTAAGAAGGGAGGCGAATAAAAGCATTACACAGGAAAAGCTCAATGTTCCCACACTAATGCCGGCTTAGTGGCCGGCAAATTTCTAGTACAAAGGTAATGTGGTGCAGGAGCTAGGTCCCAATGCCCACTGCATAGACCATCTATAGACAATATTCCACTTGGCCCAGAGACTTGTCATGTGGCCAGGAGGCTGAGCATGTCTACCTACAAACAATCCTTCCACATGGTCAGGAGACTTAACATGTCTTCTGTATCTATTGAAAATCCATCACATAGCCAGGAAACCTAACCTCTGTCTACCTATAGATAATCCTCCACTTGCCAGGAGACTCAGCATGTCTACATATGGGCAATCTTTCACTTGGCCCAGAGATTTGTCATGTCTGCCTATAGACATCCCTACATGTGGCCAGTAGTCTTCTGTATCTATCGAAAATCCTCCACTTGGTCTGAAGACTGAACATGTCTACCTATTACAGACAACCCTCCACATGGCCAGGAAACTTAACATGTCTACTGTATCTATCGCAAATCCATCACTAGGGTAGGAAACCCAACATGTCTACCTATAGATAATCCTCCACTTAGCGTGTCTACCTATTACAGACAACCCTCTACATGACCAGGAAACTTAACATGTCTACTGTATCTATCGAAAATCATCCACTTGGTCCAGAGACATGACATGTCTACCTACAGACATCCGTCCATGTGGCCAGAAGGCTGAGCATGTCTACAGACAACCAGAGGATGATCAGACGCTGGTGAGGACTTGAGTACAATAAGTGGCAGTGGAGAAGGGGACAAGAACCAGAGGATGATGAGAAGGTGGTGAGGACTGGAGGACAATCAGTGGCAGTGGAGAAGGGGACAAGAACCAGAGGATGATCAAAAGGTGGCGATGACTTGAGAACAATTAGTGGCAGTGGAGAAGGTGACAAGAACCAGAGGATGATCAGAAGGTGGCAAGGACTTGAGAACAATTAGTGGCAGTGGAGAAGGTGACAAGAACCAGAGGATGATCAGAAGGTGGCGAGGACTTAAGAACAATAGGTGGCAGTGGAGAAGGTGACCAGAACCAGAGGACGATCAGAAGGTGGCGAGGAATTGAGAACAATTTGTGGCAGTGGAGAAGGTGACAAGAATGGTAGGATGATCAGAAGGTGGCGAGGACTTGAGGACAATAGGTGGCAGTGGAGAAGGTGACAAGAACCAGAGGAAGATCAGAAGGTAACGAGGACTGGAGGACAATCAGTTGCAGAGGAGGAACGCATTGGCAGCAGAGCTGAAGGGTGGCAAGACACACCACATGAGAGGCCTGCTTAGACACTCACACCCATAGCACACATAAGCCCTGAGCAGGCCCTGCATTTCTGTGTCATGATGCTAGTTTTACCTGTGTAACATGTGTTGCTTTGGTGTAGGTTGACATCCCAGGGCTCGTCTCTTAATGACAGCTATTCAAAATTGCTCATCTTGTGCCAAGTGCGTCTAAAAGTTGGTCCACTGATAACACATTGCTAAAGCTAGTTCAGTAATTTTTCTTGTCCAATCAGCTCTTATATGTCACCCTGAGATTCCTAACGGCATGTCTCTAGTGTCTGTCTGCGCTCGTTACACCTTTATGTGGACGAGATAAAATCCAATCATTATTAGCAGCGTGATGTGTAATGGCCGCTCCTGTGCAATGTATGAAAGTTCACTTTGCAGAGAGGGAATAGGCGGCTGATCGGATTTGTCCCCTCCTGCCTCTATTTATCTCTGTTTAATTGAGCATTACAGCTTCCATATTTGTCTTGCAGCTACCTTGTATCACTTTCGAGGGAGGTTACCCCTCCACCACATTCCGCCCCAACGGCAGCCGTCAGGACTCCTGGCAGGGCTATCGTGATCATCAACGGAGCTGGAAGGTGCTTTGTAAATATGAACTCCGATCATCATTTCCCATCAAAAGACACCCAGATGCGCGCAAACTGCCATTATAATTATCTTAAGCTGCATCATCAAGATGGAAATGATCTCTTCCATGTGGAGGAGTGCTGCTGGATGGTCCATCTGGGAGGATCTCCAGATCTATGCTTCCTTGGAGTCTGCTTCATAACAATATAATGTTTTCAAAGCATCAGCTGTACCTCTGCTGAGAAAGTCGAGTGCACAACATCGGAGCACGCGCTAACCCAGGCCTGCTCTAACATTGCTATATGTAGAGAGAACCTGCGTTCACCTCAGCTGGCAGGGTCAGGGTCATCCTCCGTATCGCCAGAAGTATATAGAAAGGATCTTGATAAATAGCAGCATTGTTTTCAAGGCCTGTTTTAATTTGCAAAAAGGAGGCACCGCTCCAAGACTTTGGGGTAAGTAGAGTATTTTAATATTAAAGATGCATAAAAAAGACCTCAAATGAGGTATAAAACAAAGACAAAAAAGTAAATAGTGAACCTGGTGTACTATCACTGCTATCAGGATAAATGCCCTCAAGGTTCCAGAGTCTAGTCAAATGTGCAAAGACGCCAATGTTTTGGGATTCCTAAGCCAGTTAGCTTAGCACGGTGGGTAACAAGCTACCAAATTACTTCCAAACTACTGATGGAGCAGTGATAAATAGCCTACTGGCATGGTGTTGCAGGTAAGTGAAGGAGGAGGATACGGCCAGTGGGGGGACACCTACTGGTGTCCACAGGATTTACACACATCACCAGTGCTTGCAACAGGGTGTTCAGGGAACAACAATAGAAGGAGCCTGCTCTAATAACAACGTACCTAGGAATATCCTGCTCTAACATCAACATATCTAGGAAGAGCTTGCTCTAACATCGACATAGCTAGAAAGAATCTGCTCTAACGACGACATACGTAGGAATATCCTGCTCTAACATCGAAATATCTAGGAAGAGCCTGCTCTAACATCGACATAGCTAGGCAGAGTCTGCTCTTACAATGACATACCTAGGAAATCCTGCTCTAACATTTACATATCTAGGAAGAGCCTGCTCCTTATCTAACAACAACATACTTAGGAAGAGCCTGCTACAACATACCTAGGAGGATCCGCTCGAACATCAACAAACCTAGGAAGAGCCTGTTTTAACATCAACATACCTGAGAAGAGCCTGCTCTAACATCAACGTACCTGAGAAGAGCCTGCTTTGATGACAACATACCTAGGAAGAGCCTGCTCTAATATTTTCATACCTAGGAAGAGCCTGCTCTAACAATGACTTACATCAAAAGAGCCTGTTCTGATGATGAGTCCGACATACCTAAGAAGGGCCTGCTCTAACACAGACATACCTAGGAAGAGCCTGCTCTATCATCGACATATCTAGGAAGAGCCTGTTCTAACAACGACCTATCTAGGAAGAGCCTACTCTAACAGTAACATATCTAGGAAGAGCCTGCTCTAACACTGATAAATCTAGGAAGAGTCTGTTGTAACACAGACATATGTTGGAGGAGCCTTCTCTAACATTAACATACCTAGAAAGAGCCTGCTCTAACTGACCTACCAAAGAAGAGCCTGCTTTATCATTAACATATCTAGGAAGAACCTGCTCTAACATCAACATACCTAAGAGGAATCTGCTCTGACATCGACATCCCTATCGAGCTTGCTATACATGGATAAATCTAGGAAGAGCACTACCGATATCCCTAAGAAGAGCCCTCTCTGACATTGAACTACATATCACCCTTCTGTATGGCAACATGCACTTACCTACCGACAACTAAAAACAGGGATCACCGGACCAGTTGCAGAGTCCTCGCTGACCTCAATTGCAAATATGATTAATAGAGTGGTTCCCAAATCGGGATGTCCCAAAAGGATTCAGACCACATTCCCTATAGATTGTGCCTTCGGCAATCCACTCCACATACACCGTTTGCATCCTTCTGACGGTGGGGTAAAAGGGTGCTCTTTAGAGGTCATTAAAGAGATAGCAACAGGCAATTTTTTTATTGTATATAACAGAAAAGCCAGCATACCCCCTGCAGGTGTCCACCCTATACACAGGCCTATTGGGATGTTCTAAGTCTTTTTTTTTTTTAAGTTGAGACAGCCTGTCTCTTACATTTCTATTTACCACTATATATATATATATATATATATATTTTTTTTTTTTTTGGTTAATGTATAATATTCATGTAGATTAATATGCTGCACGCTCCTCTTCTCTCAGCTCTGGAATAAGTGCAGGCCAGATTCAAACTGACATGACCATAAAGTTTTGATGTAGGCGGCGCGGCCATGTTCGCAGGCGGTATTGGCCTCCTCCGCCCCTGTGCTCGTTCATTCATGCAGACGCACATGTTTCCTATTCCCGGCTATAGATAGCAGCTCCACGACGTATGGAGTGTTTGCATACACTGCTGGAAACATCCCGAGCCGCATTCCAGGCCCAGGGCCTCCTGAGTGCTGTGACCTCAAAAGACTTGTGAGCTATTTAAAGCTCCTCACACACCAGTACAAGGCAGCGGGGAGGCGGACAAGCTGCTGGTTGTAGTGTTAATCTGCAGGCCTAAAGAATTACACGACGTGCAGTGCCGATTTACTATCACCTCCCTCCCCAGACCTATAGGGAGCACGGCCTGCATGCGTGACAGCCCTCTAGTGCTACTGCCTACAGGCTGACCTCAGATGACTCCACCGTGCGGCATGCTGCCTTAGCTTAGGCCTCTGTGGCTAGGTCCTATTTCATTTGTTATGGTGATAAAAAGTTACACCAGGCCACGGACGGGCAGATATTTTCAGTTTCAAAAATGTTTTATTTATTTTCCAAGCTGCAACTTTGTGGGGTCTCAACGGGAATTCGATCATTTGCAAATACAATAAATAGAAAGTTTGACACAGGTTCATATTCATTATCATTTAGCATCTGCCAAATCTGTGTATAAACTTTTTGGAGACAATGGGGTTGATTCAGAGCCTCCGTGGAAAGTGACACTTTTGTGAGAAATTAAACTCGCCAGTGTGAATTCTCATAAACTCGGGTGATTTTTTTAAGGTCTCGCAGCTAAACGAAAAATCACACAAAATGAAAACATTTCACCCAAAGATTCTGGATCAAAGAAATTGTCTGCTGAATCAGACGAGGAGCAAAAATGGGCAAGAATGGGAATTCTCACTGGAGAACTGGTGAAATGGGGCTCTGAATTAAGGTTAATAGGTTGTGAATGGCAAATGGGTACATTGTTGAGGGGGGCGGGCAGATATTTTTGGCGGTGGGATGACTACTACGTCTGTGGTTCATTTCTGATTAGTGGATTATATGATGTTTTGATTACAGCTTTATATGTGTTTTCTACTCGCAATTTTATTTATGTTTGTGCATGGCCACGGGGACACACCACTGACTTCATTAATGACGTCAGGCGGGTTTTTGCTGCGTCACTATTGGCCCATTACATGTTATAAGCGCTCTCAGCTTTCTCTCCCTGTTTGCTATCTATGTCCTGATGAAGGGGGTCCCCCAATACCCCCGAAGCTTTGACGATATGATATGTGTTTGCTTATACTTAATACATTGGCTTGATCTATGAAGATCACTTTGGAGTGCTGGTTATTTGTTGGACTTGGATCTGCGGTGTCGCCGCTAACCGTGCACCCACCCGTTCTACTCCATTTCTAACTTAGGAGTGCGGCTACCTTCGACTTGCTTGGGCAGATATTTTTGTCCTTGTGCAGGGCCACGGACTATAATAGCACCTTTTAAATAAACAATAATAATCGATCACATAGATGTGGGGTGTCGCGCAACCATAAATCTCCCATCAGATTGATACTAAATCCCTGCAGTTTCTTCTGAGAACCATCGACTCTTTCTCACAATTCCTGACGAGCGCAGAGACGGATAATCATACTACCGGACACCATCACCAGACACACCGGGCACAATACGCAGCGCAGACCTTGCGCATTCCGCTCAATAGCGCTACCCTCCACACACACCCCACCTGGGGACATGGAGGGCCTGGATCTCCACACACTGGACATGACACATTATAAGTAACATGTACATCAAAACCATGGCTAACCCCTCCTATGCCAGCAATCCGAGCAACGGGGCACCCTCATCAGCCGGAATTACAGCCTAGGAATTATAGGCTCCCACACTGAAGAAGCCACAGGCGAAACGCGTCTGTAAGGAGTCTACAAATTACTTGCTACAAACCTTGAAGGGTTAAAAGCTGGCTACAAACTGAGGAGCTATGACCCAACTTTGCTACAAACGTGAGGCAAACACCTCAGGACTTTAAGGACGGGCAAGTAACCTTAGCCCCTCCTTTTTTCTCTCCATTTATTCAAAGACTATCTACACCTTATTACCATTGCAGAAATTGAAGTACTAGTTTCTGCCAAGGACTTTGATTACGATGCAATCTGTTGTATAAGCACTATTGTAAATAATACTTGCACACCAAAATAAGAATAAAAATATTCTATCAGAGTATTCTCTAGAGGTTACTAGTTTTTCCCCAGGGGACACACGAGGCCACCCACTGTGACCCCACCAGGAAAAAAACCCCCTTCTTCTCTTTCTCATAATTAATTCACTATTTACTATCCCACTGCAGTAATGTGGGTGTGACCTTAATGAAAGTGGGTGCAGCTCATGTGGCCTTAGGCAGCACTACGGGAAAGTGCATCACCCCTTTCGTAAACTCCCCTCCTAAAACTATTAATATTATTTATTGTTTATAAGTAACAGGTTCGTACCAAACTTTTTGAGTTCGGGTTCCCATACTCAAACATGGACTTCAGCCAGATGTTAGAGTTTGGCGCTCGTCCCGAATACGGAAAAGCTGATTGATGGTTTGCTAAGCAGCCCATCAACCCACTTTACCTAAGGCTACAGCAGCAGGAAGCACTGCTGTAACTTACCTCAGCCCCGCGATCCTCTTCCTGTTAGCAGTGGACTCCTTTGAAATCGGCCTCAGCCTGGGCTACAGAAAGATGGCCACCGGCTCCTATGAGTGAGGGCACTCCTATGGCCAGCACTGCCAGCTGGCACTAGGAGTGTCCTCACTCATGGAAACTGGCGACCATCTTTCTGTAGCCCTGGCTTGGGGCTGATTTCAGTGGAAGCCACCGCTGACGGGATGAGGATTGCTCACTTATGGAAGCTGGTGATTATCTTTCTGTAGTTCCGGCTGGGGCTGATTTCAGTGGAAGCCACCGCTGACGGGATGAGGATTGCTCACTTATGGAAGCTGGCGACCATCTTTCTGTAGTTCCAGCTGGGGCTGATTTCAGTGGAAGCCATCTCTGACAGGAAGAGGATTGCTCACACATGGAAGCTGGTGGCCATCTTTCTATAGCCTCGGCTGGGACTGATTTCAGTGGAAGCCATTGCTGACAGAGGATCGCAGGGCCTAGTTAAGTTACTGCAGCGCTTCCTGCTGCTGTGACCCCCCCCCCCCCCCCATACTCAAACATGGACTTCAGCCAAGATTTTGTGTTTGGGTTCGACGTTCATCCCGAACACGGAAAAGCTGGTTGATGGTTTTGCTAAGCAGGTCATCAACCCGCTTCATCTAAGGCTGCAGCAGCAGGAAGCGCTGCTGTAACTTACCTCGGCCCCACGATCCTCTTCCTATCAGCAGCGGCCTCCTTTGAAATCGGTCTCAGCCTGGGCTACAGAAAGATGGCCACCGGCTCCTATGAGTGAGGACACTCCTAGTGCCAGCACTGCCATCTAGTACTGGCTGCATCCCCCGCTGCCCTCTAACAGTGTGCGTGCCCGCGCAGGCCATTCACAAATGCCTGTCGCAGGCACGTGGCTAGCTAAACGTATAGCTTATGGCGGTTGCGGCTCGTGCATGCCCCATTAGATCGGCAGGGAATCCTGAACATTTGTCAGAACACATTTGTGGCTTGGACTCCCTCATAGGGCAGCTGCCATCTCTGCAAATTCTCCTAAAAGCCTTGCTGCTCCCAGAAATGAGCGGCCGTCCGGACCCCTTAGGTTGTTTCGAGGCTGCTTCCATCCGATTGGGCTTATGTGCAGGTGCTGGGGTTTAACCGCGTTGCCTCCTAAATAAAATAATTTCTGGCTTTCTGAGTTCAGATATTTGGCAGCCGATGCCAGACCGCGATATTATTATAATTATGTGTTTAACATTGTCAACGGCATCATGATTATTCTATAAATAATCATCATTTCACTGTTGAAGTGGAGCAAAGGATCCGAAAAAAAAATGTGCTAATGCAAATGTTGCCCATGGCAGGGGGTGTGCCAAGAAGAGGCAGTGACAGGGATGACAGCCTGGGTGTGGGAAGTAGAGACACCGGTGAGTATGACCACCTGGTGTCAGGGAGAAGTGGCAGTGTTTGTTATCTTTTGCTTGAGAGAGAAGAGACGTCATTGCAGGTCACAGCGCAGAACTGCAGTGGCAAAGTAGACAGCACATGGGAGAAGCTTCAGTGAAAATGACAGCATTCCCGTTTTTGGATGCCCCGGGGAGAGAGAATCAATCGCGCGGGGTTTTGGTCCACTTTAATCGCTTACCTAGGACCAGCTGGCAGCTCATTGAATTCCAATAAAGCGAACCTAAACCAGCCCTGGAGTCTCAGACCTCTCCCTGAGGCATCCCGAAGTGGTATATCCCTATTTTGTGAAACCCCGGTGTTCACCCGCGGTTCTCACGTTTGCCACGAGCCCACGGCGCCTGAATGCCCAATGGCAGGATCACAAATGGCTGCCGCGGGCACGCGCCCTGCCAGAGGGATAGCGGGGATGCGCCCATGGTCCGTGCATGTGCCGGTGGACCGGGAAGCAAGGTAAGTGTATGGGCGACCTTGGGCGTTTCACACATCGGAGCATCCCGATTTTGGATGCCCCGGGGGCTGAGCGCTGGGTTTTGGGCTACTTTAATCGCTTACCTGGAACCAGCCGGCAGCTCATTGAATTCCCAAATAATATTTGTGCTTAAAGCGGACCTAAACCAGCCATGGAGTCTCAGACCTCTCCCTGGGGCATCCCGAAGTGGTATGCCCCACTGTGTGTGTGAAACCCCGGTGTTTACCCACAGTTCTCACCTTTACCACGAGCCCACGGCGCCTGCAAGGTCGGCGGCAGGATCACTTGCATCCCTTGTGCGTGGCCCCCGCTCGCTGTGACTGAATGGTTATGCGTGGCTGTGCACAGTCGAGTGATGTCATGCGTCAGTCATAAGCGCAACACATTAATATGCGCGACCGGAGAAGCTGATTGGAAGAGGAGAACCGCGCCTGCACCACGGGCTCATGATAAAGGTAAAAGAAAAAAGGCCGAAATGGTGTCACACAGAGGGGCATCCCAAACCGGGGTGCTCTAGATGGAAGGACCTAAACCTTCCATGTCAACCCTGTGCCATCAAAGGGTAATTCCACTTTCAATGGCATTTTTAAAAGTTTGCCAAAATGATGTCATCAAGGTGCTGAGTTTATCTGTTAATTTATTTTTTTATTTGTTTGCAACTCTCTGTTATAAAAGAAAACTATTTTCCCTAGCAACAACGCGTTTACCTTAGCAACCGTACATTAACTGGTTCGTTTGGTGTAGAGACTTCCTATTTGTGGCTTGCTAATCTTCTGATGCAGAGACGAACGCTCCACATTCCAGGTTTAACCTGCCCCACTGTAATTCAGCCTCTTCAGATGAGGGGATCACAGTCTTGTTTTCCAGTAGCTAAAGGTTTACTGGCCGTATTCTCACCTGGGGAGGTCATTACTGCTGCTTGATTTAGTCAAAGCTGCTGATGAGCTCTCACCTGTTATAGTGGAAGGGTTCTGGCAGTTGTAGTCGGTAGTTTTTACTCAAGGCCGGGAAAACCGCTGCCACTGTAGCAACACAGACACACAGGAATATAGGAAGCTTGGAAGCAGCGTCTGGGGGCACAATCTTAACCCAGGTTTTATTTTACATCCCAGAAGAGGAAAACAACAAGGCCGAACACCTGGCAAAATGTTTTTTTTTTTTTTTTATAAAGTGGACCAAAACCCACAGCGATCAGCTGGGGAATCTATAAAATTTCCGGGTCGATTGATTCCCTCCCCCCGGGGCATCCAAAATCGGGATGCCCCGCTGTGTGACCCCCCCCCAGGTTGCCTCATACATTTAACTTCTTTCCCGGTCCAACTGCGTGTGCGCAAGCCGCATTCCCGATAAATCCGGGTGACATCTCCCGGGTCGCCGCAAGACTCACCTTTGCGCTGGCTCCTACAGTGATGTAAACATCAGTGGCTGCATCTCTGGGATGAGGCTCGCTTCCGCAGCCAGCCATTGAGATAGCCCCCCTTCACCCCCTGTCTGAAGGGGATGCAGCCGCTCCTACTCACTATTGCACTGTTGCAATAGTCCTCGCAAGGGCCATGTGACCAGGGAAAGGTAATTTTTGGGGGGGTTTCACATAGCTAGGCATCCCAAATTGGAATCCCTCCCGGGGAAACGATGAAGAACAGACGTAGTGAAATTCCTGGGTTTTGTTTCACTTTGAAGATGCTTAGAAAGCCAAATCTTTATGATGGGGGACCGGAAATCTCTGCGCACTTCACTGACGCATGTCTGCTATTGATTAACCTGGGGATTCTGCACAAGCGTGGGGCTATTTACTGACAGCTCTGCTAGGAAAAGGTGAATATCTATCTAATGCAGGGTGTGAGGAGGTGGGTTAGGTTAGTTCAGTGTCCCTGTGACCCGCCAAAACTTTGATGGGGGACCGGAAAGCTCTGCACACTTCACTGACGCATGTCTACTATTGATTAACCTGGGGATTCTGCACAAGCATGGGGCTATTTACTGACAGCTCTGCTAGGAAAAGGTGAATATCTATCTAATGCAGGGTGTGAGGAGGTGGGTTAGGTTAGTTCAGTGTCCCTGTGACCCGCCAAAATATTATGATGGGGGACCGGAAAGCTCTGCACATTTCACGGACGCATGTCTGCTATTGATTAACCTGGGGATTCCGTACATGTGCGTGTGGCTATTTACTGACAGCTCTGCTAGGAAAAGGTGAATATCTATCTAATGCAGGGTGTGAGGAGGTGGGTTAGGTTAGTTCAGTGTCCCTGTGACCCGCCAAAATATTATGATGGGGGAACGGAAAGCTCTGCACACTTCACTGACGCATGTCTGCTATTGATTAACCTGGGGATTCCGTACATGTGCGTGTGGCTATTTACTGACAGCTCTGCTAGGAAAAGGTGAATATCTATCTAATGCAGGGTGTGAGGAGGTGGGTTAGGTTAGTTCAGTGTCCCTGTGACCCGCCAAAATATTATGATGGGGGACCGGAAAGCTCTGCACACTTCACTGATGCATGTCTACTATTGATTAACCTGGGGATTCTGTACATGTGCGTGTGGCTATATACTAACAGCTCTGCCAGGAAAAGGTGAATATCTATCTAATGCAGGGTGTGAGGAGGTGGGTTAGGTTAGTTTAGTGTCCCAGTGACCCGCCAAAACTTTATGATGGGGGACCGGAAAGCTCTGCACACTTCACTGACGCATGTCTACTATTGATTAACCTGGGGATTCCGTACATGTGCGTGTGGCTATTTACTGACAGCTCTGCTAGGAAAAGGTGAATATCTATCTAATGCAGGGTGTGAGGAGGTGGGTTAGGTTAGTTCAGTGTCCCTGTGACCCGCCAAAACTTTGATGGGGGACCGGAAAGCTCTGCACACTTCACTGATGCATGTCTACTATTGATTAACCTGGGGATTCCGTACATGTGCGTGTGGCTATATACTAACAGCTCTGCCAGGAAAAGGTAAATATCTATCTAATGCAGGGTGTGAGGAGGTGGGTTATGTTAGTTCAGTGTTCCTGTGAACCAGAACCCTCCCTTCCTCGTGGATTTTTAACTGGTGGGTTCCTCCAATTTTTTTACTTTAGTTCCGCTTTACGTGGCGGCACGTTGGAAGTGCCTGCAGCTCCTATATCTGCTATGAGCCCCCAGTGTGGGTGGGACAGGTCATCCAAGGCAACAGCGAGGGTGGAGGGCCACACAGTTAGAACAAGCGGAACTAAAGTGCCAACGATCGGAATCAAACCCGTTCACTGTTTAGTGAATCAGCTAATTGAATGAAAAGATGAAACGGGCCGCTGCCCCTCCCCTCCGCGCTCTGTGGCCGCTGCTCCACTTTGAAATCAGCAACACAATGGCGTCCTGTGTGACGTTCCCAGCACCGGCCCGATTAGGCTCCCGGAGGCTCTCGGCTCGGGGGTCACGTCTGTCTAGGCCGGCCCGCGTTCCCACCATGAAAGCACAATGATGGCGCCAAAACAATTTGGCAGATCATGGCGGAGCGAAGACGTCCCGTTACTGAGCGGCCCATAATTCCCCCCTGAGGTGACCCACAACGACCATTTAGGTAACGTCTGTTCAAGAAATTGTACAAAAAAAAAAATCACATCTGTTGTCTGTTATATACAAGGCCTGGTTAACACCTGTTACGAGGCAGCTTAATAACACCACATAGTCCTGGTCATGCTAATCTAATCGCCGCCCTACCTGTATGTGGCTTATGGCAAGCAGAGGATGTGAATTGGAGCTGCTACTTATTGCTGCTAGAGATGGTAGGCTGGGATGTCAACTATATACAATGTTGTGTTAATACCTCTCCCAGGGCAGCTTAATAAAACCTCATCGCTCCATGCTAATGAAATGAACACCTTACCTGCATACTGCTTATAATAATCAGAGGGTGTAAGTTGGAGCTGCCACTTATTGCTGCTAGAGTTGAGGTGTCCTGATATTTATTGCCTGCTGTATACAATGTCAATGTAATACCTCTCCCAAGACAGCTTAATAACACCCCATAGCCCAAGTCATGCTGATATAATCACCCCCTTACCTGCATGCTGATTATGGCAGACAGAGGGTGTGAATTGAAGCTACTACTTGTTGCTGCTAGAGATGGTCACCGGAGATATCTACAGTCTGCTATATACAATGTTGGGGCAACACTTTTCCTGAGGCAGCTTAATAACACTTCATAACTCCAGCCATGCTAATGAAATGAACACCTTACCTGCATGCTGCTTTTAATAAGCAGAGGCTGCGAGTTGGAGCTGCTACTTATTGCTGCTAGAGACTGAAGGCTGAGATATCTACTGTCTGCTATATACAATGGTGGGGCAACACATCTCCTGAGGCAGCTTAATAACACCTCATAGCCACAGGCATGCTAATGCAATCAACACCTTACTTGTATGCTGCTCATGGTAAACATAGGAAGTGAAGTGGAGCTGCTACATATAGCTGCTAGAGATGGTAAGTGGAGATATCTATTGTCTGCTATATATAATGTTGGTGCAACACATGTCCCGAGGCAGCTTAATACCTGCTTAATAGCTTAATAGCCCCAGTCATGCTAATGACATTGACACCTTATCTGAATACTGCTTATAGGAAACAGATGTTGTGAATTGGGGCTGCTACTTATTGCTGCTAGAAATGGTAGGTTAAAAACTACTATGAGACATGTACTGTCTGCTATATACAATGTTGGGGCAACACATCTCCGGAGGAAGCTTAATAACACCCCATAGCTCCATTGCTAATGAAGTCTCCATCTTACGTGTGTGCTTCTTAACAGAGGGCGAGAATTAGAGCTGCTACTTATTGCTGCTAGAGACAGAAGGCTAGGAACCACTATGGGACATCTACTGTCTGCTATATACAATGTTGGGGCAACACATTTCCGGAGGCAGCTTAATAACACCCCATAGCTCCATTGCTAATGAAATCTCCATCTTACGTGTGTGCTTCTTAACAGAGGGCGAGAATTAGAGCTGCTACTTATTGCTGCTAGAGACAGAAGGCTAGGAACCACTATGGGACATCTACTGTCTGCTATATACAATGTTTGGGCAACACATTTCCGGAGGCAGCTTAATAACACCCCATAGCTCCATTGCTAATGAAATCTCCATCTTACGTGTGTGCTTCTTAACAGAGGGCGAGAATTAGAGCTGCTACTTATTGCTGCTAGAGACAGAAGGCTAGGAACCACTATGGGACATCTACTGTCTGCTATATACAATGTTTGGGCAACACATTTCCGGAGGCAGCTTAATAACACCCCATAGCTCCATTGCTAATGAAATCGACAACTTACATACATGCTGCTTAAGAGAGGATGTGAATTGGAGCTGCTACTTATTGCTGCAAGAGATGGTAGGCTATGAACTACTATAAGACATCTATTGTCTACAACATATCTCCGGAGGCAGCTTAATAACACCCCATAGCTCCATTGCTAATGAAATCAACAACTTACATACATGCTGCTTAAGAGAGGATGTGAATTGGAGCTGCTACTTATTGCTGCAAGAGATGGTAGGCTATGAACTACTATAAGACATCTATTGTCTACAACATATCTCCGGAGGCAGCTTAATAACACCCCATAGCTCCATTGCTAACGAAATCAACAACTTACATACATGCTGCTTAAGAGAGGATGTGAATTAGAGCTGCTACTTATTGCTGCTAGAGACTACTACTACTGTCTGCCAAATACAATGTTGCAATAACACCTCTCCCAGGGCAGCTTAATAACACCCCATAGTCATGCTAATTCAACACCTTTTTTTGTTTTTGATTACACTTTAAACGAAATCGAGGCAAACACAGGTAAGGCTTCGCTTGCCATGATTTATTCCTAGAGATTCCATTGTTACAGTCTTGATTTTTTTTTTTTTATTATTAAACTAAACACAATAAGCAAAATTGTGTGAAAATCTCCCGAAACCAAAAACAAAAAAAAAAAAGTGCAGGACATCTGCTGGAAGCAATATAGTGTGAATTGCTTAAAAATGCAAATCTGAGTAAAAAAAAAAAATTGTAGCGGGCAGAAAATTTATCCACAAATCACAAAGGTTAAAAACAGTAAATTGCAAAAATATCGCTTAAAAAAAAGCGTGAATAAACAAAAAGAAAATGCAAAAAAGTTTTTACACACAAAAAGTCAAAAACTTAGCACAGCCGGAAACTTTTTTCCCATTGAAAATGACAATTATTTTCAAAATCAAAATGATTATATTTAACCATCCTGGGGGTTTGATTCCTGTCCCCAGGACATCCCGATTTGGGATGCCCCGCTGTGTGAAACCCTGTGTGCTTACCTCCCACAATTCATTGGCTTTCCTCCAATCCATGTTCTATGCTGGGCATATGAAGGATGCTGCACACAGCGTCCGGCACATGGTGCCCGGCATCCCTTTTCCCTCTACCTGTGAGTGTCCATGCCAGCCATAAAGGTAGGCAGCAGGCTGATTCTTTAGTAACGCCAGGTTTCGGCAGATAAGCGCCTGTACAGCGTCGCTAAGATCGACCGCTAGTGGTCGCTCTGATCAGCCGTGAGTCGCTATTTCAGAGCGCCTCAGTCGCTGTAGTAACATGGCTGGCATTGATGAATTTGATGTGTGAGTCGCTATTAAACCAGTACAGAGCTATATAGGAGCGAACGGTAGCGACTGGTCGGTGTGAGCGTTCATCCAAAAAAGCAGCCTCACACAGCGCCGGCACTCAAAATTGTGTCGCTGTAGCCCAGAGCGCCAGACGCTGTGTGATTAAAGTCTGTTTTTGAACACATATCCACCAGTAACAAAGCGAAAACACATGGAATGACATTGTTATGACACTGTGACATTAACACTTTAGTACCAGAGCTGTAATGACAATTCTACATAAAAAATATATTTAAATAGGAGAGGTGACACAATGATTTGATACAAAACAAAAATTATTAAAATAAAACCCTGTTTAAAGAGAAGAAAAGTAACGTCCATTGAAATGTATGGGAGAGCGACAGATAGCGACAGGTAATACCAGGCTCTTGAAGCTAGAGCACCACCGGGATCCGCTGACCCGTCTGTGATCCGCGTGCGCGGGTGGATTATACCGACCTTGACCCTATGATTATATACCCCTGGTGGCCCTGTAATTGTGAGATTTATGTTGTATTGTCTGTCGCCACTTGCTACTGTATATTTATTTTGATTGTTTCACATGGTTCACATTCAAGTCTTTTGGATGAGGTTTGTGCAATATTTAGGATAAGGATATGTGGTTATATTTATTTATTTGGGCAATGTTGATGCATTTTAATTAGTTTTTTATAGTAGGTGATAGTTTCATACTTCTTGATCATCACTTGTTGTGTGGGGTTGGTTTTATGTTGTATTATTATTAGTTGTGTGTGAATAGGATTTCTTGACACATGTATCTTTAGTAATTTGTATGCACTCAGCACTTTATTATTTTTTCACATGTAACCAACACATGCAGGATATTGAATAGTAGTTTTGTGCCGGCACAAAATATTTATTCTAGGGTGACAAATGATGGGCCATATTGCCTTAGGGTATTAACCAATTGGATATACCCATTTGGGCATCAATTATAGGTTAATATTGGTCATGATCGGTTGCTTTTAATTGTCTGTGGTTTATGTGTTTTTTAGCCTCTTTGTGTATCATATCTACAATAAAAGCAATTTTGTATAATTACTTTTTCACTTAGTTGTGGTGCCCCATTTTTAGAGATTGGTGTGCTTATATGCATGCCCGCTCTATTTTTGTTATTGTGATGATGAATCAGTCGCTACGAGTCGCTCACCAGAATCGGCTTCATAAATGTGGCATTGTGTACAGCGCCCGGCGTTCACCTGACACTACCTGATGCTACGAGGCGCTACCTGCCGCTACACCTTGATGAATAAAGCCCCTGGTATAGCAGTGCGCATCAGCCTGAGGCGAAGAGATGCCAGGGAAAATGGCTGCGACTAGCACATGCGCTGAGGGATCGCCAAATCTCAAAGTATTATGGGAAATTTCGCACAATGGGGCATCTTAATTGGGATGCCCCGGTGGAGTGGGAATCGGCGATTAAGGGTTTTGGTCCACTTTAATGGACAAATGTAGATCAAACTAATTGACTTCAAATTTTGCGTTAAGTGTGAACAAGAAAATTGCCTTCAAATATTTCATGAAAATTAGGAAACTTGCGTTATTTCTTAGGAAACTAAGGCATGAGTCCAAGTGGACCAAAACCCAAGCCACCTGGTCTAAGAGACTCCAGGAGCTGTCCGATTTGGGATGTCGCGCTTTTGTGAAACCTCCGGGATCACTTGTAAGTTTATTTTGTTCCGCTCCCACGGCACATGTGCAAGCCTCCAGTGGCATCCCCAGCTTCCCTCTATCCCATGCATTGACCTCTCCCGGGCAGATCTGAATGGCCATCGGTGGGTCTGCACTGGCTGAGAACGGGCAGTGGGAGGCGCCCCAGCAATACATTTGTTCAACATCGATTACCGGGAATTTAGCAATGCTGATTACAAGAGAGCTCGCACATGCACCACGGGAGCAGTTATCAAGGAAAGGTTTAGGGTATTCCAGGGGAGCTCACACAGTGGAGCATCCTAAATCAACACAGGCAGGTAAAAATCCTGGATTTTGGTCTGCTTTAAAATAGGCGAAGACTTAGACGACGCAACATCAGCGGCTACGAGCGCACTGATTGGACGAGCGGCCGTGCATTTGCCGTAGGACCGGGAAGAGGTAAGTTGGCTACGGCGATCTGGGGGTCAGGGTGCCCCGGGGAAAAGGACCAAACCTCAGGATAGTCAAAATCCTGGGTTTTGGTCCACTTTAACAAGCCATTCTAGGCAATGTCAAGAATTAGGAAGCAAGCAGCTAACCTAAAGTCTGACCCATTTGCTTCTCCTTCATTTTCTGCAGAAGCCATAGCAGGGCTCCATCTTTTCAGTGCTCCACCACTGCTCTGCTCCTTTCCCTTGGCGCTCCATGCACTATATAAACAGAGGAGACAATTTTTACAGAATGTTTCCCAACCCACAGAGCCATGCTCACTTCACGTTGCACTGTAAGTTATCTACATTCCAATATTAGGCTCATGACTGCTTTAGAAAGTATCACGGCTGGTTACAATTGAAAACATAGAAACATAGAAGGTTGACGGCAGAAGGAGACCATACGCTCCATCTAGTCTGTCCTTATGTGTATACTGTATGTTCTCTGTATCTTATGTATATACTGTATGTTCTCTTTATCTTAGGATAGATGTGTGCTTATCCCAGGCATGTTTAAATTCAGTGACTGTTGATTTTTCAACTACCTCTGCTGGAAGTTTGTTCCAAGCATCTACTACTCTTTCTGTAAAATAATATTTTCTAACATTGCTCCTGATCTTCCCCCCGACTAGCTTCAGGTTGGGCCCCTTGTTCTATCATTAAGTTTCTTCTTAAAAACACTTCCCTCCTGAACCTTATTCAATCCTTTCACATATTTAAAGGTCTCCATCATGTCCCCCCTCTCCCTTCTTTCCTCCAGACTGTACAGATTAAGTTCTTTAAGTCTCTCCTGATAAGTCTTAAGTTTAAGTCCTTCCACCATTTTCGTTGCCGGCCTTTGGACACGTTTTATTTGAATAATGTCTTTTTGCAGGGGAGGTCTCCAGAACTGCACACAGTATTCTAGCTGTGGCCTTACCAGGGCTCTATACAGCGGCATCACAACCTCCCTCTTCCTACTGGTGATGCCTCGAGCTATGCAGCCGAGCATCCTGCTTGCTTTTCCCACTGCCTGGCTACACTGTCCAATCATCTTGCAGCTATCAGTATTCAGTACCCCTAAATCTCTCTCCTCCGAGGTCCTGGCTAACACAGTGCTGCCCATACGGTGCTCAGAGCAGGGATTCCTTCTACCCAAGGGCAGGATTTTACATTTAGAGACATTAAACTCTAGTTTCCACAGTTTTGACCATTTATCCAGTAACGCTAAATCATTTTCCATGTTGGACACACCTCCAGGAATATCCACCCTATTACTAACCTTTGTATCATCAACAAACAGGCAAACTTTTCCTACCAAGCCTTCTCCTATGTCACTTACAAATATATTAAAAAAGAATGGGGCCCAGGACAGAGCCTTGCGGCACACCACTTGTAACTCGCCTTTCTTCAGATTGCACACCATTTACAACAACGCTCTGATACCGATCCCTCAGCCAACTGGAAATCCACTGAACTATCCAGGGATTGAGTCCTACCTTCAATAACTTATCTATGATCCTTATGTGGTACAGTGTCAAAGGCTTTGCTAAAATCCGGATAGGCGATATCCACAGCACCACCTTCATCTAACACTTTAGTGACATTGTCAAAGAAATCAATAAGATTGGTCACATGATCGGCCCTCAGTAAAGCCGTGCTGTTTTGGGTCCAATATGTAATTAATTTTTAGATGGGAAATTATCTGTTTTTTTAAGAGTGTTTCCATTAATTTGACCACTATAGATGTTAAACTAACTGGCCTGTAATTACTGGCTTCTTCTCTATTCCCCTTTTTATGGATTGGTACGACATTGGCCATTCTCCAATCATCTGGAACCTCACCAGTTGAAAGGGAATGGTTAAGTAAATCAGTCAGAGGGGCTGAAATCACAAACCTAAGTTCCCTTAGAACTCTGGGGTGGATTCCATCTGGACCCATCGCCTTACTTACCTTTAGATGTGCCAGCTCGGCTAAGACATCAGCCTCCAGAAACTCCGGAGCTGTGCCCTCCCAGCTGGATGCTGTGCTATGTACCCGCTATGTGTCCCAGCTGGATGCTGTGCTATGGCAATGCCTGCTACTATCTGAAAATACTGAACAGAAGTAGCTATTCAGATGGTCAGCCACAGCCTTATCTCCCTCAATATATTTATTTTCCCTATTTCTAATTTTTGAGACTGCATTGTTTTTCTTCTTTCTGTCACCAATATATCGGAAAATGGTTTGATCTCCCCTCTTCATAGATTTGGCCATTTCTTCCTCCTTTTGCCCTTTAGCAGTCCTTATAATTAGTTTTGCTTCCCTCTGTTTAATTTTATACGCCTCTCTGTCAGCTACACTTCCACTTACTTTATACTTCTTATAGGCAGACTTCTTATCTTTTATGATAGTGCTGACTTCCCTAGTAAACCATAATGGTTTCTTCTTCCTTTTATTCTTGCTTAAGACAAAATAATTGCTTCTTGGCTGTAACAATGTACAGGGAGCTGGCAGGCTTTTCAGTATCCTCC
Source organism: Gastrophryne carolinensis (assembly GCA_027917425.1). Classification (NCBI taxonomy): domain Eukaryota; kingdom Metazoa; phylum Chordata; class Amphibia; order Anura; family Microhylidae; genus Gastrophryne; species Gastrophryne carolinensis. Next base: position 511,389,307 of record CM051236.1, on the reverse strand, counting down.
ACTCGAGGTTTTAGGGAAACCTCAGGTAAGCCTGCTCCTAATTTATCTATTGCGTTGTATGTCACAAATGGGGATCTCAGAGATTAGAGTTAGGACTGCACCCCACAGAGGCACCTTGGCGCTTGGTGGTGCAGCTTCAGCAACTTTTGCAGATGTGTGTGACCGAGCCCTCTGTTTTTAACCAGATTTAGAGATAGATTTAGGTTGGTCTGCAAGCTAACATGGTTGAGTGCTGTGGCTCCTTTAAAACTTTTGTTTCCTAATTTCCCTGCTAACGTGCACCTCCAAGGTTAGTTATAAAATGGTCTGAGCGGCTGCCACCCCTCCTCTGAGGCTTTTCAGAACGACTCATCTTGTTAGTTATAGCTCCAGCAGGAGGGAGAAATAGCCCATCCCAATGTATTGCCTTCCATCTCAATATATGGCTCTCTGAGCTCTTTTTGCCTATATACAATGAGATCCTCTCTGCTGCTGCGTTTCTTCTGTGTGGTTGCCGTTTTGACGATTGAATAATAATTTTGCCATCTTGTGTTTGTTTTGCAGATCTGAAGTCGGGCTTTGGACATTAGAGGACACTACAGTGGCGAGACAGAGAGACCTCATTGGGTGAGTAGTGGCATTGTGAGATGCGGGTTGTGAGTTGGCCGGCTTTTGTTGCTGTGACACTCTTGACACAAGAGGATTATCTAGCCTATTGAAATGTGTGTCTATAATATTAAAGGCAGGTCATGAGAAAATGGAGCCTTAGATAAAGTAAGGGAGCATAGACACATCTGTGTATAAGGCATTGCTGTGTGGACTAGGGGCTTGTCTAAGATATAAAGTCTTACAGTGACCTGTGGGCCCTTTCACGCCTCTTTGTTGCAATCACAGCCCCATAGAAGTCTATGGGAGCGCAAAAAAAAATGCATATACCCCTATGGACCCCCATACAAGTTAATTAGGTTAGTAGGTGGCCATAAAATCAGGGGGCTCTCTGATACCAGGAGACGATTACCTGCATACAATACACTTCCCATCAAGAAAGTGTAACACTAAAAAGCCTAAAATATCACTAGTCATCCACAACACATAGGCGTGAAAGGGCGTGCCAATATGTCGGTCAATCATGTGTATGATATGCTGATCACTTTATATGACTTCCTGCTAGATATATTGCTGTGGGTAAGATTATCATTGCTGGGTATATCATGCTGGTCATTGTGTATAATATGCAGGTCAGTGTCGGGTATATCATGCTGGTCATTGTGTATAATATGCAGGTCAGTGCCGGGTGTATCATGCTGATCATTGTGTATAATATGCCGGTCAGTGCCGGGTATATCATGCTGATCATTGTGTATAATATGCCGGTCAGTGCTGGATATATCATGCCAGACATTCTGTATATCATACCAGTCAGTGCCAAGTATATCATGCCGATCATTGTGTATAATATGCTGATCAGTGCCAGGTATATCATGCCAGTCATTGTGTATAATATGCTGATCAGTGCCAGGTATATCATGCCAGTCATTGTGTATAATATGCTAGTCAGTGATGGGTATATCATGTCAGTCATTGTGTATAATATGCCAGTGAGTGCCAGGTATCATATCTGTCATTGCGTATAATATGCTGGTCAGTGTTGTGTATATCATGCTGGTCAGTGCTGTGTATATCATGCTGGTCATTGTGTATAATATGCTAGTCACTGCTTAGTATATCATGCTGGTCATTGTGTATAATATGCTGGTCAGTGCTGTGTATATCATGCTGGTCATTGTGTATAATATGCTGGTCAGTGCTGTGTATATCATGCTGGTCATTGTGTATAATATGCTGGTTAGTGCTGGGTATATCATGCTGGCCATATCATACTGGTCATTGTGTATAATATGCTGGTCAGTGCTGGGTATATTATGCTGGTAATTGTGTATAATATGCTGGTCAGTGCTGGGTATATCATGCCATCCATTGTGTATAATTTGTCAGTCAGTGCTGGGTATATCATGCTGGTCAGTATCGGGTATATCATGCCATCCATTGTGTATTATGTGCTGGTCAATGCTGGGTATATCATGCCAGTCATTGTGCCTAACATGCTAGTCAGCGTTGCGTATATCGTGCCCATCATTGTGTATAATATGCCGGTCAGTGCCGGGTACCATGCTGGACATTGTGTATAACATACTGGTCAGTGCCGGGTATATCATGCTGGATATTGTGTATAACATACTGGTCAGTGCCGGGTATATCATGCTGGACATTGTGTATAACATACCGGTCAGTGCTGTGTATCATGCCGCTCATTGTGTATAACATACTGGTCAGTAAAGGGGTATATTATGCCGGTTATTGTGTATAATATGGCAGTTTGTACCAGGTATATTATGCCAGTCATTGTGTGTAATATATCAGTCGCTGCTGGGTATATCATTGCAGTCATTGTGTATATTATGCCAGTCAGTGCTGGGTATATCATGCCGGTCATTGTGTATAATATGTGGGTCAGTACTGGGTATGTCATGCCAGTCAATGTGTGTAATATGATGGTCAGTGCTGGGTATATCTTGCTGGTCAGTGTGTATATTATGCCGTCATGATCTACCCAGCACTGACCGGCATATTATATACACAAAGACCCACATGGTATACAGTACCCTGCACTGGTGATTGTGCTGGGTATATCATGCTGGTTATTTTGTATTAATTTTTGATCAGTAATTGGTATATTAGCGTATTGTGTATAATATGCTGGTCAGTGCCAGGTATATCATGCCGGTCATTGTGTATAATATGCTGGTCAGTGCTGGGTATATCATGCCTGTCATTGTGTATAATATTCTGGTCAGTGCCGGGTATATCATGCCTGTCATTGTGTATAATATGCTGGTCAGTGCCGGGTATATCATGCCTGTCATTGTGTATAATATGCTGGTCAGTGCTGGGTATATCATGCCCGTCATTGTGTATAATATGCCGGTCAGTGCCAGGTATATCATGCCTGTCATTGTGTATAATATGTTGGTCAATTCCAGGTATATCATGCCCGTCGTGTAAAATACACTGGTCAGTTCCAGGTATATCATGCCAGTCATTGTGTATAATATGCTGGTCAGTGCCGGGTATATCATGCCTGTCATTGTGTATAATATGCTGGTCAGTGCTGGGTATATCATGCCCGTCATTGTGTATAATATGCCGGTCAGTGGCAGGTATATCATGCCTGTCATTGTGTATAATATGTTGGTCAGTTCCAGGTATATCATGCCCATCGTGTATAATATACTGGTCAGTTCCAGGTATATCATGCCAGTCATTGTGTATAATATGCTGGTCAGTGCCGGGTATATCATGCCGGCCATTATGTATAATATGCCGGTTAGTTCTAGGCTTTCTTCCTACACACACTCGGCATTATGGGACAGGGCGAGGCAGGAAGAGAGCGCGCTGGGTAAGAATGCACTCAGGCCTCCTGGATATCAAAGACGTCTGACACACTGGGATAGCGGCCAGGCCGCAGCCTCGCCCTTTTCTTTTATGACACGGTGCCCAGCATGCACTGCAAGCATGGTGCCAGTACAGCCGGCTGTTACAGGGGCACACCCTCACCCGTATCAGCAGATGCTGCTCTCTACATTCAAGCTCCTCTTTGTGTTACCTGTGGCTGCCCCTTCCCCCACCCCCAATGATTTAAAAGGGCGAATAATGAGGCAAGCCCCCCCCCCCCCCTGCAACTTAGCCAAATAAATACCCTCTCATTAGAGACCTCTCAGCCAATACTCCCCTATATTCATACAATATTCTCCCTGGAGAATAAATAGATTGTGGTCAGGCTGCAGGCAAGGCATGGTCAGGATCTGTGGCAACAGGTTGTGGGCAGGCTGGGGGCATTCTACAGGCAAGCTATGGGCAAGGGACCTGGAAGGGCCTAGGAAGGCTACAGGCAAAATGTAGTAGGAATCTGGGCCAAAAAGGTGTGGGTTGGTACATGCAGGGCGTGGTCAGTAGTGTGGAAATCGGATATGGGCAGGCTGCAGGCAAGACATGTTCCGGATCCATGGCAATAGCCCATGGGCAGGCTGCAGGCAAGATGCGGTCAGGATCTGTGGCAATATGTCAGGGTCAGGTTGCAGGCAGGACATGGTCAGGATCTGTGGCAATATGTCAGGGTCAGGTCGCAGGCAGAACATGGTCAGGATCTGTGGCAATAGGTTGTGGTCAGGTTGCAGGCAGAACATGGTCAGGATCTGTGGCAATAGGTCGAGGTCAGGTTGCAAGGAAGATTCGGTCAAATCCATGGCAATAGTTTGTGAGCAGGCTGCAGCCAAGACATGATCAGGATCTATGGTGGGAGGAGGGAAAAGAAGGGTCAAGGATGACCTCTTTCAAAGGAGGGAAAAGAAGGGTCAAGGCTGACCTCTCTCACAGGAGGGAAAAGCAGGGTCATGGATGACCTCTATACAAGGTGGGGGGGAAGGGTCAAGAATTACTTCTCTGAAAGAAGGGAAAAGATGGGTCAAGGATGACATCTCTACAAGAAGGGAAAAGAGGGGTCAAGAATGACTTCTCTGCGAGGCAGAAGAAGAAGGGTCAAAGATGACCTCTCTGAAAAGAGGGAAAAGAATTGTCAAGGATAACCTTTCTGAAAAGAAAAAAATATAAGGGTCAAGGATGACCACCCTGAAAGGAAGGAAAAGAAGGGTCAAGGATGTCCTCTCTGAAAAGAGGGAAAAGGAGGGTCAAGGATGACCTCTCTCAAAGGGGGGAAAAGAAAGGTCAAGGATGACCTCTTTACATGGGGGGGAAAGAAGGGTCAAGGATGACCTCTCTACATGGAGGGGAAAGAAGGGTCAAGGATGACCTCTCTACATGGAGGGAAAAGAAAGGTCAAGGATGATCACCCTGAAAGGAAGGAAAAGAAGGGTCAAGGGTGACCTCTCAGAAAAGACAGGTAAAAGAATGACCTCTCTGAAAAGAGGGAAAAGACAGGTCAAGGAATGACCTCTCTGGAAAGAGGGAAAATGAGGGTCAAGGATGACCTCTCTCAAAGGAGGGAAAATAAGGGTCAAGGATGACCTCTCTACATGGAGGGAAAAGAAGGGTCAAGGATGACCACCCTGAAAGGAATGAAAAGAAGGGTTAAGGATGACCTCTCTGAAAAGAGGGAAAAGACTGGTCAAGGATGACCTCTCTGAAAAGAGGGGTCAAGGAAGGCCTCTCTACATGGGGGTAAAGGAAGGGTCAAGGATGACCTCTTTACAAGGAGGGAAAGGAAGGGTCAAGTGTGACCTATCTGAAAGGAGGGAAATGAAGGCTCAATGATGATTTTTCTGCAAGTAGGTAAAAGAAGGGTCAAGGATGATCTCTCTACAAAGAGGGAAAAGAAGTGGCAAGAATGACCTGTGTACAAGGAGGTGAATAAGTGCCAAAGATTCCTTTTCTGAATGGAGGGAAAATAAGGGTCAAGGATGACCTCTGTACAAGGAGGGTCAAGGATGACCTTTCTACAAGGAGGAAAAAAAAGGGTCAAGGATGATCTCTCTCTACAAGGAGGGAAAAGAAGTGTCAAGGATGACCTCTCTACATAGAGGGAAAATGAGGGTCAAGGATGACCTTCCTGAAAAGTGGGGAAAATAAGGGTTGAGGATGACCTTTCTGCAAGGAGGAAAACAATGATCTCTCTATAAGGAGGCAAAAGAAGGGTCAAGGGTCTCAATAAGTTGGTTGAAAGAAGGGTCAAGGATAACCTGTCTACAACGGTGTGACAGAAGTGTCAAGGATGACCTATCTGAAAAGAGGGAAAATAAGGGTCAAGGATGACCTCTCTATGAAGGAGGAAAAAGAATGGTGAGCAATGACCACTCTACAAGGTGGGGGGAGAAGGGTCATGGATTACCTCTCTACAAGGAGGGCAAAGAAGAGTCAAGGATGACCTTTCTGCAAGGAGGGAAAACAAGGGTCAAGCATAACCTCTCTGAAAGGAGGGAAATTAAAGTTCAAGGGTGACCTATCTGAAAGAAGTAAACAAAGGGTCAAGGATGCGCTTTGTACACGGAGGGAATAGAGGGGTCAAGGATGAGCTTTTTATAAGGAGGGAATAAAAGGTAAAACATGACCTCTCTGAACGTAAGGAAAAGTAAAGTCATAGATGACCACTTTGAAAAGAGGGAAAAGAAGGGTCAAGGATGACCTCTCTATGAAGGAGGAAAAAGAAGGGTGAGCAATGACCACTCTACAAAGTGGGGGGAGAAGGGTCATGGATGACCTTTCTGCGAGGAGGGAAAACAAGGATCAAGGATAACCTCTCTGGAAGGAGGGAAAAGAAAGTTCAAGGGTGACCTATCTGAAAGGAGTAAACAAAGGGTCAAGGATGCGCTTTCTACACGGAGGGAATAGAGGGGTCAAGGATGAGCTTTTTATAAGGAGGGAATAAAAGGGTAAAAGATGATCTCTCTGAACGTAAGGAAAAGTAAAGTCAAGGATGGCCTCTTTGAAAAGAGGGAAAAGAAGGGTCGGTTGGTGGTTCTCTGGAGGAGGAGGGTTGGAGGGGATGGGAGCCAGCCATGTGGCCATTTCTTTCCTGGATTTTCAGGGAAAGTGTCACAGTGGACGGCACTAATTGCAAATAGAAAAAAAAAATGGTGACAATAGCAATATACAATTAATTATTGAGAAGAACGTTTATTTCTATCAATAATTAAAGCAGCTTCCCGCTCATTAGCATCATCGTCTATGTCGCAGCGCCAAATCTCACCACCCCGAGCAGACGAGTGGTTATGTTTATATATGTTTGTTGCAGCAATCGGCCAATTAAACGTATTTCTCACTGCCGGAGGCGAGCAATCAGAGACACTTGGGTCTTGCGGCTGAGGGCACTTATGGCGTCGCTCTCCTACAGAAAGAACTTCACGACCGCAAACATCTGGATGGAGCCAGGAGGGGCTGTTTATAGTGCGCCAATGCCACTCGACCACAGACTGCTTCTTGCCTTTTTCTGTAAATCTCTGTACACCCCCGACTTAGGATGCTGGATATTGTGTGTTGAAGAGGACCAACGCCAATAACTGCCTGTCCTAGAGACTACTCCCGAATTGGGATGCCTCCCACTACTCCAATCTTCGCTTTGTAGAGGTAGTGGGCAGGCAGCAACGTAGCAAAGTTGATATGTGGGTAGAAGTCATGGGTAGGGTTCAAAGTAACATTATCGAGGCTGAGATCCTAAGCTGGCAGCAAAGTCGATCTTTGGGTTGAGGTCATGGGCAGGTAACGTAGCAAAGCTGATGTACAAGCCAAGGTCCATAGTAGGTAGAAATGTAGAAACTTTGACCCTCAGGCCTAGGTTATGGACAGGCAGCAACGTAGCAAAGTCAATATCCCGGCCTGGGTTCGAAGTAAAAGTTTGGGTCCCCATTGATTCCTGTGGGGAACAGGCCAGTAATTTCAAATAAATTCCAGCCGGGGCTGTTATTTGTGGGCCCCCCTTAATTTCTGTGTTCGGGTCAATTTCAGTTTCAAGTTCGGGTCAAGCCCGGTACCCGAACCAAACATTTGTTCAAAATTCGACCGAACTTGCCGAACTCGAACTTGTACTAGTTTGCTCAACACTTGAGTATAGTCCTGCCTTGCACCACACATAACGTACTTATGAAACTTACGCTTACGCAAATTTACGAGTGGTTATGTTTATATATGTTTGTTGCAGCAATTGGCCGATTAAATGTATCTCTCACTGCCGGAGGCAAGCAATCAGAGACACTTGGGTCTTGCGGCTGAGGGCACTTATGAAGAATCCAACACACCTTAGGTTCTAAAAAGGGGCAGAAGACTTCCTGTCCTTGGGACGACCCGAATTTGGATGTCCCACTGTGTGAAACCCCCCCCGCTCCTATCTTTGCTTGGTAGAGGTAGTGGGCAGGCAGCAACACAGAAAAGTCTGCATTTTTGGGTCCCCATTGATTTCTGGGGAGACCAGTTTCGCGCTTGGGCCAAACTATTGTTTAAAGTTCATCTGAATTTGCCAAACCCAAAGTTGTACCAATTCACCCAACACTACCCTTGAGTATAGTCCTGCCTTGCACCACGCCTTATGGCAAATTTCCATGGGTGGGATATGGAAAAGAGGAGCTTTCCTAAAACGTAAAGTATTTGCACAGTACCCAATACAAGGACAGATAGCATTAGCCATCAATCCTTGCAGTGGGTGGAGCTATGCACATCATCTCTTTATGTCTCTGTGCCATCAAAGGCTCTTAGAAACGCTAAGGGTGCAATGCCAAGGATTAGCTTTAAATTTACACAACCAACTAGTGGACACGTGTTTAGAGCTTTAGGCTCTCATAAGCACTAGGCCGGATGTTTCTGGCTGTATGGGATTGGTGGGATAAGAAAACGATTTGATCCACAAAAGTGATTAAAGTGGACCAGAACCCAGGATTTTGACTATCCTGGGTTTTGGTTCTTTCCCCCGAGGGCACCCCGATCGGGGTGTGAAACCCCCCAGGACGCCGAGACCAGCTCACCTCTTCCCGGTCCCACAGCGCATCTAAGAGCAATGGCTCTGGCGGCCGCATCCTTCGCTTCCCTCTAACCGGGAGTTCGGGTTCCCAAACCCAAAACATGGACATCAGATGTGACAGATGTGTAGAGTGTTGGAGTTCGGCCAGAACAAGCGTCACCTAAAGTGTGCCGCAGCAGGAAGCTGCTGTACAACTTACCCGAGCCCCGGGATCGCGTTGGTGTTCGGTGAAAATGTCCAGTGTACAATGTAAAGAGTCTTCAATCATGGGGCGGCCATTTTTCTGAAGCCCCAGCTAAGATCCTTCGCTTCCCTCTAACAGGGAGCGTGCCCACGCCGACCATTCACAAATGCCTGGTGCCCTGCTAGAGGGTGAGCGGGATGTGGCCGCTGCTCTTAGACGCGCTGAGGGACTGGGAAACGAGGTAAGTGAATGGGACGATCTGGGGGGTTTCACACATCGGTGCATCCCGATTTGGATAACCCAGGGGGGAAGGAATCAATTGCCCCGGCTGGTTTTTGGTCCAATTTAAGACCCGCCCCTAAACCATGCTCCTGCCTCGGCAATCGTCCTGTAAACTGCTCCCCAAGTTTGGCATCTCCGCGCACAGGTCCTTGATGTTTTTTTAAGGCCCATTAGAGCCAATATAAAGAGTCTTCATTCATGGGGGCGGCCATTTTTCTGAAGCCCTGGCTAAAAGCAGCGACTCTGACGGCCGCATCCTCTGCTTCCGTCTAACAGGGAGCGTGCCTGTGGTGGGACCGGGAAACGAGGTACGTGAATGGGGCAACCTGGGGGGTTTCACACAACAGTGCATCCAGATTTGGATGCCTCGGGGGGGGGGGGGGGGGGCATCGATCGCCCTGGCTGGGTTTTCGTCCAATTTAAGACCCGCCCCTAAACCAATCACCCTATAAGGTCTCTAAGGTTGGCATCTCCGCACTCAGGTCCTTGATGTTTTTTTTAAGGCCCAGACTCCGGGGTTGCGCATCAGAACAAGAGTTCCGCCGCACGTAGCCGCAAGGCTCCCGGTGACAACGCGGAGTAGTCAGAAGAGCCTCAGACAGGTTTTTCACACAGCAAATAAAAGGCAGCGCATGTCACCGGGGAGCGAGGGAGCACATTGGAGAGGGAGCAGACTGTGTCTAGGGGGGTGATGGAGGCAGGTAGCTACAAAAGAGGCAGACAAGCCTGAGCGCCGCATGAAAGACAAATTGCAGCTCTTCCCGCGCAAGTGTCACCTCGGAGGAGCGCCGCTGAAGTGCACATTCTCTTCCTCTCCTTGACACGCGCTCCTTTTAATGCACTTGTCAAACCCTGCGTACAAAGCGTCTCGTTCCCGGCGTTGTCGTCGAGCAGCAGGAAGACGTTTGTTTTGTATCCTTTCCCTTAATGCATTTAATGTGACACGTCGAGATTAAATGCAAACAAACTTGGAGCGGCGTTCGGTCTTTGCGATGACACGGAGCGTGGTTTAAGAGGGGGGGCGTGCAGGTAATTTAAAGAGACTTAAAGTCACCAGCGACTGCGCTGCCTGCTGTCTATTCTGTGTAGAGTTCGGCGTGTTGATGGCGTCTACCAGGTGGATAGATATATATTAAAGTGGACTAAAACACAGGATTTTGCTTATACTGGGTTTTGGCCCTTTCTAGAGATAAGCGAATCGTATCTGACGAATCCGAATTCGTTACGAATTTCAGAAAAAATTAGATTCTAAACGATTCCGAATATCGCCACGATTCAATCGCTTGAATCGCTTCCTTAAAACTCCATTTACTGCGGTCCAGGCCATTAAAAATGGTGTATCCACATGTCAGGACATGTCCCATGGGTATCCTGGGTAGGCATCACATGCTGCCTATCAGCAGCCAGGCTTCCCGATGATGTCACAGCCCTATATAAGCGGCGGCCATCTTGCGGAGGCTCATTTTGGCGGGGTATTGCGGCTAGAACTGGTCAGGCAGAGCGAGAGATAGATAGATAGATAGATAGATAGATAGATAGATAGATAGATAGAGCATGGGACAGATAGATAGAGCGAGGGACAGATAGAGCCAGGGAGAGAAGGAGAGAGGCAGTGACAGGGCCAGAGACAGAGAGACAGTGTTACAGTGTTTGCATTATCTTTCAAGCCTATTTAGTGTTAATAACACACCTGCGTATTTAGTTTTTCCTTTTCCTGGTGTCACTCTTTAAAAAGCGTGCTAGCATTTGTCTTTAAAGAGTACCGGCATCTTTAGCTTTTCCATTTGTAACCAAAAAAAACACGCTTTAAAATTTGCAGTAGTTATTTACTTTCACAGGGGGTATCCCATGCTGTCACCACGTACAAGCATTTGTCTTTAAAGAGTGTTAATAACACACCTGCCTATTTAGTTTTTCCTTTTCCTGGTGTCACTCTTTAAAAAGCGTGCTAGCATTTGTCTTTAAAGAGTACCGGCATCTTTAGCTTTTCCATTTGTAGCAAAAATCACATTTTAAAGTTTTCAGTAGTTATTGACTTTCACCGGGGGCATCCCATGCTGTCACTGTGTGCTAGCATTGTCTTTAAAGAGTAACTGTATCTTTAGTTTTTCCATTTGTAACAAAAACCACGTTTTAAAGTTTCCCGTGTGCTATTAAACCGAACCTTCAGCGTGATTTAATGAAAAGCCCAAACTCTTAAAAAACGGTTCCCCAGCATCTAAAATTAATATATTTTACGTTTTTAGTCACTAACTTATTATTCTTTCCCCCACTGGGCTGCAACTCTGTTCAGGAATTTAGGATACGGGCGCCGCCATCTTGACTCAGAAGCATCACACTTACTGACGAGAGGAGAATGGGATAAGGTACAGGGGGGCGGGTTATAGCTGTGGTCAGCAGTCCCAGAATGCAGAGCAGCACAGTCAGGAGGCACTTCCTGTTTGCAGGCTGCCTGATAAGATGGCGGCTTCCATAAGCCGCCATCTTGGATGTTTAAAGGCTCATAACATGCAGTAGATGCCGGTAGGATGATTTTTAATGTGGACAATCTGTATGTACAGGGTGTGGGAAACATATAAAATAGACTCTTATTCAGAGTGAAGGTCCGCTTTAACTAACTTTGATTAGATGGCATCCCATTTCAGGCCATCTGGCAGTGTTTGCATTTGGTTTTATCTTCAAGTGCTGATGGGCTAGTTAGTGTAAAAATGGGGTTTTTTTACACCCACTGTCAGTTGTCCGATGCCTACCTGCGCCATCGTCCGGCCTCTCCCAGGTCTGACTCAGTGGGCCCTCTGAGTCTTCAGTCGCTAATGAGTAGCTTTCTTTACCCGCATAGTGAGGCAACTCATGAGCAGCAGGTAGACATGGAGCAGGGCCTGAACCAGCAGGTGGTGTTATACCTTGACATGACCATGACAACACACCTTGAGGATCCACTGGACCTCTGGCCAGCCAAACTTGATCTGTGGCTGCAACTAGCAGAGTTTGCAATGGGAAAGCTGTCCTGCTCTGCCAGTATTGTGCCATCAGAGGGGGTTTAGCGCGGCAGGGGCCATAGTAATCACAAGGAGAACTTGTCTGTCCATGAAAAATGTGTCTGGCCTTTTACAGTAACTAGGCCCTGAAGACTTTTAACAGGAACAAAGTGGTAAAACTCTTAGATGTGCGTATGTGATGCACTGATGAGGGCAGTTCAATGTGCTCCAGTACGCTTGAAACATTTTTTTTTGAGAGACTGACCTGCATGAAGATGAATCGGGCATGGATCAGCCAAGATTTCCACCCACCATGCCTAATGCATCAGAGTAGATTGATCATGTTGCCAGACCAAAATGCTTTACGTTAATCTTAATTTTTATTAATATTCTTAGGATAAGAGATATGTGCCCAGAATCTGTATATGTTCTCTCCATGCTGCTGCCAACTCCAGGGTTTGTCCTTCTAGGAAAATATATGAGCTCCTCATGCTGCTGCCAACTCCAGTGTGTCTTTCCGGCAATATATGGGCTCCTTATGCTGCTGCCAACTCCAGGGTGTGTCTTTCATGCAATATATGGGCTCCTTATGCTGCTGCCAACTCCAGTGTATGTCTTTCAGGCAATATATGGGCTCCTAATGCTGCTGCCAACTCCAGGGTGTGTTTTTCGGGCAATATATGGGCTCCTAATTCTGCTGCCAACTCCATGGTGTGTCTTTCTGGCAATATATGGGCCCCTAATGCTGCTGCCAACTCCAGTGTGTGTCTTTCTGGCAATATATGGGCTCCTAATGCTGCTGCCAACTCCAGTGTGTGTCTTTCTGGCAATATATGGGCTCATAATGCTGCTGCCAACGCCAGTGTGTCTTTCAGGCAATATATGGGCTCATAATGCTGCTGCCAACTTCAGTGTGTCTTTCAGGCAATATATGGGCTCCTTATGCTGCTGCCAACTTCAGTGTGTCTTTCATGCAATATATGGGCTCCTTATGCTGCTGCCAACTCAAGGGTGTGTTTTTCAAGCAATATATGGGCTCCTTATGCTGATGCCACCTCAAGGCTCTGATCTGCATGTCATACTTCTTTACAGTATTATTTCACTAATCCAGCACGCATCCTATGCGTGTTACAGCAAGGCAAATTGTTCTACAACCCTATTGAGGCTCTCGTAAGGCCAGAAATAGCAGTTTTTAATAGCGATTAAAATAAATTCGGATCTAAACGAATTTTTCCAGAAAATCAGCCTAATCAAATTTTTTTTCATAAATTCGCTCATCTCTAGTCCTTTCCCTTTAACTTTGGTGATCTGGGGGCATCCCAATTTGGGATGCCCCGCGTGGAGGGAATTAATTAGCCCGGGAATACCGTGGGTTTTTGTCCACGTTAAAGCAGGAACAAAACCTGGGGGAGAGGCGAGTGAATACTGGCGATCTGAGGGGTCACACAGCAGGGCATCCCAATTCTGGCTGGGACAGGAAGGTACATGCCATTGGGGATACGGAGGCTCTCACTTCCCATTAAAGCCTATTAGAGCCATTTAGTGAATGACATACTACCGGTAAACGGTAGTATGTCTTTATACTAAAATATACTAATATAACAATAATAATACATTTATAGATTCTTTATAGTTCGTTGCGAATATCTCTCGATTGGCATATGTTGTCTGATTACTTACATTAAATGCCTATACACCTACAGGAGAACATATGAAAATGGTTTATTGTAATGAGAAAAAAATATTAATAATATTTATAATCATATTTTTATTTTCTTCCTCCTCTTCCTCCCTCTCTTTTTTTCTCCCTTTCTTTCTTTTCTTACTTCCCGCTTTCCTTCTTTCATTCTTACCATTCTTCTTCCTGCTGTTTTTTCCTTTCTTTATTCTTTTTTTTTCTATAGATAGATAGATAGATAGATATTGTATTAGGGAGCGGCCACTAGTTTTTTTTTAGAGGGGAGGGATAGGAACACACACTAACTGTTGGGCAGTATGCTTTGTTGTGGTGGCAATACATGTAATAACACACACACATACACACACACACACACACACACACACACACACACACACACACACACGGTTGTATGATGATGCAGCTGTGTGATTGGCCCGGGGGTCAGGGAGACGGTGACCATGGCGCTGTTCATTCATAAAGATGTGAAGTCCTGAGTCATGTGTGAGTCATTGTGAAACACACACAGAGCTGCTCACCCTTCCAGGCCCACATGCTCACCTCCATTGTGCCATTTCCTCCTCCTGGCGCCGCTACCATGTTCCTGCGCCTGCCGCCCGCTACAGACTTGTTTTGGTTTTCGTTCAAATGTTTTTTTTTTTCTATGAAAGATTTTTAATAGCAAGGACGGCAAGTGCATTGAACACGCTGGTTTGTGTGTGTTCCAGCTTCGCGAAATGACAGTACTTACCTCATTGTATTGTCCTGTTATCTGATGTGCACTGCTGGTGGTGGAGGCGGCACTCACGTTCTGCAGTACTTAATGAAGCTACCGACCATGGCTGCCATTTAATTTTTTTCTGATGAGCTGTCATCCTCATGGCTTCCATTTCTTTATTCTGCTGGGCTTTCATCTCCATGGCTGCCATTTCTATTTGCTGCTGGGCCTTCATCTTCGTGGCTGCCATTTCTTTTTATTCTACTGGGCTGTCAACTTCATGGCTATCTTTTCTTTATTCTGCTGGGCTTTCATATCCATGGCTGCCATTTATTTTTATTCCACTGGGCTGTCAACTTCATGGCTGTCATTTTCTTTTTCCCAATGCATGGCACGGCCTGCTTCACAAAGTCATTACATCTGGTTATTCCACCACAAGGTGGCGCAGAGCACTGCAGAAGAGTTGTGGCTCCGCCCGGTACCATATAAAAACGGAATCACCATAGACTTATCCTGTTGTTCTCTGCAGTGCTTACTGTGAAGATAGAAGATGGCTCTCTCTCTATGCGCAGGTGTGCGGGGCAACCATGCCTGCGGCCCTGCTTATCTATTTCCACCCGCTTCCGGACCCTTTGTGCCTCCCAGCCTCGGCTGACGGATCGGGCGAGGGTAGCGGAGCACTGGGGTAGAGTGCTCAAGGAGTGCTGCTCCAAGACGCAGACCCTGTACCACAAAGGTTAGCCGGCCATAGGCTTTATGGTGAGCCTACTAGGGATGCGGAGTTCCTGTCCTAGCTTCTGAGGGGGTGAGTATTTTTTGGGGTCTCCCCCCCCCCCCATTCCTGGCCTAGGGCTGTCGCCGCTGCTCGCTCGCTTTCCTCTCTCCCTCCCCGTCGTGTGCTCGGGGGAGGGGGGAGCGGGTGGTAGCGGCGAGGGTTTTGTTTTGCTAGTTTCAATCTGTTTTTTACTGTGCGTTTAACTGCCTTTCGCCGCTTTCTACTACGCTCCGCGGCGGGCGGCGCTATATGTGGAGGCATTTTTTTCTCTACTGAGGTCTTCAATCCCTGGGCTGCGGCGGTGATTTCTGCCTGCGTCTCTTCCTACGGTGGTCTGGCGGCTGGTGATTCTTGTCCTGCTTGGTCCGTGATTCCCCTCTGGGGTTTTTGGTTATCCTTGGGGCATGGGCTGCGGGATACTTATGTATGTTTGCTTATGTCTTTCAGGCGGGACAACTGTGGGTTGTGGTTTCTCCTGGTCCTGCCCCTTACTCCCCCCCCTTCATCTCCCCTTACTGATTCTGGGGGTATCCCTCGGGGGGGGGGGGCATCCCGGGTGGCTTTTATTTGCCTTTATCCTGTGCTGGCATATAGCGCCTGTATTAATCACCATATAAAGGCTTCTGGGCATAACATGCTTCGGGACGATCCCGGTTGTGTTCCATGTGTGGGGTATCCCCTATCAGTAATGACGTCACTGTGTGGAGGCCGTGCGCCCAGGCTGTCCTTTTGCTTCAGTCTGGGCTGCCTGCTTCTTTACCAAGCTCTGCACCCCCTTCGGCATCGCCTACTCCGCCCACCCAGTGAGGGGGACTCTAGCAGGGGGTCACAATCTGATTTGGCACTTCGTGTGGCCAGCATTGAAAGACAGCTTGCCAGGCCTGTTCAGCGTAAGGCCTCTAGCAAGAAGCGACACCTGGCTTCCTCGCCTGCACTGTTTACTGAGGAGCAGGAGGAAATTTATCTTTTTGATGAACGTTATTCCCTGGAAGAGAGGGAGCTTTTCTCGGGCTCTGACTCCTCTGGGGACCAGCAGGTGGGCCGCGACAGTGACCCTGGGTCTGAGGATTCCTGGTTTCCTGAGGACACCGCTAATCTGTTGTCTCGCATTTTTGAGGTTTTACACATTGCCCCCCCCTGAGGTGGCTAAGAGGAAGCAGGGTGAGCTTTTTCGTACCATTAAGCAGCGTCTGGATTTCCCTGAGCAGAGTCATTTCACTAATATGGTGCTCAAGGAGTGGGAATGTCCTAGTAGATTGCCCACGGTGCCTAAAGGTTTGGATAAGAAGTATCCCTTTCCTGCTGATTTGGTTAAGCGGTGGTCGGGTCCCCCTGAGGTAGACATGCCCGTTCTTGGATTGTCCGATACTTCTGTTATGCCTTCCCCTGACACTACTACACTGCGGGACAGCGAGGACCGGCGTATGGATCAGCTGGCCTGCCATGCCTTTGCCTTTGTGGGGGCTGGTTTGCGGCCATCCTGTGCCGCTGCCATAACTGCTATTGCTCTTAAGATACTGATCAATCGTCTCCTTGCTGGCGCTACAGCTGGAAGGGATGAGTATATGGCCCTTTTGCTGTGCTCTGATTTTGTTGCCTTTGTTCTTACTGCCATGGATGATGTTGTGAGGCTGGGCGGTAGGGCCTCTGCCCTCTTGGTGGCTATGCGCCGCTCTGTTTGGTTGCGTCAGTGGGCAGCTGACGTTGCTGCTAAGAAGGCTCTCACTGGGCTCCCCTTTACGGGGCTGTGGCTCTTTGGTGAGCATCTGGATGTTCTAGCCAAGGATGGTAGGCTGCCTCAACGTAGGAGGCAGCCTCGGCCTTTCCGGGGGCCCTCCTCTTCCCTCTCCTCCTTTCGTGCTCCCAGAGGAGGTCGTGGCTCCCTCTTCTCAGGTACCCACAGGGATTCTTGGGGCCGTGGCAGACCACGTGGTCGTCCCGGTCTCTCATGGGGCCCCAAGCCCAAACCTTCTCCCAAGCCCCCTCGATCATGAGGAGGCGCCCTCATCCATTCGGGTGGGGGGACGGCTTCGGCCCTTTGCTCACTTCTGGAGGCTCCGCGTCTCAGACTGGTGGATTCAGGAGGTGGTGTCCTCCGGTTACAAGATAGAATTTGCAGCCTGCCCACCCCCCAGATTCCTTAGATCCCGGATGCCTCACAACCCTCTGTCAGCTCAAGGGTTGCGCCTTGCGGTTCAACGTCTGCTGGACTCAGGAGTCATTTGTCCGGTGCCTTCCCAGGAACGGGGTCAGGGTTTCTACTCCAATTTGTTCACGGTCCCCAAAAAGGACGGGTCCCTGAGGCCAATCCTGGACTTGAAGGGTCTCAACAGGTTTGTCAGGTTCAAGCACTTTCGCATGGAGACTCTTCGTACGGCTGTCGGTTCCCTGCGCCCGGGCGACTTCATGACCTCCGTGGACATCAAGGATGCTTATCTTCATGTGCCAGTCTTCCTGGGTCATCAGAGATTTCTCAGGTTTGCTCTAGAGGATCAACATTACCAATTTGTGGCCTTACCCTTCGGTATCACCTCGGCGCCTCGGGTGTTCACCAATGCATTCGCATTCTTCCTTACCTGGACGACATTCTGATTGCGGCTCAATCTCTTCGGCAGGCCGAGAGGGATACTCAGGTGGTGACCTCCACTCTCGAGTCCTTCGGCTGGGTGATCAACTATCCCAAGTCTTCACTGTCTCCGTCTCTGGTGAGGTCCTTCCTGGGCATGACTCTGGATACCTCTCAGGTCAAGGTTTTCCTGCCCCAGCTGAAAGTGGAGGGCCTTCAGAACCAGGCTCGGGCTCTGCTCTTGTGTCCCCATCCCTCCATCCGGCAGGGGATGCAGTTAGTGGGTCTGATGGTGTCCTGCTTCGAGGTGGTCCCCTTTGCTCAGTTTCACATGAGGCCTCTTCAGTTGCACCTTCTGTCTGTTTGGAATCGGGACCCTGTGTCCCTGGATCAGGAGTTTGCTCTGTCCCCCCTGGCCAGACAGTTCCTCTTGTGGTGGCTGGATTCAAGGAACCTTCTAGTGGGCAGGACTTTTCTGCCCCAGCTTTGGGAGACGACTGCCACCACAGATGCCAGTCTGACAGGTTGGGGGGGCTTTTGGAAGTCTCTGCAGTTCCAGGGTCAATGGGCCCCCCAGGAGGCCCATGCTCCCATCAATGTTCTGGAACTGAGGGCGATCAGGTTGGTTCTTGCTCAGCTGACCTTACACCTTCGGGGTCGGGCTGTTCAGATCTGCTCGGACAACCAGACGGCAGTTGCCTACATCAATCATCAGGGAGGGACTCGGATCAAGCGAGCCCTCAAGGAAGTGTCCCTGATACTGTCTTGGGCGGAAGAGAATGTGCCTTGCATCTCGGCGGTTCACATACCGGGGTGGAGAACCTGGAGGCAGTCTCCCTGAGCAGGGGGATGTCTCGGTTGGGGGAATGGTCTCTCAACAACACGGTATTTCACTCCCGGTCTTCTGGATGTGGACCTGTTTGCGTCCCGCCACAATCACAAGCTTTCCAGGTTTGTCTCCCTGTCACAGGACCCTCTGGCCGTCGCCACGGATGTGCTAGCAATGCCTTGGACGGAGTTTTGGCTCCTCTATGTGTTCCCTCCCCTTCCTCTGCTGGGCAGGGTCCTGCGCAAGATAGCCCAGGAAGGGGTACCAGCCATTCTGGTGGCCCCCTGCTGGCCAAGGAGGGTGTGGTTCGCAGACGTCGTGCAGTTGGCAGTGGATCAGTATGTCCTGCCTAGGATCCAGATCTGCTCACTCAGGGACGGCTGTGCCACCGCAATTTACAAACGCTGGCTTTGACGGCTTGACTGCTGAAACCTCCATCTTGATGGATAAGGGTTTGCCGGCCTCTGTTGTTGATACCATGATTAGGGCTAGGAAGAAGTCCTCGTCCTTTATCTACTATAGGATTTGGCATGCTTACATTGCCTGGTGTGAGTCTAGGTCTCTGCCTTGTAGGGTGTTTTCTATTCCCAGGATTCTGGATTTTTTGCAACATGGCCTGGATTCGGGCCTTCAGCTTAGTACCCTCAAGGGACAGGTGTCAGCCCTGGCAATTTTCTTCCAAAGGTCTTTTGCCAATCACCGGTTGGTCAAGACTTTCTTTCAGGGAGTTACTCATGTGTGTCCACCTCGTAAACCTATGCTACCTGTTTGGGATCTAAATCTGGTGTTGTCTGCTCTGCAGGGTCCTCCCTTTGAACCTATCAGTGGGGCTGCTTTGCCCATTATGACCCTTAAGGTGGCCTTCCTGGTGGCCATTACTTCGGTCAGGCGAGTCTCTGAGCTGGCAGCTCTCTCCATCAAACCTCCTTATTTTGAGCGGCATCAGGATAAGGTGGTGTTTCGACTTAAGCCGTATTTCTTGCCTTAGGTTGTGTCTGCCTTTCATCTTAATCAGGACATTGGTTTGCCTTTCTGTGTCCTAATCCTGCTAATTCCAAGGAGCGGACCCTTCATTCTCTGGATGTTGTCAGGGCCCTAAAGTTTTATTTGGTTGCTACTGAGTCTTTCAGGAAATCTGACGCTCTTTTTGTTCTTCCTGCTGGACCTAGGAAGGGTCTGCCCCCAGCTAAATCCACTATCAGCAAGCGGATCCCTCAGCCGGTGGAGCAGGCCTACTTTGCTAAGGGGAAGGTTCCCCTTTTAGGGTTACTGCTCATTCCACTTGTGCTATTGGTGCGTCTTGGGCCTTTCAGCACCAAGCTTCTGTTGAACAAATTTGTAAGTCCGCAACTTGGTCTTCTGTTCATACTTTTTCCAAGTTTTACAAGGTTGATGTTAAGGCCTCAGCTGATGCAGCTTTTGGCCGCAAGGTACTTCAGCCATAGTGGTTTAAATTGCCTGTTGTTACTCTTTGGGGATCCCACCCTACTTTATGCACTGCTTTTGGATGTCCCAGATGTAATGACTTTGTGAAGCAGGCCGTGCCATGCATTGGGAAAAGGACAAATCTGTGAGTACTCACCTGTAGAATTGCTTTACCATGCATGGCACGGCCTGCTTCACCCCACCCTTGTTACGTTGTTCTTGGTTTCTCTTTATGGTGATTGTTCCAAATTAGTTGGGGTTGTTATCTTCCCGATTCTTGTATCACTGCTTGTCATCTACTGGATAAGTCTATGGTGATTCCGTTTTTATATGTTACCGGGCAGAGCCACAACTCTTCTGCAGTGCTCGGCGCCACCTTGTGGCGGAATACCCAGATGTAATGACTTTGTGAAGCAGGCCGTGCCATGCATGCAGGCCGTGCCATGCAAAAGCAATTCTACAGGTGAGTACTCACAGAATTGTCTTTTTCTTGCCGGACTGTCATCTTCATGGCTGTCATTTCCTTTTTCTTGCCGGGCTGTCATCTTCATGGCTGCCATTGCTTTCTTTATTCTGCCGGACTGTCGTCTTCATGGCTGCCATTCTTTTTCTGCTGAGCTGTTATCCTCATGACTGCCATCTCTTTTTTGTTTTGCTACTGGGCTGTCATCCTCATGACTGCCATCTCTTTTTTGTTTTGCTACTGGGCTGTCATCCTCATGACTGCCATTTATTTTTATTCTGCTGGGATGTCATACTCATGGATGCCATTTCTTTTTGTCTGCCAGGCTGTCATCTTCATGGCTGCCATTTATTTATTTTTTTTTCTGCTGGGCTGTCATCTTCATGGCTGCCATTTCTTTTTTTAAGCTGGGCTGTCATCGTCATGGCTGCCATTTCTATTTGCTGCTGGGCTGTCAACTTCATGGCTGCCATTTCTTTTTTCTGCTGGACTGTCATCTGCTTTGCTGCCATTTCTTTTTTTCTGCTGAGCTGTCATCATCATGGCTGCCATTTCTTTTTTACTGCAGAGCTGTCATCTTCATGGCTGTCATTTATTTTATTTTTTTCTGCCAAACTGTCATCTTTATGGCTGCCATTTCCTTTTTTTTTTGACAGTTTCGTCCACTTCTCTCCCTGCCGCGTGTCACTTTTTCTGCTTCTCCTATTTTATTTTTCTATTCCTGTTTTTATTTGTTCATGGTTTATATTAAAATTAGGGATGAGCGAACCGGTTCGGACGAACCGGAATTCGCTCCGAATTTCAGGGAAAATTCGATTCGGCACGAACCCGAATTTTTTTTGGTTCGTGCCGATCGAATTTTCCCTGAAATAAAAAAAAAAAAAAATGCCGGCATGGTGGGAGCGGGCCCACCATGCCGGCATTTGTTTAAAAAGCAAACACTTACCTGCATGGTCGGAGCGTGGAGGCCGGCGCCGCTCTCAGGCGCCCTCTGATGACGCGTCCTCTGATGACAGCTGAGAGCGGCGCCGGCCTCCACGCTCCGACCATGCAGGTAAGTGTTTGCTTTTTAAACAAATGCCGGCATGGTGGGCCCGCTCCTCGCCGGAGGACGCGCCGCGGGACCAAGGACGGGAGGCAGGTAAGATTCTTACAGCCGGCCTGCCCGCTCCCACCATGCCGGCATTTTTTTTTTCAGATGAGCGATTCGTGAAACTTCGATTCGGGCGAACCCGAATTTCTTGGGGAAATTCGGCGAATCGCCCGAATCGAACTTTCAAGAAGTTCGCTCATCTCTAATTAAAATGTTTAGATATTATTTGATATGTATCTTATTTATATATTATTCATTTATATTCTATTTCTAACCCCACAACCGAGCCAGATAAAATATAAACTACCAACTTATAAATAAATATAAATATATATATATATATATATATATATATATATATATATATATATATATATATATATTAGATGTCACTGCTGAAAGGGAGGGGCTTGGCCTCCATGTCCCTTTCTTCCAGTGATGCCGTTAGTCACATGGGGGGATTTCACAGAGGCTCCTCCTCTGAGGCATAAAAGCCTCCAACCCAGCGGTTCATTACTATAGACATACCTCCCAAGTGTCGCTGATTTGGAGGGGCTGTCCCTCTTTCTAGTCCATGTCCCCCTGTCCCTCGTTGGTCTAATTTGTCCCTCTTTGAGGTGTAACATGCAGATCTGCAGCAATAAATGATTCATTCGCCAATTCAAAGTGTTTATATTGTTGTAACTGTTACACCCTATATCCTATCCATCCCTCAATGAGGGGGCATGGCTCCATCCATCCCCCAATGAGGGGGTTTGGCCTAATTTACCAAATGCCCCTCTTTCCCACCCTTAAAAGTTGGTAGCCCTGAGAACAGGTTGGGGGGGGGTGCACCATTTTGAATCTTTGCCCTGGGTTCCAGAAAGCCTAACTACTGCTCTGCACTGGTCAAAAAAGCAACTGGTGCCCAACATGTCTCTTAAAGCCCTCAACGAATCTAAGAACTATAAGTATTACTGCTGTTTTCTACCTGTGGTCCAGAGGCTATATAGGAGTGTAGTATAACTCGCCTTAGAGCCGGGCGGTGTGACTATAAGGCTACATGTAGAAGGAGCCGGAACATGCGCTGGCCTATGTTTTTATTACCAAAGCAACTGGTGCCCAACATGTCTCATTAAGCCCTTGACGAACCCAAGAACTGTGAGTAACACCTGTGTTTACTGCCTGTGATCCAGAGGTAACCTATTGGTGTAGTATAGCAAACCTTAGAGCCGGGGGGTGTAACTTTAAGTTTACATGTAGAAGGAGACGAAATATGCGCTGGTCTATATCTTTATTACCAAAGCAACTGGTGCCCAACGTGTCTCTTAAAGCCCTCAACAACTTAAGAATAATAAATATTACCTGTGTTTGCTACATGTGGTCCAGAGGTGATATAGGAGTGTGGTATAGCAAACCTTAGAGCCATGCGTTGTGACGATAAGGCTACATGCGGTGGTCTATGTCTTTATTACCAAAACAACTGGCGCCCAACGTGTTTAAGCCCTTGACGAACACCTGTTTGCTACCTGTGGTCCAGAGGTGACCTATTGGTGTAGTATAGCAAACCTTAGAGCTGGGGGGTGTAACTATAAGGCTACACGTAGAAGGAGCCGGGAACATGCGATGGTCTATGTCTTCATTACCAAATCAGCTGGCGCCCAACGTGTCTCTTTAAGCCCTTGACGAACTCAAGAACTGTGAGTAATACCTGTGTTCGCTACCTGATGGTCCAGAGGCTATATAGGAGTGTGACTATAAGGCTACATGTAGAAGGAGCCGGCACATGCACTGGCCTATGACACAGGGTTACCCATATTTTCCTTCTTCTTGTTTGACTTCCCATCCCTTACCCCCTGTCCCGAGCCCCCCGGCCGCAGATAATTCCTCGCGTGCATTTCTTCGTATCTCTATATACTTGGCGACGATAAACCTGATTCTGATCTCATTCTGATGTTTTGCAGATCTGATCCACAGCTCAGATTGTTTTAGTCAGTAATTAAGGTAATGATCGCCTTGCCATCTCCATTACTCTTGAGTCATCTTCTGGGAACTCGAGCAAATCTCATAAAATCTGGCATTCTCCCGCCAGTCTCGCATACCGACGGCAGGAGCTTTTCCCGCTACAAGCAACGTGCCCGCTCATCGTCTCATCGACGCGTCGCCGCTTTGGCGCGTTCTTGACATAGGCATCGCCTGGGGTTACTACGATGCCCCTCGCAGGGCAGGCACGAGTGCTATAGTGTGTTGGCGTCGCTCTCGGCTGCATTTTTTCCGTGTAGAATTTGTTTATCGCCGCGCTTTGCATTTGTCCCTGCTGTCAGCCTCTGCCAGAGCCAGCTTTCTTTGGAAAGTGGTGAAGCTACACGGCCACCTGTTCCCTTTAAAATAACACCATGCTTGTCGTTTTGGCTCATCCCGCCATCCCAGCTTTCCCTTCAATCTGAACTGACAAGTCCATCTTAACATATGGAAATAAGAGATTAGGAATAAGATGATCTCGCCAAAGCAGAAGTGAGTGATTATAAGCTGTTAGAAAGAACTCTGATGCCTGGGCTCGCCATTTATTTGCGTCACTCAAGTGCGTTCCTCAAACCTGAAATTTCCTTCCTTGGTTCCAAAGTTTGCAGGCCCAAAACTTGATGGATGACTGGGCTTTCACTGAGGCATTATGGTGCTGTCAGCCCTTATTATTGTTTATTTGTATAGCGTCATCATCTTCCGTAGCGCTTTGCAAGGTATGATTACAGATAGAAAGGATGCTCTGACTATGGAAAAGGTGCAGAAGAGCCACCAAACTAATAATGGGAATGAAAGATCTTAGTTATGAGGAAAGATTACGAGAATTAAATCTGTTTAGTCTTGAGAGGAGACGACTGAGGGGGACTTGATTGTATAAATATATAAATGGCCAATACAAAAATATGGGGGAACACTATTTCAGGTAAAATCCTCTCTAAAGACAAGGGGGCACTGCCTTTGATTGGAAAAAAAGAAATTTAGTCTCCAGAGGCGACAATCGTTTTTTACCGTAAGAACTATAAATCTATGGAATAGCCTCCCACAGAAGATTGTTACAGCATCAACCACTGACAGCTTCAAAAAAGGATCAGATGCTTATTTAGAAGAAAATAACATTAACAGTTACTATTAGCGGTTATCAGTAAAAAAAAAACAAAAAATAAAATAAATAGCTTCTCCTATAAAATAAAATAAAAAATAACTTCCTCTACCCCAACACCCTTGGTTGAACTTGACATATGTCTTTTTTCAACCGTATTAACTATGTAACTGTGTAACAAGGTAAAACATATATTGCAGGGAACAATACAAAATTAGATGCCCCAAGGTTTAAACCAAGTGTTGTGAGCACAGGAGACAATAGGAAGGAGAGCCCTGCCCTTGCGAGCTTACAGTCTAAAGGATGGGGGTGGAGACAAAAGGTAGAGGGATCACAAGTGGTAGAGCTAGAGTTTGGCTGCATGTGCCATTTGAAGGTTATAGGAATGGCTTAAACCAGGCCTTATGCTGAAAAGTGAGTTTTGAGGGCACTTTTAAAGGCTTGGAGTGAGTGGCAGATTGAGCGGGGGAGTGTATTCCAGAGAAGTGGGGAGGCACCGGAGAAGTCTTGAAGGTGGGAGTGCGAGGAGGTGACCAGGGAGGAAGACAGGAGAATGGCAGAAGCAGAGCGGAGGTTACGCTTGGGTTGGTAACGCTGGATCAGATATGAAATGTAGGGAGGGGCCTGGTTAGAGAGTGCTTTGTAGGTGTTAGAAGTTTGAACTAAACTCTATGGGAGATAGGTAACCAGTGGAGGGATTTACAGAGGGGGGCAGCAGTGGAGAGAAGAGAGGAGAGGTGGATGAGGCGAGCAGCAGAGTTTAGAATAGATTGGAGGGGAGCCAGTCTGTTTGTTGGCAAACCACAGAGGAGGGTGTAGCAGTTATCCAGTCGGGAGATGACCAGGGCGTGCACTAGCATTTTAGTGGTGTCAGGTGAGAGGAAGGGACGGGTGCAGGAGATATTTTTGAGTTGGAGACAACAGGAGGTGGGGCTAGGGAGGCACCGAGCTTGAGGAGTTGCGGTTATAGTGAGATTATTTACAGAGATTGTGGTGTTAGAGAGGGGAGGGGAGTGAGATGATGGGAAGATCACCGCCAGTTCTGTTTTGTCCCCTTATGTCCCTATTGTAAAAGCGTAACTGCCCAAAAAAGGACAATTATTATGCTTTTCTTGGTCCCTCACTCTAGATAACCTACAGTGCTGGGACACTTGGCCCTTATACAGTCTTATACAGTGGGATCACATGTTCCGGCGCCTGGCCAATCATATCCATGCCCAGTATGGGTAAGGCTGTGGTTGCTATGTGCTAAAAGCTGGTCACCCTGTGTTTGGGTTCGGGGACCCGAACCTGAAGTTTGGCACAGATCTGAACTTTGAGGTTCGAGTTCGCTCATCCCTACAGACAATGCAAATTGTGCACTTGCATGGGTCAATCGGAGCTCCAATCAGTCGGAAAAAGCAGCATCTTAAAGTGGACCAAAGCCCAGCGCGATCGGTTCCCTCCCCTCGGGGCATCCAAAAATCGTGATGCCCCTCTGTGTGAAACCCCCAGGTCGCCCTGTTCACGTTCCTTGCTTCCCGGTCCAATGGCACATGCGCGAGCCGCGACTGCATCCCCGCTATCCCGGTGCAGGGTGTATGCCTGTGCCAGGCATTTGTGAATGGCCGGCGCAGACACGCTCCCTGTTACAATGTAGCGGGGGATGCGGCCGTCGGAAAAAGCAGCTTCTTAAGCATAGCACATCGATAGCTGGTCAGCCTACTTGCTACTGACCCTTTTGCCTACAAATTTTTCATTATGACCCAGACATTGACAATTCTTTTGTTTCTAGTACTTGACCCTAGCGTATATGTAGAAATAAATCAAGGCAACTGGACTTGCTGTGTCATTGCTTTGATAACGGTCAAGTTCACATTTTTGATACTGAAGCTGACTTAATAAAAGTGTGAAAGAAGCCATTTATGTGAATATGAGGAAGCCAAGCTTGAATGGAGGCGGGGGGCTGCGACACCTTTTTTCAGGGACGTACTATGCAGTGTTAACCCCCAAAGGCATGTACTAACACCTAATAACTCCAGTCGTGCCAATGCAACCAACACCTCACCTCTCTATTGTTTATGGTAGACAGAGGCCATTTATTGGAGTTACCATTTATTACTGCCAGACTCCTGTACAAGTCACTCAGAACTGAGTCAGTCTGATGACTAGTGATATGTGTTCAAGAAAATAAAACTCGGGCTGGCCAGCCAAGATGGAGACTCTTAACCTGGCAGACAGAAGGACTGGTCAATCGAAATGGAATAGAGACTCTTGAAATGGCAAAGAGACTGGCCAGTCAAGATGGTAGAGAGACTATTGACCTACTAGACAGAGGGCAACTAGAGACTCTTGACCTGGCAGACAAGGGGGCTGGCGAGCCAAGATTGAGTAGAGATTCTTGGCCTGGCAAACAAAGGGGATGGCCAGTCAAATAGGAGTAGAGACTCTTGACCTGGCAGAAAAAGGGGCTGGCCAGCCAAGATTGAGATTATTGACTCGACCTAGCAGACAGAGGGACATGCTCCTGGTTGTGTCCCCCATGGAACCTTGTTCTAGAACTTGAGATCCCTGCCCTGACACGCTCCTGGTTGTGTCCCCCATGGAACCTTGTTCTTGAACTTGAGCTCCCTGCCCTGACATGCTCCTGGTTGTGTCCCCCATGGAACCTTGTTCTAGAACTTGAGCTCCCTGCCCTGACACGCTCCTGGTTGTGTCCCCATGGAACCTTGTTCTAGACCCAGATTAGAGTTCTTTGAGGTGGACTACCAAAGGTGCTGCACACAGCCTTGTCCATCTCCATCGTCGGTGGCTCTGAGAAAAAGCAGAACATCTTGTTGGTCACTGCTCCTGGTAATCTGGTGTTCCTTTGGTTTTTGTAACCTGTTCCTGAATTAAAACCTGACCAACAGCCTAGCACAGTTGGAAGAATAACTCCTACTTGCTCTATTTGCATGCCTGATACTGAATCATTGTCAGTACTTTGCTCCTGCATCTACTGATTTTCTCCTGGTCACTGCCACCTTGGAGGCTTCCTTTCGCAGCATCCCAGCCGTGCTGCTGCCTGGATTTAACTGACATAACCCACAATGCACAGCAGCAGGAAACCCAGGAGCACTTCCTTTTTGCAGGCTACCTGAAGCTCCATAGGATGCCATTAAGGGGAGGGGTGACCACAGCAGGAGTTACAAAAAGGTACATTAAGGTGGCAAAATAAAGGTGGCTTTGGTGTCTTCTACCCCATCCTAGATTAAGATAATTTCCTCTTATTCTTGACCTGACAGAAAGAGGGACTGGCCAGTGAAAATGGAGTAGAGAATCTTAACCTGGCAGATTAAGGGACTGGCCAGTCAAGATGGATTGACCTGGCAGGCAGTGGGAATGGCCAGTCAAGATGGACCTCTGGCAGACAAAGGGGCTGGCCAGTCAAGATGGAGTAGAGACTTTTTATCTAGCAGGCAGTGGGGATGGCCAATCAACATGGAGACCTGGCAGAAAGAGGGGCTGGCCAGACAAGATGGAGTAGAGACTTTTGACCTGGCAGACAGAGGGGCTGGCCAGTCAAAATGGAGTGGACACTTGACCTGGCAGACAGGGGACTGGCCAGTCAAAGTGGAGTAGAGACTCTTGACCTGGCAGCCAAAGGGACTGGCCAGCCAAGATGGAGACTCTTAACCTGGCAGACAGAGGCACTGGTCAGTCGAAATGGGGTAGAGACTCTTGAAATGGCAAAGGGACTGGCCAGTCAAGATGGTAGAGAGACTATTGACCTAGTAGACAGAGGACGACTAAAGACTCTTGACCTGGCAGACAAGGGGGCTGGCCAACCCAGATTGAGTACATATTCTTGGCCTGGCAAACAAAGGGGCTGGCCAGTCAAAAAGGAGTAGAGACTTTTGACCTGGCAGACAAAGGGGCTGGCCAGCCAAGATTGAGTAGAGACTCGACCTAGCAGACAGAGGGACTGGCCACTCGAGATGGAGTAGAGACTCTTGAAATGGCAAAGGGACTGGCCAGCCAAGATGGTATAGAGACTATTGACCTAGCAGACAGAAGGAGAGTAGAGACTCTTGACCTGGCAGAAAGAGGTGCTGGCCAGTCAAGATGGCGTAGAGACCCTTGAACTGGCAGACAGAGGGGCTGGCCGGTAAAGTTGCAGTAGAGACTCTTGACCTAGCAGACAGATAGGACTGGCCATTCAAAATGGTGTAGAGATTTATGGCCATGGCATGTCAACACAGAGGTGCCTATTCCCCTCTATCCTTTATTACCCTCAATAAAAGGGGCTGGCCAGTAAAGATGGAGTAGTATATAGCACACTATAGTACACATATAGCACACTCAATCAGGATGGAAAAAATCTTTCTGTCCTTAATTACATAGGCCAGGGGTTCCCAACCGGTGGTACTTGAAGTCCCATCAGGTCATACATGGCAAGGCTGCAGGCTGAACTGAGCCCCGGCCAGATCTTCTGCCATCTATACTTTACCCAAGCTCCCTTATTAGAATAACTACAAAACTGACCTAAAAAGTCACCAAAACGATCTATGTAAATTTTTGTGTATTTCATGAACATAGAATGGTTGTTTCGTACATTGTCACCAAGTTTTTGGTGACCGACAACACATTCCTATCCCCCAGGTGCTACTCAAGACATATTAAAAGTGGTACTTTATAAAAAAAAAAAGTTTGGGAACCTCTGGTGTAGTAAAAAAGACCAGGCATGAAGTTTTAAAAGGACAAAATGTAATCATCATAGGGGACTACCAGTCAAGATGTGCAGGACCGGATTAATTGAGGTGGCTGGCGCCAGCACAGACCAAGCCTGGGCAATTGCCAGGGCCCCTGGCATCTTCAGGGGCCCACTCAGGCTCACACTTGGTCATGTTATTATTTTACAGTGGACCTGAGCAATTGAATGCAGGGTATTGTGTGCAGACCTGCTCATGGCTGGAGAGGGTCGCATGGAATGGAGGGCAATTAATGGAAGCTCAGGTGTCGAGAACCAGGTGACAACTAATAGCAATGATGGAGTCTTTAGTGGCAGTGGAATAAGCAGTAAGGGCTGAAGGGTGCTTGGTGGCAGTAGAGAATGCATCAAGGACTAGAGGACGATTGGTGGCTATAGGGAAGGCAATAAGGACTGGAGGGTGATTGGTGGCTATAGGGAAGGCAATAAGGACTGGAGGGCGATTGGTGGCTATAGGGAAGGCAATAAGGTCTAGAGGACAATTGGTGGCTATAGGGAAGGCAATAAGGACTGGAGGGTTATTGGTGGCTATAGGTAAGGCAATAAGGACTGGAGGATGATTGGTGGCTATAGGTAAGGCAATAAGGTCTAGAGGACAATTGGTGGCTATAGGGAAGGCAATATGGACTGCAGGGCAATTGGTGGTTATAGGGAAGGCAATATGGACTGGAGGGTGATTGGTGGCTATAGGGAAGGCAATATGGACTGGAGAGCGATCAGCAGCAAAAGATGACCCATTTGTGGCAGCGGAGCTGAAAGATGACATCATGTGACACACTACTTTGGGGCCCACTAAGACTTTTGCCCAAGGGCCCCCACAAACCTGAAGCTGACCCTGCTTGTCACCATAAATAACTTTATGGATGAAAAAGGATCCATTGATTCAACTCTTCATCGGGTAGATTTAAGGACCAACCAGTCTACATGAAATAGGGGTTAAAGCGGACCAGCAGTCAAAAATGACTTAAACCAGACCAACACACCAAACGGTGCATCCCTCCTCGGGCCAATTTAGATTGCTGCACATAAAAATGAATCTACCTTTTTCTAACTCACGCTGCGGTAAATTTTAAAAACAAGATGGCGGCTCATGCATTCGCAGGCCACCTGCAAACAGGAAGTGCTGCGGGGTTTCCTTTTACTGTGCATTGTCAGTTATGTCATTTGGGAAAGGAAGCTCCAATATGGCCGCTACCTTTCTTTTCCAACTGTGCCGGGCTGTTGGTCCGGTTTAAGGGCTTTAGCCCCCCTGAGATGGAGAAACGCAGTAAAAAGTAGGCCAAAAAAGCCCAACACCGTTGTAAGGCAGAAAATGCTCAGCTCCTATATACCATAAATGCCCTGTTAGTTCTTCACTGTGACAAACTCATCAACTGACACCGACAGAATGACATGTGCCTGGAACAGCCAAGATGAGCATCGGAAGAGGGGGCTGGGGGCAGCGTCTCTTATGCATAACCACCTCCGCTGTGCTTCATATGGTCTCCTTGTGCACTTAGATATAAACAGACAAAGTCTTCTTCTGGGAACTGGCAACGTTCCTCCCTCCCATACATGTTATGATACGAATATACGGAACATTCTTTGATACAATTCACATATCACGTTTCCTTTCCTCCGACTACGTTGGTTAAAAAATCCCAACTGTTGACTCGGGCTGAAACCAGAAGGTTGTGAGAGACGAGGGGGGCGCCGCCATGTGAGAACTTGGAAAGGTATCATGACTTTTTTTTTTTTTTTTACAGAAGAGATGAACATGTTTATATTTTGCATGAAAAAAAAAATTTACACTGAGTAATTATCTCAAGCTGCGCCGCACAGACAATGCTGTCAGTTTTTCCAATTTGCTGGTGTACAGCTGAGCATTCGGAGCCAGTGGAAGAACCTTCCAAAGTGGCTGGACGCCCAGGGCATTGGGCACAGAGCGTCCCGACATAATGCGGGTGAGAGGGGGGGGGGAGCTCTGCTTTTGTAATGGCGCTCAGTGTTTGGCAGACCACCTCAACACTCTTGTTGTACTTCCTCTGACTGACCCCAATACTTCGATACTGGCCTGGCAGCCTGCCAGTCCTACGGCTTGACTCCATTAAACAGGTCGGTTGGATTTTTCTCTTTCCCTGTTTTTATTCTTTTTTTTTATTTTTTTTTACTTGCGTGTTTCTTTTATTGCTTCTTTTGTTAGGCTACAAGTAGACGGGAAAGGTGAGTTGTGGGTAGGTTCTTCGGTAGGGTTATTAGTTGAGCTTCATAGAGAAACACCACCAATCCCAAGGTTTAGATGTCAGCGATACTGGGATGGAGGTCTTCTAGTCCTACGGAGTGTTTGTTTATTGCTTTGTTTTAGGCTACAAGTGGACAGGAAGGGTAGCTTGAGGATAGGTTTTTCAGTAGGTTTATGAATTGGGGTTGATAGAAAGATGCGACCATACCCTAGGTTAGTGATGGAAAACCTTTTAGGGGGCAGAGTGCCTTAACTGCCACCCAAAATTTTATTTAGGTGTCAACCTGATGGCTCTAGTGCCAGAGGGAGATGAAAAAGAAAACCAAAAATGCATGTGCTAAAAACATGACGAATGCCCACAGAGAGTGCTGCCTCTGGCATGGGGGCCATAGATTTGTCACCACTGCCCTAGGTCCTTATATGTCTGGCGGATGGTGGCCTACAGAGTGTTTGTTACTTTTTTTAGGCTACAAGTAAACGGGAAAGATGGATTGTGGATAGGTTCTTCAGTAGGAATAGGGAAAAGCCACCATACCCAAGGTTTACACACCCATGATACAGGGGTGGAGGTCTTCCAGTCCTACGGAGTGTTTATTTAATGTTTTTTTAAAGCTATAAGTAGATATGAAAGGTGAATTGTGGCTAGGTTCTTCAGTAGGATTTTGAATCGTGGTTGACAGAAAAACTCCATCACACCATAGATTTATATGTCCTTAATACTGGACGGGTCAAGTAGACATGAAACATGGGTTGAGGGTCGGTTCTTCAGTAGGATTTTGAATTGGGGTTGGGGTTGACTGAAAATGCCACTATACCCAAGAGACACCCTTGATACTGGGATGGAGGTCTTCCAGTTCTATGGGGTGTTTATTTAATGTTTTTTTTTACATCTATAAGCAGACATGAAAGGTGGGTTGTGGTTCTTCAGTAGCATTTAAAATTGTGATTGACAGAAAAACACCACCACACCATAGATTTATATGTTCTTGATACTGAACAGGTTGGTTGGATTATATATATATATATATATATATATATATATGGCTACAAATATCCTAGGTTCTTTAGTAGGGTTTTGAGTTAGGGTTGACAGAGATTCTCCACCACCCTAGGTCCTTATATGTCTGGCCGATGGTGGACTGCCAGTCCTACAGAGTGTTTGTCATAGTTTAGGTTACAAGTAGACCGGAAAGGTGAGCTGTGATAGGTTCTTCAAGTAGGGTTTCAAGTTGGGGTTCACAGGGAAATACCACCACACCATAGATTTATATATCCGTGATACTAGGATGGAGGCCTGCTAGTCCTACAGCTTGACTGAAATAAACAGGTCGGTTGCATTATTTTTCTGTTATATCTTTTTTTTTTCACTTGCTTGCTTCATCATTGCTTTTTTTAGGCTACAAGTAGACATGACAGGTAGGTTGTGGATAGATTCTTCAGTAGGGATATGAGTTGGAGTTGACAGAAAAAAGCCATCATACCCAAGGTTTGCACACCCATGATACAGGGATGGAGGTCTTCCAGTCCTACGGAGTGTTTTTTTTAATGTTTTTTTTAAGGCTAAGTAGACATGAAAGGTGTGTTGTGGTTAGAGGTTCTTCAGTAGGATTTTGAATTGAGGTTAACAGAAAATTACCATCACACCATAGATTTATATGTCCTTGATACTGAACAGTTTGGTTGGATTTTTTTTTCTGATATATATATATATATATTTTTTTTTTTTTTTTTTCTTGCATGCTTTTTTATTAGATTTTTTAAGGCTACAAATATACGGAAAGATAGGCTGTGGGTAGGTTCTTCAGTAGGGTTTTGAGTTAGGGTTGACAGAGAATCACCCCCACCCTAGGTCCTTATATGTCTGGCCGATGGTGGCCTGCCAGTCTTGCATAGTGTTTGTCACTTTGTTTAGGTTACAAGTAGACCGAAAAGGGCTGTGGGTAGGTTCTTCAGTAGAGTTTTGAGTTGGGGTTGACAGAGACATACCACCATACCATAGATTTATATGTCCGTGATACTAGGATGGAGGCCTGCCAGTCCTACAACTTGACTGAACTAAACAGGTCGGTTGGATTATTTTTTCTGTTTTCTTTTTTTTTACTTGTGTGCTTCTTTATTGCTTTTTTAGGCTACAAGTAGACATAAAAGGTATGTTGTGGATAGGTTCTTCAAAAGGGATATGAGTTGGGGTTGACAGAAAAAAGCCACCACTTCCAAGGTTCATACTGGGATGGAGGTCTTCCAGTCCTACGGAGTGTTTATTTAATGTTGTTTTTAGGGCTATAAGTAGACATGTCATGTGGGCAGTGGGTAAGTTCTTCAGTAGGGTTTGGAATTGTGGTTGACAGAAAAATACCACCACACCATAGATTTATATGTCCTTGATACTAGACAGGTTGGTTGGAATATATATATATATATATATATATATATATATATATATATATATATTTTACTTGAGTGCTTCTTTATTAGATTTTTTAAGGCTACAAATAACCTAGGTTCTTCAGTAGGGTTTTGGGTTAGGGTTGACAGAGAATCACCACCACCCTAGTTCCTTATATGTCTGGCTGATGGTGGCCTGCTTTGTCACTTTGTTTAGGTTACAAGTAGACTAGAAAGGTGGGCTGTGGGTAGTTTCTTCAAGTAGGGTTTTGAGTTGGGGTTCACAGAGACATACCACCACACCATAGATTTATATGTCCGTGATACTAGAATGGAGGCCTGCCAGTCCTACAACTTGACTGAAATAAACAGGTCGGTTGGATTATTTTTCTGTTATATCTTTTTTTTTTACTTGCGTGCTTCTTTATTGTTATTTTTCTTAGGCTACAAGTAGACATGAAAGGTAGGTTGTGGATAGGTTCTTTTATAGAGGTATGAGTTGGGGTTGACAGAAAAAAGCCACCATACCCAAGGTTTAGACCCCTGATACAGGGATGGAGGTCTTCCAGTCCTACAGAGTGTTTATTTAATGTTTTTTAAGTCTATAAGTAGACATAAATGCTGGGTTGTGGGTAGGTTCTTCAGTACGAATTTGAATTGAGGTTAACAGAAATATACCATCACACCATAGATTTATATGTCCTTGATACTGAACAGTATGGTTGGATTCTTTTTCTGATATATATATAAATATATATACTTTTTTTTTTTACTTGCATGCACCAATATGGAAAGATGGGCTGTGGGTAGGTTCTTCAGTAGGATTTTGAATTCAGTTGTTGGGGTTGACTGAAAAAGCCACCATACCCAAGGTTTAGACATCTGTGATTCTCATATGGGGGTCTTACAGAGCCTACGGGGTGTTTTTGGGTTGTGGGTAGAGCTTCTTCAGTAGGAATTTGAATTGAGGTTTACAAAAATATACCATCACACCATAGATTTACCGGTATATGTCCTTGATACTGAACAGGTTGGTTCAGTATATATATATTTTTTTTACTTGCATGCTATTTTTTATTAGATTTTTTAAGGCTACAAATATACAGGGAAGATTGGCTGTGGGTAGGTTCCTCTGTAGGGTTTTGAGTTAGGGTTGACAGAGAATCACCACCAATAGATATATATATATATATATATATATATATATATATATATATATATATTTTTTTTTTTTTTACTCGCGTGCTTCTTTATTGCTTTTTTTAGGCTACAAGTAGACATGAAAGGTAGGTTGTGGATAGGTTCTTCAATACGGATAGCTGGAGTTGACAGAAAAAAGCCACCATACCCAAGGTTTACAAACCCATGATACAGGGATGGAGGTCTTCCAGTGTTTATTTAATGTTTTTTCAAGGCTAAGTAGACATTAAAGGTGGGTTGTGGGTAGGTTCTTCAGTAGGGTTTAGAATTGTGGTTGACAGAGAAACACCATCACACCATAGATTTATATGTCCTTGGTACTGGGATGGAGGCCTGGTAGTTCTAACACTTGACTGCATTAAACAGGTTGGTTGGATTCTTTTTCTGTTCATCTATTTAGATGCCCCGCTGTGTGAAAGCCTCTAGGTCGCCCAGAAACTCTGCTTTCCCGGTCCAACGCCGCATCCCCGCCATCCCTCTAGCAGGGCGCGTGCCTACACCAGGCATTTGTTAATGACCGGCGCGGGCACGCTCACTGTTTGAGGGTAGCAGGGGATGCGACCGCCAGCGTGCTCGGACCTGCTCGCCTTAGACAAAGGCGGGAGCGGATCTGAGCTCGCTCATTGGACGAGAGACTGCACATGCGCCCTATGACCGAGGAAGGGTGAGTGAGATTAGGCGACCTGGCAAGGTTTCACATAGCGGAGCATCCCCGATCGGGGTTTCCTGGGGGCAAGGAGCAAAACTCACCTTATCCTGGTCTCACGGCGCGTCTTCCCTGTAGCAGTGCACGTTGCCGCGCCAGGCATTTGTGAATGACCGGCACAGGCATGCTCCCTGTTAGAGAAAGGCGGAGGATGCGGTCGTCAGAGCCGTCTGACACAGCGGGCACCCCCGATAGGAGTGCCCCTGGGGAAAGGAACAAAACGTAGTCACAGCGGGCAGCTCTCATTGGCAGCAGTCCGCGCTTGCGCCGTTGGAGCCTGGAAGGTGAGTTTCTAAAGTGGACCAAAACCCAGGATTTTGACTATCCTGGGTTTTGGTCCATTCCCCCTTGGGCACTCTACCTTGAAAAAGTGACAATACGTCACGAAACGCTTTTTCCAAGTATACAGTACGTCCTGTTCCAGTAATTCCTTACGTCTGGGTTATTCCTCCACAAGATGGCGCTGGACTGCAGAAAGACTTGTGGCCACTCCCGGCCCCATAAATAGCCAAGTACCTCCCACCAATTTCCAGTGTTTCTCTGCAGTCTGGACTTCGAAGATAGAAGATGGCTCTCTACTGTGCAGGGAGTGGGGCTTTTCAAGCCTAGGGCCCTGCAGGCTTATTTCCACCCGTTCTGGACCCACTGCCTCCCAGCCTCAGCTGACAGTTCGGGTGAAGGTAGGACAGCACTAGGGTCAGGTGCTGAAGGAGCTTGGCTCCGGGCCGCAAGACCCTGTACCAAAGGGTAGCCGGCGATAGGCTTTCTATGGTGAGCCTCATTGGGATGCCCCAGCCTCAATCCTTGGGTCTTGGTTCCCTTCACCCTTCTCCCCTCCCCTCTAGAAAGTTGGGTGCGACTCTTGTTGTGGCCCGCTCGGTGGGCCGGGGGCTATATTTGTGTGCTTTGTGTGTTTTTTTTTTGGTGTTGTACGGCGCTCCGCGGTGGTTGACGCTATGTATGTTTTAGGTTACTTTTTTAGGTTACTGTCATGGCGCCGGCGTCTCATGTGATCACAGTTTCGCGCTCTTCGGGGGGCGGGAACCGCGGTTTGACGCGTTTTGCGCCATACTCTCGCGCCCCTCTCGGTACTGCTGCCGTGGCTCCGCAGCAGCAGAGTGAGCTTTTCCATTCTGTTAAACCACGCTTGGAGTTCCCTGAGCAGAATCACTTTAATAATCTGGTGCTCAAGGAGTGGGAATGCCCTAGTAAGCTACCTGGGGTGCCCAAGAGTTGGGACAGGAGGTATCCTTTTCCCGCTGATGTGATTAAGCGTTGGTCCTGTCCGCCTGAGGTGGACGCGCCCGTCCTAGGGTTGTCTAACGCATCAGTCATGCATTCACCTGACATTACTACCCTGCGGGATGGTGAGGACCGGCGCTTGGACCAGCTGTCCTGTCATGCTTTTGCCTTTGTGGGGACTGCACTGCGCCCGGTTTGTGCCTCTGCCATAACGGCTGTTGCTATTAAAGGGTTGCTTAAGTGTCTCATAGATGGGGCCTCTGATGACGCGGGAGGTGAGGATTATAGATCTCTCCTACTTTGCTATGAATTTGTTGCATATATCCTTTCTGCAATGGATGATGCCATTAGAATGTGTGGTAGGACTTATGCCCTGTTGGTGGCTATACGACGCTCTGTCTGGTTACGTCAGTGGGTGGCTGAAAAGGCCCTCACTGGTTTTCCCTTTAAGGGGCTGCGGCTCTTTGGTGAACGCTTGGAACTATTTGCCAGGGGTGGTAGGCTGCCTCAACGTAGGAGGCCGTCTCTGCCCTTTCGGGGGACCGGTGCTTCTCTCCCCTCCTTCCGCGCTTCCAGGGCTGGTCGAGGAGTTTCCTTTGCTGGGGCACGCGGAGACTATTGGGGCAGGGGTAGAGGACGAGGCCGTCCCGGGCTCTCATGGGGTCCCAAGCCCAAATCCTCCCCCAAACCCCCTCAGGCATGAGGAGGCGCCCTCACCCATCCGGGTGGGGGGACGGCTTCGGCTCTTTGCTCACGTCTGGAGGCTACGTGTAGCAGACAGATGGATTCAGAGTTTGCAGCCTGGCCGCCCCCAAGATTTATCAGATCCCAGATGGCTCAAAACCCCCTGTCAGTTCAGGGCTTGTGGCTTGCGGTCCGAAACCTTTTGGAGTTGGGGGTCATCTGCCCTGTGCCTCTCAGGGAAAGGAGCAGAGGCTTCTACTCCAATCTATTCACTGTTCCCAAAAAGGATGGGTCCCTCAGGCCCATCTTGGATTTAAAGCACCTCAACAAGTTTGTCAGATTCAAGCATTTTCGCATGGAGACCCTACGCTCAGCAGTCACTACTCTGCGCCTGGGCGATTTCATGGCATCAGTAGACATCAAGGACACTTACCTTCATGTACCAATCTTCCCAGGTCATCAGAAATTTCTCAGGTTTGCTCTGGAGGATCAGCACTACCAATTTGTGGCCTTAACTTTCGGTATCACCTCAGCTCCCAGGGTATTCACCAAGGTACTGGCAGGTGTGATGGCTGTTGAGATCTTAGGGCATTCGCATTCTTCCTTATTTGGACGACATTCTGATCTCGTCTCAGTCCTTCCATCAGGCAGAACTGGATACCCAGATGGTGGTGTCCACACTAGGGTCCTTCGGCTGGGTGATCAACCATCCCAAGTCTTTTCTCCCCGGGGGGCGCGCCCGGCAGACTAGTTATGTCCCCCGGCGGCGCTGCTCCCAGCGCATTCGCCGGGGACAAGTTTAAAAGGACCTATCCAGGTCCGGGGGGGGGGGGGGGGCTCCGGGTAAATGAACCCAGGGACTGGACAGCCTGGCTGGTCCGGGCGGTCCGGTCCCTGGGGGGCTCCTATCAGGAGCAGAGTTAAAATATGCACCAATCACTACATACACTCATCTGACATTACCCTTTTCCAAATGGCCAGTTCTCCCTTAAAAGTGTCCTTGCCCTGACCATCGGTGCTCGTTATAGCCGTTATTAGCTTGGGTGTGCTATTGGATTTGCGTTTAGTGTGTTCTGATCCGGCTCCATCTTTGACCATTCCTGCCCGCTGCCCGCACCCACCATCTGCCTGTCTGACCTCGTCTCTGCCTTACCCCTTTGATACCGCGCTTTGGTGACCACCCGGCTTTTGACCCCTGCCTGTCTCGACCATTCTCCGTCTAACCCCTTGCGTACCGTGCCGTGCCATGTGACCACTCGGCTTTGACCCCTGCTCGTCTCGACCATTCTTGCCTAACCTGCTGGACTCGACGTTTCAAACTCAGCCCGCTCGAACCTACGATTTGGGATACCCCGCCGTTCACCTATCTAAACCATAAGCCAGCAATCTTTGCGCCAGTAAGTCCTGGGGGCAACCGAGTCTGGAGAGGCATAACCCGTGTCTCCAGCAAGCGGGGGCTTGTCTATAGGCACAAGAGGCGGTGGAGATTGGGGATTGCTTGGCTTATGAGACAGGGGTGTCCGGCAATCCCTGACATCCTTATTTTGAGCAACACCAGGACAAGGTGGTGTTTCATTTTAAACCTGATTTCTTGCCTAAGGTTGTGTCTGCTTTTCATCTCAATCAGGACATTGTCTTGCCTTCCTTGTGTCCTAATCCTGCTAATTCCAAGGAGAGAACT
The DNA here is from genome assembly GCA_027917425.1 of Gastrophryne carolinensis. Classification (NCBI taxonomy): domain Eukaryota; kingdom Metazoa; phylum Chordata; class Amphibia; order Anura; family Microhylidae; genus Gastrophryne; species Gastrophryne carolinensis. Next base: position 511,349,868 of record CM051236.1, on the reverse strand, counting down.
CTACATTCTTTGGATGTGGTCAGGGTCCTGAAATTTTACTTGGTAGCTACTGAGTCTTTCAGGAAGACTGATGCTCTTTTTGTTCTTCCTTCTGGTCCTAGGAAGGGTTTGCCTCCGGCTAAGTCCACTATCAGCAAGTGGATTCGTCAGGCGGTGGTGCAAGCCTATTCTGCTAAGGGGAAGGAACCTCCCTTCCTCCTTACTGCTCATTCCACTCGTGATATTGGTGCCTCTTGGGCCTTTCAGCACCAGGCTTCTGTTGAACAAGTTTGTAAGGCCGCAACTTGGTCTTCTGTTCATACTTTTTCCAAGTTTTACAAGGTTGATATTCCTTGTAAAGGCCTTGAGGGCCTCAGCTGACGCTGCTTTTGGCCGCAAAGTTCTGCAGGTGGCAGTGGTTTAAACTGCATGCTTTTGCTCTTTGGGGATCCCACCTACCTTACGGACACTGCTTTTGGATGTCCCAGACTTAAAGTGGACCAACACCCAGGATTTTGACTATCCTGGGTTTTGGACCACTTCGGTGGGGCACCCCGATCGGGGGTGCCCCGCTGTCTGAAACCCCCCAGAAAGCCCCAAAAAACTCACCTCTCCCCGCTCCCACGTGACCGCGCCAGCCAATCACAGCGCTCAGAGCCGCTGTGGTATGCACGTCCAAGGCCGCCTGGACACGCATACCAGCTCAGCTGGCTCTGAGCGCTGGAGACCGCGTCTCGCGCTTCCCTCTAACAGGGAGCGCGCCTGCACCGGCCATTCACAAACGGCCGGCGCGGGTGCGCGCCCTGCTAGAGGGAAGCGCGAGACGCGGCCGCGGCTCGCGCATGCGCCGATGGAACGGGGCTGAGGTAAGGTTTGTGGGCCTCCTGGGGGTTCCTCCCCGCGGGACATCCCGATTTCGGATGCCCCGCGGGGAGGGATCTGATCGGTCCAGGAATCTTATAGATTTCCGGGCCGATCCCCCCTGGGTGTTGGTCCACTTTAAGGAATTACTGGAACAGGACGTGCTGTATACTTGGAAAAATACAATTCTGTGAGTACTCACCTGTAGAATTGATTTTATAGTATACAGCACGTCCTGTTCCACCCCTCAGTTGTTATCATTTTTCCTGGTTACCTCTGTATGGTGATTGTTCAATTTTATTTTGGGTTCTTATCCATTTTTTGATTCTCCCGGCTTCTTGTATAACTGCTTGTCAACACTGGAAATTGGTGGGAGGTACTTGGCTATTTAGTGGCCACAAGTCTTTCTGCAGTCCAGCGCCACCTTGTGGCGGAATAACCCAGACGTCAGGAATTACTGGAACAGGACGTGCTGTATACTATAAAATCAATTCTACAGGTGAGTTCTCACAGAATTGTATTTTTCCTAGGGGGATGTGTGGCTGCCAGCACTATGGATACTATGGATATGTAAGATGAGCATTTTTTTTATATGTTTTGCACCTACCTCATATACCTTTTGCGTACTTTGCACTGTATTATACTGATTTCCTATTGTGATTTGATGCTCTTTTTTGGAAGCACAGGCGCTTTACTGATTAATGATTATATGCCTTAAGAGTATTTAGGTTATTTGGGCTTTATTTATACTTTTCTTGGCTCCACTTAATAACAGCACCCCCATGGCAGATTGTGAGAATGTTTTTGTCTTGTATGTTTTTTTAAATGGTCTTTTTAATATTTAATGTTATGTATCATAGTGATTGAATAAACTCTTTATAAGAATATTATAAGTGTGTGCAAATTTTAAGTGGACCAATCAGAGCGCTCAGAGCCGCTGTGGTATGCACGTACAAGCGGCTCTGAGTGCTGGAGGCCGCGTCTCGCGCTTCCCTCCAACAGGGAGCGCGCCCATGCCGGCCATTCACAAACGGCCGGCGCGGGTGCGCGCCCTGCTAGAGGGAAGCACTAGACGCGGGCGGCCTGCGCATGCGCCGTTGGAACGGGGTTAAGGTAAGGTTTCTGGGCTTCCTGGGGGGTTTCACCCCGCGGGACATCCCGATTTCGGATGCCCCGCGGGGAGGGATCTGATCGGCCCGGGAATCTTATAGATTCCCTGGCCGATCCCCCCTGGGTGTTGGTCCACTTTAAGTCTCTGGATTGTGCTCTTTTTTGGGGATTTGGGCACCCCCATTGTGTTGCAATACTGTTTATAGTTTGAGCCTTACCCAGAGCAGTGCGCCACATTAACTTGATATTAGTTGAAACCCCCAAGGACACCAAGACCAACTCACCTCTTCCCGGTCCTATGGCGCGTCTAAGAGCAGCGGCTCAGAGCGCCCTGGTGGCCGCATCCTCCACTTCCCTCTAACAGGGAGCGTGCCCACGCCGGCCATTCACAAATGCCTGCCACGGGCACGTGTCCTGCTAGAGGGATAGTGCGGATGCAGCCGCATGCGCCATTGGACCAGGAAACGAGTTAAGTGAATGGGGCGACCTGGGGGGTTTCACACAGCAGGGCATCCCGGTTTTTGTTGGCCCAGAGGGGAAATCGATCGGCTTGGGTTTTAGGCCACTTTAAGAGCGAACTGGGGGGTTTCACACTTGGGATGCCCTGTGGACAGGAAACAAACCCCGGCAAAGTCAAATTCCCGGGTTTGATTCCAACTGTGAATGGCCGGCGCGGGCACGCTTACTGTTTGAGGGTAGTGGAGGATGCGACCGCCAGCGCGCTCGAACCTGCTCGCCTTAGACAAAGGTGGAAGCGGATCCGAGCGCGCTCATTGGACGAGAGACTGTGCACGTGCTGTAGGACCGAGGAAGGGTGAAATTCCCGGGTCTTGTTCCAACTTAGGTCGAACATGCAGAAGCCTGAGGGGCCAGGCTTCCGTGCTGTCGCCACCTACTTGAGCCCCTGGCTCACTCCAAGTTCCGAAAAGAAAGAAGGCTGTTGTTAATCAGGGAGGGAGGGGAGCGCGCGCCACAAGGCCAGCAATCTAGGTCAGCACATTGACCGGCAAGGTCGGTTTCACTGTCCGAATACGGCAAGGGCACGACTTTCCAAAAGTTTAGATGTTTAATTCATATTCTCTATATAAAAAAAAAATGTGACTGTGACATGTTTTCCTCACATCGTGTCCCGGGATATATCTGGGCCGGATCTAGGGAGGGGCGCGCTCGGAGGGAGCAGCGCTGATTCCATGTGTAATATAATTCCGTTACTCAATGTACCGATGGTGTTTACCAGCTCCGGGCACGCTCCTGCTATATATATATATATATATATATATATAATTGAGGCGGTTCCGGCGCTCGCAGCTAAATAAAAAAAAATGAACATATTTAGATGGGGAGATAAGCAGGTTTGTCTGCGACGCCATCGAGGCGCAATGTTCCCTGAACTCTCGCCACGTCCCTACGCCCAACAATGGCTTATATTTTTTTCCCCGTTTTGTATAGGATCTTTCAATAGCATGAGATAAGATCACTTCCTGTACCAGAAGCTCTGCGGAACAGCCAGAATAAAGATGATATAAAATAATTCCGCGTCGGGGGGAGGGGGGGGGGGTGTGCGTGGCCAAGCCACAGAGCATTTTAAGGACGAGGAAAGGCTAACCTTTTATAGGTTAAGGGCTATAAGGATTTAAAGGGAACCTGTACTTGTGTCCAATGTAACATTAGCCTTTATGGCCACTACAACCAAAAGTCAATTGATAACTACGTTAGTTAGTCCTTTTATCTGATATCTTATTATAGCGCTTCCAAAGTTCTATATTAATGGGCCTTTTTTTTTTTTTACGTAACTTTCCCTACCCCGTGCCTTGGTTAAACTTGATGGACATATGTCTTTTTTTTCAACTGTATTAAAGCGGACCTTCAGCACGATTTAAGGAAAAGCCCAAACCGTTAAAAACGATTCCCCAGCATCTAAAATTATTATATTTTAAGTTTTTAGTCACTTACTTATTATTCTGTTCAGGACTCTAGGATACAGGCGCCGCCTACTACATACATACTGAGGAGAGAAGAGCGGGATAAAGTGCAGGGGGCGGGGTAATAGCTGTGATTTGCACAGACAGAGCAGAGCTGGGGTCAGGGAAAGTAAAGGTCAGAAGACACAGCCTGAAACTCCATGAGCCGCCATCTTGGATGTTTAAAGGCTCATAACATGCAGTAGATGCAGGTAGGATGATTTTTAATGTGAGCAATCTGTATGTACAGGGTGGGGCAAACATATAAGATAGGCTCTTATTCAGGGTGAAGGTCCGGATTAATGTGGGCAATCTGTATGTACAGGGTGGGGCAAACATATAAGATAGGCACTTATTCAGGGTGAAGGTCCGGATTAATGTGGGCAATCTGTATGTACAGGGTGGGGCAAACATATAAGATAGACTCTTATTCAGGGTGAAGGTCCAGATTAATGTGGGCAATCTGTATGTACGGGGGGGGAACATATAACATAGGCTCTTATTCAGGGTGAAGGTCCGGATTAATGTGGGCAATGTGTATGTGCAGGGGGAGGAACATACAAGATAGGCTCTTATTCACTAGTAGACGCTGTAAGCGGGTACCGGGCGCTGTAACCTAGCGTTTCGGTCGCTGTAGTAACCTGGCCAGCATTGATTAATGTGATGTATGTTGGGCGCTGTAACAACAGTACATATACACTGAGCCGCCTGTAATAATACATGTGACGCTACATGACGCTGTTAGAGGCGCTATACGCTGACCTGCCTGTAATAATACATGTGACACTACATGACGCTGTTAGAGGTGCTATACACTGACCTGCCTGTAATAATACATGTGACGCTACATGGCGCTGTTAGAGGCGCTATACACTGACCTGCCTGTAATAATACATGTGACACTACATGACGCTGTTAGAGGCGCTATACACTGACCTGCCTGTAATAATACATGTGACGCTACATGGCGCTGTTAGAGTCGCTCACCAGATTCGCTTTCTTAAATGTGGTTTTGTGTACAGCGCCCCGCATTCACCAGGCGCTGCCTGCCGCTACGAGGCGCTACCTGGCGCTATCCCTTATTAAATAACCCCCATAGAATAGAATGACTGACAGAAAGAAAGAGAGGCTCTCCCATTGGTCAATCTGCTCCTGACTGACAGTCCTGATTACTGCACAGGGGCTGCCCAGGGTAAATTGAATGAGATGGGGCCCTCCCAAGGCGCAGGGGTCCCGGCACCTGCCAGGGTACGCCCAGTGCTGTCGCCTGCCCTGTCTACAAAGAAACCCAACATCCTCTCATAGGACTTTTAACGACATTTAAAGCGGACCTTCACTCTGAATAAGAGCCTATCTTATGTGTTTCCCACACCCTGTACATACAGATTGCCCGCATTAATCCGGACCCTTACCCTGAATAAGAGCCTATTGCTCACATTAATCCGGACCTTCACCCTGAATAAAATTCTATCTTATATGTTTCCCGCACCCTGTACATACAGATTGCTCACATTAATCCGGACCTTCACTCTGAATAGGGGCCTATCTTATATGTTTCCCCCTTGTACATACAGATTGCTCGCATTAATCCGGACCCTCACCCTGAATAAGAGCCTATCTTATATGTTTCCACACCCTGTACATACAGATTGCTCACATTAATCCGGACCCTCACCCTGAATAAGAGTCTATCTTATATGTTTCCCACACCCTGTACATACAGATTGCCCACATTAATCTGGACCTTCACCTTGAATAAGAGCCTATCTTATATGTTTCCCACACCCTGTACATACAGATTGCTCACATTAATCCGGACCTTCACCCTGAATAAGAGTCTATCTTATATGTTTCCCACACCCTGTACATACAGATTGCTCACATTAATCCGGACCCTCACCCTGAATAAGAGTCTATCTTATATGTTTCCCACACCCTGTACATACAGATTGCTCACATTAAAAATCATCCTACCTGCATCTACTACATGGACCATCAGGCAACCTGCAAACAGGAAGTGCCTTCTGACTGTGCTGCTCTGCATTCTGGGACTGCTGACCTTTTTATGACCCCAGCTCTGCTCTGTCTGTGCAAAGCACAGCTATAACCGCCCCCCTGTACTTTATCCTACTCTCCTCTCCTCAGAAAGTGTGATGCTTCTAAAGCAAGATGGCGGCGCCCGTATCCTAAAGTCCAGAACAGAGTTGCAGCCCAGTGGGGGAAAGAATAATAAGTAAGTGACTAAAAACATAAAATATATTAATTTTAGATGCTGGGGAATAGTTTTATAGGGGTTTGGGCTTTTCAAAAAATCATGGTGAAGGTCCGGTTTAAGTTCAACACTATTAGGAAGCAGAATAATTGTTTTTATTTTATTTTTTTTTCTCTCTCTCTTTCTCAAAGCGACGCTATTCCGCGCAATAGCTCCGACGTTTCCGTTGCGCCGTTGTGCGGAGCGTCGCTTCGAAAAAGAGAGAGAGAGAAAAAAAAAAAAAGAATAAAATAAAAAGAAATCTTCTGCTTCTTAATAGCGTCGAACTTAAATTATTACGGCTATAATGCTGGTCTCTTTACAAGACGTCGGCGGACGCTTTTCACCTGTGGCCGGGCGCGATGGGAAATAATTGGCTGCTCTGGGGGAGCTGCTGGAAATTGTTCTGATTAATTGTCTGGACACGAGTTCAGGAGTCTGGGGGACCCTTAATTTGGCGTTAGTGGAAGTGGTGGAATTGCGGCTCGGGTGTCAGACGGGGTCAGGGAAGAGCCTGGCCGCCAAGAAACAACATCAATTTAAATAGCTAGAAATTCGCTTCCTCGCGTAATCCGGCGTAAAGCGACAGTTCAGAGCCGGGGGCACTAGCAATGCCTTCGCCGCGTTTCTAATTTTACCTTCCCCCGCGCCGCGCTGATTACCTACTAATTCATACTTAGCCTGTGCTTAATATGTGCTCGGGGCGGGGGAGGGGAGGTGGACGACGCAGGATTGCATATGCGGGGTCTGGAGCGCCGCGCCACAGCTGGAATAGAGTTGGCCGGTTTGTTAAAGTGTATTTTGACTATCCTGGGTTTTGGTCCTTTCCCCCTCCGCTATGTGAAACCCCCATATTGCCCGAGGAAACTCACCTCATCCCGGTCCTACGGCCAGGGCCGTATTTGGCGTTCAATGGCGCCCTAGGCACTTTATGTGCTTGCACCCCCTTTTTTTATGTTTGGTCACCGTCCATATGAAAAAAGTGTGGAGGGGGAGAGGGTGCAATGGGTTAGATGCAGAGTATGTGTGGAGGAGGGAGAAGACACAAGGGGGAAATGCAGAGGAGCAGCAGGCATGTTCTATCTTTCAGGCATTCTTGACATACAGGAGTCACATGACCACAGCAGCAGAGGGGAGATGCTCTGGCCTGTGTTCACTCCCTTGCACACTGCTGGGGGTGATCATTAGGAGGCATTAATGTTCTGACCATGGGTGTTTTAATTTATTTTCTTTACTAGCGTAGTAAGGGCAGCACCACCCCCTTCCAGGGTTCCACCCTAGGCACGTGCCTAGGGTTGCCTAATGGGAAGTACAGCCCTGCCTATGGCGCATGCGCAGACGCTCATCCAATCAGCGCGCTCGGAGCCGCTAAGCTATGCACGACTGAGCGACGTCTTATCAGAGCTGCTCTGAGCTCGCTGGCGGGCGCATCCCCACAACAGGTAGTAGCGCGTCCTGCTAGAGGGATAGCGGGGATGCGACCGCGGCCCGCACATGCGCCGCTGGATCGGGAAGTAAGGTAAGTGTATGGGTGACCTGGGGGGTTTCACACAGCGGGGCATCCTGATTTCGGATGCCCCGGGTGGAGGGAATCGATTAGAGACCCCCTAGGTGAGGTAGCCCTTAGTCTATTATAGACCCCTCAGGTGACCTAGCTCTTAGTCCATTAGAGGCCCCTCAGGTGACCTATCCCCTAGACCATTAGATCCCGCTGGGTTTTGGTTCACTTTAAAGCAGAACAAAACCCACCAGCGAGAGGCCAACATGGAATGTAAAATATGCCCCATTGTGTGATCTCCCTCACATTTATCCTGTAAAAACTCACCTTTCCCCGCTCCGACGGTGCATGCGCGGGCTCTCGTAAATTGAGGCGTGAGTCTGGCGTGACTACGTCATTCGGCAAGCGACTCTCATTGTTTTGAATGGGGAGTGCGCTGCCACATGTCCTGCATCTCCGGCGGCATGCTGGTAGGCTGGGGCGGAAGCGTGCGTCCTACACAGGGCCGGATCATGAGGGGGCCCCAGGGCCTCCACCACTTGCCCTGCAAAGGAGGCCCCCACCAACCTTTGGGTTATGGTCTGGTCCAGGAAGCTTTTGAGTCTTTCGTCTGACGGGCAGGGGGGGTTGCGCCTGGGCAAGCCATTTTTTGCAAGCCAAAGCCACCACAGGGCAGGACGGAGAGTCTAGAGCAGCAAAGCCGCCGCCAGCAGCGCTACAGTGATGGGTGCAGAGCTGTCACTGCACATAAGCCACCAAGCACAGCCGCTGGCAGCTCAATGCAGGGAACCAGCCGGGCGACTACACTACCCCCCACCCAGAATGGCAAAGCAGCAGCACCCGCACAAGGGGGGCACAAGGGACTCCATCTGACGTTCCAGTAAGTAGGCGGGTGCCAGACAACCACCAATCAGTTACTTGCTTGGTTATGCTGAGTGTTGGGTCAATATCACCAACATCTAAAAGATTCCAGGACCAGCCACTAGCCTGCCACCAGGGCATCCTACATCGGATGGTCCGCTGTGTGTAACCCCCTGGGGCGCCAGTGATCTTACCTAATCCCGGTGGGTCCAACGACGGGATCTCTGCCAGCGGCCGCATACCTGGCTTCTCTGTAGCTGTGCTCACCCCCTGCACCCAGCGCAGACCTTCACCCTGAATAAGAGCATATCTTCTATGTTTCCCCCCCGTACATCCAGATTGCCCACATTAATCTGGACCTTCGCCCTGAATAAGAGCCTATCTTGTATGCCCCCCGTACATACAGATTGCCCACATTAATCCGGACCTTCACCCTGAATAAGAGCCTATCTTGTATGTTTCCCACACCCTGTACATACAGATTGCCCACATTAATCCGGACCTTCACCCTGAATAAGAGCCTATCTTGTATGTTTCCCACACCCTGTACATACAGATTGCCCACATTAATCTGGACCTTCGCCCTGAATAAGAGCCTATCTTGTATGCCCCCCGTACATACAGATTGCCCACATTAATCCGGACCTTCACCCTGAATAAGAGTCTATCTTGTATGTTTCCCACACCCTGTACATACAGATTGCTCACATTAATCCGGACCTTCACCCTGAATAAGAGCCTATCTTGTATGTTTCCCCCACCCTGTACATACAGATTGCCCACATTAATCTGGACCTTCATCCTGAATAAGAGCCTATCTTGTATGTTTCCAACACCCTGTACATACAGATTGCCCAAATTAATCCGGACCTTCACCCTGAATAAGAGCCTATCTTGTATGTTTCCCACACCCTGTACATACAGATTGCCCACATTAATCCGGACCTTCACCCTGAATAAGAGCCTATCTTATATGTTTCCCACACCCTGTACATACAAATTGCCCACATTAAAAATCATCCTACCTGCATCTACTGCATGTTATGAGCCTTTAAACATCCAAGATGGTGGCTCATGGAGCATCAGGCAGCCTACAAACAGGAAGTGTTTTCTGACTGTGCCGCTCTGCATTCTGGGATTGCTGTCCTTTCCCTGACCCCAGCTCTGCTCTGTCTGAGCAAAGCACAGCTATAACCCGCCCCCCTGCACTTTATCCCGCTCGCCTCTCCTCAGTATGTGATGCTTCTGAGTCAAGATGGCGACGCCCGTATCCTAGAGTCCTGAACAGAGTTGCAGCCCAGTGGGGGAAAGAATAATAAGTAAATTTAAAATATATTATTGTTGGATGCTGGGGAATAGTTTTTTAAGGGTTTGGACTTTTCATTAAATGATGCTGAAGGTCCGGTTTAAAGCCTATGCCGTGGGGCGGGCTACACCTACTTACACACAGAGGAGTAGCCTAGAACACTGCCAATATTTGTTCCCCAAAAGCCACACCCCAAACCACACCCATTATACTGTAGTAGTCAGTTTAACTAAGTGTCCCACTTAAAGTACAGTATATAGGCGTGCTACCGATCAGCTGTGGGGTAGGTATACTTTTTACATTTTCTAGCCATGCAGTTGCTTTTTTATCCTGAAGCCCAAACCCTTAAAAAAACTATTCCCCAGCATCTAAAATTAATATATTTTACGTTTTTAGTCGCTTACTTATTATTCTTTCCCCCACTGGGCTGCAACTCTGTTCAGCACTCTAGGACACCGGCGCCTCCATCTTGCTTCAGAAGCATCATAAACTGAGGAGAGGAGAAGGGTGAAAAGTGCAGGGGGGCGGGGTTATATCTGTGCTTTGCACAGACAGAGCAGAGCTGGGGTCAGGAAAAGGACAGCAATCCCAGAATGCAGAGCGGCACAGTCAGTAGACACTTCCTGTCTGCAGGCAGCCTGACACTCCATGAGATGCACGCAATAGGTGCAGATGATTTATAATGTGGGAAATCTGTATGTACAGCGGGGGAAGCATATAACATAGGCTTTTATTCAGCTTAAAGGTCCGGATTAATGTGGGCAATCTGTATGTACGGGGGGAAACATATAAGATAGACTCTTATTCAGGGTGAGGGTCCGAATTAATGTGGGCAATCTGTATGTTACGGGGGGGGGGGGCATACAAGATAGGCTCCTATTTAGGGTGAGGGTCCGGATTAATGTGAGCAAACTGTATGTACAGGGGGGGAACATACAAGATAGGCTCTCATTCAGGGTGAGGGTCAGGATTATTATGGGCCATCTGTATGTACAGGGGGGAAACATACAAGATAGGCTCTTATTCAGGGTGAGGGTCCGGATTAATGTGGGCAATCTGTATGTACAGGGGAGGGGAACATATAAGATAGGCTCTTATTCAGGGTGAAGGCCTGGATTAATGTGGGCAATCTGTATGTACGGGGGGGGGGGGCATACAAGATAGGCTCTTATTCAGGGTGAAGGTCCGGATTAATGTGAGCAATCTGTATGTACAGGGTGTGGGAAACATATAAGATAGGCCTCTTATTCAGGGTGAAGGTCCGGATTAATGTGAGCAATCTGTATGTACAGGGGGGGAAACATATAAGATAGGCTCTAATTCAGGGTGAAGGTCCGGATTAATGTGGGCAATCTGTATGTACAGGGTAGGGGAAACATGTAGGCTCTTATTCAGAGTGAGGCTCCGCTTAAATTTTTCCCCTTTCAATCATGAACTAGAGATGCGTTACCTGGATTTGCCCCCAGACCTTCCGCACTGGGGCATGTAAAGCATCGGCACGTTGAGCAAGACAGATCGTCTCTGTGGGGGGATAATTGTACATGATGGGTGGCACTAGCATTTCCCTTCCACATGCTAATAACGCGGAACAGTCGTTCTCACAGAAGTAGCGGATGGGAGCCGCGGCGGACGTCGCTTGTCTCAGGCTAACGCATCGTCTTCTCTCGTATTTCAGAGGAACCTCTCGCCCCCGACGTTACATATTGTAGAGCCAGTTACCTTCAAACCAAATGAACACCGACCTCCCCCCCCTCCAGCCTCGTCCATTCTCCTGACACTAATTTATTTACGCCGCGCCGCCGAGCTGTTTATCCGGGATTTTTTTTTTTTGCAGCAATATGAAATGATATTCAGTGTTTATCCTGAGAAGCACTTTGGTGAAGATTTCCCCTCTAATTGGCCTGGAAGGGAGAATGCAAAATTTGGAAATGTGACAGACTGGTTAGAATTTGGAAAAAGAGTAATTTAAAGGGTGATAGACTATGAGGCGATGTGAGAAATACATTTTTATTTTTTTTTTTGTAGCTGGGGGACAGTGACTGTCTAAAATTGGAGGGGAGGGGGCGGTCCATCCTGTAGAGATATCGCTGGTAGAATCCCTTCGACAAGCTCTACAAGGCTCCAATTAGCTTCGCTTAGCTGTAACTGTCCAGAGGGAACGAGGGACAAAAAATATGGACGGGGGACTGCAACATAGACAGACTACGGAATTCCATATTTATCGGTCCTCATAATGGTCCATCCCGTGGTGATTTGATCAACAGAATCCCATAGGCAAGCGCACCAAGGTGCCAGTTAGCTTACAGGTTCTACCGCGGTCTCGTCCAGTAGAGGAACGAGGGCCAAAAAATATGGACAGGGGACTGCAACATAGACAGACTATGGGATTCAATATTTATTAGTCCTCATCATGGTCCATCCCATGGTGATTTGATCAAAAGAATCCCATAGGCAAGCCCACAAAGGCCAATTAGCTAACAGGTTCTACCGTGGTCAAGTCCAGGAGAGGAACGAGGGACAAAATTATGGACAGGGGACTGCAACACAGACAGACTACGGAATTCAATATTTATCAGTCTTCATGACGGCCATCCCATGGTGATTTGATCAAAAGAATCCCATAGGCAAGCCCACAAAGGCCAATTAGCTAACAGGTTCTACCGTGGTCACGTCCAGTAGAGGAACGAGGGCCAAAAAATATGGACAGGGGACTGCAACATAGACAGACTATGGGATTCAATATTTATTAGTCCTCATCATGGTCCATCCCATGGTGATTTGATCAAAAGAATCCCATAGGCAAGCCCACAAAGGCCAATTAGCTAACAGGTTCTACCGTGGTCAAGTCCAGGAGAGGAACGAGGGACAAAATTATGGACAGGGGACTGCAACACAGACAGACTATGGAATTCAATATTTATCAGTCCTAATAATGGTCCATCCCGTGGTGATTTGATCAACAGAATCCCATAGGCAAGCCCACCAAGGTGCCATTTAGCTTACAGTTTCTCCAGAGATTCCACCATGGAGGAGTCGAGGATCGAGGAGACAATAAATATCTGGGAGAGGGTGGAGACCAAGTAAGACCGACTGGAAGGGGAGACTGCAACACAGACAAGCCCACAGAATTAAATATTTTTCTAATGCACAGCACGGCCTGCTTCATGTAGTCCTTACGTTGTGTATTCCGCCACAAGGTGGCGCAGTGGACTGCAGAAGATTTGTGGCTCCTCCCGGCCCCATATAAAAACCAGAAATCAGCCATAGACCTCCAGTGTTTCCTCTGCAGTCATACTGCGAAGATAGAAGATGGCTCTCTATGCTGCGCAGGTGAGCGGGGCAATCAAGCCTGCGGCCCTGCAAGTCTATTTCCACCCGCTTCCGGACCCTCTGTGCCTCCCAGCCTTGGCTGACGGATCGGGTGAGGGTAGAGGAGCACCAGGGTCAGGTGCTCGGGGAGCGCTGCTCCAAGCCACAGACCTTGTACCACAAAGGGGAGCCGGCCATAGGCTTTATGGTGAGCCTGCTGAGGGATGAGGAACTCCTGCCTCTGCTATGTGTGGGGGTGAGTCGTGTTTGGGGATTGTGTTGCTAACCAGTCTCCTCTTGTTTTGTTCTGTCTCCCTTCCCTTTGGTGTCCCCTGCCCCCCCCCCCCCCTCCCTACCATCCAGCCCTGCCTGGCTGCTCCCACTGCTGCCTGCCCTCTCCCCGACGGGTGCTAGTGGCGGGTGGTTTTTTCGGTTGTTGTCCGTTGTGCTGTCTCGCAGCACCAAGCTTCTGTTGAACAAGTTTGTAAGGCCGCTACTTGGTCTTCTGTTCATACTTTTTCCAAGTTTTACAAGGTTGATGTTATGGCCTCAGCTGATGCTGCTTTTGGCCGGAAGGTACTTCAGGCGGTAGTGGTTCGAACTACCTGCCGTTACTCTTTGGGGATCCCACCCTACCTTATGGACACTGCTTTTGGATGTCCCAGATGTAAGGACTTCATGAAGCAGACCGTGCTGTGCATTAGGAAAAAGGCAATTCTGCGAGTACTCACCTGTAGAATTGTTTTTACTATGCACAGCACGGCCTGCTTCATCCCTCATTTGCTATCGTTACTCTTGGTTGCCTCTTTATGGTGATTGTTCCAAGTTAGTTAAAGGGTTTTTTACCTTTTTTGCCTTATTACCTCCCGGCTTCTTGTATAACTGCTTGTCAACACTGGAGGTCTATGGCTGATTTCCGGTTTTTATATGGGGCCGGGAGGAGCCACAAATCTTCTGCAGTCCACTGTGCCACCTTGTGGCAGAATACCCAGATGTAAGGACTTCATGAAGTAGGCCGTACTGTGCATAGTAAAAACAATTCTACAGTTGAGTACTCACAGAATTGTATTTTATCAGTCCTCATCGTGGTCCATCCGGTGGTGATTTGATTAGCAGAATCCCATAGGCAAGCCCACCAAGGTGCCAGTTAGCTTACAGTTTCTCCAGAGGTTCCACCATGGCGAAGTCCAGGCAAGGATAAATATCTGGGAGACCAAGTTACACCGACTGGAAGGGGGGCAGCTGACGGAATTCAATATTAGCAATCCTCATAACGGTCCATTTCCGTGGTGATTTAATAAGTAGAATCCCTTAGGCAAGGCCACCAAGGTGCCAATTAGCCCACAGGTTCTACCGCGGTCAAGTCCAGGAGAGGAACGAGGGACAAAAATATGGACGGGGGACTGCAACACAGAAAGACTATGGAATTCAATATTTATCAGTCCTCATAATGGTCCATCCCGTGGTGATTTGATTAGCAGAATCCCATAGGCAAGCCCACCAAGGTGCCAGTTAGCTTACAGTTTCTCCAGAGGTTCCACCATGGCGAAGTCCAGGCAAGGATAAATATCTGGGAGACCAAGTAACACCGACTGGAAGGGGGGCAGCTGACGGAATTCAATATTAGCAATCCTCATAACGGTCCATTTCCGTGGTGATTTAATAAGTAGAATCCCTTAGGCAAGGCCACCAAGGTGCCAATTAGCCCACAGGTTCTACCACGGTCAAGTCCAGGAGAGGAACGAGGGACAAAAATATGGACGGGGGACTGCAACACAGAAAGACTATGGAATTCAATATTTATCAGTCCTCATAATGGTCCATCCCGTGGTGATTTGATTAGCAGAATCCTATAGGCAAGCCCACCGAGGTGCCAGTTAGCTTACAGTTTCTCCAGAGGTTCCACCATGGTGAAGTCCAGGCAAGGATAAATATCTGGGAGACCAAGTAACACCGACTGGAAGGGGGACTGCTGACGGAATTCAATATTAGCAATCCTCATAACGGTCCATCCCGTGGTGATTTCATCTACAGGTTCTACCGCGGTCAAGTCCAGGTGAGGAAAAAGGGACAAAAAATATGGACAGGGGACTGCAACACAGACAGACTACGGAATTCAATATTTATCAGTGTTCATAATGGTCCATCCGATCAGCAGAATCCCATAGGCAAGCCCACCAAAGTGCCAGTTAGCTTACACTTTCTCCAGAGTTTCCACCATGGTGAAGTCCAGGCGAGGGTCGAGGAGACAATAAATATCTGGGAGAGGTCGGAGACCAAGTAAGACCGTCTGGAAGGGGGACTGCAACACATACAAGACCATGTAATTCAGTATTATCAGTCCTTATACCGGGCCATCCCGTGTTGATTTAAACAGCAGAATCCCATAGGCAAGCCCACCAAGGTTCCAATTAGCTTACAGCTTCTACCGCGGTCATGTCCAGTAGAGGAACGAGGGACAAAAAATATGGACGGGGGACTGCAACACAGACAGACTACGGTATTCAATATTTATCAGTCCTCATAATGGTCCATCCTGTGGTGATTTGATTAGCAGAATCCCTTAGGTAAGCCCACTAAGGTGCTAATTAGCTTACAGGTTCTGCCACAGTCAAGTCCAGGAGAGGAACGAGGGACAAAAAATATGGATGGGGGACTGCAACACAGACAGACTAAGGAATTCAATATTTATCAGACCTCAAAACGGTCCATCCGATCAGGAGAATCCTATAGGCAAGCCCACCAAGGTGCCAATTATCTTACAGGTTCTGCAGAGATTCCACCATGGTGAAGTCCAGGTGAGAATCGAGGAGACAATAAATATCTGGGAGAGGGCAGATACCAAGTAACACCAACTGGAAGGGGGACTGCAATACAGACAAGCCCACGAAATTCTATATTATCAATCCTCATAACGGTCCATCCCGTGGTGATTTGATTAGCAGAATCCCATAAGCAAAGCCCACCAACGTACCAATTAGCTTTCAGGTTCTACCGTGGTCAGGTCCAGGAGAGGAACGAGGGCCATAAAATATGAACGGTAGACTGCAACAGAGACAGACTATGGCATTTAATATTTCAGTCCTCATAACGGTCCATCCGATCAGCAGAATCCCATAGGCAAGCCCACCAGGGTGCCAATTAGCTTACAGGTTCTCCAGGGATTCCACCATGATGAAGTCCAGGTGAGGATCGAGGAGACAATAAATATCTGGATGGGGGACTCCCGATGAAATTCAGTATTAGCAGTCCTCATAGTGGACCATCCCGTGGTGATTTCATCAGCAGAATCCCAAAGGCAAGCACGCCAAAGTGCCAGTTAGCTTACAGTTTCTCCAGATATTCCACCATGGTGAAGTCCAGGCAGATAGAGGAGACAATAAATATCTGGGAGAGGGTTGAGACCAAGTAAGACCGACTGGAAGGAGGACTGTAACACAGACAAGACCACGGGGTTCAATTTTATCAGTCTTCATAGTGGGCCATTCCGTGGTGATTTCATCAGCAGAATCCCTGCAGGTGCCAATGACCCAATATCTGGGATACGGCAGAGATTAAAGGAGCACTATCATGAAATTGTGTAATATTACAAATCCACATGAACACATTGGCTAATGACAGGAGGAGTCACACCCAATCTAAGCTTGTGGTTTATTCTCTCATGGTAGGAATCAAATCCAGGGGTAACAGAACCGGTCACCCCTGGTTTTCTCTTAGTGCCATCAAAATAAAAAAAACATACATGGCTGGATATTTCGTAAAGCCAGGGGTATAATGGATCCCTCCTCCCTCCATGCGGCATATTTATATGGATTTTTAACACTGGGCCATTTTTCGCGATAGTGCTCCTTTAAGTGAGACCGAAAAGGACAGGGGAGAAGCCCGATAACCAAAGAGGAACAGGTCAAAGGTAACACAGGAGACCAGTCACCTAACATAGACACTGCAACACAGATGGAAAAGACAATTATATATTATCAATCCTCACAATTTAGGTCATTTATAGCAGATTGCAGCTCAAGCTACCGCAAAAACAGCAGCTTAGACCCACTGCACCAAAAAGCCCTTGAAATAAACAAATAAATTAAGCAAAATTCATCCAAAAGGTATTTATTAATTTAAAATAAAACCACTCATCATTTAATGATCATAAAAAACACACACTTACACACATATACAAATCCATTGCAGGAGCCCACCATCTGGACAAAAGGTCAAAGCTAATAATCCAAGTTAATATGCATCCTATCTAAAAACCCAGTAAAAATATATATATATATAAAGACTTTTTTTGTGTATATGTACATCCAATCAATTTCATAAGAAAGTGCTGAAACAATCTACATGGAACACATCCAAATAATACACTAAGTGCAAACGTAAACAACAGAGAAAGAGTTCACCTAAAAGTGATGCCCAAGAAAGATGGTGGCCCCGCTGCTCCTAACAGGAGATATGAAAACACTCAGGTCAGGTGCAGATTTTCCCAAGTGTCCCTGATTTGGAGGGGCTGTCCCTTTTTTGAGTCCATGTCCCCCTGTACCTCGTTGTTCTCCTTTGTCCCTCTTTGAGGTGTAACATGCAGTTCCACATCAATAAATGATTCACTGTTATAATGTCTCTCCTATCTATCCCTTAATGAGGGGGTGTAGCTTCATTTACATATTGTCCCTCTTTGAGGTGTAACATGCAGATCTGCATCAATAAATTATTTATTTGCCTATTCCAAGTGTTTATATTGTTGTAACTGTTACATCCTATCTCCTATCCATCAAACAATGAGGGGGCGTGGCTTCATTTAAAAAGCAACTTTCTTTTCCACCCCAAAAAGTTCCCTCTAGCAGGGTGTGTGGCATTTGTGAATGGCCAGCATAGGCATGCTCCCTGTTAGAGGGAAGCGGAGGATGAGGCCGCCAGCAGGCTCGGAGCCTCTGGCCTTAGATGAAGGCTTAGACAACGTCAGCGGCACCAAGCGCGCTGATTGGGCCGTAGGCCCGGGAAGAGGTGAGTTAGATTGGGGGGTTTCACACAGTAGGGCATCCCCGATCGGGGTGTCCCCGGGGAAAGGCCCAAAGCCCCGGATAGTCAAAATCCTGGGTTTTGGTTCACTTTAAAGAGGAATTTCGGGGGGCCTGGAGTCTAAGTCTGAGTTCCTGTCCTCAGGGCTTCCCGAATTGGGATGAACCCCATCCCCAGATGCCCAGATTCACTCATCTTGTCCTGAGCCCTCGTGGTGTCTCTGCACTGCGGCCGCATCCCCGCGCACCTCTAGCCGTGCGCGTGCATGGCCTTTCTGAATGAGCGGCGGGGGGCACGTCTCAGCTGCAAGGTGAGCGGGGGATGCGGCTGGCGGTGCACTCGGCTCCCTACTGCGCCGCTCAGGTTCTTAGCCATCCAGACGGCAGAAGGAAGTCGCGTGACAGTGTGCTCGCTTTCAGCTCGAGCCACGGCCATGGGAGCGACTGGAAAGTTAGCTGGTCGGGCGGCCTGGGGGAATACACACAGTGGGGCATCCCAATTCGGGATTCCTCCTCACACACCACACGGATAAGTGAAATTCCTTTGCTTAGTTCCTCTTTAAGGAGGATTTGCCCTTTAATAGCCTGTACAGCGAGATGTGGTGAGCTAACGCCGGTGTGGCGGGTTGGGCTCTGCGCTGCAGAGAGACAGGTGCACTTTAATTGAGAGCAGCTCTTGGCGGCCTAGCTGGCAGCTTCCATGGAAGAGTGGAGGAAATGGTTTGTGCAGCTGTGTCAGGGGCCTGGAATGTGCTGAGTAAAAGCAGAACTGGATGTTCCCGTTCCTCCAGCCCCAGAAAAAAAACCAAGCCAACCAGTTAGTTCCCGGTCTAAAAGATTCAGCAGTAGGGGAGCGCCTGCCGGATTTCTCTGCAGCGGGCCCCGAATCGGGCTTTCAGAGGGGGCACCATTGTGCCATCTCATAGTGAGGCATTAGGCAGGAGTGTAGGGGGCACGTGCCCCGGGTGCAGCAGGTCAGGGGGGCTCCATTGTGCCATCTCAGCGTGAGCATTAGGCAGGAGTGTAGGGGGCGCGTGCCCCGGGTGCAGCAGGTCAGGGGGCACCATTGTGCCATCTCATAGTGAGGCATTAGGCAGGAGTGTAGGGGGCACGTGCCCCGGGTGCAGCAGGTCAGGGGGCACCATTGTGCCATCTCATAGTGAGGCATTAGGCAGGAGCGTAGGGGGCACGTGCCCCAGGTGCAGCAGGTCAGGGGGACTCCATTGTGCCATCTCAGCGTGAGCATTAGGCAGGAGTGTAGGGGGCACGTGCCCCGGGTGCAGCAGGTCAGGGGGCACCATTGTGCCATCTCATAGTGAGGCATTAGGCAGGAGCGTAGGGGGCACGTGCCCCGGGTGCAGCAGGTCAGGGGGGCTCCATTGTGCCATCTCAGCGTGAGCATTAGGCAGGAGTGTAGGGGGCGCGTGCCCCGGGTGCAGCAGGTCAGGGGGCACCATTGTGCCATCTCATAGTGAGGCATTAGGCAGGAGTGTAGGGGGCACGTGCCCCGGGTGCAGCAGGTCAGGGGGCACCATTGTGCCATCTCATAGTGAGGCATTAGGCAGGAGCGTAGGGGGCACGTGCCCCAGGTGCAGCAGGTCAGGGGGACTCCATTGTGCCATCTCAGCGTGAGCATTAGGCAGGAGTGTAGGGGGCACGTGCCCCGGGTGCAGCAGGTCAGGGGGCACCATTGTGCCATCTCATAGTGAGGCATTAGGCAGGAGTGTAGGGGGCACGTGCCCCGGGTGCAGCAGGTCAGGGGGCACCATTGTGCCATCTCATAGTGAGGCATTAGGCAGGAGCGTAGGGGGCACGTGCCCCGGGTGCAGCAGGTCAGGGGGACTCCATTGTGCCATCTCAGCGTGAGCGTTAGGCAGGAGCGTAGGGGGCGCGTGCCCCGGGTGCAGCAGGTCAGGGGGGCTCCATTGTGCCATCTCATTGTGAGCATTAGGCAGGAGTGTAGAGGGTGCGTGCCCCGGGTGCAGCAGGTCAGGGGGACGCCATCGTGCCATCTCATTGTGAGCATTAGGCAGGAGTGTAGGGGGTGCGTGTCCCGGGTGCAGCAGGTCAGGGGGCACCATTGTGCCATCTCATTGTGAGCATTAGGCAGGAGTGTAGGGGGCGCGTGCCCCGGGTGCAGCAGGTCAGGGGGACGCCATCGTGCCATCTCATTGTGAGCATTAGGCAGGAGCGTAGGGGGTGCGTGTCCCGGGTGCAGCAGGTCAGGGGGCACCATTGTGCCATCTCATTGTGACCATTAGGCAGGAGTGTAGGGGGCGACTTCCCCCGAGTGCAGCAGGTCAGGGGGCACCATTGTGCCATCTCATTGTGAGCATTAGGCAGGAGTGTAGGGGGCGCGTGCCCCGGGTGCAGCAGGTCAGGGGGACTCAATTGTGCCATCTCATTGTGAGCGTTAGGCAGGAGTGTAGGGGGCGCGTGCCCTGGGTGCAGCAGGTCAGGGGGCACCATTGTGCCATCTCAGCGTGAGCTTTAGGCAGGAGTGTAGGGGGCACATGCCCCGGGTGCAGCAGGTCAGGGGACGCCATCGTGCTATCTCAGCGTGAGCATTAGGCAGGCGTGTAGAGGGTGCATGCCCTGGGTGCAGCAGGTCAGGGGGGCTCCATTGTGCCATCTCATTGTGAGCATTAGGAAGGAGTGTAGGGGGCGTGTGCACCAGGTCAGAGGGGCACCATTGTGCCATCTCAGCGTGAGCTTTAGGCAGGAGTGTAGGGGGCACATGCCCCGGGTGCAGCAGGTCAGGGGGCACCATTGTGCCATCTCAGCGTGAGCATTAGGCAGGCATGTAGAGGGTGCATGCCCTGGGTGCAGCAGGTCAGGGGGCACCAATGTGCCATCTCAGCATGAGCGCTAGGCGGGAGCGTAGGGGGGCGCGTCCTAAGTCAGGGGGGCACCATTGTGCCATCTCATTGTGAGCATTAGGCAGGAGCGTAGGGGGTGCGTGTCAGGGGGGGCGCCATTGTGCCGTGTCTGTGCCCCCCCAAGTTCTTAAAAGAAAGTTCACCCTCTCCATGGTCGGCCAATCGAACTCACCTTTCACCAGTCCTACGGTGCACGCGCAGCCTAGACCAGTCAGCGCGCTCGTATCCGCTCCCTCCCATTTGTCTAAAAATCGCCTGAGAGCGCTCGCTACCCTCTATCCGGGCGCACGCCCTGCAGAAGGTGTAGCAGTGAGCGCCCGCTGCTCATGCATGCGCCATTGGACCGTGGAAAAAGGTCAGCTTACCAGGCGACTTTGAGGGTTTCACACAGCGGAGCATCATGATTCTGCCCCAGGGGGTGGGAACTAGTCAGGCCTGGGTTTTGGTCCACTTTAAGAATATCTATGAGTATAACCCCGAGGAGGAGGATTTTTGACCCACTCGCCAGGGCCGATCTTGGGGTTAGTGTCGCCCTGTTCAAGATCTCAGGATGGCGCCCCCTAGAGACACACCCACACAAAACAATGGAGAGCAAGCAACAGGAAACTATGGGGCTTATTCATGAAGGGATAGCGGCAGGCAGCGCCTGGTGAACGCCGGGCGCTGTACGCAAAACCACAGTTATGAAAGCGAATCTGCTGAGCGCCTCTAACAGTGCCATGTAGCGTCATATGTATTATTACAGGCAGGTCAGCATATAGCGCCTCTAACAGCGTCATGTAGTGTCACATGTATTATTACAGGCGGCTCAGTGTATAGCACCTCTAACAGCGCCATGTAGCGTCACATGTATTATTACAGGCAGGTCAGTGTATAGCGCCTCTAACAGCGCCATGTAGTGTCACATGTATTATTACAGGCGCCTCAGTGTATAGCACCTCTAACAGCGCCATGTAGCGTCACATGTATTATTACAGGCAGCTCAGTGTATAGCACCTCTAACAGCGCCATGTAGCGTCACATGTATTATTACAGGCAGGTCAGTGTATAGCGCCTCTAACAGCGCCATGTAGTGTCACATGTATTATTACAGGCGCCTCAGTGTATAGCGCCTCTAACAGCGCCATGTAGCGTCACATGTATTATTACAGGCAGGTCAGTGTATAGCACCTCTAACAGCGCCATATAGCGTCACATGTATTATTACAGGCAGGTCAGTGTATAGCGCCTCTAACAGCGCCATGTAGTGTCACATGTATTATTACAGGCAGGTCAGTGTATAGCGCCTCTAACAGCGTCATGTAGCGTCACATGTATTATTACAGGCAGGTCAGTGTATAGCGCCTCTAACAGCGTCATGTAGTGTCACATGTATTATTACAGGCAGGTCAGTGTATAGCGCCTCTAACAGCGTCATGTAGCGTCACATGTATTATTACAGGCAGGTCAGTGTATAGCGCCTCTAACAGCGCCATGTAGCGTCACATGTATTATTACAGGCAGGTCAGTGTATAGCGCCTCTAACAGCGCCATGTAGCGTCACATGTATTATTACAGGCAGGTCAGTGTATAGCGCCTCTAACAGCGTCATGTAGCGTCACATGTATTATTACAGGCAGCTCAGTGTATAGCGCCTCTAACAGCGTCATGTAGCGTCACATGTATTATTACAGGCAGGTCAGTGTATAGCGCCTCTAACAGCGCCATGTAGCGTCACATGTATTATTACAGGCAGGTCAGTGTATAGCGCCTCTAACAGCGCCATGTAGCGTCACATGTATTATTACAGGCAGGTCAGTGTATAGCGCCTCTAACAGCGCCATGTAGCGTCACATGTATTATTACAGGCAGGTCAGTGTATAGCGCCTCTAACAGCGCCATGTAGCGTCACATGTATTATTACAGGCAGGTCAGTGTATAGCGCCTCTAACAGCGCCATGTAGCGTCACATGTATTATTACAGGCAGGTCAGTGTATAGCGCCTCTAACAGCGCCATGTAGCGTCACATGTATTATTACAGGCAGGTCAGTGTATAGCGCCTCTAACAGCGCCATGTAGCGTCACATGTATTATTACAGGCAGGTCAGTGTATAGCGCCTCTAACAGCGCCATGTAGCGTCACATGTATTATTACAGGCAGGTCAGTGTATAGCGCCGGTGCTCTAGCTTCCAGAGCCTGGTGTTACCTGTCGCTATCTGTCGCTCTCTCATACATTTCAACGGACGTTACTTTTCTTCTGTTTAAACAGCGTTTTTTATTTATTTTTTTTTCTCTCCAATCATTGTGTGACTCTCCTGGCCTAGAAAAAGTCATTTTTTAAAACTTTTTAGATTTTTTATATATTTATGCAGAATTGTCATTACAGGTCTGGCACTAAAGTGTTAATGTCACAATATTACGACAATGTCATTCTATGTGTTTTCGCTTTGTTACTGGTGGATATGTGTTCAAAAACAGACTTTACAGCGCCCAGATCCAGAGCGCCGACGCTGTGTGCGTCTGTTCTTCTGTTGAATATGGTGTGAGTGGCTGAGAGACGGTCGCAATGAGCTGGCGCTACCTCTCGCTCCCTGCAACGCTGTACTTGTGTTAGAGCGTCCAACACACATCTCATTCATCAATGGCGGCCAGGTTACTACAGCGACTGAGGCTCTCTGTTACAGCGTCCGATAGCCGATCACAGCGTCTACTAGCGGTTGCTCTAAGCGCCGCTATACAGACGCTCATCTGCCGATACCTGGCGCTAGTAATGATTCAGCCTGCAAGTAGTGACAGAGATATAGAGGGGAAAAAACAGGAAATATAAATAAAAAAGACTGAGAGTAGACGAGAGAAGTAAAAGGAAATGTGGAAAAGAAATGGAGAGAGGGAAAAAAGGAATCTCATGTAAAGGAAAGGCAACAGAGAGAGGATGGAGGGAATGTGGAAAATGTAAAGAGATAAGAAAGAAAGTGAGAGAAAGAAAGAGATGGAGGAATGCAAGAAGAAAAAAGGTTGGGAGAATATGGGAATGAGAGGAAATGAGGGAATACTAGAGAGAATAAAAGAGGGAATGAGATGGGGATGGGGGAATGTAGCACAACAAGGGAGTGGTAGAGAAAGAAAGATTTGACTAGGGCTAGAAAAAAGAGAGGGAAAAATTATGAATGCAAAGAAAGAGAGAGCGAGTAAAAAAAAAAGAGAGAAAGAGAGAAAGGAAGAACAAAATAAAAAAGAAAGAAACTAGAAAGGAGAGATGGAGAGAAGGTAAATATATATATATGGAGATGTGAAGAACCTGAAAATAGGGCCAGATGGCAGGAAAGTGACAAGAGAAAGAAAGGTATGTGGTAACGATTTGAAAAAAGTGGAAGGGGGAAGAAATAGGGAAAGAAAGGAAAATGGAGGGAATGTGAGATAAAAGAGAAATTCAGGAACAAGTTAGAAGTGATTGGTGAAGAAATGTGCAAAAAAAAAAGAAAATTCTCTTTTATCTTTTTCTTGAATTATGCTTTCGCCGTCCTTCTCTTTTATTTCATGGTCTTTTTTTTCCTTTCCTTCCCTTTCTCCAACTTTCGTTCTTTCCTTCTCTATTTCTTAATTTATCTCTATTTCTTTTTCTCTCTTTTTCTTTCTCGCTTTCCATCCCTTTCTTTCTCTTCCTCTCTCTGCTTCTTTCTTTCTCGATCTTCTTCATTCTGTCTCTCTATATGCCTCTCTCCCTCTCTTTCTTTTTCATTCTCCTTATTTTTTCCCTCTGTTGTTCTCGGTTTCTTTCTTTCTTTTTCTCTTTCTTTATATTTATATTCTCTCTCTTTCATTGTTTTTCTTTCTTTCTCTCTCTTCCTCTCTCTTTTGCTCTGTTTCTTTTACTCTCAATCTAGGGATTTATTCATCAAGCGGTAGCGCCAGGTAACGACTGGCTGCGACAGGTAGTGACAGGTAACGACTGGCTGTGACAGGTAGCGCCAAGTAAGGACTGGCTGCGACAGGTAGTGACAGGTAACGACTGGCTGCGACAGGTAGTGACAGGTAACGACTGGCTGCGACAGGTAGCGCCAGGGAAAGACTGACTGCGACAGGTAGCACCAGATAACGACTGGCTGCGACAGGTAGCACCAGATAACGACTGGCTGCGACAGGTAGCGCCAGATAACGACTGACTGCGACAGGTAGCACCAGATAACGACTGGCTGCGACAGGTAGCACCAGATAACGACTGGCTGCAACAGGTAGCGACAGGTAACGACTGGCTGCAACAGGTAGCGACAGGTAACGACTGGCTGCGACAGGTAGCGCCAGGTAATGACTGGCTGTGACAGGTAATGACTGGCTGCGACAGGTAGCGCCAGGTAACGACTGGCTGTGACAGGTAGCGCCAAGTAAGGACTGGCTGCAACAGGTAGTGACAGGTAACGACTGGCTGCACCAGGTAAAGACTGGCTGCAACAGGTAGCACCAGGTAACTACTGGCTGTGACAGGTAACTCCAGGTAAAGACTGGCTGCGACAGGTAGCGCCAGGTAACTACTGGCTGTGACAGGTAACTCCAGGTAAAGACTGGCTGCGACAGGTAGCGTCAGGTAACGACTGGCTGTGACAGGTAGCGCCAGGTAAAGACTGGCTGCGACAGGTAGCGCCAGGTAAAGACTGGCTGCGACAGGTAGCGCCAGGTAACTACTGGCTGTGACATGTAACTCCAGGTAAAGACTGGCTGCGACAGGTAGCGCCAGGTAACTACTGGCTGTGACAGGTAACTCCAGGTAAAGACTGGCTGCGACAGGTAGCGCCAGGTAACTACTGGCTGTGACATGTAACTCCAGGTAAAGACTGGCTGCGACAGGTAGCGCCAGGTAACTACTGGCTGTGACAGGTAACTCCAGGTAAAGACTGGCTGCGACAGGTAGCGTCAGGTAACGACTGGCTGTGACAGGTAGCGCCAGGTAAAGACTGGCTGCGACAGGTAGCGCCAGGTAACGACTGGCTGCGACAGGTAGGGCCAGGTAAAGACTGGCTGCGACAGGTAGAGACAGGTAACGACTGGCTGCGACAGGTAGCGCCAGGTAGCGCCAGGTAACGACTGGCTGCGACAGGTAACGGCTGGCTGCGACAGGTAGCGCCAGGTAACGACTGGCTACGACAGGTAGTGACAGGTAACGACTGGCTGCGCCAGGTAACGACTGGCTGCAACAGGTAGCACCAGGTAACTACTGGCTGTGACAGGTAACTCCAGGTAAAGACTGGCTGCGACAGGTAGCGCCAGGTAACGACTGGCTGTGACAGGTAGCGCCAGGTAAAGACTGGCTACGACAGGTAGTGACAGGTAACGACTGGCTGCGCCAGGTAAAGACTGGCTGTGACAGGTAGCGCCAGGTAACGATTGGCTGCGACAGGTAGCGCCAGGTAACGACTGGCTACGACAGGTAGTGACAGGTAACGACTGGCTGCGACAGGTAGTGACAGGTAACGACTGGCTGCGCCAGGTAAAGACTGGCTGTGACAGGTAGCGCCAGGTAACTACTGGCTGTGACAGGTAACTCCAGGTAAAGACTGGCTGCGACAGGTAGCGCCAGGTAAAGACTGGCTGCGACAGGTAGCGCCAGGTAAAGACTGGCTGCGACAGGTAGCGCCAGGTAAAGACTGGCTGCGACAGGTAGCGCCAGGTAACGACTAGCTGCGACTGGTAGCCAACGGTGAATGCTAGGCGCTGTAGGCAATACCACATTTATCAAAGCGATTCCGGTGAGCGACTCTAACAGTGACACGTATCATCCGATTCATCATCACGGACGGCTCAGTGTATAGCGCCGGCGCTCTGCCTTCCAGAGCACCTGGTATTACCTGTCGTTACCTGTTGCTCTCCCATACATTTCAATGGACATTACTTTTCTTCTGTTTAAACAGGGTTTTATTTTTATTTTTTTTTTTAATAATTGTGTGACTTCTGGCCTAGAAAGAGTCATTTTAGAAAACTATATAATAAAACTTTATAATATTTTTATGCAGAATTGTCATTACAGGTCTGGTATTAAAGTGTTAATGTCACAGTGTTATAACAATGTCATTCCATGTGTTTTCGCTTTGTTACTGGTGGATATGTGTTCAAAAACAGACTTTAATCTCACAGCGTCTGGCGCTCTATGCTACAGCGCCCAGATCCAGAGCGCCGACGCTGTGTGAGGCTGTTTTTTTGTTAAATATGGTGTGAGTCGCTGAGAGACGGTCGCACTGAGCTGGCGCTACCTCTCGCTCGCTGCAGCGCTGTACTCGTGTTAGAGCGACTCACACAATATATTCACCAATGCCGGGCAGCGACTGGGACGCTCTGAAACAGCGAACCATAGCCGAGCACAGCGACTACTAGCGGTCACTCTCAATGTCTCGCTACAGACGCTCATCTGTCGGTACCTGGCGCTAGTAATGAATCAGCCTGTCTCTTCCCCCTGAACTGGGATGCCCCACTGTGTGAAACCTCCCTTTGAGCACCCTGAGGAGGTTTAATACAGTGAGGCATCCCATTTCGGGGGGGGGGGGGGTACTCCTGTCCTGCTCTCAGAGACTCCAGGGTGGGTTTTGCTCCACTCTAAATCGACTTTCTGATTCAATGTAAATATAAAAAGCAGAGGAAGGAGTCATATTGTTCAGTACAGGGAGATGCCGGAGGAGCCGCATGACGGCCGAGGGTAACGAGAAGGTCACCCTCAGTGGCCCTCCCTCCCAGCAGGATCGCTCTCCATCCCTCCTGATGAGGAAGCTCGCCGCGTCCCTTCCCGGCAGGGGCAGCGCTCGGCTTTACATGCAATCACCATACGTGTCCCTGGCATGGCGGTGGCGCGGCAGCGGAGGGCCGGAGTGGGAAATTCCATTGTGGCGGGCAGCCATGGCAGGTAGAGTGGAATCTGATGAAGGAAGCCGCTGTGTGTTATTTTGCTTCTCGCTCCATGTTTTTCCTTTAATTCAACCCCCCCCCCTTTCCTCAAGCTGGGCATGCTGCCCACCCGACCTGGCGTGACCCAGCGCGCCGCTTCTTATAGAACAACAAGTCGGCCTGCGCGCCCCCACCCGCCCCTCGTGCCTTTCCATAGATCTGTCCTTGCAAAGCCGACCCAGCCGTCTGCTTACCAACAGATCTGGGCGTCTGTAGGCTGATCCGTCTCATGTGTCACTGTGTGATTGTATATATAGGTATATAGAGAGAGATAGAGAGGCGTGACCAAATATATATATATATATATATAGAGAGAGAGGTGTGACCAAATATATATATAGAGAGATGTGACCAAATATATATATATAGAGAAAGGTGTCACCAAATATATATATATATATATATATGGAGAGAGGTGTGACCAAATATGTATATAGAGAGGGGTGTGACCAAATATATATATATATATAGAGAGAGAGAGGTGTGACCAAATATATATAGAGAGAGCGAGGTGTGACCAAATATATATAGAGAGAGAGGTGTGACAAAATATATATATAGAGAGAGAGAGAGGTGTGACCAAATATATATAGAGAGAGAGGTGTGACAAAATATATATATAGAGAGAGAGAGAGGTGTGACCAAATATATATATAGAGAGAGGTGTGACCAAATATATATAGAGAGAGCGAGGTGTGACCAAATATATATATATATATATATATATATATATATATATATATATATATATATATATATATAGAGAGAGAGAGAGAGAGAGAGAGAGAGAGAGAGAGAGAGAGGTGTGACCAAATATATATAGAGAGAGAGGTGTGACCAAATATATATAGAGAGAGAGAGGTGTGACAAAATATATATATATAGAGAGAGAGAGGTGTGACCAAATATATATAGAGAGAGAGGTGTGACCAAATATATATATATAGAGAGAGAGAGAGGTGTGACCAAATATATATATAGAGAGAGAGAGAGGTGTGACCAAATATATATAGAGAGAGAGGTGTGACCAAATATATATAGAGAGAGAGGTGTGACCAAATATATATATAGAGAGAGAGGTGTGACCAATTATATATAGAGAGAGAGGTGTGACCAAATATATATATAGAGAGAGGTGTGACCAAATATATATAGAGAGAGAGGTGTGACCAAATATATATATAGAGAGAGGTGTGACCAAATATATATATATAGAGAGAGAGAGGTGTGACCAAATATATATATAGAGAGAGAGAGAGGTGTGACAAAATATATATATATATAGAGAGAGAGAGGTGTGACCAAATATATATATATATAGAGAGAGGTGTGACCAAATATATATATATATAGAGAGAGAGGTGTGACAAAATATATATAGAGAGAGAGGTGTGACCAAATATATATAGAGAGAGAGGTGTGACCAAATATATATATAGAGAGAGAGGTGTGACCAAATATATATAGAGAGAGAGGTGTGACCAAATATATATATAGAGAGAGGTGTGACCAAATATATATAGAGAGAGAGAGAGGTGTGACAAAATATATATATAGAGAGAGAGAGGTGTGACCAAATATATATATAGATAGAGGTGTGACCAAATATATATATAGAGAGAGGTGTGACCAAATATATATATAGAGAGAGAGAGGTGTGACCAAATATATATATAGATAGAGGTGTGACCAAATATATATATAGAGAGAGAGAGAGGTGTGACAAAAAAAATATATATAGAGAGAGCGAGGTGTGACCAAATATATATAGAGAGAGAGAGGTGTGACCAAATATATATAGAGAGAGAGGTGTGACCAAATATATATAGAGAGAGAGGTGTGACCAAATATATATATAGAGAGAGAGAGGTGTGACCAAATATATATATAGAGAGAGGTGTGACCAAATATATATATAGAGAGAGAGAGAGGTGTGACAAAATATATATATATAGAGAGAGAGAGGTGTGACCAAATATATATATAGAGAGAGGTGTGACCAAATATATATAGAGAGAGAGGTGTGACCAAATATATATATAGAGAGAGGTGTGACCAAATATATATATAGAGAGAGAGAGGTGTGACCAAATATATATATAGAGAGAGGTGTGACCAAATATATATATAGAGAGAGGTGTGACCAAATATATATAGAGAGAGAGGTGTGACCAAATATATATATAGAGAGGGGTGTGGCCAAATATATATATAGAGAGAGAGGTGTGACCAAATATATATAGAGAGAGCGAGGTGTGACCAAATATATATATATATATATATATATAGAGAGAGAGAGAGAGAGAGAGAGAGAGAGAGAGAGAGAGAGAGAGAGGTGTGACCAAATATATATATATATATATATATATATAGAGAAAGGTGTGACAACATATATAGAGAGAGAGGGGTGTGGCCAAATATATATATATAGAGAGAGAGAGAGGTGTGACCAAATATATATAGAGAGAGAGGTGTGACCAAATATATATATATATATATATATATATATATAGAGAGAGAGAGAGGTGTGACCAAATATATATAGAGAGAGAGGTGTGACCAAATATATATAGAGAGAGAGGTGTGACCAAATATATATAGAGAGAGAGGTGTGACCAAATATATATAGAGAGAGAGGTGTGACCAAATATATATAGAGAGAGAGGTGTGACCAAATATATATAGAGAAAGAGAGTAACTGCACAATAACTGTGATAATGCTTAGCGGTGAACAGAAGAGAATAATGTGCAGAGGAGAACATCGCGGGTGCGTGCGCGGGTCCGGCGATGGCGGCAACAATGGTGGCCTTTGTGGATAGTCGGGAACTGCAGCTTCTCCTTCCTGTGCCCTCATTTCCATATCCCCCCGTTTCTATTTCCAGCAGTGCCGGCCATTGGTGCACCCCTGAACATTGCCGGGGGAACTAAAGGCATAGCTACCAACTTTTCAGGGTGGGAAAGAGGAACAATTGTTAAGTTAGGCCACACCCCCCTCATTGAGGGATGAATAGGAAATAGGATGTAACAGTTACAACAATATAAACACCTTAAATAGGGAAATGAATTATTCATTGCTGCAGATCTGCATGTTACACCTCAAAGAGGGACAATATGTAAATTAAGTCACACCCTCTCATTGAGGGATGGATGAAGCCACGCTCCTCATTGAGGGATGGATGCAAGAGGCAAATGAATCATTTATTGCTGCAGATCTGCTTGTTACACCTCAAAGAGGGACAAATAAGAACAACAAGGGAAAGGACAAATAAGAACAACATGGACTTAAAAGAGGGACAGTATGTAAATGAAGCCACACACCCCATTGAGGGATGGATGAAGCCACGCCCCCTCATTGAGGGATGTATAGGAGATAGGATGTAAGAGTTACAACACTAAACTCTTTGAATAGGCAGATGAATCATTTATTGCTGCAGATCTGCATGTTACACCTCAAAGAGGGACAAATGAGAACAACGAGGGACAGGGGAACATGAATTTAAAAGAGGGACACTCGGGAGTAATGCTAAAGGGCGTCAGCTGACTTTTATTGCTTACTCTGACAGGTCCCCTTTAGGGGCCGGAAAGGTGGGGCGACACACAGCGGTGACATTTCTGTGTGTGCGCGCTTCGTTGCCGTCCCCAGGGAAGGAGAGCAACGCAACCGGGGCCGAAGCGTATAATAATATCTTGACGGCTGCGCGCATTCAAATTAACCCCCCTCCATGCTGGACAGGCCTACGCACCCCCACTTTCGCTTGCCCCTAAAGTGCTCTTTAGGTCAGCCGGGGCTTATGTAACATCATGGCGTCGTGTCGGAGGAAGAACGGCCTCACAGCCTGTCACTGCTGGGACACTGACATCTAGTGTGAGCCCTGGAATCAGCAGGATGCCGCCATTCATCTAGCTCACAACTTTTCAGGGTGGGAAAGAGGGACAAGTGTTAAACTAAGCCACGCCTCCTCATTGGGGGATGGATGAGGCCACGCCCCCTCATTGATTGACGGATAGGAGAAACACTTTGAATATGCAGATGAATCATTTATTGCTGCAGATCTTGTAATTAAAGTGGACCAACACCCAGCGCTATTATAGATTCCCGGGCCGATCCGATCCCTCCCCGCGGGGCATCCTAAATCGGGATGCTCCGCTGTGTGAAACCCCCCAGACGGCCAGAAAGACGCCCAACGGGGCATGCGCGGGCCGCATCTCGCGCTTCTCTCTAGCAGGGCGCGTTCCTTGTTAGACGGAAACACGAGATGCGGCCAGATGGGTGCTCAGAGCCGCTGCAGTAAGACATCTCATTGACGCGCATAGCTCAGCGGCTCCAAGCACGCTGATTGGACGAGCGGCCGCGCATGCGCCGTAGGAGCGGGGTGAGGTGAGTTTTTACGTGCGATCAGGGGGAGTTTCACATAGGGGAAGTGGACCAAGACCCAGGATAGTCAAAATCCTGGATGTTGGTCCACTTTAAGGGATAGATAGAGAGACATTGTAATAGTGAATCATTTATTGATGTGGAACTGCATGTTACATCTCAAAGGAGGACAGAGAAGAACAATGAGGGGCAGGGGGACATGGACGGCAAAGAGGGACAGTCCCTCCAAATCAGGGACACTTGGGAGGTATGCTGTAATTGGACAATGACCCGCAATAACTTACACCTCTGCCCACTCTGTCCCTTTCAATAAGCAAATGAATCATTTATTGATGCCGATCTGCATGTTACACCTCAAAGAGAAACAATATGTAAATGAAGCCACGCCCCACTCATTGAGGGATGGAAGAAGTTAAACCCCCTCATTGATGGAATAATAAAGCCACGCCCCCTCATTGATTGATGGATGACGCCACGCCCCCTCATTGAGGGATGGATGAAGTTAAACCCCCTCATTGATGGAAGAATGAAGCCATGTCCCCTCATTTATTGATGGATGATGCCACGCCCCCTCATTGAGGGCTGGATAGGAGATACATTGTAACAGTTACAACAATAGAAACACTTTGAATAGGCAAATGAATCGTTTATTGCTGCAGATCTGCATGTTACACCTCAAAGAGGGACAAATGAGAACAACGAGGGACAGGGGGACATGGACTCAGAAGAGGGACAGTCCCTCCAAATCAGGGACACCTGGGAGGTATGCATATCGGTCGTTGACCCCCTAATCTGTCCCCACTCCTATGCATTTATTGGTACCTCTGTCCCCTACTAAACATCTCTCTATAATCAATTTTGTATTCTTTGACAACGGCGTCTGGGCAGCAGTTGTGGGGTTAGGTGCCCTCCAGTCATGTCCCATGCCTGGCAATCGAACCTGCAACCACCACTGCTAATAACACCTTATATTATTATTATTATTGTTTATTTATATAGCGCCATCATCTTCCGTAGCGCTTTACAAAGTAGTAATTACAGACAGGGTAGAAACATACGGTACATATACTATTTCAAATGCAGTTTTACAGAGTTGACAATGGATATTCTGAGTACAGGATACAATAGGGGAGAGAGCCCCGCCCCCGAGGAGCTTACAGTCTAAAGGAAGAGGGGTGAAGACGAGGGGGAAGGATCACAAACAGTCAGTATTGAGCTTTGTGGCATGTATATATATATATTTATTTATTTAAATACCACTGCTAATAACACCTAATATACATATACCTTCGGGTTTCTTCTATCTTCACTGTAAGCTGGCATCCTTTGCGCCTTTTAAGACCTGGGGGCAACCGTGTCCTGTGAGGCGTACTGAGCGTCCCGGCGAAGGGGGGCTTGGCTATAGGCGGAAACGTCGGCGGAGATTGGGGGTTGCCAGCACACAGAAGGGGGAAGCCTCACAGGGCAGAGATACATTGCCGACATGCCTGGAGAGTGGTGGTCACTTGGTCGCCTGTTGCCAAGGGTTTTGTCTTCACCATGGAAATTACTCTGAGGTCATCCACCACTGTTGTCTTCTGTGGGCGTCCAGGTCTTGTTTCATTGATGAGTTCACTCGCTTTCTTTCTTTCTTTCTTTCATTCTTTCTTTCTCAGGATGGACCAAACTGTGGATTTTGCCACTTCTAATATTGTAGCAATTTCTC
Organism: Gastrophryne carolinensis; assembly: GCA_027917425.1. Classification (NCBI taxonomy): domain Eukaryota; kingdom Metazoa; phylum Chordata; class Amphibia; order Anura; family Microhylidae; genus Gastrophryne; species Gastrophryne carolinensis. The sequence continues at coordinate 511,315,847 of CM051236.1, read as the reverse complement.
AGAACTTTTTCTGTTTTCGCAGTCTAAAACGGACCAAAACCCACATTTTTAACTAGCATCCCCTGAATTGCTCCCCCCATGAAGAGAACATTTTGCCAATTTTTACTGCCCCCGCTTCACTCTAATCCCATATAATGGCGCCTGTTTTAGCTGTAAAGCTCCTCCTACTCCTCCCTTCATCGCCACTGTTGTGTGTGGCAATGATGTCATTGCCACACCAATGCAATGACTGATCACTACCGTCTTACAGAGAGGGACAGCAAAAAACTGTTCCAGGGTGATTTGATAAGCAAACATATTTATTTATAGTTCTACACCCTAAGAAGGGAGGATCGGCAGGGGCTCTGGTCAAATGTATTTCAAAAGTTCAGTGGGTTTTGGGCTTCTTTAAGGATGACTTGTTTTCCCTGCATGGAGAGCTCATTTGACTGCATGTTTTCCTCACAGCAAAATCTTCCGAAGGCAGGTACCACACCTCAAATCAGCTCCGGGCCTTTTATATTCTTAATTGATAATGACATAGCCCACACCTGCCCATGAAACAGCCTTCGAGTCAATTTTCCAATTGCTTCTGGTCCCTTTAAAAAACAGCATGGCACTTGTTAAGGAGCTGAAACTCCGAAACCCCTCATCCAATTTTAGAGGGATACAGAAGGCAAATGCAATTGCTAGACCATTGTTTCAAGCTACAATTGGTGCTAACCTAAAATGTTATACATTTTTTAAATTGAAGTAGAGATGGTCGAGATAACAAGGTTTACAGTTTGATCCTTATGATTTATCTTTAAAAATATTTGGGTGTGGCCCTTGGCTCCGTGATGCCGCATAATAATCAGCATTAGGGGCGGGGTCTGTAAGACAGGCATTCTCACCACCCTGGCTGTTCTCCCTCTCTCCCAGTGACCACAGTCCGATGACGCAGAGCTTTAGACCACCAGCTTAGCCCTATGATTGGTGGTCTATTGCAAAGGAATTCATAGTGTGCCTTGTTTCCCTCGTTTCTACTTTCAGAAGCAGTTGCGTTCTGACAGGAAGGGATAGCGCAGCCATGAGGAGGTGAGCTGCTGAATGGCAGTTTATGCACTTTGCCTTTAAATTGAAGAAGAAGAAATGGACAAGATATCAAGGTTTACAGTTTGGTCCTTATGATTTATCTTTGGAAAAAAAATGGGTGTGGCCCTTGGCTCTGTGATCCCGCATAATAATCAGCATTAGGGGCGGGGTCTGTAAGACAGGCATTCTCACCACCCTGGGACCTCTCCCAGTGTCCACAGTCTGATGATGAAGAGATTTAGATCACTAGCTTAGCTCTATGATTGGTGGTCTATTGCAAAGGAATTCAGAGTGTGCCTTGTTTTTCTTGTTTCTACTTTCAGAAGCGGCTAAGTTCTGACAGAAAGGGGGAGCGCAGCCATGATTAGGTGAGCTGCTGAATGACAGTTTATGCATTTTGCCTATAGGGTGCCTTTAATGTGGATACCCTCAAACGAAAGCTGAAAGTCTGGAATTTATGTCCATGTCCATTATATAACTATAACTTAAATATGTTTCAGTAAAAACAGTTTGTGTCAGTGTCCAAATATTTATGGACCTACCTATATAAGTGTGTGTTTGTGTCGATCGGTTTTCACCCTGGCCCTCTGTATGAAGCCCTGTGGATCACCATAAAAGCTCCCCTGGCGCATTCACAAGCCCCAACCCTCACATATTGCAGCTGAGGCACACTGGGGGCGGGCGATTGGCCAGCCCTGGAGTATGTTATAGACTCCGGGGCTAGCCACAGAGGTCATCAGTACACTTTCAATGATTGTGGAATAGTTACGGCCATTGGCGGACGAAGCCTATTCTTTTCCTTTTTACTGGCTGCCCATGAGGCGACAGTGTTCTATAGCTGCACCCAGGCACCAAAAAGTGGGCCCAGTGGGTGGAGTGGCACAGAGGGGGAGGTTGCTGGAGCTATCATTGATGGGCCTGGCCTTAAAGTGGACCACAACCAAAGATTTCGTTTTTTTGCCCCGCTGTGTGAGACCCCCCATTTCGCCTGAACGAACTCAACTCTTTCCGGTCCTGCGGCGCATGTGCGGCCGCTCATCCAATCAGCACGCTCGGATCATCCAGAAGCTCGTCTAACTAGAGCTGATCTGAGCAGCCGCATCCCCCGCTACTCCTCAGGGACTGTGCCTGGCGCGGGCACGCGCCCTGCTAGAGGGATAGCGGGGATGCAGGTCATGCGCTGTTGGACCGTGAATGAAGGTGAGTTTTCGGGCGATTGCGGGTACCCCCGATCAGGGTACCCCGTGGTGAGCGAGTATGCCTGCCCTGGAGTCTCACAGACTTAAAGTGGACCCAGTTTAAGACCCAGGGGTGATCGGCTCGGGAATCTATAAGATTCCCGGGCCGATCACCTCCCTCACCGCGGGACATCCGAGATCGGGATGTCCCGCGGGGTGAAACCCCCCCAAAGCCCCCCAAAAAACCTTACCTTATCAGCCTCTAGACGTGCGCGCGCCCGCGCCGGAAGCTTGTGAATGGCCGGCGCGGGCGCGCGCCCTGTAAGAGTGATGTGCGGGAGGCGGCGGTGGACGCGCTGTCTTGTCCGTTGCTGTCACCCGCTTGTCCGTCGGCGGGGATTGGACGGCGCGGTCACGTGGGAGCGTGGTGAGGTGAGTTTTTGGGGCTTTCTGGGGGGTTTCACACAGCGGGAAGTGGACCAAAACCCAGGATAGTCTTTAGTCTTCTTGGACTTCACCCTGAATAAGAGCCTATCTTATATCTTTCCCTCACCCTGTACATACAGATTGCCCACATTAATCCAGACCTTCACCCTGAATAAGAGCCTATCTTATATCTTTCCCACACCCTGTACATACAGATTGCCCACATTAATCCGGACCTTCACCCTGAATAAGAGCCTATCTTATATCTTTCCCACACCCTGTACATACAGATTGCTCACATTAAAAATCATTCTACCTGCATCTACTGCATGTTATAGGTCTTTATTAATGTTAGATGCTGGGGAATCGTTTTTTAAGGGTTTGGGCTTTTCATTAAAAGATGCTGAAGGTCCGGTTTAAGTCTAGTTCCTTTTAAAGCAGTTAGGATCTAGATCTGCTGCAACCCACTTATTCCCACTACCAGTGAGCCCGGTACTTACGAAATACTTACCTTTTTCTAATGTATTCTAAATAGGTTACCAAATTTTCAGACCTAAAATAAAAAATATGTCGAAGGGCCTTTCGACTCCAGACCACACCCTAAACAGGCCGGCAGCAGCCAAGCGTCAGTAAACGTATACGCTGGCAGAGTCGGCGGCCCAGCAGGAGCGTGAGCGAAAGGACTGTATATAAAAATAATGTTCCTATTTATAAAGGAGAGGCCAGAGGAGACGCAACGTTCCCGGGAAGGGAGCTTGGCTGGGCCTCTGTTCCTGCGCACAGTGAGCGGCTCCAGGGACAGAGGAGGCCGGGGTGTGCTGCCGCAAATATTGGGCTCAGATGTGCGACCTGGCAATGGCTGCGCGTTCGCAGCACAAGTATGCATTGTGCACGGCGTGGCCATACAGCCCCGACTGTTTACAGTATGGCTGCAGTGTGGAGGAAGACATCGCTGCGCAGAGGATTAAAGAGAAACAACACAGGAATTTCACTTTCCTGGGTGTTGTTCCTCCGTGCGGCGGCATCCCGACTGGAGCACCCCGCTGTGTGTATTCCCCCAGGTCGCCCAATCAACTTACCTTTCAGTCGCTCCCCTCCTCGAGCCGAAGGGAGCCAAGTGCACCGCCAACCGCATCCCCTGCTTACCTTGCTGCCGAGACGTGCCCGCCCCGCTCATTCAGAAAGGCCGGGCATAGCTAGAGGTGAGCAGGGATACAGCCGCAGCGCAGAGGTGCGACAAGGGCTCGGGAGAAGGTGAGTGGATATGGGTATCTAGGGGGTTTCACACTGTGGGGCATCCCGATTCAGGCCCCCCAGAGTTTGGCCTTTAAAGTGAAATGATTTGTTTGTCATTTTTTAAGTGGTTTCGCAATATTTTCAGAGGAAATATGAGTAAAAAATAATATATATATATATATATATATATATATATATATATATATATATATTTATTTATTTATTTAATATTTATATATATGTACACATTTTTCATAAAATCATTTTGTGTTTAAAAGCCCCATTTCTCCCGGTTTAAACGGTTCCACATATGTTTCGGTAGACACCCTTTCCTGTCCAGACCACACCTCAAACCTAAAAGGGCACTTTTTCAGACTTTCAAATAAAAGAAAACTACTATAGGCTCGATTCAGAGAGTCAAAAAAAAAACTAACGTTTTAGTGCCGATCTGTTTTTTTTTTGGAAATGTTTCCGTTCTCGTTTGAGTGTGCGAGCGATTCTATGCATGCAATGCAATCCTTCTGTAAAGTTTCCGTCCGTTCGTACGGCAGATTACGAATACGAGGATGTCATTTTCCAGCGTGACTTTTCCGTTTCATTTTCACGTTACAACGTAGGCTTTAGTTTTTGCCCTTTTCTCATCGTATCCTCCCACGAATCCTTTACGTTTCCCGATAGATTCTGTTTCCCTTTTTCAATAAATATTCGTCCAGACGGAAATCCTTACGATCTTGCACCTGCGCACTACAAACTTAACTCATTAAAGTGCTTGCCTACATATTTGCCACCCTCATTTCTACTACAATGTTTAGCTAAACCACTTAGCACTCCATCCTCCATCTTCCCTTTTGGACCCTTAAAGCTCACCCAAACCACTTAGCACTATCCTCCATCTTCCCTTTTGGACTCTTAAAGCTCACCCAAACCACTTCGCGGTTAGGTTCTTCTTCCATTTTAGGTCCCTAAAACTTACCCAAATCACTTCTCGGTCATGTGAATATTCATCTTTAAATATTTCTGGGCCCATTAGTTTTGTGTTAATGTATTTTGTAAATGAAATAACACTAACATTTTTTTTTATTCCATCATAAAATATAAAATGTTTAAAAATTTTGAATTTTTACAACTATAAAAACAAAATACATAGCAATGTCAGGCCACAGAACATTATTCTTCATCTGTGGTCCCCAACGAGTTGCGCAGCTCCTGCATCTCGCCCACCAACTGAAGGACCCTGACACAGTTGTGCCACTCTGGCACGTGTGGTCCTTGTTAAAAAACTTAAATTAAACTATTGGTATAACCCTGTTTGGGTCATACTGCAGTGCCCCCCCTGTATGGTCCAAACACCTAAATCTGGACTTCAAAAGCCAGAGGGCCCTCGCCACCACGGCCCGGGTTTTGCATAGTGCCCGATTAGAGAACCCCTGGCCCGCATTCTGCAGGCCAAGAACGGGCATCAGGAGCAAGGGCAGGAGTGGATATCCAGAATCCCCTGAAAGAATTTAAAAATACTAACATAAAATACACATTCTAAGCTACAATATTGTTTAACATGTCATCAAGGGCTAAAAACAGCCATAGGTTAAGACATGAGTCATCAACTATATTCATTGCCATACAGTGAAATTGGATTGATGGAATGTGAGCAAACTTACCCAGGAGCCATCTACCAGATAATTCTCCTGAGTCAAACTGACGAAATAAGCCGGAGCTCTGCAATATATAAGCATCATGGGACGACCTTGGATGCCCTGCAAGAACACTGAGGAATCGCATAGCTGGACCAAACACTGCTTGTATGTTGTGTGAGTGGCACATCTTGCGGTTCCTCCAAATATAAAATAATTACACAAAGCAAAGGTAACCAACTAAATCGATAACTCCTACAACAAATTAAGATTCAAGTTCAACAATCCAAATGTAATTCACAAAGGACATAAGTCTAAAAAAATATAGCAATTATATGGATGTGTGGGAAAATAAATGTTTACATGCTAAGGACTAATTAAGGTCAGCATTAAAATGCATCTATAAGGCATACATGAAATGTATTGATTCAGGTATGCATTGCTATACAATTTATGGCCTCGGCCATGCTGATACATGCAATGCCTTGGTGCTAAAGGCACGCAGACTCCTCCACATAGCCGCAAAACATGTTCAACAATAGCAATCCGAGCCCTCAAAGGTCCCGTAAGTGGATCGGAAATGAAACGGATTTATAGGGTGATGAGCCGTCGGAAATCAGCTCTATGAATCAGACGCAAGCCCATGCCAACAACGTAAGTTATCTGAATGAACGAAAAATATCAGATTTTGTTTGGAAAATGATCCGAACTAACGGAAATGTTCCGATTTGCTTTCGTTCATGGAAAACGCATATACGCATTTTCCCGAACGTTCGTACGAATGAAAAATGAACGAAAAAAAAGCAAAAAAATGACAAACACCCACTAAAACTTTGACAGACAGCTACGGAAGTCCAGACGAATGTGTCTCTGAATCGAGCCTTATGTGTATTATCAAGGGTTACATTTAAAAAAAATTGGCATGGGGCCCCCATGGTTAAACTTTAAAAATTAGAAAAGAAGATGAATATGGTCCTCCCTTCCTAGCAAAACCAGCCCAGGCGCCAGCAATGGGTAAGCCCCCATCCCAAAAGGCTACCAGCCTGCATAACCAACACAGGACACAAGCTCGTCTGTACCCCTGGGGCTTTGGGCATGCAGGTAATGGAGCTTGAGGTTTTGGCAAATCACCCACTGGCTTGCAGGTGATGTGCCAGCCCCTCCTGCCCTGTGAACTGGTATAGCGTCTTATGAACCAGGAGGGGGATTTGGTGCCCCCCTGGGGGATGAGGAGACTCCCGGCACTGGATCCTGGACGGTGGGAGGCGTTTTTTTGGTGCGAATGGGGGGAAATACTAAGCAATGTAGATTCTGTGTGCTTGGCAGTTAACTGCAGGAGAAGCGAGCACGTGCCTGCTATTTGATGGGTAAAAGGAAAAGTCCACTCCTCGGTTTGTGAAGCCCGGAAATGTATCCTGAGCTCCACGAACTTGCTACTCCCATGCTTCTGTCTCCCGCCTCCTCTTCCCTGTTGCCGATTCCTTTTTACTGCTGCCCCCGTTCCACCGATCGCCCTCCCACAACCTCGGTTTGTGAAGTTGGGAAATGTGTCCTGAGCTTCACGAACTTGCTACTCCCATGCCCCCTTCTCCCGCCTCCTCTTCCCTGTTGCCGAAATCCTTTATACTGCTGCCCTCATGCCACCGATCACCCTCCCACAACCTTGGTTTGTGAAGCCAGAAAGGGTTATCTAAGCTCCATGAACTTGCTACTCCAATACCCCCTTCTCCCGCCTCCTCTTCCCTGTTGCAGATTCCTTTTTACTGCTGCCCTGGTGCCACCGTTCACAACCTCGGATTTTGAAGTTGGGAAATGTTCCCTGAGCTCCACGAACTTGCTACTCCCATGCTCCCTTTTCCCTCCTTCTCTTCCCTGTTACTGATTCCTTTTTACTGCTGCCCTGGTGCCACCGATCATTCTCCCAAGCCTTGGTTTGTGAAGTCAGGAAATGTTTCCTGAGCTCCACGAACTTGCTGCTCGCATGCTTCCTTCTTCCGCCTCCTCTTCCCTTTTTGCTGACTCCTTTTTTACTGCTGCCCTCTTGCCAACGATCGTCCTCCGACTACCCAAGTTTGTAAAGTCAGAAAAAGGGGCCTGAGCACCATGAACTTGCTACTCCCAGGCCCCCTCTCCCGCCTCCTTTTCCCTGTTGCCGATCCTTTTTTACTGCTGCCCTTGTGCCACTGACCTCGATATGTGAAGTGAGGAGCTCCACGAACCTGCTACTCCCATGCCACCTTCTCCTGCCTCCTCTTCCCTGTTGCTGATTACTTTACACTGCTGCCCTGGTGCCACCAATCGTCCTCCCACAACCTCGGTTAGTGATGCCGGGGAAGTCGGGAAATGGTTCATGAGCTCCACGAACATGCTACTCTCATGCTTCCCTTTCCCGCCTCCTCTTCCCTATTCCTGATTCCTTTGAGCGATGCTCTCACTTGCTTTAGGGTAATTTTGCCTTTTTTTTTTTAAAAGACAATTTAACCGGCGGAAAATTTTTTCGGGACGTAATTATTTTCACTAGTGTTCTGATTGGCTTAGCAGGGGACAGCAGGGAGGAGACTAATCTTATTAGCTTATAGGAATAACATTTTTCAGGATACGGGTCCGGTGATTTTCACGATACAGGTCCTGAGCTCCACAAACGTGCTACTCCAATGCTTCCTTCTCCTGCCTCCCCTTCCCTATTGCCGATTCGTTTGAGCGATACTCTCACTTGCTTTAGGGTCATGCAAACAGTGCCCGTGCTGTGCTGCAGCTGCACTGTGCTTCACCGGGTTTGAGGGGTCCCAGGCCCCTTGGGTGCTGCGTTAGGGATACCAGGTTTGAAAACTTTAGAGGCGTTCATTTTGCCTTTTTTTAAAAAACAATTTAGCCGGCGGAACAATTTTTTGGGACGTAATTATCTCAACTATTGAATTCTGATTGGCTTCGCGGGGGGGCAACAGGAAGGAGACGATGTATGGAATCTCAGATCCTTTGACGTTCGTCAGCCCGTCAGAAATTATAATCTTATTAGCTTCTAGGAATAACATTTTTCAGGATACGGGTCCTGTGATGATGTTTTGCCACGTCCAAAAAAAAGTGTGACCACTGAATGCAGGAATGTCAACGCTTTAGTATCACTACTATCTCAGTCAAGGCCGGCTCCAGGTTTATGTGGGCCCTTGGGCGGCATGGTCTCAGTGGGCTCCTTTGCGGTGAAGAATGACATCCCATCACTGAGGGGCATCCCAAATCTGGATGCATCCTAAGGATCATGCTATTTGGAACAATTTTGGTCCTGTTTTGGAGGCAATAGGGTCGATTCAAAGAAACATGTAACAGCTTTGATTTGGGTGCCGATCATCCTATTTTTCCCGTCCGCTCGTGCGCTCGTATGAACTTGCGAGTGATTCTATAAGCAAATACGTTTCTATCCTAAAATGTCCGTCCGTTCGTATGGCAGTTCGGGAATCAGACCTATGTCAGTTTCCATCCTGAATTTTCCGTTTCATTTCTCAGGTTGCAACATTGGTTTTGCCCTTTTTCTTTTTTTGTCTGGACGTAAATCCTTCTGATCTTGCGGCTGCGCACTACAAACTTACCTCATTAAAGTGCATTCTAAATATTTGTTTTTTTATTTTTCTTTATTTCATTCATTTTGTAGTAACCAACCATTAATGAATGCATTTGCATAAGTAAATCTTACTTTGTTTAATTTTTAGTTAACTTGCATTTTTTACTTGTGGATTTAATTTTAATATTTTGGCTTCAAATGGTACAACTTAAAATTTTGTGTGTGGTTACCCACACCCTCTACATACAGATTGCTCTCAAATATAAAAAAACACCCAGCAACTTCAGCATGTTATGAGCCTAGAAGCAGCCAAGATGGCGGCTCAGGTATTATCGGGCAGCCTGCAAACAGAAAGGGCCTTGTGACTGTGTTGCTCTGCATTCTTTGATTTCTGACCTTTCCGTGCCCCCAGCTCTGCTGTGTCTGTGCAAAATACAGCAGTAACCCACATCCTGCACTTTATCCCGCTCTCCTCTCCTCAGTAAGTGTGATGCATCTGACCAAAGATGTGCTTAAATAATTAAACAAAGCAAAGGTAAACAACTACACCAATAAATGCAATCGAAAAATATTATTCTAGTACATCAATTTAAAAATAAATACCAAAGGACATAAGTTTCTTTAATTAACGCAAATATATTGCAAAATAAAGGTTTACATGCAAAGGACTAATTAAGGTCCACATTAAAATGCTTTTATAAGGCATACATGAATCAGGTATGCATTGCCATACAATTTATGGCCTCGGCCATGCTGATACATGCAGTTCATTGGAGCTCCAGACGCGCAGACTCCTCCACATAGGCAAAAAACCTGTTCAAGAACAGCAATCCGACTGCTAAAAGGTGTCGCCAGTGGCTTTCTTTTAAAACGTATTTAGAGGTTTGAAAACTGTTCTCTGAATCACACCTAAACACATTGGATTATCCTAAGTTTTAGGATTTGATCCTAAGTTTTACGTTTTGATCCTAAAATTTAGGAACAAACTTGCGATGATCGTCAGAACATATACGCATTCGTACGTAGGCTCGTGCGAGTCGGAAATGGCCAAAAAAACAGGAAAAAATGACTAACACCCACCCAAACTTACAATTCTCGATCCGAAATCAATTAACTTTTGCTCTTTGAATCGAGGGGAATGTCCGTGACCTGGCAAATGCACTGTGGGATCGCCATTTGAGTTAACCAAGGGAGTTCTTTCACAAGCAGTGGCGTCCCAAATCCCGGGGCTGGAAATCCTGGGTTTAAGTCTGCTTTAAATAGCAGTAGCATATAGCATTAATATAGGGTTAGATTAAGTGATTCTAACCTCCCCCAAAAAGTATTCGTTTATTTTTTAAACCACATTTGTGCTTGGGGTCTGGGGGCCCCGGCAGCTGCCCCGACTTGCCGGGTGCTGACGCCGGCCCTGATCTCAGTGGACGCTTTTCTTTGTGGTCCCTATCCTATACTGACACAGCTGGTACGTGCCCATAAGCAGGGCTGCAGCTTAATGTTCAGCACGCCGTAACAGAAAGTGCTACTCTATGTACAGAACAGCATGCGGACCAAACCACTTGAGTGGTGACGAAACAGTGCCATCTGCTGTTTGGGAGATACATTTTTGGGGGGCATGCATAGCCATTGTATAGGGGTTTTTCCTCCATATTTAACTTACCTGTGCAGTGAGGCAAACACAAGCAGTTAGTGTACACATGCCCGGAGTGATGGGCTGCCAGCATCCGCGGAGAAGTTGCGTTGCTCAAGGGCACTTTCATCATGTCCAGGTGGGAAATAGAACCTGCAACCCTCCGGTGACCAAGTCAATTCCTTAACCACTTGGCCATGACTGCGCCTTGGTAAAATCCAAATATTCTCTCAGAAAAGTACAATAACATAAATATACCATATGTATATTACCTATGAATTTGTAATACAATGGTTATCGTAGCGGTGGGTTGCTCTACCACCACCACCGGAGACCAGTTTGGGGGGAGGGGTTAGGTGACTCAAGAGCACTTCAGGTAGGGCAGTAAGAATTCTAAAGATGTTGTTGTTGATGAGATGGAGGCAGTGTGGTGATATATACTGTGCAGTAATTTGTATCATTCGCAGCAATGGGAGTAGTAAGTAATGATAAGGTTAGGCTGATCCACAGCAGAGGAGCGCAGCCTATCCACTCATGGTGGGGGGGGGGGTGACTGGTGGGTGGCAGGTTCGAATCCCGGCCCTTGACTAACATGACTGAATTGCAAGGCACCTAACCCCCCAACTGCTCCCTGTGTGCCATAATTAGGGCAGCCCACAGCGCCGGGCATATGCGCACTGCATGGATGGGTTAAATGCGGAGGAGGAATTCCTATGAGTGCACAAGCATACACTGGCCATCTATGCCACCCCCTCATCCAAAAAAAAAATGTAATGGTGGAAGTTTGTATAAGGGCAGAATGACTATGTAATAGATATACATTTATACAGTATACCCGCCATGCACGATGTATGACGCCACTAAACCACATCCCTGCCTAGTGCTGCCACCTGGCCGGTATTTTTTAAAAACTTTACTGGCCACTGGCCTGGTGTTGTTGGTGTTTGTTAATTGGTAATTTAAGGATGGGAAAAGTATACCCACATTTACAATTACCAGAAAAAAAAACAAATATCAGCACCACCAGGCCAGTGGCCAGTAAAGTACAAAAAAAAAAAAATACCGACCAGGTAACCCTAAAATTTGGTCTTCCAGATGTATAGAATACCACTTAGCCCCCAACCACATTATGGGGTTTATTTATCAAGGGATAGTGGCAGGCAGCGTCTCGTAGTGGCAGGCAGCGCCGGTACGCAATACCACATGTATGAAGGCAATTCTGGTGAGCGCCTCTAACAGCGCCATGTAGTGTCACATGTATTATTACAGGCAGGTCAGTGTATAGCGCCTCTAACAGCGTCATGTAGCGTCACATGTATTATTACAGGCAGGTCAGTGTATAGAGCCTCTAACAGCGCCATGTAGCGTCACATGTATTATTACAGGCAGGTCAGTGTATAGAGCCTCTAACAGCGCCATGTAGCGTCACATGTATTATTACAGACAGGTCAGTGTATAGCGCCTCTAACAGCGCCATGTAGCGTCACATGTATTATTACAGGCAGGTCAGTGTATAGCACCTCTAACAGCGTCATGTAGCGTCACATGTATTATTACAGGCAGCTCAGTGTATAGCGCCTCTAACAGCGCCATGTAGTGTCACATGTATTATTACAGGCAGCTCAGTGTATAGCGCCTCTAACAGCGCCATGTAGTGTCACATGTATTATTACAGGCAGCTCAGTGTATAGCACCTCTAACAGCGTCATGTAGCGTCACATGTATTATTACAGGCAGGTCAGTGTATAGCACCTCTAACAGCGCCATGTAGCGTCACATGTATTATTACAGGCAGGTCAGTGTATAGCGCCTCTAACAGCGCCATGTAGCGTCACATGTATTATTACAGGCAGGTCAGTGTATAGCACCTCTAACAGCGTCATGTAGTGTCACATGTATTATTACAGGCAGCTCAGTGTATAGCGCCTCTAACAGCGCCATGTAGCGTCACATGTATTATTACAGGCAGGTCAGTGTATAGCGCCTCTAACAGCGCCATGTAGCGTCACATGTATTATTACAGGCAGGTCAGTGTATAGCACCTCTAACAGCGCCATGTAGTGTCACATGTATTATTACAGGCAGGTCAGTGTATAGCGCCTCTAACAGCGTCATGTAGTGTCACATGTATTATTACAGGCAGGTCAGTGTATAGCACCTCTAACAGCGCCATGTAGCGTCACATGTATTATTACAGGCAGGTCAGTGTATAGCGCCTCTAACAGCGTCATGTAGTGTCACATGTATTATTACAGGCAGGTCAGTGTATAGCGCCTCTAACAGCGGCATGTAGCGTCACATGTATTATTACAGGCAGGTCAGTGTATAGCACCTCTAACAGCGCCATGTAGCGTCACATGTATTATTACAGGCAGGTCAGTGTATAGCACCTCTAACAGCGTCATGTAGCGTCACATGTATTATTACAGGCAGGTCAGTGTATAGCACCTCTAACAGCGCCATGTAGCGTCACATGTATTATTACAGGCAGGTCAGTGTATAGCGCCTCTAACAGCGCCATGTAGTGTCACATGTATTATTACAGGCAGGTCAGTGTATAGCGCCTCTAACAGCGTCATGTAGCGTCACATGTATTATTACAGGCAGGTCAGTGTATAGCACCTCTAACAGCGCCATGTAGCGTCACATGTATTATTACAGGCAGGTCAGTGTATAGCGCCTCTAACAGCGCCATGTAGTGTCACATGTATTATTACAGGCAGGTCAGTGTATAGCGCCTCTAACAGCGCCATGTAGCGTCACATGTATTATTACAGGCAGGTCAGTGTATAGCCCCTCTAACAGCGTCATGTAGCGTCACATGTATTATTACAGGCAGGTCAGTGTATAGCACCTCTAACAGCGCCATGTAGCGTCACATGTATTATTACAGGCAGGTAAGTGTATAGCACCTCTTAACAGCGCCATGTAGCGTCACATGTATTATTACAGGCAGGTAAGTGTATAGCACCTCTTAACAGCGCCATGTAGCGTCACATGTATTATTACAGGCAGGTAAGTGTATAGCACCTCTAACAGCGTCATGTAGCGTCACATGTATTATTACAGGCAGGTCAGTGTATAGCACCTCTAACAGCGCCATGTAGCGTCACATGTATTATTACAGGCAGGTCAGTGTATAGCGCCTCTAACAGCGCCATGTAGCGTCACATGTATTATTACAGGCAGGTCAGTGTATAGCGCCTCTAACAGCGTCATGTAGCGTCACATGTATTATTACAGGCAGGTCAGTGTATAGCGCCTCTAACAGCGCCATGTAGTGTCACATGTATTATTACAGGCAGGTCAGTGTATAGCGCCTCTAACAGCGTCATGTAGTGTCACATGTATTATTACAGGCAGCTCAGTGTATAGCGCCTCTAACAGCGCCATGTAGCGTCACATGTATTATTACAGGCAGGTCAGTGTATAGCGCCTCTAACAGCGCCATGTAGTGTCACATGTATTATTACAGGCAGGTCAGTGTATAGCGCCTCTAACAGCGCCATGTAGTGTCACATGTATTATTACAGGCAGGTCAGTGTATAGCGCCTCTAACAGCGCCATGTAGCGTCACATGTATTATTACAGGTGGCTCAGTGTATAGCGCCTCTAAAAGCGCCATGTAGTGTCACATGTATTATTACAGGCAGCTCAGTGTATAGCGCCTCTAACAGCGCCATGTAGCGTCACATGTATTATTACAGGCAGGTCAGTGTATAGCGCCTCTAACAGCGCCATGTAGTGTCACATGTATTATTACAGGCAGCTCAGTGTATAGCGCCTCTAACAGCGCCATGTAGCGTCACATGTATTATTACAGGTGGCTCAGTGTATAGCGCCTCTAACAGCGCCATGTAGCGTCACATGTATTATTACAGGCAGGTCAGTGTATAGCGCCTCTAACAGCGCCATGTAGCGTCACATGTATTATTACAGGCAGGTCAGTGTATAGCGCCTCTAACAGCGTCATGTAGCGTCACATGTATTATTACAGGCAGGTCAGTGTATAGCACCTCTAACAGCGCCATGTAGCGTCACATGTATTATTACAGGAAGGTCAGTGTATAGCGCCTCTAACAGCGCCATGTAGTGTCACATGTATTATTACAGGCAGGTCAGTGTATAGCGCCTCTAACAGCGCCATGTAGCGTCACATGTATTATTACAGGCAGGTCAGTGTATAGCGCCTCTAACAGCGCCATGTAGTGTCACATATATTATTACAGGCAGGTCAGTGTATAGCACCTCTAACAGCGCCATGTAGCGTCACATGTATTATTACAGGCAGGTCAGTGTATAGCGCCTCTAACAGCGCCATGTAGCGTCACATGTATTATTACAGGCAGGTCAGTGTATAGCGCCTCTAACAGCGCCATGTAGCGTCACATGTATTATTACAGGTGGCTCAGTGTATAGCGCCTCTAACAGCGTCATGTAGCGTCACATGTATTATTACAGGCAGGTCAGTGTATAGCGCCTCTAACAGCGCCATGTAGCGTCACATGTATTATTACAGGCAGGTCAGTGTATAGCGCCTCTAACAGCGCCATGTAGCGTCACATGTATTATTACAGGTGGCTCAGTGTATAGCGCCTCTAACAGCGTCATGTAGCGTCACATGTATTATTACAGGCAGGTCAGTGTATAGCGCCTCTAACAGCGCCATGTAGCGTCACATGTATTATTACAGGCAGGTCAGTGTATAGCGCCTCTAACAGCGCCATGTAGCGTCACATGTATTATTACAGGCAGGTCAGTGTATAGCGCCTCTAACAGCGCCATGTAGCGTCACATGTATTATTACAGGCAGGTCAGTGTATAGCGCCTCTAACAGCGCCATGTAGCGTCACATGTATTATTACAGGCAGGTCAGTGTATAGCGCCTCTAACAGCGCCATGTAGCGTCACATGTATTATTACAGGCAGGTCAGTGTATAGCGCCTCTAACAGCGCCATGTAGCGTCACATGTATTATTACAGGCAGGTCAGTGTATAGCGCCTCTAACAGCGCCATGTAGCGTCACATGTATTATTACAGGCAGGTCAGTGTATAGCGCCTCTAACAGCGTCATGTAGCGTCACATGTATTATTACAGGTGGCTCAGTGTATAGCGCCAGTCTCTAGATTCCAGAGAGCCAGGTATTACCTTTTGCTCACTGTCGCTCTTCCATACATTTCAATGGACGTTACTTTTCTTCTGTTTAAACAGTGTTTTTTTATGTTTAATTGTGTTTTCTCTCAAATAATTATGTGACGTCTCCTGGCCTAGAAAGAGTCATTTTTGAAAACTTTTTAGATTTTTTATGCAGAATTGTCATTACAGCATTAAAGTATTAATTTCACAGTGTTACAACAATGTCATTCCATGTGTTTTCGCTTTGTTACTGGTGGATATGTGTTCAATAACAGACTTAAATCACACAGCGTCTGGCGCTCTATGCTACAGCGCCCAGATCCAGAGCACCTACGCTGTGTGTCTGTTTTTTTGTTGAATATGGTGTGAGTCGCTGAGAGTCAATCTCATTCATCAATGGGGGCCAGGTTACTACAGCGACTGAGGCGCTCTGTTACAGCGCCCGATACCCACTTACAGCGTCTACTAGAGGTTGCTCTAAACGCCGCTATACAGACGCTCATCTGCCGATACCTGGCGCTAGCCATGAATCAGCCTCCAAGTGTGTATACCACACTAAGACATAAGCCAGCCTTATTATAGTATATATTACCTCAGAGGTATACATCATAAACAGGATATCGCAATATATTCCCTCCAACCCCCATTATCCATATGAAATATCTAAAAAGTATAACGTATTGTATAAAATATCACTACATGCCACTGTATATATGCTGTTTATTACTCTAAATGTATCCTATAATGTATAGAATATCTATTTATATCCTTGCCTAGCCTCATCATTATCAGCATATATTACCTCAAAGGTAACCATAAGGCATAGAACATCACTATATATATATATATATATATATATATATATATATATATATATATATAAAATTATCTTTATATATTACAGTACCTAACAACATAATGTGCAGAATGTCACAAATAATCACCTCCAGGCCATGTTACCTGTATATATTACCTCTGAGATACCTAAAATGTATATAATGTTCCAATATATCACCTCCCAGCCTCCCCACCCGTATAAATGACATAATAAGAATCCCATAGTGTATAGAATGTCACCATATATCATCTCCCAGCCTCACCAGCTGTATATATTACCTCAGTGTTATACCATAATGTATAAAGTGTGTTTGTGTGTGTATATATATATATATATATATATATCCTATTTAATATCTAAAATGTATAGAATGTCACAATATATCACCTTCTAGCCTTAGCATCTGTATAGATTTCCTCAGAAGTTTACCGTAATGTATAGAACGTCACTATATCAACTTCCAGCCACATTATCTTTATATATAAATTCTGAAGCATACCATAATGTATAGAATATCACTATACATCATTCTTGGCCACATTATCTATATGTATATTATCTCAGGGATACACAAAATGTAAAGAATGTCACAATGCACAGTATCGCCTCTCAACCTCATAATCTGTATATATTACCCCAGAAGTATACCATAATGTATAGAATGTCACCCTATATCACATCTCAGCCACATTATCTGTATATATTACCTCTAAGATATCCAAAATGTAAAGAATGTCAAAATATATCACCTCCCAGCCTCATTATCGTTATAAATTACCTCAGCGGTATACCATAATGTATAAAGTGTGTGTGTGTGTGTGTGTGTGTGTGTGTGTGTGTGTGTGTGTGTCTGTGTGTCTGTGTGTGTGTGTGTGTGTGTGTATATATGTGTGTGTGTGTATATGTGTGTGTGTGTGTGTGTGTGTCTGTGTGTCTGTGTGTCTGTGTGTGTGTGTGTGTGTGTGTGTATATTATTAAATATCCAAACTGTTTAGAATGTTACAATATATCACCTTATAACCTCAGCATCTGTATATATTACCTCAGAAGTTTACCATAATGTATAGAAAAAAGTATAATGTATAGAATGTCACAATATATCGCCTTCCAGCCACATTATCTGTGTACAGTATATTACCTCGGAAGAATACCATAATGTATAGAATGTCACCATGTATCGCCTTCCATCCACATCATCTGTGTACAGTATATTACCTCAGAAGAATACCATAATATATAGAATGTCACCATATATCACCTTCCATCCACATCATCTGTGTACAATATATTACCTCAGAAGAATACCATAATGTATAGAATGTCACCATATATCACCTTACAGCCACATTATCTGTGTACAGTATATTACCTGAGAAGAATACCATAATGTATAGAATGTCACCATATATCACCTTCCATCCACATCATCTGTGTACAATATATTACCTCAGAAGAATACCATAATGTATAGAATGTCACCATATATCACCTTACAGCCACATTATCTGTGTACAGTATATTACCTCAGAAGAATACCATAATATATAGAATGTCACCATATATCACCTTCCAGCCACATTATCTGTGTACAGTATATTACCTCAGAAGAATACCATAATATATAGAATGTCACCATATATCACCTTCCATCCACATCATCTGTGTACAATATATTACCTCAGAAGAATACCATAATGTATAGAATGTCACCATATATCACCTTACAGCCACATTATCTGTGTACAGTATATTACCTCAGAAGAATACCATAATGTATAGAATGTCACCATGTATCGCCTTCCATCCACATCATCTGTGTACAGTATATTACCTCAGAAGAATACCATAATGTATAGAATGTCACCATATATCACCTTCCATCCACATCATCTGTGTACAATATATTACCTCAGAAGAATACCATAATGTATAGAATGTCACCATATATCACCTTCCATCCACATCATCTGTGTACAATATATTACCTCAGAAGAATACCATAATGTATAGAATGTCACCATATATCACCTTCCATCCACATCATCTGTGTACAATATATTACCTCAGAAGAATACCATAATGTATAGAATGTCACCACATATCACCTTCCAGCCACATTATCTGTGTACAATATATTACCTCAGAAGTATACCATAATGTATATAATGTCACTTTACTTCTATCTCAGCCACATTATCTGTATATATTACTGCTGAGATGTAAAGAATGTCATAATATATCACCTCTAAGCCTCATCATCTGTATACAATACCTCAGAGGTAGACCACAATATATAGCATGCCACTATATATCACCTCCAAGCCACATTATCTGTATATAGTACCTCATAATTTTTTCATAATGTATAGAAAGTCATATCCATATATCACTCCCAGCCACATTATCTGTATTTATTACCGCAGAAGTGCAGTTAATGTAATGTAAAGCATATGACTATATATCCCTTCCTAACTGCATTATCTGAATACAGTATACAACCTCAGGCATAGGTCTGTATGTATAGAATGTCACTGCTATAATATATATATATATATATATATATATATATATATATATATATATATATATTGTCTCACCCAGCCACATTATTGCTACGTATATATTACAATACCTCAGAGATATAGTATCATAGAATGTATAGTATGTCACAATATATCACCTCCCAGCCTCATCATCTATTTAGATTACCTCAGAAGTATACCATAATATATAGAAAGTAAACATATGTAACCTCTCAGCCACATTATCTGTATAGTATAGTATATAGAAAGTAAACCATATGTCACCTCCCAGCCACATTATCTGTATAGTGTAGCATAATATATATAGTAAGTAACAATATGTCACCTCCCCGCCACATTATCTGTATAGTGTAGCATAATATATATAGCAAGTAACAATATGTCACCTCCCAGCCACATTATCTGTATAGTGTAGCATAATATATATAGTAAGTAACCATATGTCACCTCCCAGCCACAGTATCTGTGTATAATAACTTAGAAGTATACCATAAATGTATATAATGTCACCATTTATCCCTACCAGCCACATTATCTTTATACTGTATTACCTCAGATATAATTATAATGTATAATATATATACCCTCCTAGCCTGTTAATCAATATACACCATTATTATCTCAGATGCATACCGTAATGTATAGAATGTCACTATGTATCCTCTCTTTATCTTATTGTATTAGATTCTATAGAAAATTCACTCAAATATCCACTATGAATGTCATTAATAATATAGTATTTGCTAATCCATTGCATATATTATCTCCTCCCAACTTCATACATATTGCCTCAGAAATATACCATTATGTATAGAATATCTCAAACAACCACTATGGATCTTCTTAACCCATATTTTACCTTTAGAATAGCCTCAAATGATCTATGAATCTCATTAATACATCTAATAATCTACAGTATATAACTAAATATCTCCAGCCTCATTAATATACAAAAACTGAGACATATAGGAGAATCTATATAATATCTTCAATTATTATATCCTCTCCACATATAATACATGTAATATTAATTAATTCATTACTGAATAGTACTGTTATTTACCTGAGAAATATACATTAATTTACTGAGTATCTCAAATAGCCACTGTTAATGTAATGATAACCTAACCTATATTATATCTATATATATCTCGTCCCTGCCACGTTGTTAATATTTGTTTATAATCTAAGGTACATATACTAATATAGAGTATCTGTAAAATATTTAATTACGCCATTATCTAAATAATATCTTCAATTATCCTATGCCAGCCACAATAATAATGCATCTAATATGAATTAATACATAATTCTATTTATTACCTAAGTAATATACTCAGAATTTATAGAATATTTCAAAAATCCGCTATAAATCTTTTTATTAATATATATTACCTGCGAAATATTCAGTAAGCTATGGAATATCTTAAAGCAAGCAAATCTCATTAGTGGTATTGGACCAATATAACTCTCTCTCTCTCTCTCTCTCTCTCTCTCTCTCTCTCTCTATATATATATATATATATATATATATATATATATATATGATCAATATTTGCTAATCTATAGAATATCGTTAAATATCCTATCCCGGCCTCATTAATAATAACTATTATATAATTTGAGACATTCTATGGGTTATGGTATATTTCCTAGGATATATATATATATATATATATATATATATATATATATATATATATATATATATATATATTAGAGAGAGAGAGACTGAAAGGGGATATTTAGAGATACACTATAGACAGATATTTCTCAGGTAATAAATAGTACTTATCAGTTATTCTTATATTTATCATCAAAGAGGCTGGAAAAATAATATTTTAAGATATTTGTAATATTTCCCAGATATTACATTTTAATTTTAAGACCGGGAGGGGATATTCATACATATTCTATAGCTTATGGTATATTTATCAGGTAAAATATAGTAATAATGAGATTCATAATGTATATGCTAGATATTCTATAGATAATGGTATATTTATCAGGTAAACTATTTTTTGTTTTGCTCTATTGTGTGCTGAGAGAGAAATCTGGGACTGCCTCTCCAAACTCGGCCTTTTCAGAAATACATTTATGTGATAAGGGGCCTTATTTATGATGTTTACCTTTTAGCATCAATTTTGTGGCTATAACGCCATCTTTGGAGCGCCGGCATTCCCGTCTTATCTGGAGCTGTGCTGTGCGCTACATTGACCCGCAGTCTCTGCGCCGAACGCTAATTAATTAGCTTTGATTGTTGCACTTAGGTATTGGCTGGCCTGTGTCCAGTGCCTGTTGGACCCGCCAGCTGATTAGCCCAGCGCAAGTCAGCGCCACTTTGTTCTGCCGTTATTCCGGCGCATATTTTTTTTCCTCCTTGAAATCTTTGGCGCTGTATTTTTCGGCGCTGGTCGGCGTTTTTTCATTACAGTTACAAGAAATCACTGCTGGGGACAAAGTTTACAGTGCTTTTAGGCTGCTTTTTTGTTGTTGGTGTCCAAATTACACATTGTTAAGCAAAAGAAGCCATTAAAATCAATTTTAACAACACGCCAAAAAAAAAAAAAAAAAACATTTTGTGAGTTTCCATTATTGACAAGTCACAATGTGTGTTCTATTAATTATAAGCATTAAACACTACAATCCAGTTCTGCCCATTGTGCTCTATGGGATCTTGGCTTACAGCGGCAGCTTTCATCTGGCGCCGCATTATTTTCGCGATTAGTGTTGAATAAGACGCTAGCTAGCGGCACGCTGAATGCTGCTGAGTCCAAAGAAGTGGAGATGACTATTTTTAAATAAATCTCAATATTAATAATACCATTAATAATACGTTTCTCAGTAGACCATTCTATAGACTATTATATAATTCTCAGGTAATAAATATTCATTCTGAGATTTATAGTCAGCGTTTGAAGATATTCTGTAGCATATATTTCTCAGGTAATATGTATTATTACTAAGGCCGGGAGGGAATATATAAAGTTATTCTAATTAATAATAATAATAATAATAATAATAATAATAATAATAATAATAATAATAATGTTATTCTAATTAATAATATAAATAATAAGCCTAGTAGGGGATATTCAGAGATATTAGATTACGGTATATCTGTCAGGTAAATTTATACTGTATATGTTAGATATTGTATATAGTAATAATAATACAATAATTGTATGTAGGTGAATCATAGTGGCTATTTGAGATATTCTTTAAATTATCGCATATTGCTCAGGTAAACAATATTAATAAGTATTAATAACGAGGCTGCGGCGGCATATTTAGAGATGTTCTATACAGTATGGTATTTTTATAAGGTAAAATATGGTAATAATAAAATTCATAATGCATGAGTTCTATTCTATAGATTACAGTATATGCACAAGGTATCATATTATAAGAATTATGTGATCCATAGTAGATAATTGAGATATTCTTTAGAGTATGGTATATTTATCAGGTACTGTATAATATTAATATGATCCATAGTGGATAATGGAGATATCCTATAGAGTATGTTATATTTATCAGGTACCATGTAATATTAATGTGATCCATAGTGGATAGTTGAGATTTTCTATAGATTATGGTATTTTGCCTAGGTAATAAATATCAATATCTGGAAGGGGATATTCAGAGATGTTTTTTTTATTCAGTATGGGATCCTTATCAGATAAAACATATAGTAATAATTTCGTTCATAGTGAATATGTTAGATGTTCTATAGATTATTATATGTGTATATACACTGCTACCCCGATATAATGCAGATTCAGCCATGGACCCCAACATTTAGAAATACAATGCTCTTATCTTCTCTCTATGATGCCTGTGTTCAATATAACGCGGTTTCAGCTTTAACGCGTTCCTCTTTATTGGTGCTAAACAACAGCTTTATATTGAGGTAGCCGTGTATATGATAATGTATAATGTACATAATAATGTGATTCATGGTGGACATTTGAGATATTTTATAAAGTCTGGTATATTATATATATTCTATATAGTCTGGCGCAATAACATAATGTGATTCATGTTGGATATTTGAGATATTCTATGTCTGGTTATGTTTATCAGGTTAAAAATATTAATAATGAGATTCATTATGTTAACATTTGATATTAGATAAATTATAGTATATTTATCAGGTAACATATAATAAAAATATGATTCAAAGTGAATATTTGAGAGAATTTATAGATTATGATATTGGTGCTCAGGTAATAAATACTATAATAAATAAATATGAGGCTGGGAGGGGATATTCAGAAATATCCATATAGTATGGTCAATGTATCAGTAGTAATATCGAGATTCATATTAGTATATGTTAGATATTCTATAGATTATAGTATATGTATCAGGTAACATATAATAATAATAATAATAAAGTAATTCATAGAGGATAGTTGAGATAGTCTATAGACTGTAGATAGGTAAAATATAATAATAAATAGATTTGTAGTGTGCATGTTATATTTTCTATAGATTATGGTATATGTATCAGGTAACATATAATAATAATAAAGTAATCCATAGTGGATAGTTGAGATAGTCTATAGATTGTGGTATATCTATCAGGTAAAATATAATAATAAAGAGATTCATAGTGTGCATGTTAGATATTCTATAGATTATAGTATATGTATCAGGTAACTTATAATAATAATAAAGTAATCCATAGTGGATAGTTGAGATAGTCTATAGACTATAGTTAGGTAAAATATAATAATAAATAGATTCGTAGTGTGCATGTTATATATTCTATAGATTATGGTATATGTATCAGGTAACATATAATAATAATAAAGTAATCCATAGTGGATAGTTGAGATAGTCTATAGATTGTGGTATATCTATCAGGTAAAATATAATAATAAATAGATTCATAGTCCTCGATTCACAAAGAGTTGAAAAAAACTCTCATGGTAGTAAAAAAGTAAATTAATGAGAAAAACGCTTGAGAATTTCACTGTTAGTGAATCACCAGAAAAGAAGACCATGAAAGTCAATGACAATTTTTACTACGGGTAAAAAGTGCAATACTTTTTTCAAGAGTAAAAAAGTACGATTGCTTTTCATTGTCTTCCTATCTGGCGATTCACTAACAGTGAAAATCTCAGGCTTTTTTCTCATGAATTGAATTTTTTACTACCATGAGAATTTTTTTAACTCATTCACATTAGTGAATCAAGGCCACAGTGTGCATGTTAGATATTCTGTAGATTATGGTATATGTATCAGATATAATATTAATGTGATTCGTATTAGATATTTGAGATATTCCATAGATTATGGTATATTACTCAAGTAATAATTATTATTATTAATAAGCCTGGGTGGGGTTATTCAGACATATTCTATAGATTATGGTATATTTATCAGATAACATATAAAAATAATAGGATTCATAGTGAATATTCGAAATATTTATGGATTATGGTAAATTTATGAGGTAATACATATTAATAATGAGAGTGAGAGGGGTTATTCAGAGATATTCAATAGAGTGTAGTATATTAATCAGGTAAATATAATAATAATGTCACCTATAGATGATATTTGAGATAGTCTATAGATTATGGTATATTTATAAGATAAACTACAAATATTATAAGGTTCATAGTGATTATTTTATAAATTCTATAGATTATTGTATGTTTATCAGGTAAGCTATAATAATAATGAGATTCATAGTGGATATTTCAGATATTTTGTAGATTACGGTATATTTATCAGGAAAACTATAATAAGAAGATTCATAGTGAATATTTCAGATATCTTTCAGATTATGGTATATTTATCAGGGAACATATAATAATAAGGAGATTCATAGTGGATATTCGAGATATCCTTCAGATTATAGTATATTTATCAGGTAACTTATAGTAATAAGGAGATTCATAGTGGATATTTCAGATATCTTTTGGATTATGGTATATTTATCAGGGAACATATAATAATGAGATTCAAGGTGTTTATGTGAGATATTTTATAGATTATGGTATATTCGTCCGGTAAGCTATAACAATAATGAGCTCCATGGTGGATATTTCAGATTTTCTGTAGATTTTGGTATACTATATTTATCAGGTAAACTTTAATACTAATAAGGAGAATTCTAGTGGGTGTTTCATATCTTCTGTAGATTATGGTATATTTATCAGATAAACTATAATAATGAGGAGATTCATAGTGGCTCTGATTAGTCGAGAGCCCGCACAGGCGCTGTCGGGAAAGGTGAGTGATTACCGGCACCCTGGGGGGGGGGGGGGGTTTACACAGCGGGGTATCCCATTTTAGGATGCCCCGGGGGTAGGCCAGCAATCATCCCTGGAATCTTTTAGATTCCAGGACCAGGCCAGGTGTGTTTTGTTCCGTCTTAAAGTGTTTATGTGAGATATTCTATAGATTATGGTATATGTATCAGGTTAAATATAGTAATAATAAGATTCACAGTGGACATGTGAGATGTACTATAGATTATGGTATATTTATCAGGTCAAAGATATTAATATTGAGGCTGGGGGGAGGGGGGATATTTATGATATTTTATGGCTAGTTGTAAATTTCGCAGGTACTCTAATGTATAGACTTATTAATATTTATTCCCTGAGATTTATGCTCCAATCCACTGTTTCTCAACCTGCGGTACACATACCCCAGGGGGTACTTGGCAACGTTCAGAGGTGCACCAACAAGGGGGTGGTCTAACAGGTCTGATATATTTTTAACAGTAAAACATTATTTGTGTGTCAAAAAGTTCCAAAAGGCCTGTGACCTACTTATTTTGGTAACATTAGTAATTGATCTCGTCCTTTGGGGGTACTTGGTGGTAACCGCTTGTCACTTGGGGGTACTTGGTAGTAATTGCTTGTCACTTGAGGGTACTTGGTGGTAATTGCTTGTCACTTGGGGGTACTTGACTTAAAGAGGTTGACAACCACTGCTCTAACCTATAGAATATTTCTTTCAATATACCCTTCCAGACTCCAATTGGTCCGCTGCCAGTGGTGGACTGGGGCCAAAAATCAGCCCTGGATTTTACCAGCCCCTGTCCAGCCCCAGACATCCCTGTTGTGGCCCCCTAACCATGATGCCAGGGCTATAGCATTGGGGGCTGGTGTTCTTTGCCTTGTGGGTACAGTGGGGCTGCAGGGAGCTGAGAGGGAGACTAAGAGGGCAAGGGATTGAATGTGGCCCCAAAGCAGTGCGACCCACTGGGCATTGTCCCAGGTCTCCCTATGGCCTGTTCGCCCCTGGCTACCGCTGCCTAGTACTCCACCAGGCTGCCTCCTACCCAGTCTCTCCGGGCCACCACCACCCCTGCCGGGCCTGATGCTGGGACTGCTGCCTCCACTGCTGGGTTCCGCCTTGCCACCACTGTGTCTAATTTTGTACAGGGGGGAGCAGACGCTGCAGGGTGGCCCAAGGAGCTGCCACCTCACCCAGCTCGGTGCACAAAAAGTTTTCAAGTGTGTAATGGTGCCGAGGCTTTCTGCATATCCTACCTCACCACAGAAATTTGGTAGAGATGTATTGGCTGAAAGTCTAACAATGTCATCATCAACTGAAGCCATTTTTTTAAATTTTATTCTTTGAAGTCCCTTTTTTGCAGCTGATGCGCCCTGAGTCATTGTTCGGCCTGTCGCTGAGCCTGGCAATGGTTTACACAATGAAGTTTCCAGTTACTTCCTTTTTTTTTCCCCTTCCCTAAATTCAAACCAGAGATCGAATTTAAAACTGGTCCTGACACAATCCAAATCTAAATTGCCAACATGTTTTTGGCTTTCGATTCTAAAAACATACTTTTTCACTGCTATATATAGACACAAGCGGTTCACCAAATCAAATGCATATTAAAAAAAAATGAATTCACATTCTCGGGAATCAAGAGACAACCATGCACCGTGTCATGATGACCCTTACAGGGCTCTTAGGGAAGGTGGATTAATAATTCCCTTTCCGCTTCTACGTTTGGCATTTCACTGACGTGAAAATTAGATGAAAGTGGGGGGCCATGAAGCACTGTGGGCAAGCTACTGCTCCAGTAGGATGTGCCAGAAGGCCAAGTCAAAAAGTGGCAGGAGTGGAGCATCTTGAGATTAATTCATTGCTGGCAGAAGAGCTTGTTGGGCCAGTGTATAACCTCCATCCTCCCGGGGAAGTCTGTATTAGTGGTGGTAGGGATGGTATCAGTGGTGGTAGGGGTGGTATTAGTGGTAGTAGAGTGTTATTATTGGTAGTATAGGTAGTATCAGTGGTGGTGGGGGTGGTATTAGTGGTAGTAGAGTGGTATTAGTAGGGGTTGAGGTGGTATTGGTGGTGGTAGGGTTGGTATTGGTGGTGGTAAGGGTGGTATTAGTGGTGGTAAGGATGGTATTAGTGGTGGTAGGAATGGTAGTAGTGGTGGTAGGGGTGGTATTAGTGGTGGTAGGGATGGTATTAGTGGTGGTAGGGATAGTATTAGTGGTATTAGTGGGGGTAGGGATGGTATTAGTAGGGGTCAGGGTGGTGTCAGTGGTAGTAGGGGTGGTATCAGTGGTGGTAGGGATGATATTTGTGGTAGTAGGGGTAATATTAGTGGTTGTGGGGTTGGTATTAGTGGGGGTCGGGTGGTTTTGGGGGTGGTATTAGTAGTAGTAAGGATGTTGGTGTAAGAAAAGCCAGTCACTCGCTGTGAGGAGCCGGCTCACTAGGAGAGTCAAACCCTGCACCAGGGAGGATTGTGGTATACATACTCTTGGGTGTAGCAAGATGGCGGTGACTCGCATCACTGGCCAGTAGTCAGGGTGGTAATAGTGGGGTTCAGGGTGGTATTAGTGGTAGTATAGGTGGTGTCAGTGGTTGTAGGGGTGGTATTAGTGGTAGTAGAGTGTTATTATTGGTACTAGGGGTGATATTAGTGGTGGTGATATTAGTTGTAGTAGAGTGGTATTAGTGGGGTTTGGGGTGGTATTGGTGGTGGTAGGGGTGACATTATTGGTGGTAGGGATGGTATTAGTGGGGTTCAGGGTGGTATTAGTGGTAGTATAGGTGGTATCAGTGGTGGTGGGGGTGGTATTAGTGGTAGTAGAGTGGTATTAGTAGGGGTTGGTATTAGTAGTGGTAGGGGTGGTATTAGTGGTTGTAGGGATGGTATTAGTGGTGGTAGGGGTTGTATTAGTGGTAGTGGTATTAGTGGGGGTAGGGATGGTATTAGTAGGCATCAGGGTGGTATCAGTGGTAGGTGGAGTGGTATCAGTGGTGGTAGGGATGATATTAGTGGTAGTAGGGGTGATATTAGTGGTCGTGGGGGTGGTATTAGTAGGGGGTTGGGTAGTTTTGGTGGTGGTAGGGGTGGTATTAGTGGTAGTAAGGATGTTGATGTAAGAAAAGCCAGTCACTCGCTGTGAGGAGCCAGCTCACCAGGAGAGTCAAACCCTGCACCAGGGAGGATTGTAGCATACATACTCTTGGGTGTAGCAAGATGGCGGCGTGAGTTGCCTCTCGATGAGGTAGGAAACCGCTGATGTTGGCCGGTGACTCGCATCATCGGCCAGTAGTCTGCAGCTCACTGTTCATTCATGGAGCGGCTCCATGAACCTAGAAGTGGCTCGCACAAGCAGTTGCATGGCTTCAGGGACATCTGGACCTGCACCAGAAAGTCGAGTAAGTCCTCCGGGCCTTTTTTTTCGTTTTTGACTGTTGGTCCACTTTAAGCAGATTTCAGCCCTTTACTGCCCCCTCACTCTGTGTGCCAGGACCCCACATGCTGCACTGTGTGTCTGAATGTTCCCCTGCTAATGCAGACCCTTTTTTGGATGCTTTGGAAGTCTCTTTCTATATTCTCCTATTCCTAGTTAGGGGGTTAATACTGTTTCTACATTTGTACTATAGTGTTACACATTTTAGTGTTTATTGATTTATGCCGACGTTTCGTCACAAAATATAATTGTGTTCACCTTGCGTCTCACCACTCGATGACTTTAGCTATGGAGAACCTGTATATAAAATACAAATATGAAATATCAATCCGACCCCTGCCCTAAAAAGAAGGTTAGACCAATATCGGGTCCTTAAACCGGACCTTCAGCATGATTTAATGAAAAGCCCAAACCCTTAATAAACTATTACCCAGCATCTACAAATAATATATTTTACGTTTTTAGTCGCTTACTTATTATTCTTTCCCCCGCCGGGCTGCAACTCTGCTCAGGACTCTAGGATAGGGGCGCCGCCATCTTGACTCAGTAGCATCACATATACTGAGGAGTGGAGAGCAGAATAAAGTTCTAGGGGTGGAGTTATAGCAGGATAAAGTGCAGGGGCGGGGTTATAGCTGTGCTCTGCACAGACAGAGCAGAGCTGGTGCCAGGGAAAGGACAGCAATCCCAGAATGCATAGCAACACAGTCAGAAGGCACTTCCTGTTTGCAGGCTGTCTGATGCTCCATGAGCTGCCATCTTGGATGTTTAAAGGCTCATAACATACAGTAGATGCAGGTAAGATGATTTTTAATGTGGGCAATCTGTATGTACAGGGTGTGGGGAACATACAAGATAAGCTCTTATTCAGGGTGAGGGTCCGGATTAATGTGGGCAATCTGTATGTACAGGGGGGAAACATACAAGATAGGCTCTTATTCAGGGTGAGGGTCCGGATTAATGTGGGCAATCTGTATGTACAGGGTGTGGGAAACGTATAAGATATGCTCTTTTTCAGGGTGAAGGTCCGCTTTAAAAACATACATATAAAGGCTAAAAGACATCACAGGTTGCTCTGATCTGATCTTAACCATCTGTCTCATGCAAAATAGTTTGTGTGAAGCCAACGGGTCAAGCGCCACCGGGCCTTCCACAAATGTTCATGGTCCGCAGAGCAGTTGTTCCTGTGACACGTTGTCCTTCTGTGTGCCAGTCAAACCGGTGTCACATTGTGTAGGTCCTCGGCCCAAGTACACGATGGTGAACTGACTGGCGACCTGCTGATCGTGTCCCCTACCGGCAGGCTGGCAGCACAATCGAATGTTGGAATTAATGCATAATGTATTATGAACTGGGAGTGGTCAAGTTTATGGAAATCGCGTTGAGTACAGAGTTCGGAGCGAGGCTGCTTTCACATCAGGTGCGTGCTGCTGCCAAATTTTAAAGACCGTGTGACTGTCTGTGTGCGTGTCTGAGTGTTTGAGGGTGTGCACGAACAATTGTATTCGAGGCCGGTAGCCAACGGACATGTGAAGTTCAAGGGATATCGTATGCCCAGGCTGCCTGGTACTCGGCACTTGTACTAAGTCACTTTGTTCGTTTGCTTGTTCATGACTCGACTTCCCTCTTGTGGGCACTGGGAACGACAGAACGAAAGGAAAAAAAAAATCCTCATTGCACAACAATACTGTCCATTGTACACCGGTGCCAGCTAGAGAAACAGCAGGAAGCAACCAGCTGTGCCAAATCAGCAACCACTTCATTCCTGGAATGTTTCAGATATTTGGAGTTACTTTCCAGATAGAGAAACAGGACTGCTATCAGTGGACGAGGCTGATCTAGAAGTAATCTGTCATAGGTATGTGGTCGAACGATTTGCTTCGGTGGTGTGCTCAACTTACCTGTACGCATGTGTCCACTCCCCCCCAAACTTTTATTCATTGTCGTTGATTTGGAAATGACTCAAGCTGAGCAGTCAGGTGTTTCTTTGATGTGAGTGTCTACACCAAAAAAGTGGTAAAGCGCTTTACCCCGTGCTTGACCTAGACGTCACTCAAACTGAGCAGTCACATGTTTCTGTGGTGTTAGTGTCTCCATCCAAAAAGTGATTATGTGTATTAAGCGTGCAAACTACAAATTTCATTCGCTGTCATTGACTTGCAATTTAAGCGTCTCCACCAGAAAAGTGGTTGCGTGCGTTACCCTGTGCTTGTAGACATCTAAATGATCTTCATTGACGTTGACTTGAAAATCACCCAACGTGAGCATTTGTCTCAACAGAAAAGTGGTAAAGTGCTTTACGCCGTGCTTGACCTGGACGTCACTCAAACTGAGCAGTCACATGTTTCTGTGATGTGAGTGTCTCCACCCAAAAAGTGATTAAATGAGCAAAATCTAAATTTAATTAACTGTCATTGACGTGCAATTTAAGTGTCTCCACCAGAAAAGTGGGGAAGCGTATCACCCTGTGCTTGTAGACATCTAAATGTTCTTCATTGACGTTGATTTGGAAATCACTCAAACTGAGCAGTCACGTGTTTCTTTGATGTGAGTGTCTACACCAAAAAAGTGGTAAAGTGCTTTACCCCCTTCTTGACTTGGACGTCACCCAAACTTAGCAGTCACATGTTTCTGTGGTGTTAGTGTCTGCACCAAAAAATGATTAAGCGCACAAAATCCAAATTTAATTCACTGTCATTAACTTGCAATTTTAGCGCCTCCACCAGAAAAGTGGTGGTGTGCGTTACCCTGTGCATGTAGACATCTAAATTTTCTTCATTGACGTTGACTTGGAAATCACTCAAACTGAGCAGTCACATGTTTCTTTGATGTGGGTGTCTGCACTTAAAAGGTGGTAAAAGTGATTTACCCTCTGCTTGACCTGGATGTCACTCACACTGAGCAGCCACATGTTTCTGTGGTGTTAGTGTCTCCACCAATAAAGTGATTAAGTGCACAAAATCCAAATTTAATTCACTGTCATTGACGTTTGAAGTGAATTGACGTGAATTTAAGTGTGTCCACCAGAAAAGTGGTGAAGCGCATCACCCTGTGCTTGTAGACATCTAAATGTTCTTCATTGACCTTGACTCAAACTGAGCATTTGTGAGGTTCTATGATGTCTCCAACATAAAAAGTGGTGGAGTGCTTTACCCTGTGCTTGACCTGGACATCACTTAAACTGAGCAGCCATGTGTTTCTTTGATGTGAGTGTCTACACCAAAAAAGTGGTAAAGCGCTTTACCCTCTGCTTGACCTGGACGTCACTCAAACTGAGCAGTCACATGTTTCTGTGATGTTAGTGTCTCCAGCAGAAAAGTGGTGGAGTGTTTTTAAGCTGTGCTCTTAGTCGTAGCTATCTAAATTTTCTTCATTGTTGTTGACTTGGAGATAACTCAAACTGAGCAGTCTCAGGTTTCTGCAATTTGAGCGTCTCCAACAGAAAAGTGGTGGAGTGTTTTAAGCTGTGCTCATAGTCGTAGCTATCTTAATTTTCTTCATTGTTGTTGACTTGGAGATCACTCAAACTGAGCAGTCACAGGTTTCTGCAATTTGAGCGTCTCCACCAGAAAAGTGGTGGAGTGTTTTTAAGCTGTGCTCTTAGTCGTAGCTATCTAAATTTTCTTCATTGTTGTTGACTTGGAGATCACTCAAACTGAGCAGTCACAGGTTTCTGTAATTTAAGTGTCTCCACCAGAAAAGTGGCGAAGCGCATTACTTTCTGCCCTTTACCATCTTATCAGTAAGCAGTCGCGTGTTTTTGTGATGTGACAGAAAAGTTGTGGAGTGCTTCAACCTGTTTTGTAGACATCTACATTGTTAATTGTGGATATTTTTTATTTTTAGAACCCAGAAAGTTAATCTAGCGTAAGACTCTGGGGGTCCATTTCCAGTTCTGTCTCTTGTTCACACGACATTTTAACACTCAAAGGACTCTTAGATCTGACTTCGGGAGACCTAGAAGGGAACAAAGGTGAACTGGCCAAGTAGCATATTTGTAGCTATGTCAGCTTTGTTCCTTGTTGATACGAAGCGGCCACTGCAGGATGGTGGGAAACCTATTTGGCAATTTTCCCAGAAATATGCAAATTTAGATGGTGAGGGGCTGCCAAACATGTTGTTGTAGGTGGTGGCCCTTTCTTAAGGGGTGTGATGGGCAACCAACATGGATGACACAGATGTCCCATCCATTTCTCCTTTTTGTTGCTTCGAACTTTGTCGTTAATGCCTAATCTTCTACTATTTTTATGACTGTAGAATTTACCAGTCAATAATTAAGGTCTGTTTGTGATTATATAAGTTAAATGAACATTGTAACGACCAGTATCTTATTTAACACTAGAGGCCTGCTATTCACGTTAGAGTACATGCCAAGTGTGAACTAGCCAAGTAGCATATTTGTAGCTATGTCAGCTTGTTGATACGAAGGCGATGGGTTGCCAAACATGTTGTTGTAGATGGTGGCCCTTTCTTAAATTGTGTGATGGGCAACCAACATGGATGACACAAATGTCCTATTTCCATTCTCCTCTTTGTTGTTTCGAAATTTGTCGTAAATGCCTAATCTTCTACTGTTTTGTTCACTGTAGAATTAACCAGTCAATAATTAAGGTCTGTTTGTGATTATATAAGTTAAATGAACATTGAAACGACCAGCATCTTATTTAACGCTAGAGGCCTGCTATTCACATTAGAGGACATGCCAAGTGTGCCAAGTGTGAACTGGCCAAGTAGCATATTTGTAGCTATGTCAGCTTCGTTCCTTGTTGATACGAAATGGCCACTGCAGGATGGTGGGAAACATATTTGGCAATTTTCCCAGAAATACGCGAATTTAGATGGCGAGGGGCTGCCAGACATGTTGTTGTAGGTGGTGGCCATTTCTTAAGTGGTGTGATGGGCAACCAAAATGGATGACACAGATGTCCCATCCATTTCTCCTTTTTGTTGTTTCGAACTTTGTCGTTAATGCCTAATCTTCTACTGTTTTGTTGACTGTAGAATTAACCAGTCAATAATTAAGGCCTGTTTGTGATTATATAAGTTAAATGAACATTGAAACGACCAGCATTTTATTTAACGCTAGAGGCCTGCTATTCACATTAGAGAACATGCCAAGTGTGCCAGAAGTAAAACCCAATTAGCACCAAATTCCC
Organism: Gastrophryne carolinensis; assembly: GCA_027917425.1. NCBI lineage: Eukaryota > Metazoa > Chordata > Amphibia > Anura > Microhylidae > Gastrophryne > Gastrophryne carolinensis. Next base: position 511,281,770 of record CM051236.1, on the reverse strand, counting down.
ATAAATATGCAGGTAGAAATATATCCAATGGTGACCAAACTTGTGATACTAGTGAATAAATTAGGAGAACAAGGAGGGAGAGGGGGGCTGTAAGCACCTTTAGGTTAAATTTAAAAAATGTTAATCTTTAATTAAATATATCATAATTAGTGTTTTTGAATGTTAGTGTTGGATGTTTGCGGCCTAATATTTGGTAGGCTTTAGTTAGAATCTCCACAAAGGAATCATTTTACCTTGAATCGTTGTTGTTTTACCTCAGGATAAAATTAGGATTAAAAAACAAGCAGAATTTTATTTCTAACCTAATAAAATAACCAAAAGTCAACCTATCTCCGGATACCTGCCAAGCTGACATGCTGACTCTGCACTAAATAGGGTTTTAAGGTTTGAACTCGGGAAACCTAGATGGGAACAAAGGTGAACGGTGAACTGAAATTAGTTCTTACCAAATGGTCATTGCCATCTTCTTCAGTGGAGGGGGGCAAGTTTTAGGACCTAGATGTCATCCCTATTTCTTCAAGAGGTTGTACAGGCATGCCCACCTGTCTTCAGCACTGCTAACCGCAGTGTTTTTTTGTTTTTGTTTTTTTTTAGCATGAGGTTTCTACCTTTCCAGGCTTTGTTTGGCAAGCCCACCTCTCCCCCTCCCAGGCATCTGCCACCAATCCAGTGAATCATGCTTAATGATGGACGGCCCCTCAATTCACAATCTAAGCCTTTGGCCCTCTCCTCCTGGCTCCCTTTAGCCCCGTGCACACAGGGGAATTTCTTTTTCCTCTTCATCAGCCTCCAGGGCCTCCCTCCTGACCTCAAATTGAATCCTAAAGCTCGTGGTTGATGCCCCCTCTGTTAGTGATTGGCTAGAATGGAGTCCTCTACACTGTCATTTAATCCCTGATTCACCATATAACAGTCAGTGTGCAGAACCCCCCCCCCAATCCCCCTATAACAGGGAGTGTGTATATCCCCCCTATCACCCCATAACTCTGTGTGTAGATTCCCCTTCCCTTCATCAACCTATAATAGGCAGTGTGCAGATCCCCCCCATAAACCCATAACTTTCAGAGTGCAGATTTCCTCCCAATCACCCCATAACAGACATTGTGCTGATCCCTCATCACCCCATACTAGGCAGTGTGTAGAATCCCCCTAATCCCCCATAACAGGCAGTGTGCAGAATCCCCCAATCACCCCATAAAAGCCAGAGTTCAAACCCCCCTAAGAACACCATAATAGGCAGTGTATAGTAACCCCCCAAGAACCCCATAACATAAAGTCTGTAGAATCACTCCATAACAGGTAGTGTACAGAATCCCCCTAATCACCCCATAACAGGCAGTTTGCAGAATCCCCCAATAACAGAAGGTGCGCAGAACCCCCAATTAAACAAAGATTGGCAACCAGCGCAATCAAAGAATGGTGGGCAACCAGCTTAATCAAAAGAAAGATGGGTAACTATCTCAATCAAGAGTGGTGGGCAACCAGCTTAATCAAATACGTGGTGGGCAACCAGCTCAATCAAATAAGTGGTGGGCAACCAGCTCAATCAATCATTGGTGGGCAACCAGCTCAATCAGTATTTGCGGGGAAACCAGGTCAATCAGTGAGTGGTGGGCGACCAGATCAATCAGGAAACAGTGGTGGGCCACCGGCTTGTTAGCCACACATGATGACCCCCTACTTTTTCTTAGAGGAATACGTTTGTAGTTTGATAACCAGCAATGGGTGGACAGCATTTACAGCATTAACTAAACAATCATCCGGGAACCTGTTTGTGGTGAGTCAATACCACAAAAATTTAAAAAATGGTAAAATGTCCGGCATCTCAATCTTGACTAGCACTAAATTCTTGTTAATCATTTTAGAGGCCAAATGCCAAGTGTGCCAGAAGTACTGTAATACCCGATTACTGTAGTTACAGCTTCCCAGAAAAATGCACATAAACAAAAATGATTATTTTTAAAAACGTATTTTGTAACTTTAAGGGATTGACCAGGCAAACTTTAAAATCATTTTGCCTGGCACCACACCTAATGCAGTGTCAGCCCTATGCTGTCCCTTTGCTCTTCTCACATCTGCCTCCAATGTCTCTTCCCTTGTCCTGACCACATATTGAATCCTTAAGCTTGGGTCGGATTGACACCCACTCTGTTAGTGATAGGCTAGAATGGAGTCCTCCACACTCATTCAATTCCAGCTCACTCCAGTGCATTGCACATTGTGTGGTTTTCATCACTCAGCCCTTGCCACTCCCATCACATAAGAAATGAGGAACATGAGGTCAAATAGTATTTAATAATTACTCTGGCAATATAGCTTTGTTTTCATGAAGGAAAAAAGATGAGCACATTGATGAGCACATTGCCATTTGTTGCCCTCCACAATGGGAATACACCCTCCACATGGACAATGACTTTAAAGATCTGTAAAACCTTAGCCCAACTCCTCCCCCCACCTGTGAGCTAACATGATGGCAGGTTTAGAGAGATTACTTACTATAATGTTCGGACTATAAGACGCACCTGACCATAAGATGCACCTAGGGTTAAGAGGAGAAAAATAAGAAAAAAAAAATATTCTGAACCAAATGGTCTGCCCTCAACAGGCAGTGCGCAGAATCCTCTCTAACCCCCCCCCCCCCACTCCAGACGAGGCAGTGTCTTGAACCCCCATCCCCTAAAAATAGGCAGTGTGCAGAATCCCCCCAATCACCCCATAACTTGCAGTGTGCAGAATCCCTCCATTCACCCGATTACAGGTATTGTATGCGTCCACTCACCTTACTGGCGCTATCACATCGCTGATCGTCCCCCTGCTGCCCTGGTTCTGGCTGGAAGGTGGTCGTGACCGGTGTGCGGCCGTACACAGAGAGTGCTGGTAAGGTGAGTGAACTTTTTCTTTACTCACCTGACCCCTCGTTTGATCCGCTTGGCTCTCCTCTTTACCCAGGGGGCCTCCTATGCCCCCCACCCGGGGCTCTTCAGTCTTCAGGAGAGAGCCCGACAGGCCCTCTCCCCCTGCCTTCCCAACGGGCGGTGCCATCTTCAAGAGTAGCCTCGCCCCTTTGGGGGCCGAGCGGATGGTGGCTCAGCTGTCGGATGCAGTGATCACTGGGCAGAGGAGGACGGGGCAGGAGATCCTCTGCGGCTGGTCTACAAGCCCCCATAGCTGGTACAGGCTGGTTATGCTGGGTAAGGGGGCCCTCACACCATTTTGGGGGGGATTTTTAAGGGTTTTTAACCCTTAAAATTCCACAAAAAATGGGGTCTCACCCCCCAGGAAGGGGGACCCTATGTCATTTTTAAATTTCTAATTTAAATTAAAATTAAAAGAAATCGCAATATATCGTCTTTCAGAATCGGGATATATCGGAATATATCGTATCGCCATGCCTGCATCGCGATATGTATATTATCCCCAGATTCTTGCCAATGCACACCTCTACCCCAACACACACACACACACACACAAACATCAGTCACACTCGGACCACAATAGCAACAGAGAGAGAAAAAGTAAAGCTTGTTTTATGGGCTTTTGAGGAACAAGTATACACTGCATTATTTGCTGCTCATGTGTGTAATAAGGTGTAGCCCCATCACAGGTCACATGCTCTAGGGATCGTTAGTCCATAAGATATTGGTGATGGAGCCAATGCTCAACCTATCCACACATTTTACTACCGCCATTCAGCCAAACAGTCAGAGCAGTTGTAAACCGATAAGACATGTTGCGCCCTGCTTTTGATGCGACAGTCTTCCCCATAAAGTTAGCAAAGTGGGACATTTAGGCATCCCCAGAGTTTTTAGGGGGACAGCGGGACAAAATTTCACAAAGCAGGACTGTCCCACCAAAAGTGGACCATCCGGTCAATATACTGTACTTACACCCTTCCTTTGAAAGCTATGTTCATGGTGGACCTATGCTCTACCTGGAACTAAGATCACCACCTGCTACTCCTAATGTAGGCGGTGTTAATTTCCCTCTACTTTTCAAGCCCTCGGTGGCTACGAGTACCACCAGAGGGTAACTAGAGTACCATTGGTTGGAAAACCCTAATCTAGTAAATTTCCATCATCTTCTTTATTGATTGTTCACTGTCATTGATGCCATCGCTTTAACCTCAATTGATCTTTGCACGTTTTGTGCCACTGTTAAGATCTTTCCTCTCCTTCGAATTCTCTGCTGGGCTTTGTCACCCCCTTTTTTTAGCTAGCGTTGAGGCCCCTCATATGTAGTATCAGTTGGGTGGCGTCAATGACACGAAGCACATATAACCTCTCTACATCTTCACTAACCTTTGCCCGATGACTCCGCGATTGCCGAGGTAAATCAAATAAGAGATCTAAATAAAAAATACCTTATCTATATAAAATGAATAATTAACTTATAAAATAGGTCGTTGAGTTGTACAGTTAAAGTGCCCAGGACCAATAGCTACATCTGGAACTTTTTCAGTTGAAACTCAGGTAAAAAAGGTGAATGTTACAATATTCATCTGCCATCATTTAAATTTTCTGCATTTTGCTATACATTAAGTTATCTTTTTTTGTTTGTGGTCATTTTGTTTAGAGATTTTTGCCAACATTGTCGAGCACACTGAACATTTACCTTTTCCAATGACAGATCGATCACTGCCTTCAGCCCCCTTTATTCCACCTTTGAGTGTTATCACCACGGTTAACGCTATTGTTGAGAGCCTTCATCCCCTTTAATGTCATAAGTCAGAGGTTTGTCTCTCTTAAATCTCGCTGTAAAAAACAGGTATCCCCTGTCTTTAATTACACTGTTTGGGTTTTTTATGCCACGGCTAAAATTATCCACTTGATAGTGGAACCCCACTCTTGAGATTTTCGCCTGCTTAGATCCTATTACCCAGAGCTTTTATTATTATTATTATTGTTTATTTATATAGCGCCATCATCTTCCATAGCACTTTACAAGGTATGATTACAGACAAGGTAAAACATATAGTACAGGGAACAATACAAAATTAGATGCCATGAGGTTTAAACCAAGTGTTGTGAGCACAGGAGACAATAGGAGAGAACCAATACCAATATCTTTGATCCTTCAGGAAATGGCGAGATGGTTAGCAGTAATCTTTTTTGCAGATTAACTTTTTGGGACATAGATTAAAAAAAGGAATAGTTGTGGGGTACATTTTTAGGAAAACAAAAATAATTTAGCCCATTCTGGTCTGTTTTATTGGTTGTGATTGTGCCACCCCATGGAGCAGAAGGTGGAAAAAAACTTGGCACCCAAGATGTCAACTCTAATTTTTGATGGGGCAACAAAATGGCCCCAGAGCGCTCATCCCCAACTTTTCAATGGTAACATTACTGCTTTAGTGGCACTCCCTAGAGCAGAGGTGGGCAATCAACTTGGCACCAAAGATGTCAACTTTTTTTTACTGGACAAGACAATGGTACCAGACACTTCAACCCCAACACTTTAGTAACATTACTGCTTTGGTGCTACTCCCTGGAGCAGTATTGGGCAAAAAAATTGCTAATTCTATGATATTAATATAATACTTACATTTATATTTTTGTGACTTTTCTAAAAAGATCCAAAGCGGTAGGGAAGAACCTGGCAGCTGCTCTGGGGATATGGATAGTCTTCCCCCAACCCCAGTTTGTGAAACCAAGAGCTGCACTTCCAAGTGGCGCTTGGGTTTGGCCTCTGTACGGCACATCCTTACACCAAAAACTTCTGTCCATCCACCAGCTGGAACCTCAGAGCTCCAGCCACCAGCTTTACAAACCGGGGCTGCCAGAAGATCTTTTTGTTACCTCTGGCACTGTCAGCTGTGTGTTTTTTTGAAAAGGTGGTATTTTCCTTTAACAACATTTTAGACAGCCAGCTTAATTAAAAGAATGGTGGGCTACCCAGCTCAAGCAAAAGAGTGTTGTGCAACCAGGTCAATCGAAACAGTGGTGGCAACCAGCTCAATCAAAAAGGTGGTGGGCAACCAGCTCAGTCAAAACAGTGGTACTAACCAGCTTAAACAAAACAGTGGTGGGCAACAAGCGTAAACAAAACAATGAAGAGAAATAATCTCAGTAATAAGCAATGGTTTGCAAGCAGCGGAATCAACACAATGGTAGTAACAAGCTCAATCAAAATGGTGGTGGGTAACCAGCTCAATTAAACATTGCCGAGAAACCAGCTTAATCATAACAGTGGTGTTAACCAGCTCCATCAAAACAGTAGTGGGTCACAAGCTTGATCTTACCAGTGAGGGCAACCAGCCCAATCAACACAGTGGTGATAACAAGCGGTGATGGGGCAACACGCTTGATCAAAACAGTGGTGGCAACCAGCTTGGGCAAAACAGTGGTGAGAATACAGCTCAGTCAAATCAGTAGTGGCAACCAACTTGAGCAAAACAGTTGTGGGCAAGCAGCTCACTCAAAACAGTGGTGGGCAAGCAGCTCAATCAAAACAGTGGTGGGCAAGCAGCTCAATCAAAACAGTGGTGGGGAACCAGCTCAATCAAAATAGTGTTGGCAACCAGTTCAATCAAAATAGTGTTGGCAACCAGTTCAATCAAAATAGTGTTGGCAACCAGCTTGAGCAAAGCAGTGGTGGGCAACCAGTTTGTTGACCACACAAGGTAACCCCCAACTTAGAGAAAGCTTAAAGCCTTTTAACATCAGCGTTGACATTTTGCGGCCTATCTGATGAAACTGTTGCCCGTCTTCCCCTACATTAAACCTGGCTTGGGTGACGTTCATAACACAAAGTACATATAACATCTACATTTATGCAGACCTTTGCCCGATGACTCAGTTTTTGCCAAGGTAAACTAAATAAATGATCTAAATAAAAAATACCTTATCGGTATAAAATAAATCATTAACTCGGGGAAACATGTTAAATGTCATGTACAGTTACTGTGCCTTGAACCACCAAATGCAACTGTCCCTTTCACAGTAGAAAATGTTACTTATATTTTGGTAAAAAAAAAAACTTCTTAAACCCTGTAACACCCACCACTGGTGGTTCAAAAGATCCTATCGGGTGCTAAGCTAACTAACCTACCCTAACGATCTGCTGCCAGCAAATGTATTATGACCCTCTTGCCAGTATCAAGAGTCTTTGGCCTGTACAGCATAGCCAGCAGCTTGACAGACTGTGAGAGACTCATTAAGGTGCTGGTAGGTTGTCACAGGTAGCTGGAGCCACGCTGACTGCCACAGCTGCTGGAGCGTGCATGGGGGAGTAGCCATAGAGCCAACACTAGGCTTGAGGTGGTCACACAGATGCTTTATTGTCGAGTTCCCCAACCCTCTCCTGGAGAGCCACCAACAGTTTTTGTTTTGTGGACCTCCTCATAGTCGGCACTTTAGTTCTACTGCTGCACTAATTACTTCATCTATGTGAAGATCTGCAAAACCTCACCTGTTGGTGGCTCTCGAGGAGAGAAGTAGGAAACACTGTTCTATTGGGTTCAAATCTGGGCCAGGGACGAGTCATGCTTGGAAGTGTTGGCTATGCTCTTCCAACCATCATGACATGTTGCAATGGGATCGATTCAGAGCCTAGTGCGAAGACTCACTCCTTTTACAGGAGAGAAACCTGACATTAACTTTCATTGTCTGCCGGGTATACATTTTCACCTGGCTTCGAATCAGCCCCAAGGTAGACAATGAAAGTGAATAGCAATTTTCTCTCCTAAAAAAGAACTGAGTTTTCCCACCAGGTTCTGAATCGACCACATTGTCTTGCTGGAAGATCCAATCCACCCAATGAAGTATAATCAGCATGTACGGGTGTATGTGATCTGCATGGCTGGATTCATATCCGATTCGGAAAATGTCATGAAAACATATCCAGACCATAACGCTGCCCCCACTAGCTTGTGTTCTTCCAGCAAAGGCTGCAGGGTGGTTGTTCTCTGATGTATTTCCTGCACTTTACATACTGGTTTTGTGTATTTTAACACCTTTATATGGGAATTGACGTGCCCTATATAACACCCAGGTCGTGCTTAAGATAATAAGACAATGTAAAATAGTCCTTGATACCAAAAAGTTCGGAGACAATTCTGTTGTTGAGATCTTCTCTCTTCATTCATGCCAATGTTGGAACCTTTCACCACCTTTAGCATCACAAAAAATGTTTTTTGCCCCTTCTTGTGTAGCGTAAAGAAAACCCGGTCACTTTACATCTTACTCCACTACCAAATAATATGCAGGACCCCCATAGTTGAGACCTTAAGTTCGCCTTCAGATCCTTTACCAACTCTGACCAAAACCTTCTAAAAGCCTTGCCCCCCCTCCCCACCTGGTACTTCGGGCCACGCTACAAACTAAGCAGCAACTCGATTTTAAAAACAAAAGAGAAACAGCTTTTTCCGCAGCACGTCTAGATCACTGATTGGCTGATCTCCAATGTGCCAGCTAAGGTGAACAAGTCCGATTTCTGCATCCCTGGTTCCCTTTAGACTAAGGCACGGCCATGATTAGCTTAAGGGATGCGGCCATGATATTGTCTGGGGGGCCAGCGGAAAGGTGATTTTTCTTGGGGATTATCAGTCAGGTTTCACACAGCGGGGAATCCCGAATCGAAAATAATGGGTAAGACATACAATGATAAGCTAAAGCTTCTACTAAAACACATTATTTTGTCCTTCTTTAAGGTCACTGTTGAGTTCTTTCCACCATTTTATTTCCACTTTCGAGATCTTGGATCCTCTATAACCTGGGTTCTGAATCGACCACATTGTCTTGCTGGAAGATCCAATCCACCCAATGAAGTATAATCAGCATGTACGGGTGTATGTGATCTGCATGGCTGGATTCATATCCGATTCGGAAAATGTCATGAAAACATATCCAGACCATAACACTGCCCCCACTTGCTTGTGTTCTTCCAGCAAAGGCTGCATAGTGGTTGTTCTCTGATGTATTTCCTGCACTTTACATACTGGTTTTGTGTATTTTAACACCTTTATATGGGAATTGACGTGCCCTATATAACACCCAGGTCGTGCTTAAGATAATAAGACAATGTAAAATAGTCCTTGATACCAAAAAGTTCGGAGACAATTCTGTTGTTGAGATCTTCTCTCTTTATTTATGCCAATGTTGGAACCTTTCACCACCTTTAGCATCACAAAAAATGTTTTTCGCCCCTTCTTGTGTAGCGTAAAGAAAACCCGGTCACTTTACATCTTACTCCACTACCAAATAATATGCAGGACCCCCATAGTTGAGACCTTAAGTTCGCCTTCAGATCCTTTACCAACTCTGACCAAAACCTTCTAAAAGCCTTGCCCCCCCTCCCCACCTGGTACTTCGGGCCACGCTACAAACTAAGCAGCAACTCGATTTTAAAAACAAAAGAGAAACAGCTTTTTCCGCAGCACGTCTAGATCACTGATTGGCTGATCTCCAATGTGCCAGCTAAGGTGAACAAGTCCGATTGCTGCATCCCTGGTTCCCTTTAGACTAAGGCACGGCCATGATTAGCTTAAGGGATGCGGCCATGATATTGTCTGGGGGGCCAGCGGAAAGGTGATTTTTCTTGGGGATTATCAGTCAGGTTTCACACAGCGGGGAATCCCGAATCGAAAATAATGGGTAAGACATACAATGATAAGCTAAAGCTTCTACTAAAACACATTATTTTGTCCTTCTTTAAGGTCACTGTTGAGTTCTTTCCACCATTTTATTTCCACTTTCGAGATCTTGGATCCTCTATAACCTGGGTCTCCAACCTGTAGCTCAGGAGCCAAATGTGGCTTGCACACCCTTGTTGTGTGGCTCGCAGTCCCTTGTGTGGCTCGCAGACCCTTGTTGTGTAGCTCGCAGACCCTTGTGTGGCTCACAGACCCTTGTTGTGTGGCTCACAGACCCTTGTTGTGTGGCTCACAGACCCTTGTTGTGTGGCTCGCAGACCCTTGTTGTGTGGCTCACAGACCCTTGTTGTGTGGCTCGCAGACCCTTGTTGTGTGGCTCGCAGACCTTTGTTGTGTTGCTTGCAGACCCTTGTTGTGTGGCTCGCAGACCCTTGTGTGGCTCACAGACCCTTGTTGTGTGGCTCACAGACCCTTGTTGTGTGGCTCACAGACCCTTGTTGTGTGGCTCGCAGACCCTTGTTGTGTTGCTTGCAGACCCTTGTTGTGTGGCTCGCAGATCCTTGTTGTGTGGCTCGCAGACCTTTGTTGTGTTGCTTGCAGACCCTTGTTGTGTGGCTCGCAGATCCTTGTTGTGTGGCTCGTAGACCCTTGTGTGGCTCACAGAACCTTCTTGTGTGGCTCGCAGACCCTTGTTGTGTAGCTCGCAGACCCTTGTTGTGTAGCTCGCAGACCCTTATTGTGGGGCTCGCAGACCCTTATTGTGTGGCTCGCAGACCCTTATTGTGTGGCTCGCAGACCCTTATTGTGTGGCTCGCAGACCCTTATTGTGTGGCTCGCAGACCCTTATTGTGTGGCTCGCAGACCCTTATTGTGTGGCTCGCAGACCCTTGTTGTGTGGCTCGCAGACCTGTGTGTGGCTCACAGACCCTTGTTGTGTGGCTCGCAGACCCTTGTGTGGCTCACAGACCCTTGTGGTGTACCTCGCAGACCCTTTTTGTGTGGCTCGCAGACCCTTTTTGTGTGGCTCGCAGACCCTTTTTGCGTGGCTCGCAGACCCTTGTAATGTGGCTCGCAGACCCTTGTTATGTGGCTCGCAGACCCTTGTTATGTGGCTCGCAGACCCTTGTTTTGTAGCTCGCAGACCATTGTTGCGTAGCTCGCAGACCCTTGTTGTGTGGCTCACAGACCCTTGTTGTGTGGCTTGCAGACCCTTGTGTGGCTCGCAGACCCTTGTTGTGTGGCTCACAGACCCTTGTTGTGGAGCTTGCCGACCCTTGTTGTGGCGCTTGCAGACCTTTGTTGTGTGGCTCGCAGACTCTTGTGTAGCTCGCAGACCCCTTGTGTGGCTCACAGACCCTTGTTGTGTGGCTCACAGGCTGTATGATGAATGAAAACACTTGTGGGCACTGTTGAGGCTGGAGAGGTACATGGCTCCCTGGGTTAGGCATTGCAGTGCCATGCAGGGGTTAATGTAGATTCAACACGTGGAGAAATATTACCTATTTTTCCAGCATCCAGTGCCATACTCCTTTCCCCACCTTCCCGATAAGTGAGGAGGACGGAAGCTGGAAATTAGAAGCCAGCATGGCTGCCCATATCACATTGTGGCTGGGGAGTAGATATTTTATAGGCAGATATGATCTCTTTATTATTTTTTGGGGTACTACAGAGGCCCATATTCATTAAACCATTGTGTTTCATACCTTCAAGTCCTTCACTGTATTTTGAATTCTGTTCAGTATCTCCTTGTTCTATAAGTGTTATATAACATTTATGATCTATTAACGTCAAAAGTGTCTCCCGATCATCCCTGACTGCTACAAGTGGCTCTCATATTATAAAAGGTTGGAGAGCCCTGCTCAAATAGGTTTATTCCATACCACGTAAGGGACTGGTATCTTCAAATTAAGAAAAAAAAGATATCCCCCATAACACCCCATATATGCCCCATAACACAAGCAGATATTTTTGGGGAAAAATCTACTAAATGTTTTTGCCCCTTCTTGTGTAGAGTAAAGAAACCCCATCACATTACATCTAAAGGTTGAACTTACTCTATTGAATAATTTGCAGGACCCCCATAGTTGAGACCTTAAGTCACCTTCAGTGACATAGTCCAGATCCTTTACGAACTCTGACCAAAACCTTTGAAAAGTCAGTGGGGACGCACTGCTGAGGAGTAGGTATTTTATAGACAGATAAGATGTATTTTTGGGGTACTACAGTTCTATAACAGTTATGATCTATTAACGTCAACAGTGGCTCACGATCATCCCTCACTGCTAACAGTGGCTCTCATATTATAAAAGGTTGGAGATCCCTGCTCTATAACTATTAGAATGTTTGTAAACCTATTGGTTTCTTCTTTTACATTTAATCTCTGAGCTTGGTGAAGTTTAATACAGAGCAGGTATAAAGTCATTGAGGTTGTTCACCCCCTTTGGGATCTTTACTATGCTTACCCCCCTCTGAAGCCCAATGTGCCACCATTGAGATGTTCTCCCTTCTCGTATGAAGCTGTTTTCTTCCCTTACATTTAATCGGAGTTGGGTGATGTCCATAACCCAAAGCACATATAACGTCTTTGCATTTTCATTGACCTTTGCCTGATGACTTCACCATTGCCAAAGTAAATCAAATAAGGGATCTAAATAAAAAAATACCTTATCTATATAAAATGAATGATTAACTTGAGTAACATGTAAAGTATGGCACGGGGTTGTACAATAAGAGTGCCCGGAGTCGCCAACTAAAAGCAATGCCTTTATGATTGGGTTAGGAGGGGCTGTTAACGCCTTTAATGCTTTTTTAGTAGCTCTTGAGATTATTTTGCTCTCATTTGTTACCACGGTTAAATACATGTCTCCCATTTAATAGTTTTTCCCTTCTTTGATCAAAGTTGTTTTCCTTCCTTTACATTTAATCTAAGGTGGCATCTACAACACAGGGTGTGCCTAATGTTCCTGCTCTTTTTCAAGCCTTATCTTAAACAATTTACAATTTTTTAGCGAAATCAAAGCCCAGGGCGGTGCAGAAGAGGCTGTAGGCCATGTGGGGCATATAGGCTGGCAGCCTTCAAAAAAGCATTGGAGAAGGTCAAAACCTCCCCCAAACCTTACCAATCTGCTGCCCCCTCACCACCAATTGCACGCCCATCTGATGTGACTACGTCATTCGGCAGACGGCTCTCATTAACACATATGGGGAGCAGAATGGGGTGAAAGCACATGCACCACGCCAGGGATGCGGCAGCTTGCACTCCTCATTCAAAACAAGAGCCACGTGTTGAATTTCGTAGTCACAGCTGAACGGCTCTCACTGGATGAAAGCTCGTGCGTGTGGCGTTTGAGTGAGGAAAGGTGAGTTTTTATGGGCAAACAAAGAAACATAGAAGGGTGATGGCAGATGGAGACCATACGGTCCATCTTGTCTGCCCTTATGTATATACTGTATGTTCTCTGTATCTTATGTGTATACTGTATGTTTATCTTAAGATAGATGGAGGCTTATCCCAGACATGCGACTGTTGATTTTTCAACTAATTAACTAATATTTTCCAAGTATACAGCACGTCCTGTTCAAATAATTCCTTACACTTGGGTTATTCCGCCACAAGGTGACGCAGTGGACTGCAGAAAAACTTGTGGCCACTCCCGGCCCCATAAATAGCCAGGAACCTCCCACCTTGCGGTGCTGCGACGCGGTCTGGCTGTGTTTTACTTCTCGGGGCGATCTGTCCGCTTGGTCCGTGAGTCCCTTACGTTGTTTTTATATTGCCTTACTCTGTATGCGCTGGGGATGTTTACTTTGTACTTATTATGTCTTGCAGGCGGGTCACCTTTGACTGTGGTTCTCCCGGCCCTGCCCCTTACCAATCTCCCACCTTTCCTAGCGGGCTTTGGGGGGCATCCCAAAAAGGGTGGCTATTGTTAGCTGTGTCCCTGTACTGGCCGTTACGCCTGTATTTAAATCACCATATGGATGCTTCCGGGGACAATGTGCTTGGGGTTCCTTCGGGACAAGCCCAGCTGTATGTTGCGTGTGGGGTATCCCCTGTTAGTGACGGTGTCAGGGTGTGTTTGACCTGCGCCCAACATGTACTTGCGCTGCAGCCTGGGTCGTCTGCTACGGGTCCCGGTGCTGCGCCCCTTTATGCTTCGCCTACCCCCCCACGCTTGCATCAGTATGACTTGGCTTGTCAGGGTGTGTTTGACCTGCGCCCAACATGTGCTTGCGCTGCAGCCTGGGTCGTCTGCTACGGGTCCCGGTGCTGCGCCCCTTTCTGCTTCGCCTACCCCCCCACGCTTGCATCAGTATGACTTGGCTTCACGGGTGGCCAGCATTGAAAAGCATATTGCTGGGTCAGCCCCCCGTAAGGCTTCTGTTAAGAAGCGACATTTATCTCCCGCTGCTTCCCTCTTTCCTGTGGAGGATGAGGGACTTTACTCATTTTCTGGCCTTTACCTCCTCGAGGAGGGGGAATTATTCTCTGATTCAGAATCCTCTGAGGAACAGTCTAAGATATATGGTGGCACCGGGTCTCCCTTTGGAGAAGACCCATGGTCCTCAGATGACACTGACAGGTTATTGTCTCACATTTTTGAAGTGCCTTGTATTTCCCCTCCTACCGTGGCTCCGCAGCAGCAGGGTGAGCTTTTCCATTCTGTTAAACCACGCTTGGAGTTCCCTGAGCAGAATCACTTTAATAATCTGGTGCTCAAAGAGTGGGAACGGCCTAGTAAGCTACCTTGGGTGCCCAAGAGTTGGGACAGGAGGTATCCTTTTCCCGCTGATGTGATTAAGCGTTGGTCATGCCCTCCCGAGGTGGAGGCGCCCGTTCTAGGGTTGTCAAATACATCAGTCATGCATTCAGCTGACACTACTACCCTGCGGGATGGTGAGGACAGGTGCATGGACCAGCTGTCCTGTCATGCCTTTGCCTGTGTGGGGACTGCACTGCGCCAGGTTTGTGCCTCTTCCATAACGGCTATTGCTATTAAAAGGCTGCTTAAGTGTCTCTTAGATGGGGCTTGTGATGACGCGGGAGGTGAGGATTATAGATCTCTCCTACTTTGCTATGAATTTGTTGCATATATTCTTTCGGGGGACCGGTGCTTCTCTCCCCTTCTTCCGCGCTTCCAGGGCTGGTCAAGGAGTTTCCTTTGCTGGGGCACGCAGAGACTCTTGGGGCAGGGGTAGAGGACGAGGCCATCCCGGGCTCTCATGAGGTCCCAAACCTAAATCCTCCCCCAAGCCCCCTCAGGCATGAGAAGGTGCCCTCACCCATCCGGGTGGGGGGACGGCTTTGGCTCTTTGCTCACGTCTGAAGGCTACGTGTGGCAGACAGATGGATTCAGGCGGTGGTGTCCTCTGGATACAAGATAGAGTTTGCAGCCTGGCTGCCCCCAAGATTTATCAGATCCCGGATGGCCCAAAATCCCCTGTCAGCTCAGGGCTTGTGGCTTGTGGTCCGAAACCTTCTGGAGTTGGGGGCCATCTGTCCAGTGCCTCTCAGGGAAAGGGGCAGAGGCTTCTACTCCAAACTATTCACGGTTCCCAAAAAGGATGGGTCCCTCAGCCCATCCTGGATTTAAAGCACTTCAACAAGTTTGTCAGATTCAAGCATTTTCGCATGGAGACCCTACGCTCAGCAGTCAATACTCTGCGCCCGGGCGACTTCATGACATCCGTAGACATCAAGGACGCTTACCTTCATGTACCAATCTTCCCAGGTCATTAGAAATTTCTCAGGTTCGCTCTGGAGGATCAGCACTATCAATTTGTGGCCTTACCCTTTGGTATCACCTCGGCTCCCAGGGTATTCACCAAGGTGCCGGCAGGCGTGGTGGCTCTGTTGAGATCTCAGGGCATTCGCATCCTTCCTTATTTGGACGACATTCTGATCTCGTCTCAGTCCTTCCATCAGGCAGAACTGGATACCCAGATGGTGGTGTCCACACTAGAGTCCTTCGGCTGGGTGATCAACCATCCCAAGTCTTTTCTGTCCCCGTCACTGGTGAGGTCCTTTTTGGGCATGACTCTGGATACATCTCAGGTCAAGGTTTTTCTCCCTCAACAGAAGGTGGAGAGTCTTCAAGCTCAGGCCAAGTTTCTTCTTTCTTGTCCTCATCCCTCCATCCGGCAGGGGATGCAACTGGTGGGCTTGATGGTGTCTTGCTTCGAGGCGGTACCCTATGCTCAGTTTCACATGAGACCTCTGCAGCTGCACCTCTTATCAGTGTGGGATCGGGACCCTGTGTCCCTGGATCAGGTGTTTGCTCTGTGGCAGACGGTCCCTCTCGTGGTGGCTGGACTCAAGGAACCTCTTGGTGGGCAGAACCTTTCTGTCCCCTTGCTGGGAGACTGTCACCACAGATGCCAGTCTGACAGGTTGGGTGGCTTCTGGAAGTCCTTGAAATTCCAGGGTCAGTGGGGCCCCCAGGAGGCCCATACTCCTATCAATATTCTGTAACTGAGGGCGGTAAGGTTGGTTCTCGCCCAATTGACCCCACACCTTCGGGGTCGGGCTGTTCAGATCCGCTCGGACAACCAGACGGCGGTTGCCTACATCAATCATCAAGGAGGGACCCGGAGCAAGAGCGCCCTCAAGGAAGTGTCTCTGATACTGTCATGGGCGGAGAAGAATATTCCCTGCATCTCGGCAGTGTACATCCCGGGGGTGGAAAATCTGGAGGCGGACTCCCTTAGCAGGGGGACTTCTCGTCTGGGAGAGTGGTCCCTCAGCAGCAGGGTGTTTCGCTTCCTGTGCCTCCGCTTGGGTCAGCCGGATGTGGATCTGTTTGCATCCCGTCACAATCACAAGCTTCCAGTTTTTGTCTCTGTCCCAGGACCCTCTAGCCTTAGCCATGGATGCACTAACGATGTCTTGGAAGAGCTTTCGGCTCCTCTATGTGTTCCCTCCTTTTCCTCTGCTGGGAAGGGTGCTGCGCAAGATAGCCCAGGAAGGGGTGCCAGCCATTGTGGTTGCCCCCTGTTGGCCAAGAAGGGTGTGGTTCGCAGACATCGTGCAGTTGGCAGTAGATCAATACGTCCTGCCCAAGGTTCCAGACCTGCTCACTCAGGGGCAGCTACGCCATCCCAATTTACAAACTCTGGCTTTATTGGCCTGGCTGCTGAGACCTCCATCTTGATGGAAAAGGGGCTGCCTGCCTCTGTTGTTACTACCATGATTCGGGCTACGAACAAGTTCTTGTCCTTTATTTACTATACTATGTCATGCTTACATTGCCTGGTGTGAGTCTAAGTCTCTTCCCTGTCGGGTGTTTTCTATTCCCAGGATCCTGGAATTCTTGCAGCATGGCTTGGATTTGGGCCTTCAACTTAGTACTCTCAAGGAACATGTTTCAGCCTTGGCTATTTTATTCCAAAGATCTTTTGCCAACCACCGTTTGGTTAAGACTTTTTTCCAGGGGGTTACTCACGTGCGCCCGCCACGTAAGCCTATGTTACCAGTCTGGGATTTGAATTTGGTTTTATCTGCCTTGCAGGGTCCTCCTTTTGAGCCTCTACATGAGGCTGCTTTGCCTATTTTGACTCTTAAGGTAGCCTTTTTGGTGGCTATCACTTCTCTTAGGCGTGTTTTTGAGTTGGCGGCGCTTTCCATTAAACCTCCTTACTTTGAGCGACACCAGGACAAGGTGGTGTTTCGCTATAAGCCAGATTTCCTGTCTAAGGTAGTGTCTGCATTTCATCTCAGTCAAGACATTGTTTTGCCTTCATTGTGCCCTAATCCTGCTAATTCCAAGGAGCGGACTCTGCATTCCCTGGATCTGGTCAGGGTTCTGAAGTTTTATTTGGTAGCTACTGAGTCATTCAGGAAGACTGATGCTCTTTTTGTTCTCACTTCTGGACCTAGGAAAAGTTTTCCTCCGGCTAAGTCCACTATCAGCAAGTGGGTCCGTCAGGCGGTGGTGCAAGCCTATTCTGCTAAGGGGAAGGAACCTCCCTTCTGCCGTACTGCTCATTCCACTCGTGGTATTTGGTGCCTCTTGGGCTTTTCAGCACCAGGCTTCTGTTGAACAAGTTTGTAAGGCCGCTAATTGGTCTTCTGTTCATACTTTTTCTAAGTTTTACAAGGTTGATGTTAGGGCCTCAGCTGATGCTGCTTTTGGCCGCAAAGTTCTTCAGGCTGCAGTGGTTTAAACTGCCCGCCGTTGCCTTTTGGGGACTCCACCCTACCTTACGGACACTGCTTTTGCATGTCCCAAGTGTAAGGAATTATTGGAACAGGACGTGCTGTATACTTGGAAAAATACAATTCTGTGAGTACTCACCTGTAGAATTGATTTTATAGTATACAGCACGTCCTGTTCCACCCCTCCCTTGTTGTAATTTTTCTTGGTTACCTCTGTATGGTGATTTTTTTTATTCTCCCGGCTTCTTGGGAATTCTTCTGGAAATTGGTGGGAGATTCCTGGCTATTTATGGGGCCGGGAGTGGCCACAAGTCTTTCTGCAGTCCACTGCGCCACCTTGTGGCGGAATAACCCAAGTGTAAGGAATTATTGCAACAGGACGTGCTGTATACTATAAAATCAATTCTACAGGTGAGTACTCACAAAATTGTATTTTTCTAACTGTGCTTATGATCTTCCCTCTGACTAGCTTCAGGTTGTGCCCCCTTGTTCTGTCATTAAGTTTCTTCTTAAAAACACTTCCCTCCTCAACCTTATTCTCTCCTGTCACATATATAAAGGTCTCCATCATGTCCCCTCTCTCCCTTCTTTCCTCCAGACTGTACAGATTAAGTTCTTTAAGTCTCTCCTGAAGTTTTAAGTTTAAGTCCTTCCACCATTTTTGTTGCCGGCCTTTGGACCCGTTCTATTTGAATAATGTCTTTTTGCAGGGGAGTTCTCCAGAACTGCACACAGTATTCTAGCTGTGGCCTCACCAGGGCTCTATACAGCGGCATCACAACCTCCCTCTTCCTACTGGTGATGCCTCGAGCTATGCAGCCGAGCATCCTGCTTGCTTTTCCCACTACCTGGCTACACTGTCCAATCATCTTGCAGCTTTCAGTAATCCTTATCCCTAAATCTCTTTCCTTTGAGGTCCTGGCTAACACAGCGCTGCCCATACGGTACTCAATGCAAACTGATTGGGGGTTGACACAGCGGGATAGGGAAATCTTTCAGATTTCAGACTGGCTGCTGGTTGGTTTTGTTCCATTTTATTACCTTTGTTGGGACATTTCACCTTCTTTAATGCATCTATCCCTTTCATTGCCACCATTGAGATCTTTGACACCCTCCAGGGCCAGCTTTCCCGGCTCCTGGAGTGAAGCTGTGTTCCTCCCTTATAATAAATCGAAGTTGGGTGATGTCCATAACACAAAGCGCATATAACGTCTCTGCATTTTCTCCGACCTTTGCTCAATGGCTCCAATATTGCCAAGGTAAATCAAGTGATCTAAATTAAAAAAAAAAAAAAAAAAACTTTAATTATAAAATGAATCATTAACTAGTTGGGGTATCAAAGTAGAAATGTATTTTCCAGAAAGTCCCTTCTGTGTTGCCGGGACAGGTAGGCAAAGTTCGGGTCGCCAAGATGTAGTGCAACACGATATTTGATTTGAAGGTAACATTTCTAAAGCCAAATAGTAACAGAAGATTGCAGGATGTGAAAACTGCTTCTCATACAACACACAGTTTCTAACATAGGAAAAAAAGAATATTCACTTTCAAAAATTCCATCAAAAGTGAACTTACTCTTTAACCAGACCTTCACCCTAAATAAGAGTCTATCTTGTACGTTTCCCCCACCCTGTACATACAGATTGCCCACATTAATCCGGACCCTCTCCCTGAATAAAAAACGTATCTTGTATGTTTCCCCCACTCTGTACATACAGATTGCCCACATTAATCCGGACCTTTACCCTGAATAAGAGCCTATATTGTATGTTTCCCCCACTCTGTACATACAGATTGGCCGCATCAAAAATCATCCTACCTGCGCCTATTGCATTTTTTTAGCCTTTTAACATCCAAGATGTCAGCCTGTGGAGTCGCAGGTTGTGTGCAGACAGAAAGTGTCTTCTGACTGTGCCGCTCTGCATTCTGGGATTGATGTCCTTTTCCTGACCCCAGCTCTGCTCTGTCTGTGCAAAGCACAGCTATAACCCCCCCCCCCCTGCACTTTTCACTCATCTCTTCTCCTCAATATGTTATGCTTCTGAGGAAAGATGGCAGCACCTGTGTCCTAGAGTCCTGAACAGAGTTGAAGCCCAGTGGGGGAAAGAATAATAAGTAAGCGACTAAAAACGTAAAATACATTAACTTAAGATGCTGGGGAATAATTTTTTGAGGGTTTGGTCTTTTCATTAAATGATACTGAAGGTCCTGTTTAAACCAGTTTGTGGGTGATGGGCATGGTAGGGCTGTGGTTTAGGTTTGTGGCTTACTTATGGGTAGTGTTGGGCGAACTCGAACCGCAAAGTTCGGGTTCGTCACAAACGTTACCAGTTCGGGTTCCCAAACCCGAACACGGACTAAAACCAGAAGCCAGAAGTCCGTGTTCGAGTTTAGTGTCCCGGTCGAACACAGAAAAGCTGAGCATCCATCAACAAGCTTCACCTAAAGGGTGCAGCAGCAGGAAGTGCTGCTGTACAACTTACCTGAGCCCCGATCCGGGCCCTGGTCAGTGACAGTGTTCTTGTTAAATGGTCTAGGCCAGGACTACAGAAAGCTGAGATATGTCTCCCCAAGTTGCAGGTTCATTGGTACTGGCAGTGTTCGCCTTGTATGAAAGACATACAAGTGGTTTACCTTTGTTTTCTCTCATTGAGCGTCTTGGTTCTGTGTGTGGGCTTGCTTGTGTCTGCTCTTCAGTACTGGTAGGTTCTGCGCTCATTTTAACTGTTTGTTCGGAAGTTACAGATGATGGCTGATAGGTGCCAGTTTTCTCCTCTGTTTTTACTTCCTCTGTTGTCATCACATTGTCTCTCAGATCTTAAACAAACATTGTGCTGTTACTAATGGTAACCTTGTTTTCGGATTTAGGATTCTGTAACCTTTAACATTGTCACTATATCCAACAAAGATGAATTCAAATGCTCTGTTTTGGTGCGTTTTTCCTCTGGAACACAGTTCCTGCCACAGTTCATATGAGCTTTTTTCCACTCTTTCCAAAAGAGTCTGTTCTGCAAATAAGTGGCTGTCATTGCTGCCTCACCCCAGTATTTTTGTGGTAGTCCAGAGTCTGTCAGCATACATCTGATCATTTTTAGAGTTCTGTTCTTTCTTTCAGCGACCCCATTTTGCTAGCGTGTGAATGGCACTGTCTTTTGATGCTCTGTCCCATTTTGCTTTAAGTATCCTTGTACTTTGTCTCCTGTGATTTCGCCTGCATTATCACTCCTAAGTAAGAGAGGTGTCCTCTGAAATGTGTTACTTGCCTTTGCTACATAGTCCTGTAATTTGTCAAGAACGTCACTCTTTTGTTGCATTAGCTAAGTGACTGTGTATCTTGAATAGTCATCTATGAAAGTCACTATGTACCTGTTGCCTCCAGGTGTAGGTGGGTTTAGGGGGGCACATACATCACTGTGAACTAGTGGTCTTTAAGCTCTATTCTGACTGACTTTAGGAAATGTTGCTCTTGTAGCTTTGGATTTCATGCAACATTCACATTTAACAGTAACTGGACAAGGGGATACTATGTGCATAGTCTCACCTTTTCCTTCACTGTGTTTAAGTGATATAGATGGTTATCCAGCTTGGCACTCGCTATGGTCTGCTTGCCGCCCAAGATAGAAAACTTGTCACTTCAGATTTTTTTGGAGTCTTTTGACTGTTAGACACTTCACAGATAAGAGTCCTCCTTCAAGATCAGGAACATAAAGAACATCCTTCACTGGTATGGTGTCCCGCATCATTTGGGCATGCAAGGGTTCCATGCCCATATCCCTCTGCATGTATTTTACTTCCATCTGCAAGGTAAAAGGTAAAAGCCTCTCTGTTATTTAGATCAAGTTCTGTGAAAGCTCCTACCACTTTTCATGTGAGTGTTTGCTCCAGAGTCAATGCATCAGCCTTGAAATATATAATTGCCTGTCCCTTTAAATGTGACATTCCAATGCCCTTTACATGGATCAGAGATTGTGGCTTTGACTTTCGGTTTAAAAAAAGAGACCGCTGTCTCATTTGCTCTGCTTTACTTATAGTACAGTCTCACTTTATATGTCCCTGTTTGTGGCATCTAAACACACTCTGGTTACCGTCTTGTGTATCTTTGTGTCTGTAGCTTTAAGAGTGGTTCTGGTGTCAGTTTCTGTGGAGTCATAGTCAAGCTCCTTTCTTCGCTGATACTCATCTATGAGCCAAGTCTTTACAAATGCTAGTGTCAGATCTGCGCCAGGCCTTGTCTCCAGCGCATTGATCAGAGCAGTATATATATAGGGTAATCCGCACAACAAAATGGCGGCGGTGTGACTGTCTGTTATACTCTCACCTTCTGATCTGAGTTGTGCGTTCACTTTCAGAATGACATTTATATGCTCCTGCATGTCCTGCTCTCTGCTAAGCCTCATTTTGTAAAGTTTCCTCAGCAGAAATAACTTGCTGTTTAAGCAGTCTTTTCAGCAAGCACTTGGTTGGCTGAGCGGCAGGGCCGGCATCAGCACCCGGCAAGGCGGGGCAGCTGCCGGGGGCCCCCGCCCTCTGGAGGGCCCACTGACAAGGCCGGCCTTTGGGGTGTGCAACGGTGGACTGGGAGGGCACCGCCACAGCTGGTGCTCACATCTCCTCAAATGGCAAAGTTCCACACAACAGAGCATCTTGATTTAGATTCCAGGGGAGGAAGTGCTGGGTTTTGTTCTGCTTTTAAGTTGCCCACCCCAGCTGATTTCCTATCCTTGGAGCATCCCAATCTGTGATACCCTACTGTGTGAAACCCCCTGGGATCGCTGGCATCCCCACTATGCAAGCAATTCCACTCCTGAGTTTTGCTCTGCTTTACAGGGGCATCTCAGTTTGGGATGCCCCTGTTTGTGAAAGAACCCCCCTGGTTTGGCCGTTAACTCAAACTGGCGATCCTTACAGTACATTCACCAGTTCCAGGAAAGTAATGGACAAAAGGGGGGAGGGGGGTCACACACAGGGGCATCCAAAATCAGGAGAACCTAGATTCATTTAGACTCCGAGGTCAGCTTTAAAGGGGTTTGGTGCGCTTCAAAGTAGACCAAAACTAGAGTTTTGGTCCAAATAGCATGATCCTTAGGGGGCATCCAGATTTGGGACGTCCCTCGGTGATGTGATGCGACTCTTCACCACAAAGAGGCCTACTGAGACCATGCCGCCCAAGGGCCCACATAAACCTGGAGCCATCCCTGCTGAGCGGGCTGCTCAGCCAATCAGCGTGCTCATCCTCGCCTGCGCATTGTCAGCGTCATGAAGGTGGGTAAATGGGGCGACCTGGGGAGAATACACAATTTGGGATGCTGCCGCATTGAGGACCAACACCCCAAAAATGTAAAAATTGGGCGTTTTGTTCTTCTTAAAAGAATATTCTGATATCCTGCACAGGGGATCACTTACCCTAAGGCGGTTCCTGGTCACGTGTCCTGGTCTTGTCTGGCCCCCGGCAAAGCGTAAGCACCGAGAACAAGACCGCCGCCAGCCAGACACGCTCGATGTTGCTGAAGGAGAAAGGTGACAGGTAAGGATTATGGGGTTTGTAGGGGGTTGAGAAAATGGGGACCCCAGCATTTGGAATTCCCCCAGAACTGGAGCAACACCCATTTTGTTGTAAAATGGTCCAATTTAAGTGCCATGTCTGGGAGGGGTCCAGACCCTTGGCCACCTCCTTGGGTGCTCCCTCATTGGTAACCCCTTGATATAAGCTAAGGATGATCTTGTCCGTTTCGCCACACGTCCGGTGAAGATTTTTTTTTAAATCCCCTGTAAACTCTATACCTTCCAACTTTTTAGGCTGGGAAAGAGGGACAATCGTTAAATTAAGCCACACCCCATCATAGAGGGATGGACGAAACCACACCCCCTCATTGAGGGATGGATGAGGTCACGTCCCTTCAATGATTGATGGATAGGAGATAGGATGTAACAGTTACAACAATAGAAACACTTTGAATAGGCAAATGAATCATTTATTGCTGCAGATCTGCATGATACACCTCAAAGAGGAACAAATGAGAACAAAGAGGGACAGGGGGACATGGACTCAAAAGAGGGACAGTCCCACTAAATCAGGGACACTTGGGAGGTATGGGGAGGTAGGTCCAGAAACATATCAAAAGTAAAGATGCAGAAACCTATGAGGGTCAGGTGCTGAGTTAATTCAGACCCGTGGTGTCGTGATGTGATTTTTACTGGAAGCCAAAGCAGAAAAGAGCTCAGTGAGATGAGTCATAACAGAAAAGACGCCACTTACCGTATAGGTCAACATCTCTTGACATACATCACTCGGCTTTATTTATCACAAGTGAATGGGATGTCGACCTAAGAGTGGAATTCTCTTTGCTACCACTCACCTTCTTGAGCTTCTTTGCAGTAGCTGTGCCTTTTATTGGGAATTAAGGTACCTACCCCACAACTAGGGCCGGCCTTAGGGTAAGTGACGTCCTGTGCAAGATTTCAGGATGGCACCCCCTAGAGAGACAGAAACACACACACACACACACACATACATATACACAAACACATACATACATAAACACACCCACACACACACACACATACATATACACAAACATATACATACATATACATAAACACACACACACACACACACACACATACATATACACAAACACATACATACATAAACACACCCACACACACACACACACACATACATATACACAAACACATACATACATATACATAAACACACACACACACACACACACACACACACATACATATACACAAACATATACATACATATACATAAACACACACACACATACATATACATATACACAAACACATACATACATAAACACACACACACACACACACACACACACACACACACATACATATACACAAACATATACATACATATACATAAACACACACACACACACACACACACACACACACACACATACATATACACAAACACATACATACATATACATAAACACACACACACACACACACACACACACACACACATACATATACACAAAAACATACATACATATACATAAACACACACACACACACACACACACACACACACACACACACACAATGGAAAGTGAGCTACAGAGCAAACATAGAAAAGAGGGAGGAAAAAAAATAGAGGGAATGCAGAAACACACAGACGGAAGGTAGACATGAGAGAAATAAGAGGATATGTGGAAAAGAGATCCAGAGAAGAAGAAAGGGAAAAAGAGAATGAATGACAGAATAAGAAGAGTGTAGAAAAACAAAAGAGTGGAGGAGAGACGAAAAGTGAGAGCGTTAAATAGGCTAGAGAGAGAGAGCGGAGAAAGGAAACCAAAAGAGAGAGATGAAAAACATACAAAAGCGAGAAAGAAGGAAAGAGAGAGAGAGAGAGGGAAGGAATGAAAAATAGAGAAAGAAAGAAAGAGGGAGATAGAATGAGAGAAAGAAAGAGAATAAAAGCGAGAGAGAAAGAAAGAGAAAGAAAGGGTGACTGAGAAAGAAAGAATGAAAGGATAAGAAAGAGAGTTGGAAGAAAAGAAAATGAGAAAACGAGCTAGAGAGAACAAAAAAGAAGAGAGAAATAAGGAAAGAGCCTGAGGGAAAAAGAAAAAAAAGAGAAAAAGAAGGAAAGGAAGAAAGAAGAAAAGAATGAAGGAAGAAAGGAAGAGAGAGAGGAAGAAAGAAAAATAAATATACTGAAAAAGAGGGATGGAAGGAAGTATATAATAATAGTATCACTAAGCTATTTTGCCTCGTGCAGCTCACACACTGAAGGAATCGAATATCTGTGCTGAGCTCTGAGCGCCTGTCGGAGGGCTAGCCTTCTTTTTGGCTGCTATTACTATTATGTATATATTATTATGTCTGCTGGGCTCGGGCTCCGCTAACCAATGCTGGACCGGACAAATAAATCTGGGCCAAAGTGGATACGTTCACGGCTGTAAATTAAGGTAGAATAATAGACGTGTCCCTCTGGAATGAGACAGAACCGCCATTGGATCCTCCAAGCAAGGAAAGTCAGACTCACTACCACAGAACACAATGGGAAGGTCATGAATCATATTATTACGTCTACAGGATACTGGAGTTTTGTTCAACCAAAATTCATTCATTTATTAACTTGTAACCAGTCCGACACACACAAGGCCAATTTTGTTGGGAGTGTCGAACCATCCAGACCCCATTCTATAGGACTCCGTGCTTACATATGTGTTGTTAGTAAACAGTTCACATTTCAGGTCCTGCACCACTCTTCATCTCATGGGCTGAACATCTGCACGCCTCTTTGGTGGCTTTGGATTTCCCACCATCTCTATCTCCAACTAGAGGTGCCAAGCAGGCACCAACAAGGCATTTCCAGATCCTGCCCTCTTGATGCCTGGGGCAAGAGCCAAATAACGTTGCCCCATTACCAAACCACGTCTTTAGAGTAAAGCAAAATTGCCTGGTAAGGGGCACTACTGATATGATCTAAAGGCTTTAATCAAATCCTGCTTGGGTGCTCCCTGAATTCCACAACATATGTTTATTGAACCACAAAAAGAAAAACTGTTGGAATTCATGAAGATGGGCACACCAGCAAAGGTATTACAAAAATAGTAATATTTATTAATGGCATATAAAATTAAAAACATACAAAGGGCAAGACAAGGGTAATATACAAAGGGCAAGACAAGTTGCCAACTGTGCTATTATTCATAATAATATTACCAGGAGACCATGTGTTTTTATTCTCCCTTGTCTTGCCCTTTGTATGTTTTTAATTTTATATGCCATTAATAAATATTACTATTTTTCTAATACCTTTGCTGGTGTGCCCATCTTCATGAATTCCAACAGTTTTTCTTTTTGTGGTTCAATAAACATTTAGAGTAAAGCAAGTAGAAGACCTTATGGCCGGTGGTCTCCCTCTTTTTGGGATAAATTCAAGGGCTAGGAAGTCCTTTTCAAGGCACGGTAGGTGTGCTTACTTACATCCCTCTTGTTAGGAAACATTTCTCACTTTAATCTGTTGGGTCCTGCACCACTGTCCCGCTCATGGGTCTCATTCCAGACTGCTCATTGGCTGGACATGTGCATGCGTCTTTGTTGGATTTGTACTTCCCACCATCTCTATCTCCAGCTGGAGGTGCCAAGCTGTATAGTGCAGCCGATGAGGCACTTTCAGATCCTGCCCTCTTGACCTGTGGTTGGAGCAAGAGCCAAATAATGCTGCTACAGTCCCAAACCACCTCACCTACCATGTCGTTAGAGAGAAGCAAGAAGAGCAATCTAGAACAGTGGTTCTCAATCTTTTAAGTACCTCTTAGAGACATTATGAGTGCCTCCAAAAAGGGGATCAATTATAAATTTGACCAAAATAAGTAGGCCACAGGCCTCATAGAAATTTGAAAGCAAAAAGGAATAAAGTTTAACTGGTAAAATAATATAATAGACCCATCAGACCCCTGTTGCTGGTGCACCCCAAACATCCTCACAGATTTCGTGCAGGGATGCCAAGCCACACAATTTTTTAAGGGTCTGACCAGCTGATCTCACCCAGGATTTTAAACCCGTCCCCTGTCATCGAGAGGAGGCTGCTACTCAGGGGTTAACAGCAACAGAGACTACAAGCAGCCCGAAAGCTCTTACGGCACCAGCCTGCAAATAACAAAAAGAGCATAATGGCACACCTGTCCCAGCTCTGCTGCCCGACCAACCCTCCTGGCTCCGACCAACCCTCCTGGCTCCGACCAACCCTCCCGACTCCGACCAACCGTACTGGCCTCCGACCAACCATCCCGGCTCTGTCCAACCGTCCCGGCTCTGACCAACCGTCCCGGCTCTGACCAACCGCGTCCCGGCTCTGACCAACCGCCCTGGCTCGACCAACCCTCCTGGCTCCGACCAACCCTCCCGGCTCCAACCAACCGCCCCAGCTCCAACCAACCCTCCTGGCTCCGACCAACCCTCCCAGTTCCAACCAACCCTCCTGGCTCCAACCATTGTAACCCCCTGAAAGCATCCCATCAGGTTCCCCACAACATCACTTGGTCACAATGGCATTACGTTTGGCATCCCCGCCACCTCCTTCGACTTGCTGGGCCCGCCCACCTCGCTCTTACCAACCCTACCAGCTCTGACCAACCCTCCTGGCTCTGACCAACCCTTCCAGTTCCGACCAGCCCTCCCGGCTCCGACCATTATAACCCGCTCAAGGCATCCCATCAGGTTCCCCACAGTGTCACTGGGTCACAATGGCGTCACGTTCGGCATCCTCGCCACCCCCTTCGACCGCCAGGTTGCTGGGCCAGCCCACCTCACTCTGACCAACCCTCCCAGCTCTGACCAACCCTCCAAATTCCGACCAACCCTCCCGGCTCTGATTAACCCTCCTGACCAACCCTCCTGGTTCCGACCAACCCTCCCGGCGCCGACCATTGTAACCCCCTGAAAGCATCCCATCAGGTTCCCCACAGCATCACTGGGTCACAGGTTGCTGGGCCAGCCCACCTCACTCTGCCCAACCCTCCTGGTTCTGACCAACTCTCCTGGCTTTGACCAACTCTCCTGACTCCGACCAACCTTCCCGGCCCGACAAACCCTCCCGGCTTCAGCCAACACTCCTGACTCCAACCATTGTAACCCCCTGAAAGCATCCCATCAGGTTACAGCGTCACTGGGTCACAATGGCGTCACGTTTGGTATCCTCGCCACCCTCTTTGACCACCAGGTTGCTGGGCCAGCCCACCTCACTCTCCTTAACCAAGCCCCTAAACCATGCCCCCGTCACACCTATCACCCTATAAAAAGTGTATAAGGTTGGCATCTCTGCCCCTGGGGTATGTTGAGAACCAGTGATCAAGATCTAGAAGACTCAAGGCCAATGGTCTCCCTCTGTGTGGGGAAAAGTTCAAGGGCTAGGAGCATGGCGAACTAAAGGGCGGCGCTTATAAAGGAAATGAGGCCCTTGACGCATCTTTTTGAAATATCACAAATAGCAGTTATAATTGCTGCCCGGCGGGGGGAAGAAACATTGGAGGAGCGCTGCAATCAGGCGTGCGACTGACATGCTCGAGGGACAGACGGGGGCTAATCAGAAAACGCTCATTTCTCTTCTCGCCATGCCACCGCCGCTGCCACCGCCATGCTATATTTGGAGAGTCGGGGGAACGGGCATGAAACGGTTAAAGGTTTAATATAGTATAAATCCTGTAAAGATTAACCGTGTTATTTCCGGGCGGGGGTCAGCGGCGGGTCAGGACATTTTGTTTTGCCATCACAGGCGCTCTTTGTGGATTTATGAGCTGTACAGTACAGGGCGAGCGGCGGTTATATGTTAACCATTGTATATGATAAACAAAGCACTCGGGGAACCGCCGCCAAGCGGCAACGCGCCGCCCTCGCTGGTTGAACCTTCCCTTCGTTATTAAATATTTAACCCTTCCCTGGAGCTACACCCCACGCATAAGAACAAATGTCAACGTGGCAACTGCTGTGGTCCCTTTTAATGAGGAGCAACCACGAGCATAGAAGTCTATAAGGTTCCAGGGCTGGTGGTCTCTCTCTGTACGGGACATCGCGACTTGGGATGCCCCTTTTACGCGAAACCGCTCCTCCAAAACCTTACCTTCCTGGCAATCCCTCCAGCACTGTGACTATGTGAATAGCACAGCCTGCCATTCTCCTTTCACTGTAGCTTATTGATTCATTTGTTATTCTGTTAAAGTGGACCAAAACCCAGGATTTTGACTATCCTGGGTTTTGGTCCTTGCCCCCAGGGAACCCCAATCGGGGGGTGCCCCACTGTGTGAAATCCCGCAGGTCGCCAAAACCAAGTCACCTCTTCCCAGTCCTACGGCGCATGTGCGACCACTCGTCCAATCAGCGCGGGCACCGTCCCTGTTAGATTTGTGAATGGCCGGCGCGGGCACCCTCCCTGTTAGAGGGTAGCGGGGGATGCGGCTTTCAGCGCACGTCATCTAAGCCTTCGTCTAAGCGGAGAGGCTACGAGCGCGCTGATGGCCGCATTCCCCGCTATCCTCTAACATGGAGCGTGCCTGCGCCAGCTATTCACAAATGTCTGGTGCAGGCACGCGCCCTGCTAAAGGGATAGCGGGGATGCGGCCGCGGCTCGTGTTGGACCGGGAGTGAAGTGTATGGGCGACCTGGAGATTCACACAGCCTGGCATCACGATTTTGGATGCCCCGGGGGGGGGGGGGGGGGGGGGGGGGAAACGATCTGTAAGATTCCTGGGATGACCGCCGTGGGTTTTGGTCTACTTTAAAAGGGGCCTCTAACATTTCCCAGCTTTTCATAAATTATACAGATGTTTTATAGTGGACCAAAACCCTGGTAACCCTTATAATAGCTTATAATATTCCACAACCAGGGTACAACTTACCTGCGCCCACCTTGTTCTCCTGGTGCTCACCTAAATCCGGCGATCCAGTGATAGGGACGCCGGAGAGGTAAGCAGACCAGACATTCCTGGGGATGCCCCGGGGATGTGGAACGAAAGAAAGTGAAAATCCCGGGTTTTGTTGCCACGCTGTGTGTACCCACCCCCCCCCCCCCGAATCCCCTACGATATGCACTTCTCTGGCAATCGCACAGTGTATGCGCGGACCACCAGCCATGGCATTTCATGTTTCGCTGTAAAAATATATTCCTCTGTTAACGGGGACCTCTAGATTTATATACAGATGTTTTAAAGAGGAGCAACAGCTAAATTCCTCATCTCTTGGGCATCCTGGTTTGGGATGCCCCACGTTGGGAAAATTCCCAGTATTGCCAGTTATACTCACATAGCCAGCGATCCTACAGCGCATGGGCAATCTGCATTTCTGCTATACCTTTAGTTGAGGCACATACCTTTGGCTGGCAACGGGAGGGGGGGGGGGCAGGTGTGTGGCCAGCTGCTTATGTCCCATTTATACTCAGTACATCCATCTTCTATTATCACAGCAGGAATAGATTGGCCAGTGGGCTACACATGCTCCATAGGCTTGCCAGAACCTGATTCCCGGAGATGTCTGGCCGGCAAGAAACAACACCCAGGAGAGTGAAAATCCTGGGTGGTGTTCCTCTTTAAATCAGTTAAAATAGACCAAAACCTGAACTTTCCACCTTACCTTTCCACCGCGCTCAAGGCACATGCGCGGTTGTCGGAATCACCTGTTTCCCCCTCTCGTCCATGCACGCTCGCGCCCACCGCAGCTGAATGGGTGTGCGTGCGCGTACACAGCCGAAGGATGCAAGTGATGCCGCGCGCAGTGGGCGCATGGCCAGCTGCTTATGATCCATTCATACTCAGTACATCCATCTTCTATCAGAGCAGGAATAGATTGTCCGGCACATGCTCCATGGGATTGGCAATTCCCCAGGATGCCTGGCTGGCAAGAAGCAATACCCAGGGGAGTGAAAATCCTGGGTGGTGTCCCTCTTTAAATGAGTTAAAGTGGACCAAAACCTGAACTAAGAAGACTCTAGTCCGGTTTAAATCTTTCACTTAGGGGCATCCTGCTCCACAATATCCCACAGTGGGAAACCCCCTGGTTTCCCTGCCTTTTACCCTCCATCTTACACCACATGCACAGACCTCTGACGGCATCCCCTGCAGCACCCAGCACAGGCCAGAGGGAGTATGGATACTGCGGGGGTGCTGTGGTGCTCAGCTGCAGCTGTGTGATCCAGGATCTAGGGAAGTTTAAAGCGGAACAAAACCCATGCATCCGGCCCTGGAATGCAAAAGAATAAAGGGCGGCCACTGTCCCCAGGGATTCCAAAATCCGGTAATCATTCAACTTTCCGCGGTCCAGCGGGGCATGCACGGGCTCGCGTCCAGTGAGAGCCCCTTGTTGTGCCTATGTCATTCAGCAAATAGCTCTCATTGTCTTCAATGGGGAGCACATGCTGCCGCACCTCCTGCATCCCCGGACTGTGCGCACGTTCCCGCCCTAGCGATTCCGATAGGCTGGGATGGGAGCATGCGCACCATGAGGGATACAGCTGCTTTCGCTCCCCATTTAAGTCAATGAGAGCCATTAGCTGAATGACATAGGCGCGGCAAGCGGCTCTCATTGTATGAGAGTCTGCACATGCGCCATTGGACCGAGTAAAGGTGAGTCAATGTCGCCATTCTGGGTGGAGTCACACAGTGGGGCATGTCGATTTGGGATGCCCCGGAGAAACAGAATAAAACCCAGGAAAGTCAAATTCCCGGGTTTTGTCTCAGGGGGTTTCACACAGTGGGGCATCCTGAACAGCTTTTCATACAGGTCTTTTAAAGTAGACCACAAGCCGGTATGTTCACTATCCCTGGTTTTGGTCCATCCCCCTGGGGCACCCTGGTTCGGGATGCCCCGTTTTGTGATACCTCACTGTTCGCCGAGCAAATTCACCTCTCCTCTGTCCAGCGGCGCATGCGCACCTGCTCGTCCTATCAGCTTCTCTGGCTGCGCATACTAATTAACAGCTGGAGAAGCTGAATGCCATCATCACTCGCATCCTTCGGCTGTGCATCACCACGCACAGCTAATCAGTTGGCGTGGACGCAATCGTGCGCAGATGAGAAGGGGATGCAGGTGATTCCGCCGACAGCGCATGCGCCTTGGAAGAAAGGTAAGAATCGGGGGGTTTCACACAGCTGGGTATCCAAGTTAAGGATGCCCCGGGGAGACGAATTCAGACGGCCCTGGAAACTTATAGACTCCATGGCCACTGAGCATGGGTTTTGGGTCACTTTAAGGGGGGTATATATTCACCGTAAAAATGAATTGTTCTTTTTTTTTTTTTAAAGAAAAACATCGGCTAAACGTTTTCTTATCCCGATTTGGGATGCCCCACTGCGTCGTCAGTGAACTGACCTCGCCACAATCCCACGGTGCATGTGCGCATCCCTTGGCATGGTTCCTTCTTCATTTATTCATCCATTCGTTCATCTTTACATGGAGCAAGCAGCTGATGGGCTTTTGCTGAGTCTTTAAAGTGGACCAAAACCCACCCTGGAGTCTATGAGACTCCAGGGCAGGCATACTCGCTCTCCCTGGGGCATGCAGATTCGGGATGGCCCGCTGTGTCAAACCCCCGAAAACTCACCTTTGTTCCAGGTCCAACAGCGAATGCTCAAGTAGCGGCCGGCTCTCCGCTATCCCATTAACAGGACATATGCCCGCACCAGGAAGTTGTGAACGGCCGCTGCGGGCACGCTCCCTATTAGAGGGTAGCGGGGGATGCAGTCGCCAGCGCGCTCAGATCCGCTATCCGACTGGACGAGAGGCTGTGCATGCACCATAGGACTGAGGAAAGGTGAGTTTGTTCGGACGATCTGGGGGGTTTCACACAGCCGGGCATCCCCAACTATGGTGCCCAGGTGGAAAAGACCAAAACCCAGGATAGTCAAAAACCTGGGTTTTGGTCCACTTTAACGTCAACCCCCTGGTGGCCTCACACAGCGCGGCTTCCCAAATCAACAGAACAAAGGGGGGTGGGAGCAGCTCAATCACTATTTATACAAAATTATCAACATTATTATTCAGGGCCTGGGAACTAATTTTCCGCCCAGTTTAACCCTCTCATCAACTAAATATCAAGCACCAAACATGTCTAGCTATGTGGAAAGACAGAGATTTGGTTGCACATATCTGCAGATACATGTGGAAGCCACACTGCCCCGGCAAGGCACTCTGTGTTTAGTGTGGTCCCTACTCTTAATTCTGAGTCCCCAAAGTTGGGACATGCAATGCAGACAAATATCTGAGAGCTACTCACCTGGGAAGCTGCCAGCCTCCCTTTAGAGGGTTAAACTGGGCGGAAAATTAGTTCCCAGGCCCTGAATAATAATGTTGATAATTTTGTATAAATAGTGACTGAGCTGCTCCCACCCCCCTTTGTTCCCTAATCAAGGTCAGAGGAACAATACCCCATAGAGTAAAAAAATCGTATTGGTATTGTTCCTCTTTAAAGGAGACCTCCAGCTTTACATACAGATTTTTTTTACAGGATGAAGTAATCTTTAACAGTAAAAAAAAAACAAAAACAAAACCACAACATTCTGTATATTCATAACAACAGGATGCTGTCTGCTGTTCGAAAGGCAACCATATGGCTCCCTGGTGGTTTCCAGCGATGATACATTCAGTTAAACACACCTCAGCAGTGAGGGTCTGCCTTATCAGTTATAATAACTGCAATAAATCTGAAAGCACTACAAGCTCAGCTGCCATTATGCGGCAGTTTACTTTGGAGCTAATGAATTGGCGACATCAGACTGCATCCTGTCGCTGTGTTTTTATGAATATTGTGCGATGGCTTTAGTAAAAAAGAAACACAGACTGGGGATAGTGACGACGTATACTTCCATTCTGAGTATAGGATCACTTTAAAGTGGACCAAAACCCGGCGCACCAATCGGTTCTCTCCCCCCCGGGGCATCCAAAATTGGAATGCCCCGCTGTGTGAACCCCCCCAGGTCGTCCCACTGCAATAAACTGCAATAAATTTGAATGCACTGCAAGCTCAGCTGCCATTATGCGTCAGTTTACCTTGGAACTGAATGAATTAGCATATGGCCACCATTCAACATCTGACTGCATCCTGTTGCAGTGTTTTTATGAATGCTGAGCAAAAGCTTTAGTAAAAAAAAAAAAAAGACTGGGGATAGAAGGTGACGACATATACTTCCTTTCTGGGTATAGGATCACTTTAATGTTGACCCAAATCGGAGTCTCAGCACTAGGGATGGCATTCTGGCACCGTTCCCCTTGGCGGGAAGCTTGGCTCTGACAAGACATTATACAGGAGAGGGGTTAATCCTCCAGGAAAACGCCAGCTAATTAGCGCTAATTAATTACTGTAAGACAGAGAGGCGGCGGTGGCAAGCGGTGGCCAGTGCGTTATTATTCTGCCAGCCATCGCTAGGCGTGGCCCCCGCACACACACACACCAGCCAAGGGGCCCTAATGGAGAGTCTCGCGGGGGCCTGCGCCAGAACACGGCGTCCACGCAGCGAATACGCCGCCGTCATGGCGAGCTGATTACTTTCTGTTAATTAGATGTGAGCGGCCCGGCGTGTAAACAATGCGAGATGGGCGACCTCACCGGGCCGGCAAAGAAGGGCCCACCTCACCAGGACTGCTTAGCATCAGGGGCCCCAAACTTTCTTAACTCAGGGGCCACATTCTCTTTGCTCCTCTTCTCCTCTCCTGTCTGCTCCTATATTCTCCCCATCTCTCTGCTCATCTCCTCTTCTCTTCTATCTGCTGATCTCTTCTTCTCTTCTCTCTGTGCTTATCTTCTCCTCATCTCTCTGCTCCTCTCTTCTCCTCTTCTCTCTGCTCCTCTCTTCTGCTCTTCTACCTGCTTATCTCTTCTTCTCTTCTCTCTGTGCTTATCTTCTCCTCATCTCTCTGCTCCTCTCTTCTCCTCTTCTCTCTGCTCCTCTCTTCTCCTCTTCTCTCTGCTCCTCTCTTCACCTATACTCTCGGCTCCTTTATTTTCCTCTTTTTTTCCTGCTCTCTTTTCCTCTTATCTCTGCTCCTCTTTTTCTATTCTGTCTTCTCATCTTGTCTCCATTTTATATCTGCTCATGTTTTCTCCTTTCTACTCATCTCTTCTCTTTACCCCTTTCTTCTCCTCCTCCTCCTCTCTCTGCTCATATCTTCTTCCTGCGTGTCTCTTCTCCTCTTCTCTCTCTCATCTCCTTTCCTCTTCTCTCTTCTCCTCCCTTGCCCTCTTCTCTCTGCTTGTCTCTTCTCCTCTTCTTTCTGCTGCACTCTTCTTCTCTTCTCCAGCTGCTCCTTTCTTCTCCTCCCCCTATCTCTGCTCATCTCTTCTCCTCTTCTCTCTGTTCCTCTCTTCTCTTCTCTCTGCTCCTCTCTTCTTCTCTTCTCTCTGCTTGTCTCTTCTCCACTTCTCTTTTCTCCTCTTCTCTCTGCTTGTCTCTTCTCTCTGCTTGTCTATTTGCCTCTTTTCTCTGCTCCTCTCTTCTCCTCTTCTCTCTACTCCTATTTTCTCCCCATCTCTATTCTCCTCTCTTCACCTCGTCTACCTGCTCATCTCTTCTTCTCCTCTTTCTGCTCCTCTCTTCGCTCCTATCTCTCTACTCTTCTCTCTCCTCATCTCTTCTCCTCTTCTTTCTGCACCTCTCTTCGCCTATACTCTCTGCTCCTTTCTTTTCCTCTTCTTTTTCCTGCTCTCTTTTCCTCTTATCTCTGCTCCTCTTTTTTATTCTCTCTGCTCATCTCTTCTCCTCTTTTATCTGCTCATCTTTTCTCCTTTACGCTCATCTCTTCTCTTCTCCTTTCTTCTCCTCCTCTCTCTCTACTCATCTATTCTCCTCTTCCTTCTGCTCGTCTCTTCTCCTTTTCTCTCTGCTCGTCTCTTCTCCATCTTCCACTCCTATCTTCTCTTTCCTTCCCCCTTTCTCTTAGATATGCTCTTCTCTTCTCTTTGCTCCTCTTATTTCCTCTTCTCTCTGCTCCTCTCTTCTACTCCTCTCTCTGCCAATATCTTTCCCCTGCTTGTCTCTTCTCTCTCCTCATCTTTTCTCTCTCCTCATCTCTTCCCTCTCCTCATCTCTTCTCCTCTTCTCTCTGCTCCTCTCTTATCTTATTCTCCCTGCTCATATTTCCTCCTCTTCTCTGTGTTCCTTTGTTTTCCTCTTCTCTCTGCTCCTTTATTTTCCTTGTCTCTCTGCTTATCTTCTTTCCTCTTCTCTTTTCTGCTCTTTCCCTCTTATCGCTGCTCCTCTTTTTCTATACTCTCTGCTCATCTCTTCTCCTCTTTTATCTGCTCATCTTTTCTCCTCTCTGCTCATCTCTTCACTTCTCTCAGCTTCTTTCTTCTGCTCATCTCTCTGCTCATCCCTTTTCCTCTTCTCTCTGCTCATCTATTTTCCTCTTCTCTCTGCTTGTCTCCTCTCCTCTTCTTTCTCTGCTCGCCTCTTTTCCTCTTCTCTCTGCTCATCTCTTCTTCTCCTCTCTCTCTGCTTATCTCTTTTCCTCTTCTCTCTTCTCATCTCTTTTCCTCTTCTCTCAGCTCATCTCTTCTCTCTCTCATCTCTTTTTCTCTTCTCTCTTCTCATCTCTTTTTCTCTACTCTCAGCTCATCTCTTCTCTCTCTCATCTCTTCTCCTCTTCTCTCCCTGCTTGTCTCTTTTCCTATTCTCTCTGCTTCTCTTTTTTCTCTTTGCTCATCTATGCACTTATCTTTTCCTCCTATCGTTGGTCCTTTTCTATCATCTATTCTCTTCTCTTATCTTCTCATCTGTTCTCTGCTCCTATCGTCTCCTTTTCTCGCAGTTTCTCTCTTCTCCTCTCCTCTTTGCTGATATTTTCTCTCCTCTACACTGATCTCTGCTCCGTTACTTTCAGCTCCTCTCTTCTCCTCTTTTTTTCTCCTCTCTGCATCTCTTTTCTAATCTCCCATCTTCTCTCCTATCTGTTCCTCTCTTTTTATCTTCTTTTTTTCCCTGCTCTTCTACTCCACCCTTTTCTCCTCTCCTATCTGTTCCTCTCTTATCTCCTTTATGCTCCTCTTTTCTTCTCTTCTTTTTGCTCCTAACTGCTTTTCCTCACTAAGCTCTTTTTTCTTTTCTCTGCTCCTTATTTCTTTTCTCTTTCCTTTTCTTATCTTCTAGCCTCCTCTACTATTCCTCATAGGCGAGGGTGTTGGTGCCTGCTGGCGCTGCTAAGTGACAGGCTGGGGGGGGGGGCATCTAGAATCCTGGAGCTCTCCTGCACATAACCCCCCTGAACCCCCTTAAATCTTACCTTTCTCTCAGTCCCCCCCGAGAGTCCAGCACTGCGATTGGCTGCCTGGCGCTCACGTGGGCGGGACATTTGGCGCCTGGAACGTCACTGCCCACGTGAGCACGGGACGGCCAATCGCGGAGCTGGGTTTCTTCTTTACTTTTTTTTCTGCCTTAATTTTTTCTCTTTCTATCTTTTCTTCCTACCTCCCTTTTGTGCTTTCCATTTCTCCCCCTGACTTCCTTTTGTAATGTTTTCCTTTCCTCCTTTTTCTTTTTTCCCTTCCTTCTTTTTCCGTTGCTTTCATTCTTTCTTTCTTTTCCCCTTTTTTACTATGTTCTTAATTTTTTTTTATACTTCTCTTTCTCTCATTTTTTTCTGTCTCTCCTTCTACCCCTTGTTTTTTTCTGTCATTACTTCTATTCATTTGTCCGTTCTTTCTTTCTGTTCTGACTTTTACTTTTTCCTTCTGTCATTCCTGCTGTTCTGTTATTCTTTCTTTCGTTCATTCTATACTGTCTGGCTTTTTTCTTTTTTTCTTTCTAAATTTTTTCTGTCCTTTTTTTTTTTTTCTTTCTTTCATTTTATTTCATTTGCTCCTTTTTTTTTTTTTATACTGCGTTGGCAAGCAGGGCAGCAATGCTAGGATGGGAGACTAAAACCTTGAGCATATTGAGGCACAAGTTTTTGCATTTTGAATGGGAAAATTGCCCTTAAAGTGGACCAAAACCCACCGCCATTGGCCCGGGAATCTATAATCTAAAGAAAAAAAAAAAGAAAGAAAAGGATAGAAGGAAAGAAACAAAGAGGCTGATTTATTAATAGCGCCAGGTAGCGACAGTTGAGCGACTGTAGCGGCATTTTCAGAGCGCCCGCTAGTAGTCACTGTGCTTGGCCGTTGTTCGGTTGTTGACAGCGACTCGGTTTGCCGTAATGTTGAATATTGGGTGAGGAGTCGCTATTTGACAGGTTCCGCACTGTATGGGAGCGCATGATAGCGACTGGTCAGAGCGACCGGCTCCCAGCATATTCATTAACAAATCACGCTCAAAAAATTCTCGCGCTGTAAAATGTTTAAACCCCAGAGCGCTGGCGGCGATGGGTTAAAAGTAGTTATTTAACCCCCAAACATCCATATTTTTGGAAACCAAAAAAAACAAGTTTTTTAAATAATTTTGTAATATGAATACATTAATATCAGACCTGTAATATCAATTCTGTACAATTTTTTTTTTTATTTTTTTCTTACCTTAAAAAAATTATCTAACATTGCAGAAGTGGTCACAGAAATTTTCACATTAAAAAAAAAAAAAATTATTAACAATTAATTATGAATATTTAAAGATTGCTCCATTGAAATGCATTGGAGAGCGCCAGGTAGCGAGAGGTCATACCTGTCGCTGTTCAAGGTCGGACGCTGGCGCTGTGGGGGTGAGGCTGGAATAATGATGAATGAGTCGCTATATGGCGCTATCTCAGTCGCTAAGCAGGATCGGCTTGATAAATGTGTGATTGTGGTGGGGAGCCGGCGTTCTCGTGGCGGGGCCCGTCATTACCGGCCGCTCACCAGTCGCTACCTGGCGCTATCCCTCGTTAAATAAGGGCCAAAGAATCGAAGGGCTGCCAGAAAGAAAGAGAGGCTCTCCCGATGAGCAACCTGTCCTTAGTCCTGGTTACTGCACGGCCCCTCATAGAGGTTATAAGGTGGGCCCTCCCAGGGTGCAGGGGCCCGGCACCTGCCCGGGTGCGCCCAGTGCTGACGCCTTCCTGCCACTAACACCAAGGGTCCAAATAAACCTGTAGACAGCTCCATGTTACAAGACGACAGCTTAGCAGGTGACAGTTGTAAAATTAGCTGAACCCCATCAATGATGTAAAAGAAAAATTCTCCGGAGTTCCACTTAAATCCCATCCATCTCCTGCCTTGTGGATTAGAAGCCACCCCTATAGAAGGCTGTACGGCCCCTCCGTGCAGCACCCTCCTGTCCCCCGCATGTGCACGCCCCCACTGTCTTTTATCTGTGTTGTATTGTGACTCAGGAAACCTCATTCACAGAGAGACAGAGAGGCAGCTTTACAATTCCCAGAGGGTTGCAGCGCCACCTACAGCCCGTCCGCGGAAGCCTCAGGTGTGTCTGGATTATTCTATCAGAGTTCATTTTTCTTTTTCCGGATGTTTGCCCACACATCGGAATTTGTCCTCTACACTTAACGCATCGGTGCAGTGAGTGTACACATGCCCGGAGCTGTGGGGTGCCCTAATTACAGAGCCCGTGGAGCAGTTGCAGGGTTAGGTGCCTTGCTTAAAGGGGACCAAAACCCAAGGCGATTGGCCCAGGAATCTTTTAGATTCCCGAGACAATCAACCCCCCCCCACTCCAAGGCATCCAAAATCGGGATGCCCGCTGTGTGAAACCCCCCAGGTAGCCCATACACTTACCTTCTTTCCCGGACCAACGGCGCATGCATAAGTCGCGGATGCATCCCCACTATCCCTCTAGAGCAGGCATTTGTGAATGGTCGGCAGACACGCTCCCTGTTAGAGGGAAGCAGGGGATGCGGCCATCAGTGAGCTTGGAGTCGCTGGCCTTAGACGAAGACTTAGATGGCGTGACGTCAGCGGATCCGAGCGTGCTGATTGGACGAGCGGACGCACATGTGCCATAGGACCGGGTACAGGTGAGTTGCTTTTTCGGTAATCTGAGGGGGTTTCACACAGCAGGGCATCCCCGATCGGGGGTGTCCCGGAGCAAAGGACCAAAACCCAGGATAGTCAAAATCCTGGGTTTTGGTCCACTTGAGCCATGTCCCATGACTGGGAACCTGCAAGCCTCTGGGCACAAGGCTGCTTCCTTACCTCTTGGCCATAACTGCCCCTTATTACGGTGCTGTGGGGCCCCAAGAATGGGGCCCCTTGCGGGAAACGCTCCCTCTGACCCCTGGGGGATGGCACCTGGTACAGCTTTACTCATGGAAATCCTCAGGTCGCTCGTCCAATCAGCACGCTCGGAGCCGCTGGCGTCACGTCGTCTAAGCTTTCGTCCGAGCACGCTGGCGGCCGCATCCCCCGCTTCCCTCTAACAGGGAACATGCTCACGCTGAGAACTCACAAATACCTGGCACAGACACGCGCCCTGCTAGAGGGATAGCGGGGATGTGACCTCTGCTTGCGCATGCGCCGTTGGTCCAGGAAAGAAGGTGAGTTTATGGGCAACCTGGGGGGTTTCACACAGCGGGGCATCATG
The DNA here is from genome assembly GCA_027917425.1 of Gastrophryne carolinensis. Taxonomy (NCBI): domain Eukaryota; kingdom Metazoa; phylum Chordata; class Amphibia; order Anura; family Microhylidae; genus Gastrophryne; species Gastrophryne carolinensis. The sequence continues at coordinate 511,241,050 of CM051236.1, read as the reverse complement.
ATTCTGGATGCCCCAGGTGGAGGGAATCAATCGGCCCGGGAATTCCTGGGCCGATCTCCATGGGTTTTGGTCCACTTTAAGAGCACTTCAGCCATGCCCCATGACTGGGAACCTGCAACCCGCCGCTTCCTTACCTCTAGGCCACAACTGCCCCTTATTATGCTTCTGTGGGGCCCAAACAATGGGGCCCCTTGTGGGAAATGCTCCCTCTGACCCCTGGAGCATGGCACCTGGCTCAGCTTCACACAAGGAAATCCTCAGGTCTGTCTGCTCGCTCAGCTTTCTTAATTTCTTTGAATCATCCTATTACAGTTCATTATGCTGCTGTGGGGCCCTAATCATGGGGTCCCTTGTGGGCATACCTCCAGAGTGACCCTGATTTGGAAGGACTGTCCCTCTTTTGAGTCCATGTCCCCCTGTCCCTCATTGTTCTCATTTGTCCCTCTTTGAGGTGTAACATGCAGATCTGTAGCAATAAATGGTTCATTTGCCTATTCAAAGTGTTTCTATTGTTGTAACTGTTAGTTACAACAGGATGCCCCTCACTGGCTGTAATGGAGGGATGCCCCTCACTGGCTGTAATGGAGGGATGCCCCTCACTGGCTGTAATGGAGGGATGCCCCTCACTGGCTGTAATGGAGGGATGCCCCTCACTGGCTGTAATGGAGGGATGCCCCTCACTGGCTGTAATGGAGGGATGCTCCTCACTGGCTGTAATGGAAGGATGCTCCTCACTGACTGTAATGGAGGGATGCCCCTCACTGGCTATAATGGAGGGATGCCCCTCACTGGCTGTAATGGAGAGATGCTCCTCACTAACTGTAATGGAGGGATATCACTCACTGACTGTAATGGACGGATGCCACTCACTGGCTGTAATGGAGGGATGCCACTCACTGGCTGTAATGGAGGGATGCCCCTCACTGGCTGTAATGGAGGGATGCTCCTCACTGGCTGTAATGGTGAGATGCCCCTCAATGGCTGTAATGGAGAGATGCTCCTCACTGACTGTAATGAGGGATATCACTCACTGACTGTAATGGACGGATGCCACTCACTGGCTGTAATGGAGGGATGCCCTGCACTGGCTGTAATGGAGGGATGCCCTGCACTGGCTGTAATGGAGGGATGCCCCGCACTGGCTGTAATGGAGGGATGCCCCGCACTGGCTGTAATGGAGGGATATCCCTCACTGGCTGTAATGGAGGGATATCCCTCACTGGCTGTAATAAGGGGTGCATTAATATGTATGCCATATGGCGCTGACTGGACAAAAAGGTGAGGCATGCGCCATGGGAACAATGGTAAGCTACATTTGAGGGCTGATCCGCTTTTACACAGCGGGGCATCCCAAACCAGGATGCACCAGGAGCAAGGACCAAAACCCAGGATAGTGGAAATCCCAGGTTTTGGTCCACTTTATTGTATCCAGGGGCACCCCAATCCAAACTAGAGCCGGGAAGCAACACTCAATCAGCTCGGCGCCCCCCCTGCCTTTCCAGCACCCAGGGAGACTGCGCTGCTCGCCCGGGCCTAGAAACAGCCCTGGTAGGAGGAAGGGGAATGGAACAGAAGACAGGATAAAAAAAAGAGAAGAGAAAAAGTTGGTGTCTGTTTATACCAGTCAGGACGGCAACCAAAACAATTAAAATCAACCATTTCTTCCTCCTCCCCATTGTTAGGGAACCACAAGCACCAGCATGCTCTTGCGTTCAAAGCTGCACTGCTACATCTACAGCACGTCTATCTTATGGCGATCTGTTGCTGTCCCTTTAAGTCAGGCTTTTTGTCGTTTTCTGTCATTTTGCAGTAGCGTATTCCTGGCGTTTTTTTAAAAAATTTTTTATTCTTCCTCAGTTGCTGTATTTCCTTGTGTCCTGAATTAAACTCCGCCATGTGATATATTGATGTGTTTTTCTGCCAGGGTTAATGATTAATTTATTACCCTGATGATTGCGCGTCCAATGTACCCACCATATACAGCTTAATGTGTGCTGCCGCCGCCGCACTGACTCCGGCTCCGCCCCCTTCTTTCCTAATCTGATTTTAATCTAAATATTCTAGTTTTTACTGCTTGAATAATAACATCCTCCCATTACCTTTCCTCGGTTTTGTTTTTTTTTATTGTTTTTTTTTTTAGATACTTTTTATTTTTAATTAATATTTTTAGTTATTTTAAATGTAATGCTTTTGTTGATTGTATTACATTAAATACAGTGTTTTTATCATATTATCTTAAATACATTTTTTTATTACGTATATATTGTTTTTATCATATTATATTAAATACATTTTTTTTTATTACGTATATGTTTTTGAATACCATATGTTATTATTATTTTTTTACAATTTTATTTAATAACTATTTTAAATAAACTATTGTATTTGTTATAATTTTTTAGTTTAGTTATTTTAAATAAAAACTTTTTTTTATATTTTTTTATTTAAATAATTCCATTTTTAACTTATTTTTATTTTGTTTTAAATGCTTGAGTATTTGCAGATTATTATGCAGATTTTTTTACAATTTTATTTAATAACTGTTTTAAATAAAATATTTTATTTATTATATTTTTTTATTTTTATTTTATTTTTTTAAATGTGTTTATTATTTTTTCGTTGTTATTTAAAGTGGACCAAAACCCAGGATTTTGACTATCCTGGGTTTTGGTCCTTTACCCCCCGGCAACCCGATCGTGGGTGCCCCACTGTGTGAAACCCTGATCGAGGGTGTCCCGCTCTGTGAAACCCCCCAGATCGCCCGAAGAAACTCACCTCTTCCCGGTCCTACGGCGCATGCGTGGCCGCTCGTCCAATCAGTGCGCTCGGAGCCGCTGACGTCACGCCATCTAAGACGGGGTCTGAGTCCAGCAGCTCCAAGCACGCTGGGTGCCACATCCCCCGCTTCCCTCTAACAGGGAGCATTTCCGCGCCAGCCATTTGTGAATGGTCGGCGCGGGCATGCGCCCTGCTAGATGGATAGTGGGGATGCCGACATGGCCCGTGCATGCGCCGTTGGAGTGGGAACAAAGGTGAGTCCACTGGGCGACCTGGGGGGTTTCACACAACGGGCATCCCGATTTTGGATTCCCCGGGCGTTGGAAATTGATCGGCCCAGGAATCCTATAGATTTAGGTTTTGAGCCACTTTAATTCATTTTTGACTGTTGGTCCACTTTAAGTAATCAGCCCCATAGTGATCGATGGGATTTTTTTTTCAACCCTAGAATAAACTCCTCAGCCTGTATTGTGCAAAATAAATGTGAAGGCGCAATTAGATTGTCAGCTCCTGAGACTCCGAGACTGATTGTATTTTGTGCGCTTCGGTGTAATGTGTCAGCGCTGTAATAATACACAGACATTCTATTTACTCCCCCAAGCCCACTCCACCTCCTGTTCCCACATGTACGGTACCTGCTCCGCCACTTGTTAGGGAAATCGACGATGTAAAATGGGGGGGGGTGGGTGGGAGAAATGATCGCGGATTCCTCGCTGGTTTTGTTTTCGCGCAAATGGAATTGCTGCCGTCATTAGCCGGAGCGTTGCCGCGGCGGCCGGTAATTACCGAATCATTTGGAGATTACGGGCGCACAAAGGCAAATCTGAATATTTCAGAAAAGGGTCAGCGGAATTTCTTTACAGCTTGAAATGCGCCAAATTATTTCAATGGGCGCTAATGTCTGCAAAGGCGTTTCCATTGTGCGCGCTTGGGGCGGGGGGCGGCCGGGCGCTTTTGTTACAAATATCGCTAATTGCCTTTAATTTGGAAGAAAGAAGAAAAAAATGTAAAAAAAAAAAAGGAGAGCCCGGCTGGAGGAACACATGCCCCTCATTCCAGGGACAGTCCCTCTTTTCAAACCACGTCCGTCTGTCCATCATTCTGAGACGTCTCTCTTTCAGCGCTCTATAGACCTGAATAAATGTCCCATTTCACTGACAAAGCCTCTGATTGGCTGAAAGCATTTGGGCTTAATCATTTTCTTTCTGTTAGTGAGGATGGATTCCTGGAGCACCCTTGTATTACACTACAATGCTGCTAGAGTTTAGGTGGCATGTAAAGACAGTCTGTCTGTGGGGTTGGAACTTTTCCCTGTTTTAAAAAGTTGGGAGCACGTCTGTCACTTTTCCATTTAAACCTGACCTTCAGCATCATTTAATGAAAAGCCCAAACCCTTAGAAAACTATTCCCCAGCATCTAAAATAATATATATCTTAAGGTTTTAGTCACGTATTATTCTTTCCCCCACTGGGCTGCCACTCTGTTCAGGACTCTAGGATACAGGTGCTGCCATCTTGCCTCAGAAGCATCACATCCTGAGGAGAGGGGTGGAAAGTGCAGGGGGCAGGGTTTTAGCTGTGCTTTGCACAGACAGACTGGAGCTGGGGTCAGGAAGAGGACAGCAATCCCAGAAGACACTTCCTGTCTGCAGGCAGCCTAAGATTCCATGGGACGCCATCTTGGATGTAAAATAAACCGCAATAGGTGCAGGTAGGATGATTCTTAATGTGAGCAATCTGTATGTACAGAGTGTGGGAAACATACAAGATAGGCTCTTAATCAGGGTGAGGGTCCATATTAATGTTGGCAATCTGTATGTATGTGGGGAACATATAAGATAGGCTCTTATTCAGGGTGGAGGTCCGGATTAATGTGGGCAATATGTATGTACAGGGGGGAGACATACAAGATATGCTCTTATTCAAGGAGAGGGTCCGGATTAATGTGGGCAATCGGTATGTACAGGGGGGGGAAACATACAAGATAGGCTCTTATTTCAGAGTGAAGGTTTGGATTAATGTGGGCAATTTGTATGTACAGGATGTGGGAAACATGTAAGATATGCTCTTAATCAGAGTGAATGTCCACTTGAATAAAGTGAAGAGGTATGTTGCAAAAGTCTGTTTAGGTCTCCTTCTTTCACATCTAAGAAAGTTGTGAAGTACTGTAATGTAGGTAAAAAGGTTAAGTCTAACGAGGGGCTTCAATGAAAATGAGCACATTTGTCCTTTCCTTTCACTCGACACAACAATAAAAAAACTCAGAACACTGCTGCCCGCATTCTCCACCAATCCTCAGTGGGCCTTTTCTATATGTCACATCATATTATGTCATCCTTCAGCTCTGCTGCCCCGATGGGCCGTCTCCTGCTGCTAAATGCCCTTTGGTCCTCACTGCCTTCACTGCCACCAGTCATCCTTTAGTCCTTGTCACCTTCTTTGCTGCCCTTGATAGTCCTCTGTTGCATTTACCCCCTTCTGTCAATCACTCTCCAGGTCTTACTGCTTCCCCTCCCCCCTTATGCTGTTCTCTCCACTGAAGGATCCACTATTGCTGCCTATTATTCTCTCCACTGCCACCAAGGGGTTATCCTCTACTTCTGATTGTCCTCCGGTCCTCACCACTTTCTTTTTTTTTTTTTTTTTTTTTTTTTTTCTATTCCACTCAGCTTCTATATCTCCTTCATGTGGAGTAGCCCGTGTGTCTACCGGCGTTATCATAGTGGGCCGACAACCTGATCGGAGGTACTTGCTCGTCATTGTGGATATGTTTAGAGTGGCGTAGTTTTTTTATTTTTATTCTCCTTTTAGTTATATTATCCTCCTGTGTGTCCCCTACCGCCCATCCCCCCCCCCCCCCTTCTCCCCCATACATGAAGGACATTTATTCTATGGTCACTTTAGTGGACTTCCAAGTCCTGTGAGGAATTGGTTTATCAGATCTCTATATATTGGCCTATTTGTTAAGGCCAGCTCGCTTTTGAGTTCCGATATTATGGTTTTAAACCATATCCCCTTATCTGGTGGGTCAGAGCTGGCCCATCGTAGCGTTATAATTTTTTTTGTTGCCCAGAACACCACCGACCCCAGTCGTTTTTTCTCTGTAGGCCAGCTCTTGGGAAACAGGTTCAAAAGCCCCCATCTGGGGGTGAAGTTTATTTTATCACCAATCATGGTTTCCAATTTCTCTATGGCAATTTGCCATAGAAGTTTAGAATATTTACAGTCCCACCAGAGGTGCATTAAGGTAGCTGGTACCTGATTGCACCACCAGCAGTTGTACGATGGATATCTGGCGTTGTAGTCCGCTGTAAAATAAAAGCGTGATATAAACTTAGTGCAGAAGATTCTTAGTGCAGGGGACTGGACGGCTTTGATTGTGAGGTAAATGTTAGCCCAGTCGTCTTCTTTTATCCGAGTCCCAAGATCATGTTCCCATTTCCTAGTATATTCTGTTAGTGTATTTGTTGTTAATTTCTTTATATGGTTATAGTAGGATGAGATTCTATTTGGTCTGTGTCTTACATTGAGAAAAATCTCCTGTATTGCTGTAGGTTTAAAAGTCGCTGCTGGGAGAGTCAATGTTCTAATGTAACTGGCCACTTGGTATTGAGCTAAGGTAAATATGTGGGGATCCTCTCTTAGTAGCAACCCATTGGTTGGTGACCAAATGTGTACAATTCTTGTATGGGACATTTGTTTATATTTTATTATTTGTGCATTGTGTTTTCCCTGGGGAAAATCCCGGTTAGTGGTCATTGAGCGCATCATATCTGGAAATGGGAATAATACTTTGTCTTTCAGTGTTGTTATTAATGTCGAGCATATATTATTCACAATAGGATTCATATGCTCATTTTTTTGTATTTCCTTTAAACTATTGGAATCACATGATGTGATTTCTTCGAGGGTTATGGGGTATAGCTCATTAGCTGGCCATATTGTATTTCGATAAGTTGTTAGCCATTCATCCACTCTTTTAAATTGAGCGGCCTTATAATAAGCGCTAAGATCCGGGGCCCCCATCCCTCCATGATCTGGTTGTTTGATTAAGTTTTTATATGCAATGCGATGTTGCCTATTGTTCCAATAAAAAGAAGCGAGTCGTTTATTTAGCTGTTTAAAAAAGGCAGTCGGTATCCTTATTGGAATGTTTTGCAGTAAATACAGAAAGTGTGGTAGAAAGAACATCTTGACTGCGGCAATTCTACCAAGAATATTTAGCTGGGAGTTTTCCCATTTCCTGATCTGGTCTTTTAACAGTTTTTCTAAGGGGGTATAATTTAGATTAAATAATTGATTCAGAGATTTGGGTATGTTTATACCTAAGTATTTCAAGTGCGAGGTTTCCCACTGAAGATTGTTTGCATGTTTTAGGATATCAGATTCTTTCTTAGAGAGAGCAAAGGGCAGTATGATCGATTTCTGATAATTTAATTTGAGATTTGCGTACCTGCCAAAATCCTTAACTACTTTGAGTACTTTTGGAAGTGATAGTAATGGGTCCTGTAGTGTTAGAAGGATATCATCGGCGTAGGCTAAATATTTTATGTTGTTGCCACCAATCTGGATTCCCTTAATCGAGGTGTCATTAGCTATGATATTAAGTAGTATCTCAAGGTGCAGATTAAAGAGAACGGGCGATAAAGGGCAGCCTTGTCTGGTTCCATTAGACATAGTTATTGGTTGTGATAGTATGTCATTTATGTTCAGCCTGGCGACCTGATTTTTATATAAAGACATGGTTTTACCCAATAAGTTTGGGCCAATTCCTAGGTGGGTTAAGGATTTCTCAAGGAAAGTCCAGGAAACCCGATCAAAAGCTTTTTCTGCATCCAAGGCCACGATGACCGCTTTAGTGCTATGCTTTTGTATATAGTTGATTACGGCCACTGCTGTGGCGATGTTCTGGTGGACCCCCCGATTTCGTATAAACCCCGTTTGGTATTGTGAAATTATATCTTGGACAAATGTTTGAAATCTGTTTGCGATGATTGTAGACAAGATTTTTACATCAATATTAATCAGGGAGATGGGGCGGTAATTTGAGCATTGGGTTATGTCTTTGCCCGCTTTAGGAATTAGCCGAATTATGGCAGTATTCATTGTTGGAGATAGAGGCTTTTGTATATTGATATCGTTTGCTAATCTAAGGATATAGGGCGTTAATTGTGGCTGGAATGCTTTGAAGTATTCTGCCGGAAAGCCATCGGATCCATTGGATTTGCCCGTCTTTTGTAGTGTTACGGCAGTCTCCACTTCTGCTAAAGTGAATGGCTTATCCATTTCTTCTGCTATTTCTTGCTTAATTTTGGGGGCATCAATGGTTTTGAAAAAATTGTCATAATCGAGGAGTTCCTCCGGACCTTCAATATTATATATGGCCCTGTAGAAATCCATAAATTCTCGGGTGATTTCTTCCGGAAGGTATTTAATCTTACTATCCTTATTGCAGATTTTATCTATGAAATTACTTGCCCTATGATCTGTGAGGTGGTCTGCCAAAGTTTTGCCGCTTTTACCCAGGTTTAACTTTTTTTTCAACTGGTTCCTCATTAGTTCTGTTCTTTCCGATGATATTATAGCGTTCAGTTTCTGTCTTTCTATGCATAGATTCTTATATACATCTTCTGATAATGAAATCTTGTGCTCGTTTTCCAGTTTTGTTATTTTACCTAAGGTATCATTGATTAATTGCTCTTGTTGTTTTTTCTGGCGTGCAGCAATTGAAATGGCTATGCCTCTTATATAGCACTTGTGGCATTCCCACAGGGATTGTATTGTGGTTTCCCGATTATCATTAAGTGTAAAATATTCTGTAATTGCGGTGGATAATTGTGCTTTAATTTCTGGTTTGTCTAACATTTTGCGATCTAGTGACCATATTCGATGTTCCCTGGGTGTATTATTCCATGCAAGAGAACATATTACTGGGGCATGATCTGACAGCGTTATGGGGCCGTGTACACAAAATAATACTTCTGTTAGAAGGGATTGGGAGATAAAGATATAGTCTATGCGTGAGTACACATTATGTGCCCGATTATAGCAGGTATAGTCACGAATATTGGCGTGAAGTGTACGCCAAGCGTCAACCAGTTTCAGTCGTCTAAAATTCTCCCACAGTGTTTGATTATGTAGTGTTTCTGATATTTTTCGCGGTCCACCCGACGTATCCAGCTTATTGTCGCTTATAAGGTTGTAGTCCCCTCCCCAGATTATGGGTCCCTTTTTAACCTCATCTAGTTTTTTTATTACCTTGTTTAAGAAGCATTTTTGTCCCTGATTAGGTGCGTAGGTGCAGACTAAGGTACAGATGCGGCCTTTCAGTTTGCAAACACTTATAAGTAATCGACCTTCTGTATCCCTATAATTTGTTAATTGTTCAAAGGGACAGCGATTTTTGATCAGGATCAATACTCCTCTTTTCTTTTTATCACTTGAGCTAAATATAGTGCTTCCAAAGTCTTGGAATGCAAACCCTGGGGTTTTACTAATCTTAAAGTGTGTTTCTTGTATAAAGCACACCTCGATCTTTTCTCTTAGTAGCTCTCTTGTGATTTTGCTCCTTTTGTAAGGGGAGTTGGCTCCTCTGACATTGTATGTGCATATTTTCAGGTCTCCAAGCAAACTTTGCTTGGTTTTATTATTGGTCATTTAGTGGGATCTATAACTCTTTGTCGACCGTTCCTTCGATAGTGACCTTGATTTTCCGTAGTTTTATTGTTCTGTTTTATCCTTCTTCCCCTTCCCCCCCTCCTTCCCTTCTTTCCCTCTACCCATGCCCGCCCTGATTTAGGCTTACCGGAGGATTTATCTTCCTCCATTTCTCTAACCCCTTCTTTCTTAGGAGTCTGCCTAAATCCCCCCCGCCCGGTTGCTCCTGTGAGTAATTGATATATGTACTTAGTTTTTTCTCTCCCGTCACCTTTTTTCTTAAAGTATTTTTATTGTTTTTTTTTTATTTTTTTTTTTTTATTTTTTTTTTTTTTTTTTTTTTTTTTTTTTTCTTTTTTTTCCCTTTCCCTTTTGTTTTTCTTCTTTTTCATCTATTCAATCTTCCAGACCTTTCTTTAGCTGCATCGGTCCGCTGTTCATGATCTACTTATAGTTGCTGTATTAGATATCAGTTTACTTAGTTTATAATCAATGGCTGGACCAGTCTTCATTTAGGAGGTTCTGTGGGGTTAGCTCCCTTGGTCCTGATCTTAATTCCCATTCAGGAATTGTTAATTTTGGTAGTCCGAGAGCAGTGGTCAGATTGTCAAGAGATTCACCATCCTTAAGAAGTAGAGTTTTACCATCCCTACGAATCTGTAGGATCAGTGGTCCAATCCAGCGGTATCTTATGTTAGCTTTTATCAGACTGTCTGTAAATGGTTTTAAGATGTAGCGCCTCTGCATGGTTCGTGCGGAAAAATCTTGGTACAGGTGGATTTTCATGTCGTCTATCAGAATTTCTTTGTGTAATCTCACTCTATCTAAGATTGTTTCCTTCATTGTGTAGTCCGATATTCGACATACCACGTCTTGTGTATTGATTCCGTACATTGTCCGTATTCTACCAGCTCTATGACATCGATCCATTTTTACCTCATCTTCTTCTTGAAGGACCAGCTTGAATATACGTTGTACTAATGGTGCCAATTCGTCTCTATTGATCCTGGTGGTAATGCCTTTTATTTTGATATTATTTCGTCTTGATCTATTCTCCAGGTCATCTACTTTGGAAACTAGGTAGTCGATCGTTTTGTTATGAGTTGTTATTTGTTCATGATTCTTTTTCCGTTCTCTGGCAAGGGTAATAACATCTGCTTCTAAGGTGTCAATTCTCTGCATGATGCTATTTAGGCCCTCCTTAATTTGGCTTAATTCTTCAGATATCGTTTCCTTAACAGTTGTTTGAACTGTGTGAACTAAGGATTTTTCAATCTCCAGTAGTTGTAGTTCCATAGCACTTTGTGACGATTTGACCTCTGCTACTTGCCTTTCTATAGTGTTTTTGAAGTCTCTGACCTCCAACATAAGGCTTTGGACTGTTTTGCATAGCTCTTGTGTACCAGCATCTCTTGCATCGTTTTCTGTTATTTTTTGATGGGCTTCCTTTATAGGGGTTATTTCTTGTATTCGGGGTGCACTCTTTTTTATCTTCTCTTTTTGTTTAGTCTGTGTGCGAGTGTTAAAGGCGGCAGCGTTCCGATCTGTTGCCTGTTCCATTAGGGTTATTTTTTCATGTGCCATATGGATCTGTTGAAGATGGTTGTGGATATCGCCGGGTGTATGTGATGTAGATGCCTCAAGGCTTTGTGGCATTCGAGGAGGTGTAGCTAAGTTCGATGCTGCTGGATCCATATTGTTGTTAATATTTTGATACCCTATGTTCGGAGTGCGCTGATTAAAGGTGAGGATAGAAGTTTGCTTAAGTTCACTATATTTTGTTTTGTGGTTCATCTCTTCTTTGGGACTAGCGCAATTTGAATATGAGATGCCAGAGAGCGGTTGGTGGTCTTGAAGGTATCACCACCGTTACCACAAATGAGTCTATGGTAGCAGAACCGATGTTCTGCCGCACGGACCAATATGTGGTTGTTATTTATTTTTATTTAATTTAATTTTTTTTTTTTTTTGGTTTATTTTTTATAGGGATACAGATCTGGCGTAACCTAGACAGAGAGAAGTCTGTCTAGCTGACTATGGAGCAATCCTATTAGCAGAACCGAAGGGCTGCGGGATGAAGCCAGTGTATTACTGGCGCATCATTTATAGTGATTGCCTGAACAGGGTAGTTCAGTCCTGGTTATTCTGGTGCTACCCAGTTACAGTGATTGCCTGAACAGGTTAGTTCAGTCCTGGTTATTCTGGTGCTACCCGGTCAGTATAGTCGCCACGCGGCTAATGAGATACAGTATATTGCTGTCACAGCTGTTGTGATATTAGGACAAAGGTATGTCCAGATCACTTTAAGGCTGATGGTGTAAGAACGAGACCTCAAGGCCGTCTAGGAGAGCCTTCGGTCATCTTGTATTGCTTTTATTTCAATTGGTAGACCTTCCTGGATGGCACAGATGTCCATGCAGTGCTTTATTGTGGACAGGATGTCTGTCTTTAATGGTAACACACACGCCTTTCACTCGTTCAGTAAATGATCGGTATAGCACCTGTGCGGCTGCCTCAGAAGCAGCCTTGTTGAGGTGCCAGCAGCGCAAACCTGCCAGGCGGCCGGCTAATGACTGCTTCCACGAGAGTTATGTTCTGTTGGAGTTTGCGCGTAGGGTGCACCGGGAAGTCTGCAGCCGGTCAGTATAGTTGGCGGCGTATTGCCGCTGCTGCTGTAGCTGGGGCTGCCGGAGCAAAGGCACTGGCGGGTAACGGCGGCCGTTCAGTATATGGACGGCACGATACTGAAGCCGCTATTACAGCGACTGTCTGTCATAGCTGCAAGTAAGCCGATAGTGCAGGGTGGCCGGCAGTGTAGTAATGGTTAGACTCACCAGGTATCTGCAGCAGCTGTCTGTCCGCGGACGGAATCGGCAGGGCTGTTGGCGGCCGGTGTATAGTTGTATTGTCGTCGTCTTGGTTGCAGACTCTGCTATCCCACAGTAGTCTGCCGGGAAAGGGACGGTGACGGTGGCGGGTAAGCGGTGGTGATCAATTCAGCGTGGGTCACTCCGGGACATCGTGAGTAGCTCACAGTAGCTCACAGGAGCAGGAACCGGCGGCGGTGAGCGGTGACGTCACATCCTCTCTCTGTCTCTTCCTGCCGCTCCTCTCTCTCTGTCTCCTCCCGCCCCTCTCTCTGTCACTCACCACTTTCTGCCAACCTTCTCTATTGCTGTTGATCATTCTCTGGTCCAGGGGTCAGCCATGAGCAGGTCTGCACACAAGGCACCCGGCTTACTAGTTCCAGTGGGTGGGGTCCACCTGAGAGTCATCCCGCAGCGCACATTGAGACTGAATGGGCTAAGATGTCAGGGGTCCTGACACGCTGACACACAGCAATAACCACTCTGATACATACTACAGAACCACCCTCCAGCTCCTCAAAGGAAGGGGGCCGATCGGCGGCTGGACGCCATACTGCCCTACATTAAGGTATATACTAAAAAAAAAACCCTAAGGGATCGGGCAAAAAAATTATAACCTGTTAACAACTGAGAGATGGTCCAACCACCGCCAGTGAGTACCTAGGCAAGCTTTTGGATTATCTACAGGTCCGCACAATGAGGAAGCCTAACTTCGTAACACGTCTGTGACGGGACCCCACACTTACTACAAACGTAACTAAAGGGTATCAGCTTGCTACATCGGGATCAAAGAAACCCAACACTTACTGCAAACGAGGGTATTACCTCGCCACAAACTGTAGCCACCCCAATAGATTTGGGGACTTTTTTCTCCATTTGATACGCTAATTGCAAATGTGCACACACCACCTATTTTGTTAAGCTATTTGTATGTATATGTAAATAAATTGCATGAGAAAGTAATTTACAGTGAGTGAATAGAAGGTACTTGGGACCCACTATCGCCCCCTAGGGTTTATAAAAAAAAAAACCCCACAGGAGCCCAAGTGGACCGTACTTATGTGCCTCTTTATGTGCCAATAGGCCAGTGGTGCCATATCACCACTGAAGTAAATAGGGCCTTACCCTAATAACATTAATCTTTCCCCATACTTCTCCCCCCCCCACTATGCCCTATGCTGGTGCCGGCCCTGTCTGTGTAGGTGTCCTCTTTTCGCATCTTAGAAAGCGGTGAAGTACTGTAAAAAGGGTAAGTCTAATGAGGTGCCCCCATAAAAATGTCCTATGCTTGCACATGACATCACAAAACATGTGCCCCTGATTACATCCCAGCTTGATTACTGTAACACCTTTGTCAGGGACCAGTGAATGCCCACATTCTGTTGGACCCGACACAGCCCGGCTTTACTGAGGGCAGATCATGTCAGACCAATCTTATTGATTTCTTTGACAATGTCACTAAAGTGTTAGATAAAGGTGTAGCTGTGGATATCGCCTATCTGGATTTTAGCAAAGCCTTTGACACTGTACCACATAAAGATCATATATAAGTTACTGAAGTTAGGACTCAATCCCTGGATAGTTTCAGCTGGCTGAAGGATCAGTATCAGAGTGTTGCTGTTAACAAGGGGGCCCAACCTGAAGCTAGTCGGAGAGAAGATCAGCAAATGTCTGAAAAGTTATGCAACACAAAATTAAATAATTTTTCTCGATCTTGTTTTAAGGTCCTTAAATATTGGGGAAATTCTTTCAGGAAGCCAAATTTGGTGTCATGAATTGGCTGTCTTTACTGCCACATATAGGAAGGCAAATAAACATATGTAATGAATCAAATTTTGCAAATGTCTGGGGAAAATTTGCAAAATTGGGGACATTTTCAGAGGAAGCCAATCAGGGATTGGGAACTTGGGAACATGACTCATATTACGAGATTGCTTCACTTGAAACTCGAAACCCAAATTTGGTGACAAGAATTGGCTGTCTTTACTGCTGCAGGTATAGGAAGGCAAATAAACATATGTAATGATTCAAATTTTGTAAATGTCTGATAGAATCCAATGGTTGAGCAATCCAAACTCCAATTTGTTTCCCAATCTTTATTTAAAGTTCCTTGGAAATTGGGGAAATTCTCAGAGGAAGCCAATCAGGAATTAGGACCTTGGAACAGGACTCCTATTACAAAATCAGTACGTCACTTGAAAATAGAAACCTACATTTGGTCACATGAATTGTCTGTCTTTACTGTCACTGGTATAGGAAGGCAAATCAATATATGTAATGATTCCAATTTTGCAAATGTCTGATAGAATCCAAGAGTTGAGCAACCAAACTCCAATTTGTTTCTCATTTTTTTTTAATGTTCCTTAACAATTGGGGAAATTCTCTGAGGAAGCTAATCAGGGATTGGGAGCAGGACTGATATTACACGGTTGGTTCACTTGAAACTAGAAAACCCAAATTTGGTGACATGAATTGGCTGTCTTTACTGCCACAGGTATAGGAAGGCAAATACACATATGAAATGATTCCCATTTTGCAAATGTCTGATAGCATCCAACAGTTGAATAATCCAAAATCCGATTTGTTTCTCAATTTTGTTTAACGTTCCTTAAAAATTGGGGAAATTCTCTGAGGAAGCCATTAAGGGAACCTTAGGAACAGGACTATAACTAGATTAGTATTTCACACGGACCTTCTTTTACTATTCTCATGTATAGGAAGACAAGTAAATGTATGTATTGCATCACATTTTGCAAATGTCTGATAACATCCAAGAGCTGAGCAATCCAAACTCCAATTCTTTTCTGAATTTTGTTTCACATTCCTTAAACCAGACCTTCAGCATAATTAAATGAAAGGCCCAAACCCCTAAAGAACTATTCCCCAACATATAAAATGAATATATTTTATGTTTTTAGTTACTAAGTTTTCTTTCCCCCACTGGGCTGCAACTCTAGGATAAGAGCATTGCCATCTTTCCTCAGAAGCATCACATACTGAGGTGAGAAGAGTGGGGGAAACTGCAGTGGGCGAGGTTATAGCTGTGCTTTGCTTAGACAGCGCAGAGCTAGGGTTAGGAAAAGGACAGCAATCCCAGAATGCAGAGCAGCACAGTCGTCAGAAGACACTTCCTGTTTGCAGACAGCCTGAGACTCCATGGGCTGCCATCTTGGATGTTTTAAGGCTCAGAAAATGCACTAGGTGCAGATAGGATGATTTTTAATGTTGGCAATCTGTATGTACAGGGTGGGGGAAACATACAAGTTATGTATTCTTAGTATACAGTACGTCCTGCTCCAGAAAGATTACTTACAAGTGGGTATTATTCCGCCAGATGGCGCTGGACTGCAGAGACATCGAAAACAGGCTCCTCCCGGCCCCTCAAATACCCAGGGACCTCCCACAAATCCCCAGAATTTCTCTGCAGTCTGGACTGCGAAGGACGAGAAATGGCTCTCTACTCGCAGGTGAGCAGGGCTATTAGCCTGCGGCCCTGTAAGACTATTCCCACCCGTTCCATTAGTAATATGCCTCCCAGCCTTGGCTGCGCTGGTCCGGGTGATGGTAGGCAGCACCGCTGTCAGGTGCTTAGGAGTGCTGCTCCATCGCAATCCCCCACCAGAGGGTAGGCAGTTCAGGCTTATGGTGAGCCTCTATGGGATGCCCCTCCTGCACTATTGCCCCTGCCTCTCGGTGGGCCCTATTTAAGTGGCCGCTGTCCTCCCTCATTCTCCTTGTAGCCTTCGGGGGAAAAGAGGGGGGGGGGTGTAAATATGTATGCTATGCATTCTGTGTTTTACACCTTATACTTTATTCTTTCTGCCTTGTGTCAGCCGCCGCGCTGGCTTGCTTTCCCTTTCTGTTTTCAAAATTGCTGCCGCCGCTCGCCTCAGGCGAGGCCTCATTACCTCAGGCGCTGGTGCGCCGTCATTGGCTGCTTGTCACGTCCTGGCTTCGCGCTCTTCGGGGGGGCGGGGCCCGTCTATGGTGTGCTCCACGTCATCGCTGATACCGGCCCGCCCCTCAAGGTGTACCGACACCATCTTTAACCTGCTTGGTTGGCCCATGCACGACGGACCTCTACCTACAGCGGTCCGCAAGTGCCCTCGCGGGCGGCTGTATCTTTTTCTACTTTTTATTACTGTGTGCTTATGGTCTTCTCCTCTTATGTCTTTCAAGCTGGGTGAACCCTTTGGCTTCTCCCGGCCCTCTATTAGTTATTAACTTGCTAGGCCTTGTGTAATACTCCCACTTCCCTAGCGGGTTATTGGGGCATCCGGGGTTGCTGTATAGCGTTAATCCCTATCGGCCTATAGTGCCGCTATAATCACCATATGGAGGCATCCCAGGATAATGCGACCGGGGTTCCTTCGGGACAAGACCGGCTGTGTGTAGCGTGTGGGCAGCCTCATGCTGACGCTGACAAGGAGCGTGTCTGTGTACCCTGTGTTGAGCAGGTGCTTGCATTGCAATCTGGCCTGCCAGTGGCTGCACCTCGTTTCACTTCACCTACTCCCCCAAGCTTAAATCTCACTCCTACTGAGTTGCATACTAGTGGGGATTCTCAGCCTGATGTGTCTTCTAGACTGGCTAGTGTTGAGAAGTTAATTGCTAATACCTTGGCGCGTAAGGCCCCTGCTAAATAGTGGCACTTAACCCCTAATGTCACTATTTTCCCTATGGAAACTGAGGAGTTTTTTAATCTTTGTGGCTATACCCTGTCTGATGAAGGGGAGCTTTTCTCTGAATCAGGCTCATCTGATGAGAGGCCAAGGGGTCATGACGATTCTGGCTCTGACCCTTGGGCAGATTACTGACCCAGATTTTTGAGGTCCTGTCCATATCTCCCCCTGTTGCGGCTCCCAGGCAAAGGGGGGAGCTTTTCCATACAGCAAAATCACTTTTGGAATTTCCCGAGCAGGCTCATTTCCATAACCTTGTGCTAAAGGAATGGGAGTGTCCAGTAAACTTCCCAGGATTCCTAAAAGTTGGGATAGGAAGTATCCCTTTCCTGCTGATGTGGTAAAGTGTTGGTCATCCCCTCCCGAGGTGGATGCCCCGGTCCTAAGGCTATCTAACACCTCTGTCATGCATTCCCCTGACTCTACTACCCTGCGGGATGCTGAGGACCGGCGCATTGACCAGCTGGCATCCCACGCCTTTGCTTGTGCGGGGACGGCGCTGCGCCCGGTCTGTGCCTCTGACATTACTGCTGTGGCCACTAGAACCCTTATCAGAAATATACTTGATAGTGCCCCTGATGATTTGCCTTGTCAGGTGTTCAATGCACTCTCCAGTTGTGATGTTTTTGTAAATTTTGTCCTCTCTGCCATGGATGACACCATCAGAATGTGTGCCAGAACATCTGCCCTTGTGGTGGCTATACGCCGCTCGGTTTGGCTGCGCCAGTGGGCTGCTGACAACGCTGCCAAGAAGGCCCTCACTGGTTTTCCCTTCAAAGGACTGCGCCTGTTTGGGGACCACCTGGACCTTTTTGCTAAGGGAGGCAGGTTACCCCAGCGCAGGCGGCAATCTCGGCCCTTTCGTGGTCAGGGTTCCCTCTCCTCCCCTTACTGTGGTGCCAGACAGGGGAGGGGGGTTCCTCTCCTGGGTCCCGGGGAGATTTCTAGGGTAGGGGCAGAGGCCGTGGACATCCTGGCCCCTCCTGGGGTCCCAAAGCAAAATCATCGCCCAAGCCCCCTCAGGCATGATGGGGCACCCTCACCCATCCGGGTGGGGGACGGCTGCAGCACTTTGCTCACGTCTGGAGGCTTCATGTCTCAGACCGGTGGATTCAGGAGGTAGTGTCCTCCGGTTACAAGATACTGGTTACAAGATAGTTTGCTGCCTGATCTCCCCCAAGATTCATCAGATCCCGGATTCCTCAGGACCCTGTGTCAGCTCAGGAGCTGATGCAGGCAGTGCAAGGCCTCCTGGAGCTGGGGGTCGTCTGCCAGATCCCCTTAAGAGAATTATTATTCCAACCTATTCACAGTACCCAAAAAAGATGGTTCAGTCAGGCCCATCCTGGACTTAAAGATCCTCAACAAATTTGTCAGGGGCAGGCGCTATCGCATGGAAACGCTGTGCTCTGCCATCAGTTCCCTGCGCCAAGGGGACTTCATGACTTCTGTGGACATCAAAGATGCTTACCGTCATATTCCTGTATTCCCAGGTCATCAAAGGTTCCTCAGGTTCGCTCTGTTGGAGCAACACTACCAGTTTGTGGCGTTGCCCTTTGGTCTCACTTCAGCTCCCAGGGTGTTCACCAAGGTGCTGGCTGGCGTGATGTCTCTGCTCAGGTATCAGGGCGTTAGCATGCTTCCCTATCTGGACGACATTCTCATCACTTCCCAATCTCTACATCAGGCAGAGTTGGATACTCAGCTGGTGGTGTCCACTCTGGAGTCATTTGGATGGGTGATCAACCACCCCAAGTCCCCACTGTCCCCTTCCTTGGTAACTACATTCCTAGGAATGAATCTGGATACAGTTCAGGCAAGGATTTTCCTTCCTCAACAGAAGGTGGACAGCTGATGGTGGCATGCTTCGAAGTGGTCCCTTATGCTCAGTTCCACTTGAGGCCTCTGCAACTTCACCTATTGTCAGTATGGGACAAGGACCCAGCGTTTCTGGACGAGGTTGTGTGCTCTCCCCTCGGGTCAGGAGGTCCCTCTTGTGGTGGATGGACTCAAGGAACCTGTTGGGGGGCAGATCCTTTCTTACCCCTCCCTGGGAGACGGTCACCACAGATGCCAGTCTGTCAGGTTGGGGGGGTTTCTGGAAGTCCCTGTGGTTCCAGGGGAGGTGGGGTCCTCAGGAGGCCCACGCACCTATCAATGTCTTGGAACTGTGGGCGATCGGGTTAGTGCTGGCTCACTTGACTACTCACCTTCGGGCCTGCCTGTTCAGGTGCGCTCGGACAACCAGACGGCAGTTGCCTACATCAATCATCAGGGAGGGACCCGGAGCAAGGGGGCCCTCCAGGAAGCGTCTCTGATCCTGACTTGGGCGGAGGCCAATGTCCCCTGCATATCAGCTGTGTACATCCCGGGGGTGGAAAATTCCCTGGCGGACTCTCTGAGCAGGGGGGCCTCTCGCCAGAGAGAATGGTCCCTATGCAGCAGGATGTTCCAATCCCTGTGTCACCGCTGGGGCCAACCAGATGTGGATCTGTTTGCGTCCCGTCACAATCACAAGCTTCCAGCCTTTGTCTCCCTGTCCCAGGATCATCTGGCCTTGACCACGGATGCTCTAGCAATGTCATGGCAGGACTTCTGTATGTCTTCCCTCCTTTCCCCCTGCTGGGCAGGGTTCTGCGCAAGATTGCTCTGGAAGGGGTGCCAGCAATTCTGGTGACCCCCAGGTGGCCAAGAAGAGTGTGGTTCGCAGACGTGGTGCAGCTGGCAGTTGATCAGTACACTCTGCCCTTGGTGCCAGATCTGCTCACTCAGGGCTCTCTACGCCATCCCAATTTACAAACTCTGGCTTTGACGGCCTGGCTACTGAAACCTTCATCTTGATGGAGAAGGGGCTGTCTTCCTCGGTTGTGGATACTTTGATAAAGGCTAGGAAGAAGTCTTCTTCTTCCATTTATTACAGGGTTTGGCGTGCCTACATTGACTGGTGTGAGTCTAAGTCTCTTCCCTGTCGTGTGTTCTCATATTCCCAGGATCCTGGAGTTCCTGCAGCATGGGTTGGAGATGGGGCTCCAACTCAGTACTCTGAGGGGTCAGGTTTCTGCCCTGGCTATTTTCTTCCAGAAGTCCTTTGCTCAGCACCCTCTGATCAGGACTTTTTTTCCAGGGGGTCACTCATGTGCACGTAAGCCTATGGTGCCTGTTTGGGATTTGCGCTTGGTTTTGTCAGCCTTGCAGGGTGCTCCCTTTGAACCTGTGCAGGATGCTGCCCTTGCCATTCTTACACTCAAGACTGTCTTTCTGGTGGCTATCACTTCTGTTAGGCGTGTGTCTGAGTTGGCGACACTTTCTATTCAAGCCCACTACTATGAGAGACACCAGGACAAGGTGGTGTTTCGTTTCAAGCCAGACTTTCTGCCTAAGGTAGTATCTGCTTTTCATTTGAATCAGGATATTGTTCTTCCTTCTTTGTGCCCTAATCCTAGTAATGCTATTCTTTGGATTGCATTCTTTGGATGTGGTTAGGTGTCTGAAGTACTATCTGGTGGCTACCGCACCCTTCAGGAAAACTGATGCTGTTTTTGTGGTCCCTTCTGGGCCTAGGAAGGGTTTGGCTCCTGCCAAGTCCACTATCAGCAAATGGATCCGTCAGGCTGTGATTCAGGCCTACTCTGCTAAGGGGAAGAATCCTCCCTTTGGCCTTACTGCTCATTCCACTCGTGCTATTGGTGCTTCTTGGGCTTTTCGGCACCAGGCTTCTGTTGAACAAGTTTGCAAGGCTGCTACTTGGTCTTCTGTTCATACCTTTTCAACGTTTTACAAGGTTGATGTTAGGGCCTCAGCTGACGCTGCTTTTGGACGAAAGGTTCTGCAGGCGGCAGTGGTTTAAACTGTCTGCTGCTATTTTTTCTTGGGGATCCCACCCTACTTTATGGACACTGCTATTGGATGTCCCACTTGTAAGTAATCTTTCTGGAGCAGGACGTACTGTATACTAAGAATAATACAATTCTGTGATTACTCACCTGTAGAATTGGTATTATGGGTATACAGTACGTCCTGCTCCACCCCACCCTTGGTTTTGCATTATCTTGGATCCCCTGTATGGTGATTGTTATCATTGTTATAGTTGATAGTTTGGGTTGTTTAATTCTCCCGGTTTCTTGTTAACTGCTTTTCATTGCTGGGGATTTGTGGGAGGTCCCTGGGTATTTGAGGGGCTGGGAGGAGCCTGTTTTCGATGTCTCTGCAGTCCAGTGCCATCTGGCGGAGTAATACCCACTTGTAAGTAATCTTTCTGGAGCAGGACGTACTGTATACTCATAATACCAATTCTACAGGTCAGTTTTTATTTAGGGTGAAGGTCTGGTTTAAAAATTAGGGAAATTCTTAGAGGAAGCCAATCAGGGAAACACACTAGGAACGGGACTGTTATACTGTAACTAGATAAGTTCAGTAGTCCACGTGGACTTTATTTGCATAACAAAATGTACTGTGGAAACCCAAATGTCTGATAGCGTCCAGAAGCTCATAAATCTAAACTCAAATTCTTTTCTGAATTGTATTCCTTAAAATTTGGAGTAATTCCCTCAGAAAGCCAGTCAGGGAAATACCATTAAGAAAAGGACTACATACTAAAAAAGTAGAACCACACATTTGGAGACATGTACGGATTGCCATTTGTATAGGAAGACAAATAAATGTATTTGAATAAATGATTCAAATGTTGCAAATTTCTCATAGCCTCCAATATCTGAGCAATCCACACTCCAATTATTTTCTGAATTGTGTTTCAAGTTCCTTAAAAATTGGAAAAAATCTCTCAAGAAAACCAGATGGGGAAACGCAATGGGAACAGGACTCTTATACTTCATTTTCCACATGGACATTTTTGGCTTCAATTTGCATAGCAAAAATTAATGGAGAAACCCAAATGTCTGAGCATTCACAAACTGGTCAATTAAATTTGAATACTTTTCTGAATTTTGTTTCTTCAGAATTGGAAAATTTCTCTCAGGAATCCAGTCGGGGAAACACATTAGGTGTCCATAAGGTTTTAATTTTTTACTTCAATTAGATTTTTCATTGGCAGACATTAATAGGTTGTCATATGTATAGGAAGACAAAAGTATGGCATGTACAGCGAGTCAAGCAATCTGAAATCAAATTCTTTTCACAATTTTCCTTACAAATTGGGGACGTTTCACGTTGCCCCTAATTGTCGTCCTGAGTTTTTAGGGACACGTGACTATGAATCGATCGATTGCTCTGAGTACAGGAAAAATGTTCCCAACGTCTCAGCTTGCAGATTAAATCCCTAATTGTACGGTTGTTTTGAGTGAAAAAAAATAACAGTAATTTTACCTAATTTGTTTTGTGATTGCATTAAATGCTTTATAATTTCTATAATTGGGGACGTCAGTTACTGTTTGTCAACGAATTTACACTTACGCTACACTTTTTATTTATGGGAAGACGGCAGCTGAAAGGAAAGGTTGAGGAATCATTGGGAACTTTCTAAATATACTCTGATGTATATATGGAAAAAACTCGCTCTAATGTGTCGGTAATCGCGGCATTCCCTGTGCCGTTGGTGACAACTCTGTTTGTTGTTAGTGTTTTCACATTTTTTTAGTTACTGTAAATAATTTACTTTCTGTATGTAACTCCTGATTACTGTGTAAACTGTCACAAATAATTCCTCGGGCAGACGTTTAGGACCGAATAAAATTTTGGAAATTCAGAGACTGTGTAACGTACTGTAAAACCTTTAAATCTGTTTTTCCTGCTGTTAGACATCTGCCATTAGATTATTTGACGTTACATATAATTCATAAAGCCTCATCTGGAATTTACGGGTCCGTTTTGAGGCCCCAGATCATTTTTTGGGGCCCTAGGTCAAAAAAAGTCCCACCAGCGTTTCAAACTGTGTCTTCTCCATAAATATCTAAATGGTGCAGTTGACCATATTTCTATCCAGCAAACCAGAGAAAATGCTCTTTGAAACTAAGATCTTTAAGCTTTGCTCTTTTCTATTCAAGAAGAAGATGGATGGTTGGTGTTTGCATATATTGGAATTTTTTGTCTCTGTATTCTTTGTCTATCCAAGAAGCGTTTGGGAGAATGTTCTAGGTGTAGAGACAACAATGTGTTTTCTGTCTTGAAATGTTGACCCTCATTTCCAGCCAAGAAGAATGTGAAAAGCTTGGGTTAAGCTTGGCATTCTTTATCAATGTTTTCTTCTTACCAAGGTGGAATCTGAAAGGAACTGTATGTCATTTGTGTTGTAAAAACAGTGTGTCTTCTGTCTTTTAGTGAACCCTTTTTTTTATTCCCAGAAGTAAAGCGGAGCAAATTGTTGGGTTGGGGTTTCCAGATTTTGGCATTCCACGTCCCCTTGGTAGTCTTTATCTGCCTACTCCAAGTATGGAAGTATGTTTGCCGGGGGTTGTTACATCAGTTTCTCTACTGTGTCAAAATGTTACATTTTGCAAATTAACCCTTGTTTTAATATTCAAGAAGAACGTAGCGAGTTGGGTTTGCACATCTTGCCTTTGTATACCATACTGTATTCCTTCTTTAGCTACCACAGAAGGTTTTGGCAGTATGTTGTACGTATAGTGACAACAGTGTGTTTTTCCCTGCTGATGATGTGTTTATAAAATTCTGCTGCCCTTCTTTTCGATCCAAGAAGAAAGAGGGGTGGTAGTCTGGGTTGGGCTTTCCACCTCGTGGCTTTCTACAGTATGTCCATTTGGTAGTCCTTCTGGTCTACTTACTCCAATGTGGTATGGGCATGTGGTATGTTGAAGGAGTTGTGACAAACATGTCTCCTGGATGTAAATTTTAAACTAAAAAAAATAATCTTTTCCAGCCATCATGGTGGAAAAGTGGGTTTTTGGGTTGAATTTGATCAAATTGCAAAATATGACTGCACCACCAGCAACTGCATGCCACTCCCCACATACAAAACATCAAGGATACAAGAATGTATAAAAAAAAATTACCACCTGGAATAAATTGTTTTTTTGTTTTTTTTTTTGGGGGGGGGGTGCATATAAGATGAGCTTTTGTACCACTCAGGTATTCTGATAAAGTGGGGCATGTGCCCTACGGAACACATGTCTAGTGCTTGGTGAGGTGATGTTTTGTGATTATGTGCGATGGTATGTGGTAATAAAAACTTGTACTACTAGTTACAAATATTGTATAGCAGTGTCTCCCATTTGTTTTTGATCCATCCTTGTACACTTGTTGGGTTGAGTTTTCACATTTTGGAGTTCTTTGTACCCTTTGCCTTTGCCTACCACAGAAGAGTTCTGTGTCTCTAATTTTTTAAATTTTACTAGAACATTGGTCTGCTTAATCCAATGGGGTATGGACATGTTAGATGTTGAAGGTGTTGTAAGAAATGCATGCTTCCTTTATATAAATGTGAAACTAAAAAAGGCTCTCTTATCCAAACAAGGAGAAGTGGGTTGTTGGGTTGAGTTTTCACATTTCGAATTTTTTTGTACCCTCCGAAGTTCTTTGCTTACCCCAAAGGGTTCTGTGTCTCAGAATGTTAAACTTGTACTGGGTTGTTGGGGTTTGGTATTCTATGCCTTCTCTGTATTTTTATCTGTCTCACCCCAGAGATGGCTCTAGGCATTTTATATTTCAAGAAGTATGTGAAGATGTAGGATGTTGGGTGGGCATTTTCACATCTTATCTTTATATGTGCCCCAGTCTTTTTCTGCGTACCCCAATTTGGTATGGATCTATGTGCTGTGTGCATTCTGGGTTTTGTGACAACAGCATGTAATCTGTCTCAAAATGTTCAACCCTACACTTGAGATACTTATGCATTGAAGAAGAAGGTATAGAGGTGGCTATTAGGTTTCCACAAGAAGTACGAGACGAGGTGAGATGCTGGGTTGACTTTTCCACGTCTTGGCTTTTGTATCAGCTTGTTGGGTTAGTGTTCCACACCACGGCATTTTATGTCCCCTCTGTAGTCTTTCACTGCATAATCTCTGCAGATTTGGAGACACGGTCTGAATTTAGTGACAACATTTTGTCTTTATATATACACATGGTAGTCTTTCACTGCCTAGAGGGGTTATGGGGGTATAAGCATGTTGTATGTTTGGCAACAGCATGTCTCGAAATGTTAAACTTTAAACAACAGCCCTATTTTCCAACCTAGAAAAAAGTAAAGAAGTTGGTTGGCTTTTTTAGTTTTTGCAAATATTTGTACCCCCTGTAGTCCTTCCAATGTTTAGATGTATGCTCTGGTGGTCATGACTACAGTGTGTCTTCTGTCTCAAAATGATAAAACTTTACAGGGTTGTTTGGGTTTGCACATTTTGGTATTTGTTTTCTCCGCTGTATACTTTCTCTATCTAACCCCAGAGGGGTTTGAACAACACTAATGAAAAGAGTTGGGCAGTTGGGTTGACATTTCCACACCTTGGTTTTTTATGTACCCAAATTCTCTATGTATCCCAGTGATCAGGGGATATTGTGTGTTGCGTGTGTTCAAAATGTTGTGAAAACAGCATGTAACCTGTCATAAAGTGTGAAATTTTACAGTTGAGCCTCATTTCCATTCATGAAGAAGGTGTAGAATATAGTTGTTGGGATTTCCCCATTAAAGCATTGAATATTTCCTCTATAGTCTTTTCACTGGCTACCCAAGTGGGGTTTAGATGTATGTTCCGTTGATAACAGCTGGTAACATTTTGCTTTTTGTCTTGAAAAACGTTACAGCTTACCCTTTTCTCCATCCTAGAGGATGGGTTGAGTTTTTGGGTTCGTTTTTCCACATCATGGAATTGCATATGCCATTTGTAGTTTTTTCACTGTCTACCTTAGTGGGGTTTTGAAGCATGTTCTGGGTGTGGTGTAAACTGTTTGTCTTCTGTCTTGAAAAAATGTTACCGCTGACCCTCTTCTTTATTCAAGAAGGAGATGAGGAGGTGGGATGACATTGTATATGCTCTGTGTAGTCTTACCCCAGTGTGTTTGGAGGTGGGACCTGATTGAGGTGACAGGCGTTTGTATTTTAACTTGAAAAACATTAAAACTCATCTTCATCCAAGAAGAAGGGGAGGGGTGGGTTGTTAGGTTGGGCTTTCCATGTCATGGCATTATATATTCCCTGTGTAGTATCTTACTGCATACCCCAGTGGGCTTTTGAGTCATGGTCTGGGTGTGGTGACAACAGGTTGTCTTCTGTCTTGCAAAACTTTACAGCTGACACTCTTCTTTATCCAAGAAGAAGGGGTAAAGGTGGGTTGTTGGGTTGAGCTTTCCACGTCATGGCCTTTTATATTCCTTGTATAGTATTTTACTGCATAACCCAGTGGGGTTTTGAGGCATGTTCTGGGTGTGGTGAAAACAGTTTGTCTTTTGCCTTGAAAACATTTACCGCTGACCCTCTTCTCTATCCAAGAGGAAGGTGGGTTGTTGGGTTGGGCTTTCCGTGTCATGGCATTGTATATTCCTTGTATAGTATTTTACTGTGTAACCCAGTGGGTTTTGAGGCAAGTTCTGCGTGTGGTGAAAACAGTTTGTCTTTTGCCTTGAAAACGTTTACCGCTGACCCTCTTCTCTAACCAAGAAGAAGGTGGGAGAGGTAAATTGTTGGGTTGGGCTTTCCACGTCATGGCATTGTATATCCACAGCGTAGTATATTACTGCGTACCCCAGTGGAGTTTTGAGGAATGCTCTGGGTGTGGTGACAACAGTTTGTATTCTGTCTTGAAAACTTTTACCGTTGACCCTCTTCTCCAGAAGGTGGGAGAGGTGGGTTGTTGGGTTGGGCTTTCTACATCATTTCTACATCATTGCATTGTATATCCACAGTGTAGTATGTTACTGCATACCCCAGGGGGGTTTTGAGGAATGCTCTGGGTGTGGTGACAACAGTTTGTCTTCTGTCTTGAAAAGCTTTACCGCTGACCCTCTTCTCCATCCAAGAAGAAGGTGGAGAGGTGGGTTGTTGGGTTGGGCTTGCCACGTCATGGCATTGTATATCCACAGTGTAGTATATTACTGCGTACCCCCAGTGGGGTTTTGAGGAATGCTCTGGGTGTGGTGACAACAGTTTGTCTTCTGTCTTGAAAACCTTTACCGCTGACCCTCATCTCCATCCAAGAAGAAGGTGGAGAGGTGGGTTGTTGAGTTGGGCTTTCTACATCATTGTATTGTATATCCACAGTGTAGTATGTTACTGCGCACCCCAGGGGGTTTTTGAAGAATGCTCTGGGTGTGGTTTACAACAGTTTGTCTTCTGTCATGAAAACATTTACCGCTGACCCTCTTCTCCATCCAAGAAGAAGGTGGAGAGGTGGGTTGTTGGGCTGGGTGATCCACAGGTCTGCATTTTATGTCCTCTTATGGATCTTCTAATGTCTGCAACAGAGGGGAATGAACGTGTTAACACGATGAGCTGCCCTGTGGAATCCTGAAATGGGGACAATCTGTTGAATTTGGACCATTTTGTAACTCGGCTGGGAGACAGCATGTGAAAATAAATATTCGTTCTAGAAAAAGAAAAAAAAAAATATGATCTGCCGTTCCAGTGCATGCATCTACCAGAGACGCTGGCTGCCTTTCTGCTGTGTAAAGTTTTTTTCTGTCCGGAGACAATAATCCAAATTCCTTTGGCAAGCCAAGATGGGCCCGTTATGTATATATGTAATTTTTTTTTCCGATCTTGTTGTTGTTGGTTGTTTGTTTAATAAGACATTTCCTCTCTTGGTTAGTGGAAGTTGAATCGTAAGAGACTCAGTAATTTTCCTCCTCCTCCCCTCCCAGCCCTGCACTCTGGAACACTGTGAACTAAAAAAAAAAATCAGTGAGTTAAAGCGTGAAGCTATTATCAGAATCATAGCCGGCCGCTCTCGGGAGGCTGCGAGTGTGGCTCATAGCGTCATCGCCGCATGGATACCGGAGCAACCGCCACGGTGAGTGGTGGGGAGCCATGGCTTTCAGGTGTCAAAGATGTTTGAGTTGGGTGTTTTTGCCCACCCCGATTCCCTTCGTTCCCCAGGGATACAAACAGGACAGAGGTTTTCAACTGCTGAGATAGCACATTCAGAAGCCTACTACGCTTGCTGCACTCACTGGGCTTCAGTGTGACATGTGCCCGGTCCGAGTCGGGCGAAATATCCTAATGCCGCTGGTGGGAGTTGGATTTGGCATCATAAACAAGGTGCTGGTACAGGGACGGGAAAGGAGGGGTGGGGGGGGGCGGGTGGCGGTTGAATCCCTCACTTTGAGTTTTGAACTGGCAGGCGTTCACGTCTTTTTCTGTTCCAAGCATTTTGCATTCTGCGGATCGCCAGGCCAAGAGAGAAAAGGAAAAAAAAAAGACTGCCGAGGAGGTCTAAGCATTAAAATGTCCCTCAGAAAGGCCCAAGTTATGGGTAGCAAGGAGTGTTTAGGCCTATTCACCCCCACCTCTCAACTATCGTCCCACCCCATCACTCGGCTCAGCTTGTTTGTTTCTTTTTAAGTTTGCTTCTAAAATGATTGACTATTGTTTTACTTTTATGACTAATTTTAGATTGTTTTCTTTTCTGGTGTCCTGAGCTTCGTCCCTCTCTGCCTGTCTGTCTCTTTCCGGCATTGCCAAGCTAACGGCCTATGCCAGCCAGACGCGAGTCACAGTAAGCCATCGACCTGTTGCTTGATTGTGAATGTTGTCCCGTTTTTCAAAGTTTTTTGCGTTGTGTCCAGCAGTGCTAGCTGTATTCACATGGGGGCATTGGGAAAATATCGTCGGAATGCGCACATCGCCTTACCCCCGGCGTTGCAGTGCCAGCCCTGTGCCGAAGGGGCTGCATGGGCCTCACAGGCCTTGTTATTGTGTTCCACTAAACCTCGTGACGTTTCTTATACATTTTGCATACAGCTGGGTCACCCTTGTCAACTGGCCAAACTGCTAGAGGCACATTTATTAAGGAACAGAGAACGGGATTTTTGGGAAGTAACCGATACTGGCCAAGTAGATTGGTATGGTCATACGTCCTCTGATGTACTTACCATTTTTTCATTTTTAATTCCAATCTTGGCTTAAAAGTAAAAAATACATATAAGAATAATTTTGGTAATATTACCTATCATCATAAAAATAGTAATAATAATGCATATATTATTTTTTCAAATTAATAATGTTAACAGTAATAATAATATAATAATAATAATATCTATACAATCTATTTTTTATTTAACCATTTTAATGCCAGCCAACCAAGAGATTTTGTCGCCCTCTATTTCCAGACAACTTTTTAGCAATTTGGCGCTATATTTATTTAACTGTGACATTTGCAGGGATTTCCAGGAAAATTATATATTATTTTTTTTCAGCAGCACACTTTTCTTTTAAACGCTTAAAAATAAAAAACAAGCTATACGGGCTGGTAGAAGTGGGCTCACTCCTCTCTTCTTGTGTAGATCTTTTTGTACAGACTTAGTGTATGGTTGCCAATAGCAACAGATTGCAAACACTGAATACTGGTACCATATAAAAAACACATTTGCTAATGTAAGAAAAAAAAAATAGTTAAGCTCCTTGAGGGCATAATTTTGGCATAGCAAAAATATCCCATCAAAAGTGGACTCTCTTTTAACCAACAGACTTGCACGGTTGAAGAAAAACTCCCTTGCCCCATCTGCATGTATGATACTGAATCATTGTCATAACTTACATTTGCTCCTGCATCCCCTTAAAGGTGAAACACCTCCTCACTGATTTTCTCATGGTCGCGGCCATCTTGGAGCACTTGGGAAGCTTCTTTCTTTTCCAGCATCCCAGCCGTGCTGCTATCTGGACATAAACCACAATGCAAAGTGGCAGGAAACCGAGCAGCACTTTACCTTTGCAGGCTACTGGCAGGTCCATAGGGCACCATTGAGGGGGGGGGGGGATAGACAAAGGTTAATGAATTTTTATGTACAGCAATCTGAATTACCCTTGGGAGGGATGCAAAGGCGCACTGTTTCTTGTAAGGGGGTTGGTCTGGTTTATGAGAAACACACATAGTAAGAAATACCTACCCCCCTATGGGATATTTATTAAATATAAAGTTGACCCTCACTGATCTCTGTTTCTGAGTAACACCCTCAACCTGTGTGCCAGCACAGCACTGCCCCACAGTGGTATTGGGACACCTAGAAGTTTAAATTGGACCAACATCGTTTATTTCTTTAATGGGTGTTGGTCCCACAGTCAGCTAATCAAAACAAGCTTGTGGGGGGGCCTCCAGAATGCTGGAGTCCCCCCCCCGCACATAACCCCCCAGAATGCCCGTAATGCTCACCTTCATTACGAGCCAGTGCCTGATACGGAGTCCCGCAATTGGTAAGTAGGTGGTCACATGGGCAGGTCGCAGAGGATGCGACCATGGCCAATGTGACCGTCAGGTGTCCAATTGCGGGACTCCTTTCCTGGTGTTAGCTTGTAGTGAAGGTGAGGATTACGGGCGTTTTAGGGGAGCTCCAGCATTCCTGATGCCCCCCTAAGCTTGTTTTGATTAGCTGATGGCAGGACCAACACCCGTTAAAGAAAAAATGGGTGTTGGTCCGGTTTAACTCCTGGAGCCCTTCCTTCTTATGAAGTCAGATAAGTACGTTTTCCAAGAGGGTTTTTTTTATACTAGGTCTGTAAGGGGGTTAATGAATACCCCTTAAAAATAAACAGAAACCCAAAATTTTTCTCTTGGTTAAAACCGCTCCATTGCAATAAACAATCCTGGTCCTGGAGCCGTCCCTTCCTATGGAGACAGATAAGTGACATTTTACAGGAGGATTTTTTTTTTTTTTTTTACTAGGGCTGTAAGGGGGTTAAGAAATACCCTGTAGAAACTAACAGAAACCAAACATCTCTCTATTGTAAACTATTCCATTGCATTAACCTCTCCTAAAATACATGAATTACCTCTCCCTCACTGCACCCCACAAGCAGTGAAAGTGAATATCCCTCATGTGGTCAGTATTCCAGGAAAACCTCTTGACTTTAACGCGGAATAAAACCCAGGATTTTGACTATCCCAGGTTTTGCTTCTTGCCCCCCCCCCCCCCCGTGTGAAACCCCCCAAATCGCTCTGTAAAACTCCCCTTTTCCTGTTCCCACGACACCAATTGGACCAATTTGTCCAATTATAGCCGTGTGCATGTATAATGTTTGGCAAAAGGGAGGGCCCTAA
This sequence comes from Gastrophryne carolinensis, assembly GCA_027917425.1. NCBI lineage: Eukaryota > Metazoa > Chordata > Amphibia > Anura > Microhylidae > Gastrophryne > Gastrophryne carolinensis. The sequence goes on along the minus strand of CM051236.1, from coordinate 511,209,914 downwards.
CCTATCTGAATGGCTGGTGATAGGAGCACACAAACCAAAGCCGCCCATTGTTTTTACATCAAAGAGGGAGCCAGGAAGTAGGTGAGTTGTGCAGCACTGGCTGCTGCGAGTGTCCTCACTCATGGGGATGGCCATCGTACAGAAGCCCCGGTCCTTGTTTGGGTTTGGGAACTGAACTCGCAAAGTTTGGTACTTTTCTGTTCGGGTTTGCCCAACACTAATCATAATCAATTCCCTCAAAAGTGGTTATAGCCTTTCTTTCGGTTTTCTCCATGTACATTTTAACGACACTGCTGATCCCATGTTATTGCTTTTAGATCCTTGTACTTGAAATTAAGTTTAGTGGAGACTACTCCATTTGGGTTTAGGGCTGTTTTGCCAAGGGGTAACACCCATGATCCCATGGCGTAGCCATGTTTTTTGGACTTCTACCAGTCTCAAAAATCCCGAAAGTGTGTAATCTGCACATCTTGTCACGCCAACCACATTCCAGGGAACCAGTTGAGATATGTGGATGACATCTAGTTTAAGATTCACATACAGGGCACGTGTTCATGACTACAATGAAAGCTTGTACACTGTTTTTGTTTTCACTATGTACAGGTTCGCCACAATGGTTTACACTAATGGATCAGGGGGTGCAGCCATGTTTCTGTCATTAGACTGTATCCTTTTATTTGAAATGGAGTGCAGGCACTGGTCTAGCAAGGACTCGCTCCACCTGGGTTTGGTTCTGTTCTGTCAAGGGGCAAAACTGATGATGTTACCAAACTGTCCAAAAATTCAAGTTTGTCTTCTGTACATCTTGTCATTTAAACCACTGTCCAGGGATTCGGTTGAGATACGTAGATGAAATCTAGATTAACATTTACATACCTGGCACATGTTCTCATATTCTTCATATAGAAGCCATCTTATTCTTGGTCCTGTGGATACAGCAGCCGGTCGTCATCTCCCTAACTCAAAAATTCTAGTGTGTCATCTGCACATCTTGTCACGCAAACCATTTTACAGGGAATCAGTTGAGATACATAGACACGACATCTAGATTAGGGTTCACAAACAAGGCACGTGTTCACGTCTACAATTAATGCTTGTAGTCTGTTTGTGAATTTAACTTGAACGTCATCTCCGTACTGTAGCCAATTTCCTTGAAAGTGTTTAGAGCCTTCCTTTCCATTTCCTCCGTGATGCAGCCATGTTTCTGTCTTTAGAACTTATCCTTGTACTTAAAACTGCTCAGGTTTGTTCTGTTTTGCTGCCAAAGGCATTGTTTTACCTGCCTCTCTGGAAGTTATGCATGTGAAGAAGGTTGTGACCTCATAGCACGCAATTATTTCTTCTTCTTTTTTGATTTTCATAATCTAGGAGTTCTGGATATATTATTGTGTCTTGTCCAGGATGTTGGCTATATTTTCCCACACGGTTGATGCTGTACATTGGAGTGCCCCGTTTCTTGGCTATTTGCCCCTATATACAAGAAGAGGCTTCACAAGGAGGGCCATTTTCTATAAACATTTTGTAATTGCTGTTCAGGTCCCTTCTTCTTGGTTTAGAAGTGTGGTCACCTCAGCACAGTCCTCAGTAGTAGTAGTAGAAGTACAACAGTGCATCTTACAGCAGGTTGGTTATTCACGTATTTTTAAAGGATAGTGCAAAAAAAGACCAGCAAACTTGTAAATCTGCTACCAAGTGTCTGTAAAACATACTACTATAGAAATTAAAAGCAAGAGAGGTATATACAGGTTGTGGTTATGTGATTTGCAGAAGCCTCGACGATGCTTTCGGGGAGTGGGGAGTGCCCCCCCTTACCTTCTGTATTCTTGAGGGATGTAAGATCCTAGTTGGACTGTATGAAAGAAAAACCCCAAAAGGATATACAGAATTGAAAAAAACACCTCAAGTATAAATTACATAATAGCTATAAAATGGGGCCACTTACTTTACTAAAACAGTAATGCTGATGAGTATCAGCACTGCGGGGTAAAGTAGGGGTTCCTGCAAAGTTAATTCTTGAGCCCATATAATATCATGCCAATGGGCCTTGAGAGGCTAACAAGGTGATCAGTCCCAGAAAACTTTTGGCAAAAGCTCAGGGTCATGCTCCAGTTCTTGATGTCTAGGAGCCTGGCTTAGGGGAAAGAGAAAAGTATTACAGAAACAAAAGAAGAGTCAGAGCAGAGAGAGAGAAAAAAAAGAGAGAGAGGGGAAAGTGAGGGAGTGGAGACAGTAAACCCAATCACAGCTTTTGAGAGATGCTGAATCCATGTCCATTACCCATCTTGTCCAGAACATTTTTTGGGGGACTTGTCATTGTCTACCATAAGTTCTCTCATTTTATTTATGGTGTCAACCTCTTAAACCCATGCTGCAACAGATGGTGGGGTCTAGGATTTTCAGCGTCGGGGTATAACAGATCTAACATGTGTTTCATCAAGCAGCTGATTTAGATGCTTAAGCCTGGATTGGGCAATTGCTGTATTAATAGTGTGTCTGTTTCATAGTGATGAGAGAACACGAACCGCAAAGTTTGCGTCCATGCCGAACTTTGCGGGTTTGGGTCCCTGAACCCAGACTTCAACCAGAAGTCTGTGTTTGGGTTCGGCCTCAGCAGTAAAGCTGGTTGAGCAGCCCATCAACCAGCTTTTAGCCCAAAGCAACCACAGCTATGTGACCCTAATTTATAAGAGGCAGGGTCACGTGTCCCAGCACTGTTACAATTCGGTTGTTTTCAGGGCAGCGTCAGTCACTGCAAGTGTATACTCATGCCATACCCTCTTCTAGTGCAGTGAAAGTAAGTGCAAGTCTAACTCTTCCATTTACAACGTGACATCCACCTCCTTCTCCTCCACCTGGTCCTATGTCACCTGTTTAAAAATGATTATTCCAAGTGTGACATACACTCCGCTTCAATTCTTCATGACATTTGGGTTATTCTCCAGTAGAGGGCGAACTTCTGCAGAGATGAATGCAAAAAAAGGAGCTCCTCCCAGTCCATAAATACCTGGGACCTCCCACCAATTCCCCAGTTCCTTCTCTGCAGGAAGGCGAGCAAGACAGAAGAGGAAGACTTCTCTTACTTGCAGGTAAGCCGGGCTCGCGCCCGGCCATTTTTGTCCCTATTGCTGCCAGGAACTTTTCTAAATTTTCCCTATTTGAGCCTCCCAGCCTTGGCTGCAGGTCCTGGTGAGGGTAGGCAGCACCTTATGGGTGTTGTAGGAGCCTTGCTCCACTGTGAGACCCCATTGCAAGGGGTAGGCGGTTGTCCGGGTTGATGATCCCGGGATGCCCTGTCCCTTAATCCCTATGACCGGATTCCGGCTTGGATTTCCCCCGCTTCCGGGTCCCTTCCTTTCCCTCCGGGGGGGGGCCTGGCCTCACCCACGGTTGTTTAATTACTGAAGCACTGTGTGAGTGTGTGTGTGTGTCTTTCACTTGTGTGTGTGTTGGTGCTGACTGTGGTTGATTGTAGTCTCCTTCACTCTTTACCTTCTTTACTCAGCCTGGGGAGCTTCTCTCCCTCAGGCTGTGTTAGGTGGGGGGGCAGGACCGGGCCAGCGGCGCGGCCGCGGTAGCCTCGCCCCCTCGTTTGGCGCGAGTATGCGGGCCAGCCCAGGGCTGGGATCCGCGTTGCTGGGAGGGGGGCGTGGCCTGACGAGCGCACGTTCGGCGATGGCCCTCCCCCCTTCTTCCTCTCCTCTGCTCGTGTGACTCTTCGCGGGCCATCTTGTGTGATTGCTCTAGCTTCTGCTCTGATTAACTCCTCGGTCGGTAAGCGCCTGTGCGGCCACTTCCTTAGCTTCTGTGGGGGCCTCCTCTTCATGCTTTTGTGCTTTCATATGGATATATAGATATTTTTAATTATAGAATATTCTGAGCATATGGTTGTATTGTGTATCAATATTAATATATTGGTATTTTTTAGTTATTTCTTCAGTGTGATTGTATTATTGCTTGTGTGTTTCAGATTGCTTCGTCTATGGGCTTTTTAAGGGGTTCCTCCTGGTCCTGGGGTCCCTAGGCTTAGATTGCTCACCCAAAAATCCTCCCACTGGGACTTTTAAGGGGCATCCCGGGTTGCTTATTGCTTAAATTCCCTGCGGTCTTGCGACTGACCACAAGAATCACCATATGGAGGCTTCGCAGGATACTGGGATCGGCCTCCTCTGGGACAATCCCGGCCATGTGTGGGTTGTGGGGCATCCCTTACGGGTGAGAATGTGCTTATTTGTATACCATGTGCACAAAAGGCCATATTGCGGCAGTCGGGTGCCCAGCCTTCTGGGTCGGCGCCCCCGCTTCATCGCCTTCCCCTCCCCGCCTTATCCGTACCCCAAGTGACATTGGTGCCAGCTGGGAGTCGCATTCCGATGTTTGTGCTAGGTTGGCCAGCATCGAGAAATTTATGGTTAGCGCGGTGGGCAAGAAGGCCCAGGCTAAAAATAGACATTTGTCGTCGGTCCAGGCGACTTGGGATATTGATGATGATTCATTTGATATGTCGGATTATTCCCCGTTAGAGGAGGGGGAATGGTATGAGGAGTCAGAGGCTGACAATGTATGGTTTGGCGAGGCTGATGTTGGGCAGGCGCTGGGGGATGCTGTTGACACGGCCAAGGTTTTGTCACATCTATTGGAGGTTTTGGATATTGCGCTGCCTGAGGCGCCCCCTCTCAAGAAGGGGGAATTTTTGGGGGCCCACAAGCCTCGTTTGGAGTTCCCTACCCAGGGTCATTTTGATGCACTTATCCTCAGGGAATGGGAGAAACCTAGTCGGCTTCCGGGTGTTCCTCAGGGATGGGATAAGAAGTATCCTTTCCCGGTGGAAGCGGTTAAGCGCTCGGCTTCTCCTCCCGAGGCCGATGCGCCAGTTTTGGGGTTGACCAACTCCTCCGTGCTTCACACCCCAGACACCACTTCCTTAAAGGATGGTGAGGATAGGCGCCTTGATCAGATGGCATGCCATGCCTTTGCCAGTGTTGGCTCGGCCTTGCGGCCTGTTTGTGCATCTGCGCTGGTGTCGGTGGCTGCTAGGTCTCTGATTAGGGACTGGTTAAATGACGCTCACCTTGATCCGGCCAGCGCTGAGTTCACTACGCTTAAAAGATTTGAATTGTTCATGGATTTTGTCTTGGCTGCTATGGAAGACACTATTGTTATGTGTAGTAGGACTTCAGCCTCATTGGTGGCCATGCGCCGCTCGGTATGGCTCTGTCAGTGGACGGCGGACTTTGCGGCCAAGAAATCGCTCACAGCTCTTCCCTTCTTGGGTACGCGGCTGTTTGGAGATAAGTTGGATGCTGTGGCAAAGGGAGGTAAGTTACCTCAGCGGAAGAAACAGCGCCGTCCCTTTCGGGGGGCAGGCTCTTTCAATCCTTCCTTTCGAGGTGCCAGAGCTGGCAGAGGTTTGGCCTTCTCGGGTGTCAGAGGCTCTTCCTGGAACAGGGGCTCCTGTTAGCAGTGAAAAACCTTCTGGACATGGGAGTTGTATGTGCGGTGTCTCCGTCGGAGAGAGGCAGGGGTTTCTACTCCAATCTTTTCACGGTCCCCAAAAAAGAAGGTTCTGTAAGACCCATTCTGGACCTCAAGGTCCTCAACAGATTCATCAGAACCAAGATGTTTCGCATGGAGACTCTGCGCTCGGCCATCAATTCCCTTCGTCAAGGGGATTTCATGACATCCATAGACATCAAGGATGCGTATTTGCATGTTCCAATTTTTCCAGCGCATCAGAGATTCCTCAGGTTTGCGGTAGACGATCAACATTTTCAGTTTGTAGCCCTTCCCTTCGGGTTGACCTCAGCGCCGAGGGTCTTCACCAAGGTTCTGGCGGGCATAATGGCCCTATTCAGAGCTCAGGGAATTTGCATTGTGCCGTATCTGGATGACCTAATGATTTCAGCTTCTTCCCTCCGTCAGGCGGAGCTGGACACCCACCAGGTGGTGTCGACCCTGGAGAGGTTCGGGTGGGTGATCAACCGCCCCAAGTCCTCTCTCTCACCATCAGGGGTGATTTCATTCCTGGGCTTGAATCTGGATACCATTCAGGCGTGTTTCTACCCCAGACCAAGGTGCAGGGGATTCAGGATCTGATCCGCCTTCTTCTGGCCAATCCTTGCCCCTCTATCCAACAGGGGATGAAACTGGTGGGATTGATGGTGGCCTCCTTCGAGGCGGTCCCGTTTGCGCAGTTTCACATGAGATCTCTTCAACTTCATCTATTGACGCATTGGGACAGGTGTCCACTGTCATTGGATCAACCGTTCAGGATGTCTCCCAGGGTTCGGCAGTCCCTTTGGTGGTGACTGGAGTCGAGCAACCTGTTGAGGGGCAGATCCTTTCTGGTTCCTTGCTGGGAGACGGTTACCACGGATGCCAGCCTGTCGGGCTGGGGAGGTTTCTGGAAAAGTCATCAGTTCAGCGGGGTGTGGGGTCCTCAGGAGGCTCACAACCCCATCAATGCCTTAGAGCTCAGAGCCATCCGGCTTGTCCTGTCACGGCTGACGTCGCACTTACAGGGTCTTCCGGTTCAGATTCGATCAGACAATCGGACGGCGGTAGCCTACATCAATCACCAAGGAGGGACTCGCAGCAGGAGTGCCCTCAGGGAAGTCTCTCTGATCCTGCATTGGGCGGAGAGCAATGTTCCTTGCATTTCGGCAATCTACATTCCGGGAGTGGAGAACACAGAGGCGGACTCCCTGAGCAGGGGGTCCTCTCGCCAAGGAGAGTGGTCTCTCAACCCCGGGGTTTTTTTCGGTCTCTTTGTCGCAAGTGAGGGACTCCGGAGGTGGGTCTCTTTGCCTCACGGCACAATCACAAACTCCCGGCCTTTGTGTCTCTATCTCAGGATCCTCTAGCTCTGGCAGTGGATGCCTTGTCCCTTGCTTGGAAGGATCTGGGGTTTCTGTACCTGTTTCCTCCCTTCTCCATGCTGGGCAAGGTAGTTTGCAAACTGGCTCTGGAAGGGGCACCAGCAATTCTGGTGGCTCCAAGGTGGCCAAGAAGGGTTTGGACGTTGTAAGGCTGGCGGTAGATCAGTACCGGCTTCCCATGTGTCTGGATCTGTTATCTCAGGGTCAACTACTTTATCCCAATTTACCAACGCTGGCTTTGACGGCTTGGCTGCTGAAATCTTCATTCTGAAGGAGGAAGGTTTGTCTGAGGCTGTTGTTCAGACCTTGATTAGAGCTAGGAAGCGGTCCTCTTCTGGCATTTACTATAGGACTTGGCGGTCCTATATTGACTGGTGTGAGGCTAGGGCCTTGCCTTGCAGGGTGTTTTCGATCCCTAGGATTTTGGAGTTTCTTCAGCACGGTCTGGATCTTGGGTTCCAGCTTAGTACCTTGAAAGGGCAGGTCTCTGCTCTGTCTGTTTCTTCCAAAGATCTTTTGCCTTACACCCGCTGGTTAAGACTTTTTTCCAGGGGGTCACTCATGTTCGACCCCCTCGGAAGGCTATGGTTCCAGTTTGGGATTTGAAGCCGTTACAGGATATTGCTTTTTCTGTTTTCACTCAAAAGGTTGCCTTCTTGGTGGCTATTACCTCTGTTCGGCGTGTCTCTGAGTTGGCGGCTCTGTCGATTCAGGCCCCTTACTTTGAGAGACACCAGGACAAGGTGGTTTTTCGCTTTAAACCTGATTTCCTTCCTAAGGTGGTGTCTGCTTTCCATCTCAATCAGGATGTTGTTCTCCCTTCCTTGTGTCCTAAGCCTAGCAATGATAAGGAGAGGGTTTTGCACAATTTGGATGTGGTTCGCTGTGTTAAGCACTATTTTGTGACTACTTCTTCTTTCCGCAAGACGGATGCCTTTTTCGTGGTGACCTGCGGGCCAAGGAAAGGTTTGGCGCCCGCCAAGTCTACCATTAGCAAATGGATTTGTCAGGCCATTGTTGGGTCCCCCTTTTAGGGTCACTGCGCATTCTACTCGTGCTGTTGGTGCGTCCTGGGCTTTTCAGCATCAGGCTTCTGTTGAACAAGTTTGTAAGGCTGCTACTTGGTCTTCTGTTCATACCTTTTCCAAGTTTTACAAGGTTGATGTGCGGGCTTCAGCGGATGCCGCTTTTGGCCGCAAGGTTCTGCAAGCTGCAGTGGTTTAGGTTGGTGAGTTCTTTACTGTTTATGGTTCCCACCCTTGACGGACACGGCTATTGGATGTCCCAAATGTCATGAAGAGTTGAAGCGGAGTGTATGTCACACTTGGAATAATACCGTTTTGTGAGTACTCACCTTTAAAACGGATATTATAAGTGTGACATACACTCCGCTTCACCCCACCCTTTTGGTATTTTGGATCCTTTAAATGGTGAACCATTGTTTCTTGGTTGTTTTGTTATATTTGGTTCTTCCTGGTCCCCTTACTGCTTTCTTACACTGGGTAATTGGTGGGAGGTCCCAGGTATTTATGGACTGGGAGGAGCTCCTTTTTTTGCATTCATCTCTGCAAAAGTTCGCCCTCTACTGGAGAATAACCCAAATGTCATGAAGAGTTGAAGCGGAGGGTATGTCACACTCATAATATCCGTTTTAAAGGTGAGTACTCACAAAACGGTATTATTTAATTTGTTTTTAATTAATGATTGAATGTGTTTTTTAATTTTATGTTATTAATTTCCCTACCCCATTTTTGCAGGGCAATTGCCCTGTTATTACCCCCGTTTTTGCAGCTCTCTACCCCTTACTACCCCCATTTTACAGCCATTCTTGGGTCACCAAGTTCGGGTCCCCATTGATTTCAGTAGGGTTTGGGTTAGGTTTGGGGTTCAGACTCGAACTTCTAAGGGTTTGCTCAACACTAATCATAAACAATGTTCAAGTTGGACTCGTCCCTGGTATCTACAACCAATTATGTCTGGGCTGCTGTTAGAATACTCTGGACCTCAGATATCTGGCCCCACTGAACCCCTTGGCTTTTACAGACCCGTTGCCCCCCTAGGCTCCCATAAGCACCACTGGAAGCTTGAGGTGGTTACCAAACATCTTAAGTGATGCTCAAATTGGACAGCTTGTCCCTGGTAGCTATGACCAACTAAGTCATGCCTACTGCAAACTTCTGGGCTCATTGAAGTCCTTTATATATTGGTTTGGGGACCAACATACTTTAAGACCATACCATCTTTTTCTGACCAAGGGGACCTCATATTGGACCCCAAAGCTCCATACAAACCTTGGTTTTAAGTGCCAACCATAATGCTAAACTGTACAATCACAGTGCCAAATGCAAGGAACTAGAAATAGGGAATAAAGCTGCTAAGCGGGCCCCCATAACATCGGGTCCAAGCATGATAGTTGCCCTGAAGCAAGTCAAAGAGCTGGGCACGCACCATGGCTTTCGGAAACATAATGTTTCTAGAGCGTTACAGAAGCAGATGAGGACAGGATGTCATGAGTCAGTCTATACACATTCCCCAATATGTACGTGAGTCACTGCCTCCGGGGGATGATGTGGGGGGGGGTTGTTTGGAACCTATTCTTCTCCGCTCTCATTATTTAGTGTTGGGGGGAAGGGGGGCACAGCTTTGGGTCCAAACTGCTCGTTACTGCTTACTGGAGTAACCCCTCAGGAAGATTACAAAACTATGTAACCAATATGTTCTCTTTATTGAGGTGATGTAATCTGAATTCCTGCTGGCGTCCAATTCAGAAGCTGATTTCTAGGATCCTCGGATTATGTTTTCCTTGAAAGTTTGTGCACATGCTCCTTCTGCTGACACACAGGCTCCTCCTATTGATGCACATGCTTTGTATGTTGATATACAGACTCCTCCTATTGATGCACATGCTCTGTATGTTGATACGCAGACTCCTTCTATTGATGCACATGCTCTGTATGTTGATACGCAGACTCCTTCTATTGATGCACATGCTCTGTGTGTTGAAACATAGGCTCCTCCTACTGATGCACATGCTCTGTATGTTGATCCGCAGGCTCCTCTTATTAATGCACATGCTCTGTATGTTGATCCGCAGGCTCCTCTTATTAATGCACATGCTCTGTATGTTAATACGCAGGCTACTCCTATTGAAGCACATGCTCTGTTGATTCGCAGACTCCTCCTATTGATGCACATGCGCTGTATGTTGAGTCACAGGCTCCTCCTATTGATGCACATGCTCTGTATGTTGATATGCAGGCTCCTCCTATTGATGCACATGCTCTGTATGTTGATACGCAGGCTCCTCCTGTTGATGCACATGCTCTGTATGTTGATACACAGGCTCCTCCTATTGATGCACATGCTCTGTATGTTGATACATAGGCTCCTCCTATTGATGCACATGCTCTGTATGTTGATACATAGGCTCCTCCTGTTGATGCACATGCTCTGTAGGTTAATACGCAGGCTCCTCCTATTGATGCACATGCTCTGTATGTTGAGGCACAGGCTCCTCCTATTGATGCACATGCTCTGTATGTTGATTCGCAGGCTCCTCCTATTGATGCACATGCTCTGTATATTGATACGCAGGCTCCTCCTATGGATGCACATACTCTGTATATTGATACGCAGGCTCCTCCTATTGATGCACATGCTCTGTATGTTGAGGCACAGGCTCCTCCTATTGATGCACATGCTCTGTATGTTGATACGCAGGCTCCTCCTATTGATGCACATGCTCTGTATATTGATACGCAGGCTCCTCCTATTGATGCACATGCTCTGTATGTTAATGCATAGGCTCCTTCTATTGATGCACATGCTCTGTTGATACATAGGCTCCTCCTATTGATGCACATGCTTTGTATGTTGATACTCAGGCTCCTCCTATTGATACACATGCTCTGTATGTTTCTGCACAGGCTCCTTCTCCTATTGATGCACATGCTCTGTATGTTGATACTCAGGCTCCTCCTATTGATGCACATGCTCTGTATGTTGATACTCAGGCTCCTCCTATTGATGCACATGCTCTGTATGTTGATACTCAGGCTCCTCCTGTTGATGCACATGCTCTGTATGTTGATGCACAGGCTCCTCCTGTTGATGCACATGCTCTGTATGTTGATGCACAGGCTCCTCCTGTTGATGCACATGCTCTGTATGTTGAGGCACAGGCTCCTCCTATTGATGCACATGCTCTGTATGTTGATACACAGGCTCCTCCTATTGATGCACATGCTCTGTATGTTGAGGCACAGGCTCCTCCTATTGATGCACATGCTCTGTATGTTGAGGCACAGGCTCCTCCTATTGATGCACATGCTCTGTATGTTGATACGCAGGCTCCTCCTGTTGATGCACATGCTCTGTATGTTGATACACAGGCTCCTCCTGTTGATGCACATGCTCTGTATGTTGAGGCACAGGCTCCTCCTATTGATGCACATGCTCTGTATGTTGAGGCACAGGCTCCTCCTATTGATGCACATGCTCTGTATGTCGATACTCAGGCTCCTCTTATTGATGCACATGCTCTGTATGTCGATACTCAGGCTCCTCCTATTGATGCACATGCTCTGTATGTCGATACTCAGGCTCCTCCTATTGATGCACATGCTCTGTATGTTGATACGCAGGCTCCTCCTATTGATGCACATGCTCTGTATGTTGAAGCACAGGCTCCTCCTATTGATGCACATGCTCTGTATGTTGATACTCAGGCTCCTCCTGTTGATGCACATGCTCTGTATGTTGATGCACAGGCTCCTCCTGTTGATGCACATGCTCTGTATGTTGATGCACAGGCTCCTCCTGTTGATGCACATGCTCTGTATGTTGAGGCACAGGCTCCTCCTATTGATGCACATGCTCTGTATGTTGAGGTGGAGGCTCCTTCTATTGATGCACATGCTCTGTATGTTGATACTCAGGCTCCTCTTATTGATACACATGCTCTGTATGTTGATACGCAGGCTCCTCCTATTGATGCACATGCTCTGTATGTTGATACGCAGGCTCCTCCTGTTGATGCACATGCTCTGTATGTCGATACTCAGGCTCCTCTTATTGATGCACATGCTCTGTATGTCGATACTCAGGCTCCTCCTATTGATGCACATGCTCTGTATGTCGATACTCAGGCTCCTCCTATTGATGCACATGCTCTGTATGTCGATACTCAGGCTCCTCCTATTGATGCACATGCTCTGTATGTTGAAGCACAGGCTCCTCCTATTGATGCACATGCTTTGTATGTTGATACTCCGGCTCCTCCTATTGATGCACATGCTCTGTATGTTGATACGCAGGCTCCTCCTATTGATGCACATGCTCTGTATGTTGATACTCAGGCTCCTCCTATTGATGCACATGCTTTGTATGTTGATACTCCGGCTCCTCCTATTGATGCACATGCTCTGTATGTTGATACTCAGGCTCCTCCTATTGATGCACATGCTCTGTATGTTGATACACAGGCTCCTCCTATTGATGCACATGCTCTGTATGTTGATACGCACGCTCCTCCTATTAAGGGCACATGCTCAGTATTTTGATGCACAGGCTCCTCCTATTAATGCACATGCTCTGTATGTTGATACGCAGGCTCCTCCTATTGATGCACATGCTCTGCATGTTAATACTCAGGCTCCTCCTATTGATGCACATGCTCTTTATGTTGATACGCTTGCTCCTCCTTTTGATGCACATGCTCTGTATGTTGATACCCAGGCTCCTCCATTTGATGCACATGCTCTGTATGTTGATGCACAGGCTCCTCCTTTTGATGCACATGCTCTGTATGTTGAGGCACATGCTCCTCCTATTGATGCACATGCTCTTTATGTTGATACATAGGCTCCTCCTATTGATGCACATGCTCTGTATGTTGAGGTGGAGGCTCCTTCTATTGATGCACATGCTCTTTATGTTAATACACAGGCTCCTCCTATTAATGCACATGCTCTGTATGTTGAGGCACAGGCTCCTCCTATTGATGCACATGCTCTGTATGTTGAGGTGGAGGCTCCTTCTATTGATGCACATGCTCTTTATGTTAATACACAGGCTCCTCCTATTAATGCACATGCTCTGTATGTTGAGGCACAGACTCCTCCTATTGATGCACATGCTCTATATGTTAATACTCAGGTTCCTCCTATTAATGCACCTGCTCGGTTTGTTGATACACAGGCTCCTCCCATTATTGATGCACATGCTCTGAATGTTGATACGCAGGCTCCTCCTATTAATGCACATGCTCTGTATGTTGATGCACAGGCTCCTCCTATTGATGCACATGCTCTGTATGTTGATGCACAGGCTCCTCCTATTGATGCACATGCTCTGTATGTTGAGGTGGAGGCTCCTTCTATTGATGCACATGCTCTGTATGTTGATACTTAGGCTCCTCCTATTGATGCACATGCTCTGTATGGTGATACGCAGGCTCCTCCTATTGATGCACATGCTCTGTATGTTGATACGCACGCTCCTCCTATTAAGGGCACATGCTCTGTATTTTGATGCACAGGCTCCTCCTATTAATGCGCATGCTCTGTATGTTGATATGCAGGCTCCTCCTATTGATGCACATGCTCTGTATGTTGATACGCAGGCTCCTCCTATTGATGCACATGCTCTGCATGTTGATTGCACAGGCTCCTCCTATTGATGCACATGCTCTGTATGTTGATACTTAGGCTCCTCCTATTGATGCACATGCTCTGTATGGTGATACGCAGGCTCCTCCTATTGATGCACATGCTCTGTATGTTGATACGCACGCTCCTCCTATTAAGGGCACATGCTCTGTATTTTGATGCACAGGCTCCTCCTATTAATGCACATGCTCTGTATGTTGAAGCACAGGCTCCTTCTATTGATGCACATGCTTTGTATGTTAATACACAGGCTCCTCCTATTAATGCACATGCTCTGTATGTTGAGGCACAGGCTCCTCCTATTGATGCACATGCTCTGCATGATTTGCAGACTCCTCCTATTGATGCACATGCTCTATATGTTAATACTCAGGTTTCTCCTATTAATGCACCTGCTCGGCTTGTTGATACACAGGCTCCTCCTATTATTGATGCACATGTTCTGAATGTTGATACGCAGGCTCCTCCTATTAATGCACATGCTCTGTATGTTGATGCACAGGCTCCTCCTATTGATGCACATGCTCTGTATGTTGAAGCACATGCTCCTCCTATTGATGCACATGCTTGGAATGTTAATACTCAGGCTCCTCCTATTATTGATGCACATGCTCTGTATGTTGAGGCGGAGGCTCCTTCTATTGATGCACATGCTCTGTATGTTGATACGCAGGCTCCTCCTATTAATGCACATGCTCTGTATGTTGAAGCACAGGCTCCTCCTATTGATGCACATGCTCTGTATATTGATACGCAGGCTCCTCCTATTGATGCACATGCTCTGTAATTTGATGCACAGGCTCCTCCTATCAATGCACATGCTCTGCATGTTGATTGCACAGGCTCCTCCTATTGATGCACATGCTCTGTATGTTGATACGCAGGCTCCTCCTATTGATGCACATGCTCTGCATGTTGATTGCACAGGCTCCTCCTAATGATACACATGCTCTGTATGTTGATACTCAGGCTCCTCTTATTGATACACATGCTCTGTATGTTGATACGCAGGCTCCTCCTATTGATGCACATGCTCTGTATGTCGATACTCAGGCTCCTCCTATTGATGCACATGCTCTGTATGTCGATACTCAGGCTCCTCTTATTGATGCACATGCTCTGTATGTCGATACTCAGGCTCCTCCTATTGATGCACATGCTCTGTATGTCGATACTCAGGCTCCTCCTATTGATGCACATGCTCTGTATGTTGAGGCGCAGGCTCCTTCTATTGATGCACATGTTCTGTATGTTGATACTCCGGCTCCTCTTATTGATGCACATGCTCTGTATGTCGATACTCAGGCTCCTCCTATTGATGCACATGCTCTGTATGTCGATACTCAGGCTCCTCCTATTGATGCACATGCTCTGTATGTTGAGGCGCAGGCTCCTCCTATTGATGCACATGCTTTGTATGTTGATACTCCGGCTCCTCCTATTGATGCACATGCTCTGTATGTTGATACGCAGGCTCCTCCTATTGATGCACATGCTCTGTATGTTGAGGCGGAGGCTCCTTCTATTGATGCACATGCTCTGTATGTTGATACGCAGGCTCCTCCTATTAATGCACATGCTCTGTATGTTGAAGCACAGGCTCCTCCTATTGATGCACATGCTCTGTATATTGATACGCAGGCTCCTCCTATTGATGCACATGCTCTGTAATTTGATGCACAGGCTCCTCCTATCAATGCACATGCTCTGCATGTTGATTGCACAGGCTCCTCCTATTGATGCACATGCTCTGTATGTTGATACGCAGGCTCCTCCTATTGATGCACATGCTCTGCATGTTGATTGCACAGGCTCCTCCTAATGATACACATGCTCTGTATGTCGATACTCAGGCTCCTCCTATTATTGATGCACATGCTCTGTATGTTGAGGCGGAGGCTCCTTCTATTGATGCACATGCTCTGTATGTTGATACGCAGGCTCCTCCTATTAATGCACATGCTCTGTATGTTGAAGCACAGGCTCCTCCTATTGATGCACATGCTCTGTATATTGATACGCAGGCTCCTCCTATTGATGCACATGCTCTGTAATTTGATGCACAGGCTCCTCCTATCAATGCACATGCTCTGCATGTTGATTGCACAGGCTCCTCCTATTGATGCACATGCTCTGTATGTTGATACGCAGGCTCCTCCTATTGATGCACATGCTCTGCATGTTGATTGCACAGGCTCCTCCTAATGATACACATGCTCTGTATGTTGATACTCAGGCTCCTCTTATTGATACACATGCTCTGTATGTTGATACGCAGGCTCCTCCTATTGATGCACATGCTCTGTATGTCGATACTCAGGCTCCTCCTATTGATGCACATGCTCTGTATGTCGATACTCAGGCTCCTCTTATTGATGCACATGCTCTGTATGTCGATACTCAGGCTCCTCCTATTGATGCACATGCTCTGTATGTCGATACTCAGGCTCCTCCTATTGATGCACATGCTCTGTATGTTGAGGCGCAGGCTCCTTCTATTGATGCACATGCTCTGTATGTTGAAGCACAGGCTCCTCCTATTGATGCACATGCTCTGTATGTTGATACGCAGGCTCCTCCTATTGATGCACATGCTTTGTATGTTGATACTCCGGCTCCTCCTATTGATGCACATGCTATGTATGTTGATACGCAGGCTCCTCCTATTGATGCACATGCTATGTATGTTGATACGCAGGCTCCTCCTATTGATGCACATGCTTTGTATGTTGATACTCCGGCTCCTCCTATTGATGCACATGCTCTGTATGTTGATACGCAGGCTCCTCCTATTGATGCACATGCTATGTATGTTGATACGCAGGCTCCTCCTATTGATGCACATGCTTTGTATGTTGATACTCCGGCTCCTCCTATTGATGCACATGCTATGTATGTTGATACGCAGGCTCCTCCTATTGATGCACATGCTCTGTATGTTGATACTCCGGCTCCTCCTATTGATGCACATGCTCTGTATGTTGATACGCACGCTCCTCCTATTAAGGGCACATGCTCAGTATTTTGATGCACAGGCTCCTCCTATTAATGCACATGCTCTGTATGTTAATACTCAGGCTCCTCCTATTGATGCACATGCTCTTTATGTTGATACGCTTGCTCCTCCCTTTGATGCACATGCTCTGTATGTTGATACCCAGGCTCCTCCATTTGATGCACATGCTCTGTATGTTGATGCACAGGCTCCTCCTATTGATGCACATGCTCTGTATGTTGAGGCGGAGGCTCCTCCTATTGATGCACATGCTCTTTATGTTGATACATAGGCTCCTCCTATTGATGCACATGCTCTGCATGTTAATAATCAGGCTCCTCCTATTGATGCACATGCTCTGTATGTTGAGGTGGAGGCTCCTTCTATTGATGCACATGCTCTGTATGTTAATACACAGACTCCTCCTATTGATGCACATGCTCTATATGTTAATACTCAGGTTCCTCCTATTAATGCACCTGCTCGGTTTGTTGATACACAGGCTCCTCCCATTATTGATGCACATGCTCTGAATGTTGATACGCAGGCTCCTCCTATTAATGCACATGCTCTGTATGTTGATGCACAGGCTCCTCCTATTGATGCACATGCTCTGTATGTTGAAGCACAGGCTCCTCCTATTGATGCACATGCTCGGTTTGTTGATACACAGGCTCCTCCCATTATTGATGCACATGCTCTGAATGTTGATACGCAGGCTCCTCCTAATAATGCACATGCTCTGTATGTTGAAGCACAGGCTCCTCCTATTGATGCACATGCTCGGAATGTTAATACTCAGGCTCCTCCTATTGATGCACCTGCTCGGTTTGTTGATACACAGGCTCCTCCCATTATTGATGCACATGCTCTGAATGTTGATACGCAGGCTCCTCCTATTAATGCACATGCTCTGTATGTTATAGCACAGGCTCCTCCTATTGATGCACATGCTCGGAATGTTAATACTCAGGCTCCTCCTATTGATGCACATGCTCTGTATGTTGAGGTGGAGGCTCCTCCTATTGATGCACATGCTCTGTATGTTGAGGTGGAGGCTCCTCCTATTGATGCACATGCTCTGTATGTTGAGGTGGAGGCTCCTTCTATTGATGCACATGCTCTGTATGTTGATACGCAGGCTCCTCCTATTGATGCACATGTTCTGTATGTTGAAGCACAGGCTCCTCCTATTGATGCACATGCTTTGTATGTTGATACTCAGGCTCCTCCTATTGATGCACATGCTCTGTATGTTGATACGCAGGCTCCTCCTATTGATGCACATGCTCTGCATGTTGATTGCACATGCTCCTCCTATTGATGCACATGCTCTGTATGGTGATACGCAGGCTCCTCCTATTGATGCACATGCTCTGTATGTTGATACGCACGCTCCTCCTATTAAGGGCACATGCTCTGTATTTTGATGCACAGGCTCCTCCTATTAATGCGCATGCTCTGTATGTTGAAGCACAGGCTCCTCCTATTGATGCACATGCTCTGTATGTTGAAGCACAGGCTCCTTCTATTGATGCACATGCTTTGTATGTTAATACACAGGCTCCTCCTATTAATGCACATGCTCTATATGTTAATACTCAGGTTTCTCCTATTAATGCACCTGCTCGGCTTGTTGATACACAGGCTCCTCCCATTATTGATGCACATGCTCTGAATGTTGATACGCAGGCTCCTCCTATTAATGCACATGCTCTGTATGTTGATGCACAGGCTCCTCCTATTGATGCACATGCTCTGTATGTTGAAGCACATGCTCCTCCTATTGATGCACATGCTCGGAATGTTAATACTCAGGCTCCTCCTATTATTGATGCACATACTCTGTATGTTGAGGCGGAGGCTCCTTCTATTGATGCACATGCTCTGTATGTTGAAGCACATGCTCCTCCTATTGATGTACTGCTCTGTATGTTGAAGCACAGGCTCCTCCTATTGATGCACATGCTCTGCATGTTGATTGCACAGGCTCCTCCTATTGATGCACATGCTCTGTATATTGATACGCAGGCTCCTCCTATTGATGCACATGCTCTGTATGTTGAAGCACATGCTCCTCCTATTGATGTACTGCTCTGTATGTTGAAGCACAGGCTCCTCCTATTGATGCACATTCTCTGCATGTTGATTGCACAGGCTCCTCCTATTGATGCACATGCTCTGTATATTGATACGCAGGCTCCTTCTATTGATGCACATGCTTTGTATGTTGATACGCAGGCTCCTCCAATTGATGCACATGCTCTGTATGTTGAAGCACATGCTCCTCCTATTGATGTACTGCTCTGTATGTTGAAGCACAGGCTCCTCCTATTGATGCACATGCTCTGTATATTGATACGCAGGCTCCTTCTATTGATGCACATGCTTTGTATGCTGAAACACAGGCTCCTCCTATTGATGCACTTGCTCCTCCTATTGATGCACATGCTCTGTATGTTAATACATAGGCTCCTCCTATTGATGTACATGCTCTGTATGTTGATACTCAGGCTCCTCCTATTGATACACATGCTCTGTATGTTGATACATAGGCTCCTCCTATTGATGTACATGCTCTGTATGTTGATACATAGGCTCCTCCTATTGATGTACATGCTCTGTATGTTGATACATAGGCTCCTCCTATTGATGTACATGCTCTGTATGTTGATACGCAGGCTCCTCCTATTGATACACATGCTCTGTATAGTGATACACAGGCTCCTCCTATTGATGTACATGCTCTGTATGTTAATACACAGGCTCCTCCTTTTGATGCACATGCTCTGTATGTTGATACGCAGGCTCCTTCTATTGATTCACATGCTCTGTATGTCGAGGCACAGGCTCCTCCTATTGATGTACATGCTCTGTAGGTTGAGGCACAGGCTCCTCCCATTATTGATGCCCATGCTCTGTATGTTTAGGCACAGGCTCCTCCTATTATTGATGCACATGCTCTTTATGTTGAGGCGCAGGCTCCTCTCATTGATGCACATGCTCTGTATGTTGATACACAGGCTCCTCCTCCTATTGTTGCACATGCTCTGTATGTTAATACACAGGCTCCTCCTATTGATGCACATGCTCTGTATGTTGAAGCACATGCTCCTATTGATGCACATGCTCTGTATGTTGATACTCAGGCTCCTCCTCCTATTGATGCACATGCTCTGTATGTTGATACACATGCTCCTCCTATTGATGCACATGCTCTGTATGTAGAAGCACAGGCTCCTCCTATTGATGTACATGCTCTGTAGGTTGAGGCACAGGCTCCCCCCATTATTGATGCCCATGCTCTGTATGTTTAGGCACAGGCTCCTCCTATTATTGATGCACATGCTCTTTATGTTGAGGCGCAGGCTCCTCTTATTGATGCACATGCTCTGTATGTTGATACACAGGCTCCTCCTCCTATTGTTGCACATGCTCTGTATGTTAATACACAGGCTCCTCCTGCTATTGATGCACATGCTCTGTATGTTGATACTCAGGCTCCTCCTCCTATTGTTGCACATGCTCTGTATGTTAATACACAGGCTCCTCCTGCTATTGATGCACATGCTCTGTATGTTGATACACAGGCTCCTCCTCCTATTGTTGCACATGCTCTGTATGTTAATACACAGGCTCCTCCTGCTATTGATGCACATGCTCTGTATGTTGATACTCAGGCTCCTCCTCCTATTGATGCACATGCTCTGTATGTTGATGCACATTCTCCTCCTATTGATGCACATGCTCTGTATGTTGAAGCACAGGCTCCTCCTATTGATGCACATGCTCTGTATGTTGATTCGCAGACTCCTCCTATTGATGCACATGCTCTGTATGTAGAAGCACAGGCTCATCCTATTGAAGTACATGCTCTGTATGTTAATACACAGGCTCCTCCTATTGATGCACATGCTCCTCCTATTGATGCACATGCTCTGTATGTTGATACACAGGCTCCTCCTATTGATACACATGCTCCTCCTATTGATGCACATGCTCTTTATGTTGCTACACTAGCTCGTCCTATCCATGCACACTCCCTGTATGTTGATAGGCAGGCTCCTCCTATTGATGCACATGCTCTATATGTTGTGGTGTAGGCTCCTCCAAATATTGATGCACATGCTCTGTATGTCGAGGCGCAGGCTCCTCCTATTGATGCACATGCTCTGTATGTTGAGGCACAGGCTCCTCCCATTATTGATGCACATGCTCTATATGTTAAGGCGTAGGCTCCTCCTATTATTGATGCACATGCTCTGTATGTTGAGGCACAGGCTCCTCCTATTGATGCACATGCTCTGTATGTTGAGGCACAGGCTCCTCCCAATATTGATGCACATGCTCTATATGTTAAGGCGTAGGCTCCTCCTATTATTGATGCACATGCTCTGTATGTTGAGGCACAGGCTCCTCCCAATATTGATGCACATGCTCTATATGTTAAGGCGTAGGCTCCTCCTATTATTGATGCACATGCTCTGTATGTTGAGGCACAGGCTCCTCCTATTGATGCACATGCTCTATATGTTGAGGCGTAGGCTCCTCCTATTATTGATGAACATGCTCTGTATGTTGAGGCGCAGGCTCTTCCTATTGATGCACATGCTATGTATGTTGATACACAGGCTCCTCCTATTGTTGCACATGCTCTGTATGTTGATACACAGGCTCCTCCTATTGATGCACATGCTCTGTATGTTGAGGCACAGGCTCCTCCTATTGATGCACATGCTCTGTATGTTGATATACAGGCTCCTCCTATTGTTGCACATGCTCTGTATGTTGATACACAGGCTCCTCCTATTTATGCACATGCTCTGTATGTTGATATGCAGGCTCCTCCTATTGATGCACATGCTCTGTATGTTGAGACGCAGGTACCTCCTATTGATGCACATGTTCTGTATGTTGATATACAGGCTCCTCCTATTGTTGCACATGCTCTGTATATTGATATGCAGGCTCCTCCTATTGATGCACATGCTCTATATGTTGATACACAGGCTCCTCCTATTGTTGCACATGCTCTGTATGTTGATATACAGGCTCCTCCTATTGATGCACATGCTCTGTATATTAATGCACATGCTTTGTATGTTGATACGCAGGCTCCTCCTATCAATACATATTCCATGTATGTTCATACGCTGGCTCCTCCTATCGATGCACATGTTATGTATGTTGATTCACAGGCTCCTCGTATTGTTGCACATGCTCTGTATGTTGATACGCAGGCTCCTCCTATTGATGCACATGTTATGTATGTTGATTCACAGGCTCCTCCTATTGATGCACATGTTATGTATGTTGATACGCAGGCTCCTCCTATCAATACATATTCCATGTATGTTCATACGCTGGCTCCTCCTATCGATGCACATGTTATGTATGTTGATTCACAGGCTCCTCGTATTGTTGCACATGCTCTTTATGTTGATACCCAAGCTCCTCCTATTGATGCACATGCTCTGTATGTTGATACACAAGCTACTCCTATTGATGCACATGCTCTGTATGTTGATACGCATGCTCTTCCTATTGATGCACATGCTCTGTATTTTGAAGCTCGGGCTTCTGCTATTGATGCACGTGCTCTGTATGTTAATACATAGGCTCCTCCTATTGATGCACATGCTCTGTATGTTAATACATAGGCTCCTCCTATTGATGTACATGCTCTGTATGTTGATACTCAGGCTCCTCCTATTGATACACATGCTCTGTATGTTGATACATAGGCTCCTCCTATTGATGTACATGCTCTGTATGTTGATACATAGGCTCCTCCTATTGATGTACATGCTCTGTATGTTGATACATAGGCTCCTCCTATTGATGTACATGCTCTGTATGTTGATACGCAGGCTCCTCCTATTGATACACATGCTCTGTATAGTGATACACAGGCTCCTCCTCCTATTAATGCACATGCTCTGTATGTTAATACACAGGCTCCTCCTTTTGATGCACATGCTCTGTATGTTGATACGCAGGCTCCTTCTATTGATTCACATGCTCTGTATGTCGAGGCGCAGGCTCCTCCTATTGATGTACATGCTCTGTAGGTTGAGGCACAGGCTCCTCCCATTATTGATGCCCATGCTCTGTATGTTTAGGCACAGGCTCCTCCTATTATTGATGCACATGCTCTTTATGTTGAGGCGCAGGCTCCTCTTATTGATGCACATGCTCTGTATGTTGATACACAGGCTCCTCCTCCTATTGTTGCACATGCTCTGTATGTTAATACACAGGCTCCTCCTATTGATGCACATGCTCTGTATGTTGAAGCACATGCTCCTATTGATGCACATGCTCTGTATGTTGATACTCAGGCTCCTCCTCCTATTGATGCACATGCTCTGTATGTTGATACACATGCTCCTCCTATTGTTGCACATGCTCTGTATGTTAATACACAGGCTCCTCCTGCTATTGATGCACATGCTCTGTATGTTGATACTCAGGCTCCTCCTCCTATTGATGCACATGCTCTGTATGTTGATACACATGCTCCTCCTATTGATGCACATTCTCCTCCTATTGATGCACATGCTCTGTATGTTGATTCGCAGACTCCTCCTATTGATGCACATGCTCTCTATGTAGAAGCACAGGCTCCTCCTATTGATGCACATGCTTTGTATGTTGATGCACAGGCTCATCCTATTGAAGTACATGCTCTGTATGTTAATACACAGGCTCCTCCTATTGATGCACATGCTCTGTATGTTGATACACAGGCTCCTCCTATTGATACACATGCTCCTCCTATTGATGCACATGCTCTTTATGTTGCTACACTAGCTCGTCCTATCCATGCACACTCCCTGTATGTTGATATGCAGGCTCCTTCTATTGATGCACATGCTCTATATGTTGTGGTGTAGGCTCCTCCAAATATTGATGCACATGCTCTGTATGTCGAGGCGCAGGCTCCTCCTATTGATGCACATGCTCTGTATGTTGAGGCACAGGCTCCTCCCATTATTGATGCACATGCTCTATATGTTAAGGCGTAGGCTCCTCCTATTATTGATGCACATGCTCTGTATGTTGAGGCACAGGCTCCTCCTATTGATGCACATGCTCTATATGTTAAGGCGTAGGCTCCTCCTATTATTGATGCACATGCTCTGTATGTTGAGGCGCAGGCTCTTCCTATTGATGCACATGCTATGTATGTTGATACACAGGCTCCTCTTATTGATGCACATGCTCTGTATGTTGAGGTGCAGGCTCCTCCTATTGTTGCACATGCTCTGTATGTTGATACACAGGCTCCTCCTATTGTTGCACATGCTCTGTATGTTGATACACAGGCTCCTCCTATTGATGTACATGCTCTGTATGTTGAGGCGCAGGCTCCTCCTATTGATGCACATGCTATGTATGTTGAAGCACAGGCTCCTCCTATTGATGCACATGCTTTGTATGTTGATACTCCGGCTCCTCCTATTGATGCACATGCTCTGTATGTTGATACGCAGGCTCCTCCTATTGATGCACATGCTCTGTATGTTGATACTCAGGCTCCTCCTATTGATGCACATGCTTTGTATGTTGATACTCCGGCTCCTCCTATTGATGCACATGCTCTGTATGTTGATACTCAGGCTCCTCCTATTGATGCACATGCTCTGTATGTTGATACACAGGCTCCTCCTATTGATGCACATGCTCTGTATGTTGATACGCACGCTCCTCCTATTAAGGGCACATGCTCAGTATTTTGATGCACAGGCTCCTCCTATTAATGCACATGCTCTGTATGTTGATACGCAGGCTCCTCCTATTGATGCACATGCTCTGCATGTTAATACTCAGGCTCCTCCTATTGATGCACATGCTCTTTATGTTGATACGCTTGCTCCTCCTTTTGATGCACATGCTCTGTATGTTGATACCCAGGCTCCTCCATTTGATGCACATGCTCTGTATGTTGATGCACAGGCTCCTCCTTTTGATGCACATGCTCTGTATGTTGAGGCACATGCTCCTCCTATTGATGCACATGCTCTTTATGTTGATACATAGGCTCCTCCTATTGATGCACATGCTCTGTATGTTGAGGTGGAGGCTCCTTCTATTGATGCACATGCTCTTTATGTTAATACACAGGCTCCTCCTATTAATGCACATGCTCTGTATGTTGAGGCACAGGCTCCTCCTATTGATGCACATGCTCTGTATGTTGAGGTGGAGGCTCCTTCTATTGATGCACATGCTCTTTATGTTAATACACAGGCTCCTCCTATTAATGCACATGCTCTGTATGTTGAGGCACAGACTCCTCCTATTGATGCACATGCTCTATATGTTAATACTCAGGTTCCTCCTATTAATGCACCTGCTCGGTTTGTTGATACACAGGCTCCTCCCATTATTGATGCACATGCTCTGAATGTTGATACGCAGGCTCCTCCTATTAATGCACATGCTCTGTATGTTGATGCACAGGCTCCTCCTATTGATGCACATGCTCTGTATGTTGATGCACAGGCTCCTCCTATTGATGCACATGCTCTGTATGTTGAGGTGGAGGCTCCTTCTATTGATGCACATGCTCTGTATGTTGATACTTAGGCTCCTCCTATTGATGCACATGCTCTGTATGGTGATACGCAGGCTCCTCCTATTGATGCACATGCTCTGTATGTTGATACGCACGCTCCTCCTATTAAGGGCACATGCTCTGTATTTTGATGCACAGGCTCCTCCTATTAATGCGCATGCTCTGTATGTTGATATGCAGGCTCCTCCTATTGATGCACATGCTCTGTATGTTGATACGCAGGCTCCTCCTATTGATGCACATGCTCTGCATGTTGATTGCACAGGCTCCTCCTATTGATGCACATGCTCTGTATGTTGATACTTAGGCTCCTCCTATTGATGCACATGCTCTGTATGGTGATACGCAGGCTCCTCCTATTGATGCACATGCTCTGTATGTTGATACGCACGCTCCTCCTATTAAGGGCACATGCTCTGTATTTTGATGCACAGGCTCCTCCTATTAATGCACATGCTCTGTATGTTGAAGCACAGGCTCCTTCTATTGATGCACATGCTTTGTATGTTAATACACAGGCTCCTCCTATTAATGCACATGCTCTGTATGTTGAGGCACAGGCTCCTCCTATTGATGCACATGCTCTGCATGATTTGCAGACTCCTCCTATTGATGCACATGCTCTATATGTTAATACTCAGGTTTCTCCTATTAATGCACCTGCTCGGCTTGTTGATACACAGGCTCCTCCTATTATTGATGCACATGTTCTGAATGTTGATACGCAGGCTCCTCCTATTAATGCACATGCTCTGTATGTTGATGCACAGGCTCCTCCTATTGATGCACATGCTCTGTATGTTGATACGCAGGCTCCTCCTATTAATGCACATGCTCTGTATGTTGAAGCACAGGCTCCTCCTATTGATGCACATGCTCTGTATATTGATACGCAGGCTCCTCCTATTGATGCACATGCTCTGTAATTTGATGCACAGGCTCCTCCTATCAATGCACATGCTCTGCATGTTGATTGCACAGGCTCCTCCTATTGATGCACATGCTCTGTATGTTGATACGCAGGCTCCTCCTATTGATGCACATGCTCTGCATGTTGATTGCACAGGCTCCTCCTAATGATACACATGCTCTGTATGTTGATACTCAGGCTCCTCTTATTGATACACATGCTCTGTATGTTGATACGCAGGCTCCTCCTATTGATGCACATGCTCTGTATGTCGATACTCAGGCTCCTCCTATTGATGCACATGCTCTGTATGTCGATACTCAGGCTCCTCTTATTGATGCACATGCTCTGTATGTCGATACTCAGGCTCCTCCTATTGATGCACATGCTCTGTATGTCGATACTCAGGCTCCTCCTATTGATGCACATGCTCTGTATGTTGAGGCGCAGGCTCCTTCTATTGATGCACATGTTCTGTATGTTGATACTCCGGCTCCTCTTATTGATGCACATGCTCTGTATGTCGATACTCAGGCTCCTCCTATTGATGCACATGCTCTGTATGTCGATACTCAGGCTCCTCCTATTGATGCACATGCTCTGTATGTTGAGGCGCAGGCTCCTCCTATTGATGCACATGCTTTGTATGTTGATACTCCGGCTCCTCCTATTGATGCACATGCTCTGTATGTTGATACGCAGGCTCCTCCTATTGATGCACATGCTCTGTATGTTGAGGCGGAGGCTCCTTCTATTGATGCACATGCTCTGTATGTTGATACGCAGGCTCCTCCTATTAATGCACATGCTCTGTATGTTGAAGCACAGGCTCCTCCTATTGATGCACATGCTCTGTATATTGATACGCAGGCTCCTCCTATTGATGCACATGCTCTGTAATTTGATGCACAGGCTCCTCCTATCAATGCACATGCTCTGCATGTTGATTGCACAGGCTCCTCCTATTGATGCACATGCTCTGTATGTTGATACGCAGGCTCCTCCTATTGATGCACATGCTCTGCATGTTGATTGCACAGGCTCCTCCTAATGATACACATGCTCTGTATGTCGATACTCAGGCTCCTCCTATTATTGATGCACATGCTCTGTATGTTGAGGCGGAGGCTCCTTCTATTGATGCACATGCTCTGTATGTTGATACGCAGGCTCCTCCTATTAATGCACATGCTCTGTATGTTGAAGCACAGGCTCCTCCTATTGATGCACATGCTCTGTATATTGATACGCAGGCTCCTCCTATTGATGCACATGCTCTGTAATTTGATGCACAGGCTCCTCCTATCAATGCACATGCTCTGCATGTTGATTGCACAGGCTCCTCCTATTGATGCACATGCTCTGTATGTTGATACGCAGGCTCCTCCTATTGATGCACATGCTCTGCATGTTGATTGCACAGGCTCCTCCTAATGATACACATGCTCTGTATGTTGATACTCAGGCTCCTCTTATTGATACACATGCTCTGTATGTTGATACGCAGGCTCCTCCTATTGATGCACATGCTCTGTATGTCGATACTCAGGCTCCTCCTATTGATGCACATGCTCTGTATGTCGATACTCAGGCTCCTCTTATTGATGCACATGCTCTGTATGTCGATACTCAGGCTCCTCCTATTGATGCACATGCTCTGTATGTCGATACTCAGGCTCCTCCTATTGATGCACATGCTCTGTATGTTGAGGCGCAGGCTCCTTCTATTGATGCACATGCTCTGTATGTTGAAGCACAGGCTCCTCCTATTGATGCACATGCTCTGTATGTTGATACGCAGGCTCCTCCTATTGATGCACATGCTTTGTATGTTGATACTCCGGCTCCTCCTATTGATGCACATGCTATGTATGTTGATACGCAGGCTCCTCCTATTGATGCACATGCTATGTATGTTGATACGCAGGCTCCTCCTATTGATGCACATGCTTTGTATGTTGATACTCCGGCTCCTCCTATTGATGCACATGCTCTGTATGTTGATACGCAGGCTCCTCCTATTGATGCACATGCTATGTATGTTGATACGCAGGCTCCTCCTATTGATGCACATGCTTTGTATGTTGATACTCCGGCTCCTCCTATTGATGCACATGCTATGTATGTTGATACGCAGGCTCCTCCTATTGATGCACATGCTCTGTATGTCGATACTCAGGCTCCTCCTATTGATGCACATGCTCTGTATGTTGATACTCCGGCTCCTCCTATTGATGCACATGCTATGTATGTTGATACGCAGGCTCCTCCTATTGATGCACATGCTCTGTATGTCGATACTCAGGCTCCTCCTATTGATGCACATGCTCTGTATGTTGATACTCCGGCTCCTCCTATTGATGCACATGCTCTGTATGTTGATACGCACGCTCCTCCTATTAAGGGCACATGCTCAGTATTTTGATGCACAGGCTCCTCCTATTAATGCACATGCTCTGTATGTTAATACTCAGGCTCCTCCTATTGATGCACATGCTCTTTATGTTGATACGCTTGCTCCTCCCTTTGATGCACATGCTCTGTATGTTGATACCCAGGCTCCTCCATTTGATGCACATGCTCTGTATGTTGATGCACAGGCTCCTCCTATTGATGCACATGCTCTGTATGTTGAGGCGGAGGCTCCTCCTATTGATGCACATGCTCTTTATGTTGATACATAGGCTCCTCCTATTGATGCACATGCTCTGCATGTTAATAATCAGGCTCCTCCTATTGATGCACATGCTCTGTATGTTGAGGTGGAGGCTCCTTCTATTGATGCACATGCTCTGTATGTTAATACACAGACTCCTCCTATTGATGCACATGCTCTATATGTTAATACTCAGGTTCCTCCTATTAATGCACCTGCTCGGTTTGTTGATACACAGGCTCCTCCCATTATTGATGCACATGCTCTGAATGTTGATACGCAGGCTCCTCCTATTAATGCACATGCTCTGTATGTTGATGCACAGGCTCCTCCTATTGATGCACATGCTCTGTATGTTGAAGCACAGGCTCCTCCTATTGATGCACATGCTCGGTTTGTTGATACACAGGCTCCTCCCATTATTGATGCACATGCTCTGAATGTTGATACGCAGGCTCCTCCTAATAATGCACATGCTCTGTATGTTGAAGCACAGGCTCCTCCTATTGATGCACATGCTCGGAATGTTAATACTCAGGCTCCTCCTATTGATGCACCTGCTCGGTTTGTTGATACACAGGCTCCTCCCATTATTGATGCACATGCTCTGAATGTTGATACGCAGGCTCCTCCTATTAATGCACATGCTCTGTATGTTATAGCACAGGCTCCTCCTATTGATGCACATGCTCGGAATGTTAATACTCAGGCTCCTCCTATTGATGCACATGCTCTGTATGTTGAGGTGGAGGCTCCTCCTATTGATGCACATGCTCTGTATGTTGAGGTGGAGGCTCCTCCTATTGATGCACATGCTCTGTATGTTGAGGTGGAGGCTCCTTCTATTGATGCACATGCTCTGTATGTTGATACGCAGGCTCCTCCTATTGATGCACATGTTCTGTATGTTGAAGCACAGGCTCCTCCTATTGATGCACATGCTTTGTATGTTGATACTCAGGCTCCTCCTATTGATGCACATGCTCTGTATGTTGATACGCAGGCTCCTCCTATTGATGCACATGCTCTGCATGTTGATTGCACATGCTCCTCCTATTGATGCACATGCTCTGTATGGTGATACGCAGGCTCCTCCTATTGATGCACATGCTCTGTATGTTGATACGCACGCTCCTCCTATTAAGGGCACATGCTCTGTATTTTGATGCACAGGCTCCTCCTATTAATGCGCATGCTCTGTATGTTGAAGCACAGGCTCCTCCTATTGATGCACATGCTCTGTATGTTGAAGCACAGGCTCCTCCTATTGATGCACATGCTTTGTATGTTAATACACAGGCTCCTCCTATTAATGCACATGCTCTATATGTTAATACTCAGGTTTCTCCTATTAATGCACCTGCTCGGCTTGTTGATACACAGGCTCCTCCCATTATTGATGCACATGCTCTGAATGTTGATACGCAGGCTCCTCCTATTAATGCACATGCTCTGTATGTTGATGCACAGGCTCCTCCTATTGATGCACATGCTTTGTATGTTGAAGCACATGCTCCTCCTATTGATGCACATGCTCGGAATGTTAATACTCAGGCTCCTCCTATTATTGATGCACATACTCTGTATGTTGAGGCGGAGGCTCCTTCTATTGATGCACATGCTCTGTATGTTGAAGCACATGCTCCTCCTATTGATGTACTGCTCTGTATGTTGAAGCACAGGCTCCTCCTATTGATGCACATGCTCTGCATGTTGATTGCACAGGCTCCTCCTATTGATGCACATGCTCTGTATATTGATACGCAGGCTCCTCCTATTGATGTACTGCTCTGTATGTTGAAGCACATGCTCCTCCTATTGATGCACATTCTCTGCATGTTGATTGCACAGGCTCCTCCTATTGATGCACATGCTCTGTATATTGATACGCAGGCTCCTTCTATTGATGCACATGCTTTGTATGTTGATACGCAGGCTCCTCCAATTGATGCACATGCTCTGTATGTTGAAGCACATGCTCCTCCTATTGATGTACTGCTCTGCATGTTGATTGCACAGGCTCCTCCTATTGATGCACATGCTCTGTATATTGATACGCAGGCTCCTTCTATTGATGCACATGCTTTGTATGCTGAAACACAGGCTCCTCCTATTGATGCACTTGCTCCTCCTATTGATGCACATGCTCTGTATGTTAATACATAGGCTCCTCCTATTGATGTACATGCTCTGTATGTTGATACTCAGGCTCCTCCTATTGATACACATGCTCTGTATGTTGATACATAGGCTCCTCCTATTGATGTACATGCTCTGTATGTTGATACATAGGCTCCTCCTATTGATGTACATGCTCTGTATGTTGATACATAGGCTCCTCCTATTGATGTACATGCTCTGTATGTTGATACGCAGGCTCCTCCTATTGATACACATGCTCTGTATAGTGATACACAGGCTCCTCCTATTGATGTACATGCTCTGTATGTTAATACACAGGCTCCTCCTTTTGATGCACATGCTCTGTATGTTGATACGCAGGCTCCTTCTATTGATTCACATGCTCTGTATGTCGAGGCACAGGCTCCTCCTATTGATGTACATGCTCTGTAGGTTGAGGCACAGGCTCCTCCCATTATTGATGCCCATGCTCTGTATGTTTAGGCACAGGCTCCTCCTATTATTGATGCACATGCTCTTTATGTTGAGGCGCAGGCTCCTCTCATTGATGCACATGCTCTGTATGTTGATACACAGGCTCCTCCTCCTATTGTTGCACATGCTCTGTATGTTAATACACAGGCTCCTCCTATTGATGCACATGCTCTGTATGTTGAAGCACATGCTCCTCCTATTGATGCACATGCTCTGTATGTTGAAGCACATGCTCCTCCTATTGATGCACATGCTCGGAATGTTAATACTCAGGCTCCTCCTATTATTGATGCACATACTCTGTATGTTGAGGCGGAGGCTCCTTCTATTGATGCACATGCTCTGTATGTTGAAGCACATGCTCCTCCTATTGATGTACTGCTCTGTATGTTGAAGCACAGGCTCCTCCTATTGATGCACATGCTCTGCATGTTGATTGCACAGGCTCCTCCTATTGATGCACATGCTCTGTATATTGATACGCAGGCTCCTCCTATTGATGCACATGCTCTGTATGTTGAAGCACATGCTCCTCCTATTGATGTACTGCTCTGTATGTTGAAGCACAGGCTCCTCCTATTGATGCACATTCTCTGCATGTTGATTGCACAGGCTCCTCCTATTGATGCACATGCTCTGTATATTGATACGCAGGCTCCTTCTATTGATGCACATGCTTTGTATGCTGAAACACAGGCTCCTCCTATTGATGCACTTGCTCCTCCTATTGATGCACATGCTCTGTATGTTAATACATAGGCTCCTCCTATTGATGTACATGCTCTGTATGTTGATACTCAGGCTCCTCCTATTGATACACATGCTCTGTATGTTGATACATAGGCTCCTCCTATTGATGTACATGCTCTGTATGTTGATACATAGGCTCCTCCTATTGATGTACATGCTCTGTATGTTGATACATAGGCTCCTCCTATTGATGTACATGCTCTGTATGTTGATACGCAGGCTCCTCCTATTGATACACATGCTCTGTATAGTGATACACAGGCTCCTCCTATTGATGTACATGCTCTGTATGTTAATACACAGGCTCCTCCTTTTGATGCACATGCTCTGTATGTTGATACGCAGGCTCCTTCTATTGATTCACATGCTCTGTATGTCGAGGCACAGGCTCCTCCTATTGATGTACATGCTCTGTAGGTTGAGGCACAGGCTCCTCCCATTATTGATGCCCATGCTCTGTATGTTTAGGCACAGGCTCCTCCTATTATTGATGCACATGCTCTTTATGTTGAGGCGCAGGCTCCTCTCATTGATGCACATGCTCTGTATGTTGATACACAGGCTCCTCCTCCTATTGTTGCACATGCTCTGTATGTTAATACACAGGCTCCTCCTATTGATGCACATGCTCTGTATGTTGAAGCACATGCTCCTATTGATGCACATGCTCTGTATGTTGATACTCAGGCTCCTCCTCCTATTGATGCACATGCTCTGTA
This sequence comes from Gastrophryne carolinensis, assembly GCA_027917425.1. Lineage (NCBI taxonomy): Eukaryota > Metazoa > Chordata > Amphibia > Anura > Microhylidae > Gastrophryne > Gastrophryne carolinensis. The sequence continues at coordinate 511,177,144 of CM051236.1, read as the reverse complement.
TGTTGATACACATGCTCCTCCTATTGATGCACATGCTCTGTATGTAGAAGCACAGGCTCCTCCTATTGATGTACATGCTCTGTAGGTTGAGGCACAGGCTCCCCCCATTATTGATGCCCATGCTCTGTATGTTTAGGCACAGGCTCCTCCTATTATTGATGCACATGCTCTTTATGTTGAGGCGCAGGCTCCTCTTATTGATGCACATGCTCTGTATGTTGATACACAGGCTCCTCCTCCTATTGTTGCACATGCTCTGTATGTTAATACACAGGCTCCTCCTGCTATTGATGCACATGCTCTGTATGTTGATACTCAGGCTCCTCCTCCTATTGTTGCACATGCTCTGTATGTTAATACACAGGCTCCTCCTGCTATTGATGCACATGCTCTGTATGTTGATACACAGGCTCCTCCTCCTATTGTTGCACATGCTCTGTATGTTAATACACAGGCTCCTCCTGCTATTGATGCACATGCTCTGTATGTTGATACTCAGGCTCCTCCTCCTATTGATGCACATGCTCTGTATGTTGATGCACATTCTCCTCCTATTGATGCACATGCTCTGTATGTTGAAGCACAGGCTCCTCCTATTGATGCACATGCTCTGTATGTTGATTCGCAGACTCCTCCTATTGATGCACATGCTCTGTATGTAGAAGCACAGGCTCATCCTATTGAAGTACATGCTCTGTATGTTAATACACAGGCTCCTCCTATTGATGCACATGCTCCTCCTATTGATGCACATGCTCTGTATGTTGATACACAGGCTCCTCCTATTGATACACATGCTCCTCCTATTGATGCACATGCTCTTTATGTTGCTACACTAGCTCGTCCTATCCATGCACACTCCCTGTATGTTGATAGGCAGGCTCCTCCTATTGATGCACATGCTCTATATGTTGTGGTGTAGGCTCCTCCAAATATTGATGCACATGCTCTGTATGTCGAGGCGCAGGCTCCTCCTATTGATGCACATGCTCTGTATGTTGAGGCACAGGCTCCTCCCATTATTGATGCACATGCTCTATATGTTAAGGCGTAGGCTCCTCCTATTATTGATGCACATGCTCTGTATGTTGAGGCACAGGCTCCTCCTATTGATGCACATGCTCTGTATGTTGAGGCACAGGCTCCTCCCAATATTGATGCACATGCTCTATATGTTAAGGCGTAGGCTCCTCCTATTATTGATGCACATGCTCTGTATGTTGAGGCACAGGCTCCTCCCAATATTGATGCACATGCTCTATATGTTAAGGCGTAGGCTCCTCCTATTATTGATGCACATGCTCTGTATGTTGAGGCACAGGCTCCTCCTATTGATGCACATGCTCTATATGTTGAGGCGTAGGCTCCTCCTATTATTGATGCACATGCTCTGTATGTTGAGGCGCAGGCTCTTCCTATTGATGCACATGCTATGTATGTTGATACACAGGCTCCTCCTATTGTTGCACATGCTCTGTATGTTGATACACAGGCTCCTCCTATTGATGCACATGCTCTGTATGTTGAGGCACAGGCTCCTCCTATTGATGCACATGCTCTGTATGTTGATATACAGGCTCCTCCTATTGTTGCACATGCTCTGTATGTTGATACACAGGCTCCTCCTATTTATGCACATGCTCTGTATGTTGATATGCAGGCTCCTCCTATTGATGCACATGCTCTGTATGTTGAGACGCAGGTACCTCCTATTGATGCACATGTTCTGTATGTTGATATACAGGCTCCTCCTATTGTTGCACATGCTCTGTATATTGATATGCAGGCTCCTCCTATTGATGCACATGCTCTATATGTTGATACACAGGCTCCTCCTATTGTTGCACATGCTCTGTATGTTGATATACAGGCTCCTCCTATTGATGCACATGCTCTGTATATTAATGCACATGCTTTGTATGTTGATACGCAGGCTCCTCCTATCAATACATATTCCATGTATGTTCATACGCTGGCTCCTCCTATCGATGCACATGTTATGTATGTTGATTCACAGACTCCTCCTATTGATGCACATGTTATGTATGTTGATTCACAGGCTCCTCCTATTGATGCACATGTTATGTATGTTGATACGCAGGCTCCTCCTATCAATACATATTCCATGTATGTTCATACGCTGGCTCCTCCTATCGATGCACATGTTATGTATGTTGATTCACAGGCTCCTCGTATTGTTGCACATGCTCTTTATGTTGATACCCAAGCTCCTCCTATTGATGCACATGCTCTGTATGTTGATACACAAGCTACTCCTATTCATGAAGATGCTCTGTATGTTGATACACAGGCTCCTTCTATTGATGCACATGCTCTGTATGTTGATACGCATGCTCTTCCTATTGATGCACATGCTCTGTATTTTGAAGCTCGGGCTTCTGCTATTGATGCACGTGCTCTGTATGTTAATACATAGGCTCCTCCTATTGATGCACATGCTCTGTATGTTAATACATAGGCTCCTCCTATTGATGTACATGCTCTGTATGTTGATACTCAGGCTCCTCCTATTGATACACATGCTCTGTATGTTGATACATAGGCTCCTCCTATTGATGTACATGCTCTGTATGTTGATACATAGGCTCCTCCTATTGATGTACATGCTCTGTATGTTGATACATAGGCTCCTCCTATTGATGTACATGCTCTGTATGTTGATACGCAGGCTCCTCCTATTGATACACATGCTCTGTATAGTGATACACAGGCTCCTCCTCCTATTAATGCACATGCTCTGTATGTTAATACACAGGCTCCTCCTTTTGATGCACATGCTCTGTATGTTGATACGCAGGCTCCTTCTATTGATTCACATGCTCTGTATGTCGAGGCGCAGGCTCCTCCTATTGATGTACATGCTCTGTAGGTTGAGGCACAGGCTCCTCCCATTATTGATGCCCATGCTCTGTATGTTTAGGCACAGGCTCCTCCTATTATTGATGCACATGCTCTTTATGTTGAGGCGCAGGCTCCTCTTATTGATGCACATGCTCTGTATGTTGATACACAGGCTCCTCCTCCTATTGTTGCACATGCTCTGTATGTTAATACACAGGCTCCTCCTATTGATGCACATGCTCTGTATGTTGAAGCACATGCTCCTATTGATGCACATGCTCTGTATGTTGATACTCAGGCTCCTCCTCCTATTGATGCACATGCTCTGTATGTTGATACACATGCTCCTCCTATTGTTGCACATGCTCTGTATGTTAATACACAGGCTCCTCCTGCTATTGATGCACATGCTCTGTATGTTGATACTCAGGCTCCTCCTCCTATTGATGCACATGCTCTGTATGTTGATACACATGCTCCTCCTATTGATGCACATTCTCCTCCTATTGATGCACATGCTCTGTATGTTGATTCGCAGACTCCTCCTATTGATGCACATGCTCTCTATGTAGAAGCACAGGCTCCTCCTATTGATGCACATGCTTTGTATGTTGATGCACAGGCTCATCCTATTGAAGTACATGCTCTGTATGTTAATACACAGGCTCCTCCTATTGATGCACATGCTCTGTATGTTGATACACAGGCTCCTCCTATTGATACACATGCTCCTCCTATTGATGCACATGCTCTTTATGTTGCTACACTAGCTCGTCCTATCCATGCACACTCCCTGTATGTTGATATGCAGGCTCCTTCTATTGATGCACATGCTCTATATGTTGTGGTGTAGGCTCCTCCAAATATTGATGCACATGCTCTGTATGTCGAGGCGCAGGCTCCTCCTATTGATGCACATGCTCTGTATGTTGAGGCACAGGCTCCTCCCATTATTGATGCACATGCTCTATATGTTAAGGCGTAGGCTCCTCCTATTATTGATGCACATGCTCTGTATGTTGAGGCACAGGCTCCTCCTATTGATGCACATGCTCTATATGTTAAGGCGTAGGCTCCTCCTATTATTGATGCACATGCTCTGTATGTTGAGGCGCAGGCTCTTCCTATTGATGCACATGCTATGTATGTTGATACACAGGCTCCTCTTATTGATGCACATGCTCTGTATGTTGAGGTGCAGGCTCCTCCTATTGTTGCACATGCTCTGTATGTTGATACACAGGCTCCTCCTATTGTTGCACATGCTCTGTATGTTGATACACAGGCTCCTCCTATTGATGTACATGCTCTGTATGTTGAGGCGCAGGCTCCTCCTATTGATGCACATGCTCTGTATGTTGAAGCACAGGCTCCTCCTATTGATGCACATGCTCTGTATGTTGAGGCGCAGGCTCCTCCTATTGATGCACATGCTCTGTATGTTGATACACAGGCTCCTCCTATTGATACACATGCTCTGTATGTTAATACACAGGCTCCTCCTATTGATGCACATGCTCTGTATGTTGAGGCGCAGGCTCCTCCTATTGATGCACATGCTCTGTATGTTGATACACAGGCTCCTCCTATTTATGCACATGCTCTGTATGTTGATATACAGGCTCCTCCTATTGTTGCACATGCTCTGTATGTTGATATGCAGGCTCCTCCTATTGATGCACATGCTCTGTATGTTGATACGCAGGCCCCTCCTATTGATGCACATGTTCTGTATGTTGATATACAGGCTCCTCCTATTGTTGCACATGCTCTGTATATTGATACGCAGGCTCCTCCTATTGATGCACATGCTCTATATGTTGATACACAGGCTCCTCCTATCGATGCATATTCCCTGTATGTTCATACGCAGGCTCCTCCTATCGATGCACATGCTCCTTATGTTGATACACAGGCTCCTCCTATTGTTGCACATGCTCTGTATGTTGATATACAGGCTCCTCCTATTGATGCACATGCTCTGTATATTAATGCACATGCTTTGTATGTTGATACGCAGGCTCCTCCTATCAATACATATTCCATGTATGTTCATACGCTGGCTCCTCCTATCGATACACATGCTCTGTATGTTGATGCACAGGCTCCTCCTATTGATGCACATGTTATGTATGTTGATTCACAGGCTCCTCGTATTGTTGCACATGCTCTGTATGTTGATACGCAGGCTCCTGCTATTGAGGAGCATGCTCTTTATGTTGATACCCAAGCTCCTCCTATTGATGCACATGCTCTGTATGTTGATACACAAGCTACTCCTATTGATGAAGATGCTCTGTATGTTGATACACAGGCTCCTTCTATTGATGCACATGCTCTGTATGTTGATACGCATGCTCTTCCTATTTATGTGCATGCTCTTCCTATTTATGCATATGCTCTTCCTATTGATGCACATGCTCCTGCTATTGATGCACAACCTCTGTATTTTGAAGCTCGGGCTTCTGCTATTGATGCACGTGCTCTGTATGTTGATACCCAGGTTCCTCATATTGATGTACATGCTCTGTATGTTGAGGCGCAGGCTCCTCCTATTGATGCACATGCTACTGGGTGTAGTGCTTGGGTGGTGCTATATTTATAACAACATGAAAGAGGCCATGAGCTCTCCCTCATTGGGTTTGGTGAATCACCACCTTAGTAACAATCCAGTTAGTTGGTCACAGTGGATATAATATATGAAGAATTGGCAGTCAAAAAGTGGTGGGACGAAGAGTTGAAGCTAGCTTGTGTGTTCGTAAGAATCATTGGGGCACCAATTTCTTATTGAAAACTTCTTATTGTTCTCTGGTCACATTTTGAGGTACCTCTCTATCAGATCATAAAGGAGCACAAGGCAGCCTCAATGACGAGTTGAGGACGATTACCGTTTTTTCAGCAGACCAAACTTCTTTAGCTGCTTTTGAAGAATAGTCTTTGCTGAGCTTTCTTCAGCAACCAAGAAACTTTACTTTCTTTACCTACAGTACTTCAATCCTTCCTCATATTCATAGAGGAATGTCACCAGTTTTTTGACAGACTAGTTTATAGGATACTTTCAAAGAAATCCTTAATATTCATTTTGATACATCTATACCTTAACGGAATAAAAAGGTTAGAAACAAGAGTAAACCTATGTGACTAAACAAAAGTTTATGGGGGCAATGAAGAACAGCAAAAAAAGTATTTAAACCTTGAAATCAGATAATACTAAGCTGTGCAAAGTAATTAACACAAAAGAGGACAGCAGGCTGCTGCAAACAGAGTTAGATAAATTTGAAGCATGGGCAGTAAAATGGGAAATTAAGTTTAACACATATAAATGTAAGGTTTTGTACACGACAAGGAGAAATCTGTGCCATGATTACATCCTAAATAAAGAAATGCTTGGTAAAACTTTAATGGAAAAGGACCTAGGAGTTTTAGCTAACAATAAACTTACTGTTAGATCTAAGCATTTACCTGTCTGCACTCTTCCCAGCATCCAAACATCATTGCGGAAACACAGACTGACATTCTTAGGGGCCCGTGCCTTGTATGCCTTGCGGCAGCATATTGCTGCTCGCTGTGGTCAGCGAAGCTTAAGGTCCAGTTAAGGGTTAACTCAGAGATTTTGTCTGGCTCAGTAGGAGTAGTGGTCAAATAAGCAACAGCCTCCCATTGGTCATTGGTGACATAAAGCTGTCCAGGCTTCAGCACACACTGCCTGTCATAGCGTCTAGCTTGTGGTGTGTTACTCTGCTTGTTTATTTCCTGCTGACCTGATTAGTTTGCTCTGCATCCCGACTACACTTTTTCCTGATCCTTTGGATACTGCAACTCTCTGATTTATGGCTTTGACCTTTGGCTTTCCCTGGACTTCGGCTTTGTTTACTCCTTCTGTCAAGACACTGGTAGGACTGATAATCTGTTGCAGACCCAGCTATCTCTGACTTCCCCTGTGTATTTGTTACAGTTTTGTCCTGTTGTACATCAGCCTTTGCAGCCTCAGGTGCCATTTTCTGTGCCCTTAAATCCTGGGGGCAACCGAGCAGGCGTGCAATGTCTCCTGGCAAACGAGGGTTTGACTATAGGTGAAGATGGCGGTGTTAGATTGGAGGTTGTCATCTGAACAAAGGCTGATGATCAGCTGGGCATTACACTTAACTGTAGTAATTAATACCAGACAGCAGCTGCCAAAGTAAACAGGATCATGGGGTGCATCTAGAGGGACATAGGTGCCCATCATTTTAACCCCTGTATAAGTCACTGATCAGACCCCATATACACTGTATAGTTCTGGGAACCAGTGCATAAGAAGGACATATCAGAACTGGAGCACGTTCAAAGGAAAGCAACTAAGGTAATAACAGAATTGCGGGGGCGAGAGTACCCTGGAAGATTTTCAAAGTTAGGTTTATTTAGTTTGGAAGAAAGACGCCTGAGGGGTGATCTAATAACTATGTATAAATATATTTGGGGTCAATATAAAGATCTGTCCAATGAAAGCTTATAGTCCTACAATTGCATAAAAGTGTCACTCCACAGTAAGTGTAGTACTGTGTATTTGATGATAACATAAAAAAAATAAGTACATAACTAATAATTTATAAAAAAAAATATATATAATAATTTAATGGGTGTCAGAGGTCCAGGGGGAGAAGGAGGTGGATGTGGTGATGTAAGTGGCAGTTTATACTGTCCCTCAGTATATGAGCCTGCACTCCCTACTGACACTGCCCTGAAAAGGATGCAAGCGTTCGGCACAGACTACTTGTCATTTTGTCAAGTCAAACTTCGATGATTAAGGGGTAAAAAGTTGGCAGATGTAGAGGTTTGAGATATCGAGAGGACATGCTATAAAGGGGTCACAACTAAGAGATCAGGTGCTCATGGTCTAGTTAGTGAGTAGACTGGAGAAGAGCAATCAGGTCAGAAAACCCCAACCTCCATAGCTTCTTCTGCCTATAGTTTACCGGCACGCTTGACATACCAAGCCAGACACAGAACATATCAGCGTAAGGATGTTGTCCGAAGTAAAGAAGGCAGGGAAACTTTTAGGGCATGTAGCAGATAGAGTGATGATTTAGAAACCAGTAGGAAGTTCTGATAAGGTCTAAGCCATAGGTTCCCAACCCTCTCCTCGGGGGCCACCAACAGTTCATGTTTTGTGTATTTCCACTTAGCTGACTTTGTAGCACTGTCTGAGCACTAAATACTCCAGTAATGTGGATCTCTAAGCCTGGCCTGTTGGTGACCATCAAGGAAAGAGTTGAGCACTTATGGTCTAAGTCCAAGCAGTAAGCGGATTCCTGAGGACAGGCCAGGCAAGTAGAGATTGCGTAGCATCTGAAAGGGTCAAAATAAGCCGTTAGTCAGACTGGCTGAGGCCAGCTGGGATGGTCAAAAAATCCGGGTGGAGGTCAGAAACAGTAATAGATGTCTTAGTGACTGTCCTTAGGTCGCACCCCCAGAATCCCCTGGCTAAGGCTGTAACTACCAGAGTGAACATAGAGCAGGCTTGGATGTGGCTGATCTCATAGATACACAATATGGGCTGCATTGTACTTGGCGAGGCATGGCAGGTTGAGATATTCACAGTGTATGCACCTTTGAAAAGGGACTCAAGACTGGACACATGGATTATAAAGCTGCACACAGGAATGGTAAGGCTGTAACCATGGATCGTAAAAATGGACTTATGAATTGTAAGGACTCAAGGCACACAAGCATAATAGGACTCCAGGATGGCACGTCTGGATTTATGCAGGCTATTAAGAAGCGGGCTCTTATAATTAGGGTCACTGACTGAGGTTTTTTTTGACCCTCTGGCCTCTAAGTAAAAGAAAAAGTCTCAGGGGACAGTCTGGTCTCATCCAGACTCCTGCAAGGGGGAAATTAGTTTTTTGGGCGACTGTTCCTAATTCACAACCCTCAAGATCACCTGGCTAGGGCTCCGCCTACCATGCTTAATGTAGAGAAGGCTTGGATGAACTTAAGATGTGGCTGAACTCACAGATACTGTATGGGTTTGTATCTTGTCATGATAGGATACAGGAAACCGGCTAACAACGCAACAGTCACATCAGCCACAGGTAGTTGCAGTGGATGCACCACAGACAAGTATTCAAGACTGGAACCATGCATGGCAAGAGTGGACTCATGGATTGTAAGGAAGCATGGCTAGACCTCCAGGTGGCGCACAAGCATAATATGACTCCTGGGCGGTACAGAAGCACAGCTGGATCTGGCATGGTAGGACATAGAAAGAAGGGTAACGTGCACTGCAGACAAAAACTCAGGACTGGGCACATACTCTAGGTGGTAAGGCTGGACATGAATAGTATGGCTGAAACCATGGATGGTAAGGGTGGACACATGGATGGTAAAGCTGGACACATGGATGGTAAGGCTGGACGCATGGATGGTAAGGGTGGGCACATGGATGGTAAGGTTGTGCACATGGATGGTAAGGGTGGATACATGAATGGTAAGGGTGGACACATGGATAATAAGGGTGGACACATGGATGGTAAGGCTGGACACATGGATGGTAGGGCTGGACACATGTATGGTAGGGCTGGGCACATAAATGGTAAGGGTGGACACATGGATGGTAAAGCTGGACACATGGATGGTAAGGCTGGACGCATGGATGGTAAGGGTGGGCACATGGATGGTAAGGTTGTGCACATGGATGGTAAGGGTGGATACATGAATGGTAAGGGTGGACACATGGATAATAAGGGTGGACACATGGATGGTAAGGCTAGACACATGTATGGTAGGGATGGGCACATGGATGGTAAGGCAGGACACGTGGATGGTAAGGGTGGGCACATGGATGGTAATGCTGAACACAGTGATGGTAGGGCTGGACACATGGATGGTAAGGGTGGGCACATGGATGGTAAGGGTGGGCACATGGACGGTAATGCTGGACACAGTGATGGTAAGGCTGGACACAGTGATGGTAAGGCTGGACACATGGATGGTAATGCTGGACACAGTGAGGGTAAGGCTGGACACATGGATGGTAACGGTGGGCACAATGACGATTATGCTGGACACAGTGATGGTAAGGCTGGACACATGGACGGTAATGCTGGACACAGTGATGGTAAGGCTGGACACATGGATGGTAAGGGTGGGCACATGGATGGTAAGGGTGGGCACATGGACGGTAATGCTGAACACATTGATGGTAAGGCTGGACACATAAATGGTAAGGGTGGGCACATGAATGGCAGAGCTGGAACCATGGATGGCAAACGTATAGTGTAAGGAAGCACAGCTGGACAAAATGGAACACAAGCATAATAACACTTTTCTATGGCACAGAAACACAGCTGCACTACTAAGAAGCCAGGCTGGACACACCGAAGCCCAGTACCAGTGACCATATTTCGCAGCGTATGGCAAATTGCAGCCTATGATGTAACATAGCATAAAAGTACCATGGGAAGAGCATTTATAGTCTTCGTGCTGAGCCAACACCCACGGAGGTAACCAAACATTCTGTAGTCAGTGCGAGATCCCAAACTTACCGGCAATCACCGGGAAGATTATCTTTTTTTTGGATGCTGATCAGTAAAAAGATAAGCGCGGGGTCGGAACCGCTAACGTCACTTACACCCTGCTGAATAATTTTGCAAACACTTTGTGCTGAATGTGTAAAACTCGGAGGCACGTGTCGGCAGATCGCAAACCGCGAATTTCTCGTGCCGTGATCTCTGGGAGAAAAACAAAAACAGATCTAAATATATTTCATTTACTAAGCAGATTTAGCCATTTTAGGGTCCATGCGAGAGGGCCGACACGTGCATTTAGATGCCTGTAAAGGATAAGCGCGCCTCTATGTCTTCCAAAGACTTACAGATAACTTTGTTACTGCAGCCGGTCTACAAGGAGATGTCAATCCTTGCCCAAATGAAAGCAGGTGGGGACAGGGCTTGTACACAGCTAAAAAGTTACCTTCCTGTCTGCAGTCTGTAAATTACCAGAATTACCAGCCTCAGCTACAGTTGAGGAAGCCTAAGTCTGTCCATCTGTGCGTCTTGGTGGAGATATTTGGTATAGATGGTCAATTTTGTGTCACAGAATGAGGTACAGTATGTAGGCCCTCTGTCTGGACTTCACCACACTCCTTCAAAGAAGAAATAGGTTTTGGATTAACTTTCCCCTATATCAGGCTGATTATATAACAGGCTTGGGTGAACTTGGGAAGTAGCTAAACTCATGGATACAGGAAACTGGCTGCAATGTGTTTTGCACAGCAGGACATGTTATGTACTCTGCACAACAGGACATAGAAAGGACAACAGGTAACAGCAGATGCACAGCAGGCAGAGTTGGACATAGCACATACAATGCAAAGACTCAATGCTGGCAGCATTGATGGCAAGGTTGGATATGTGAATGGGTAAATGGCAAGGCTGGACACATGGATGTTAAGACTAGACACATGGATAATAAGGTTGGATACATGGATGATAAGCTTGGACACATGGATGGTAAGGTTGGACACATGGATGGTTAAGGTAGAAACATGGATGGTAAGGTTGGACACATGGATGGTAAGGTTAGACGCATGGATGGTAAGGTTAGACGCATGGTAGGTAAGGTTTGACACATGGATGGTAAGGTTGGATGCATGGATAGTAAGGTTGGGCACATGAATGGTAAGGTTGAACACCTGAAGAGTAAGGCTGGATATATAAATGGCAAGACTGGACACATAGTTGGCAAGGCTGGACACATGGATGATAAAACTGGACACATGGATGATAAGACTAGACACAGGGATGGTGAGCTTGGACACATGGATGGTAAGGTTGGACACATGAATGTTAAGGTTAGACGCATGGATGGTAAGGTTGGACACATGGATGAAAAGGTTGGACACATGGATGGTAAGGTTTGACATATGGATGGTAAGGTTGGACGCATGGATGGTAAGACTAGACACATGGATAATATGGTTGGATACATGGATGGTAAGGTTGGACACATGGATGGTTAAGGCAGATACATGGATGGTAAGGTTGGACACATGGATGGTAAGGTTAGACGCATGGATGGTAAGGTTAGACGCATGGATGGTAAGGTTTGACACATGGATGGTAAGGTTTGACACATGGATGGTAAGGTTGGGTCGCAAGGATGGTAAGGTTGGATGCATGGATTCTAAGGTTGGACACATCGATGGTAAGGGTGAACACCTGGAGGACAAGGCTGGATATGTAAATGGCAAGACTGGACACATGGTTGGCAAGGCTGGACACATGGATGATAAGGCTGGATACATGGATAATAAGGCTGAATACATGGATAAGGCTGGATACATGGATGGTAAGGCTGGACACTTGGATGATAAGACTGGACACATGGGTAAGACTGGACACATAGATGATAAGGTTGCACACATGGATGATAAGGTTGTACACATGGATGGTAACGTTGGACAAGTGGTTGGACACGTGGAGGGTAAGGCTGGATATGTATATGGAAAGGCTGGACATACAGTTGGCAAGGCTGGACACGTGGAAAGGGAGGCTGGACACGTGGAAAGTAAGACTGGACACATGGATGATAAGGCTGGACACATAAATGATAAGGGTGGGCACATGGATGGTAAGGCTGGATACATGGATGATAAGGCTAGATACATGGATGATAAGGCTGGATACATGGATGGTAAGGCTGGGCACATGGATGATAAGACTGGACACATGGATAAGACTGGACACATGGATAAGACTGGACACATGGATAATACGGTTGGACACATGGATGAAAAGGTTGGACACATGGATGATAAGACTGAACACATGGATGATAAGGTTGGACAAGTGGATGGTAAGGTTGGATACCTGGAGGGCAAGGCTGGATATGTAAATGGCAAGGCTGGACACACGGTTGGCAAGGCTGGACACATGAATAGTAAGACTGAACACATGAATAGTAAGACTGGACACATGGATGATAAGACTGGACACATGTATAAGGCTGGATACATGGATGATAAGGCTAGATATATAAATGGTAACGCTGGAGAGATGAATGGCTATGGTGGACTTATCAATGTCAAGACTGGGTTCATGAATTGTAAAGAAGCATGGCTGGGCTTTCAAGTGGCATAGCAGACTACTAGGAGTGCATAATGGATGCACAGAAGCTCAAATTTGACTGTTGATTTTGGCTGGATGTCATGGCTAGAGAACATGGATGTTAGGGCTGGATACATGGATGGCAAGACTGGACACGTAGATGGTGAGGCTGGACACATGGATGACAATGGTGGACACATGGATGACAATGGTCGACACATAGCTGACAATGGAGGATACATAACTGACTATGGTGAACACATGGGTGACAACATGGACACATGGATGACAATGGTTGCCACCTGGATGACAGTGGGGGGACTCATAGATGACAATGGGGGACTCACGGGTGTCAAGATTGTTGAATTGAAACATGGCTTCAAAATAATGACTGGGCTTTTGGATGGTCATTATTGTCGGGGACCTCTAACTAACACATATTCTGTAAAATTAATGCTGCATTATTATTCTAAGTATACAGCACGTCCTGTTCCAGAATATTCCTTACACATGGGGTAATACATCCACAAGATGGCGCTGGACTGCAGAAAACGTCTTGTGACTCCTCCCGGCCCTATATAAGTCAGGGACCTCCCACAAATTCCCCAGTTTCATCTGCAGTCTGGATTGCGAAGATAGAAGATGGCTCTCTATATACGCAGGCAAGCGGGGCTTACCAGCCTGTGGCCATGCAGGACTTTTCCCACCCGTTCAGGACCCACTGCCTCCCACGGCAGCCTCGGCTGGCTGGTTCGGGTGAAGGTAGGACAACATCGGAGACAGGTGCTTGAGGAGCGCTGCTCAGAACGCAGTCCCTGCTTTGACATGGGTAGGCGGTATAGGCCTGTGGTGAGCCTTGTGGGATGCCCCCTCCCGCTTCCGGGGTTCCCCCTTAATCCCTATCCCTTTACTTGTGCTTATTGTGTTTTACTGTTAACCACCGCCGCGTGCTTGTACAGTGCTCCGCGGACGGCGGCGACATTACCTCAGGCACTGCCTCGCAATCATTGGACGGCGGGATCACTTGGGCACGTTTCGCGCTCTTCGGGCTCTGCGAATGACGTTTTACGCATCACTTCTCTGCGGCCCGCCCCTCGAGGTATAAGCGGACGCCATTTTTACCTTCTCGTGGTGCGTGTCTGCTGTTTCCTATCGTTGTCCGTGAGTGCCCCTGCGGGGTGGCTTTATTATATATCTTTTATTTATATATTTTATTGTTATATTCTTATGGGAATGTATTCTTATGTCTTTCAGGCGGGTAGACCTCATTGTGGTTTCTCCCGGTCCTTTCCCTTTTTTGTTAAGGCTATTACTATTATATCTCCCACTTCCCTAGCGGGCTTTTGGGGCATCCCGGGTCGCTATCATTAGTGTTAACCCTATATTGGCCTTCGGGACAAGCCCGGCTATGTGTTGTGTGTGAGGTATCCCCCATAAGTGATGATGTCAGGGTACGTGTACCCTGTGCCCAGCAAGTGCTTGCGCTGCACTCTGCGTTGCCTGTTACTGGGCCAGGTGCTGCGTCCCCTCTGACTTCGCCTACCCCCCACGCTTACATCTGACCCCCACCGAGGGGCATACTAGCGGGGAGTCTCAACCTGATTTAGCTGCACGGGTGGCCAACATTGAAAAACATCTTGCTGGGTCTGCCCCGCGTAAGGCTTCTGCTAAAAAGCGTCATTTATCACCCGCGGTTTCCCTCCCCTGCAGAAGACGAGGGCCCTTTCTCACTATCAGGCCCCTACCCCCTTGTGGAGGGGGGAATTATTTTCTGATTCTGAATACTCTGAGGAACGACCTAAGATTTACGGTGGTACTGGGACTCCCTTTGGGGAAGACCCGTGGTCCCCTGACGACACTGACAGATTGCTGAGTCACATTTTTGAAGTGCTTTGTATTTCCCCTCCTGCAGTGGCTCTGCAGCAGCAGGGCGAGCTTTTTCATACAGTTAAGCCACGCTGGGAGTTACCTGAGCAGTCTCACTTTAATAATCTAGTGCTCAAGGAATGGAAACGGCCTAGCCAGGGGTGCCTAAGAGTTGGGACAAGAGGTATCCCTTTCCTGTTGATGTTGTTAAGCGTTGGTCATGTCCTCCCGAGGTGGATGTGCCGTTCTCGGGTTGTCCAATACATCTGTCATGCACTCTCCTGATACTACTACCTTGCGGGATGGGGAGGACCGGCACTTGGACCAACTGGCCTGTCATGCCTTTGCCTGTGTGGGGACGGCGCTGCGCCCGGTTTGTGCCTCTGCTATCACGGCTATTGCCGTTAAAGGAGTAATTAAGTGTCTCTTGGTTGGGGTGCCCCGCAGGCCCGATGCTGATCGACCTGGGAATCTTATAGATTCCCGGGCCGATCAGCATCGGGTGTTGGTCCACTTTAAAAAGGAACTCCAGCATTCATTCCAAAGTTTACAATCGTTAAAGCAGGGTTTCTTCTATCTAACACATTAGTTGGCTAAATGTTTGTAGATCTGCAGACAAATGACTGGCGTTCGTACAAAAAGAAATGGATGAATTTGAGTTTAGCCAATTTTTATTTTTTTTGCCCAAAATGAATTGGCTCATTTCTGTTGGAATTAAACTTTGAGCTGAATCTTAAGCACTGAACCCTAGTATCCAGCAATTGATGAAATTCAACAAAAATACTTTTCTCATTAATTTTGATTGTTTATAAAGAAAAAAAAACATTAATTGCAAACGTCAAGCTGAGCTGTAATCTGATTGGATGGAATGATTGAAGCATGTGTGATTAGGCTTCTCCAAGGCTTCCCTTTTTCCTTTTTCAAGGTCCTCTGTGCTGCCAAACATAAGCGATAAAAAGTGGTTAAACGGCAAGTAAATGCTCAGAGTATAATAAAGCGCAGAATCGCAATTATATACAATTTCACCTTCAGAATTCCGTGCCGGGGTGTTTTGGTGGTGGGCGCTATGTACGTGCGACACCCGTATTAGAGCCTATCGCTTACAGATTGCATGCCGTTGTGTTAAGCTGTATAATTATATTATTGTGGACCGCGAGATGCATTGTCAGAGCTCGGCTAGGCGCCGTCGGTGTGTGAGGAGTTATCCTCGCCACGTTTACAGCGCGTTACGCCTCAATCGGCGGCATAATCATATCTTGCCAGCGCATTCCAACAATAAACGGTGATAAGGAGAACACACCAAACAATTTCCCCCTTTCCTGAGCCGAGAAAGAAAGGTTCCCCGCTGCTGACTGGTCACGCGCCTGCCGTTTCACTTGGGGGAGCCACTGCTACCTGTGCTAGGCTGGTGAGGCATTTAAAGTGGATCTAAACTCAGGGTTTTCACTATCGTGGATTTTGGGCCGTCCCTTTGGGATACCCAAGTTTGGGGTGCCCCGCTATGTGAAACTCACCTCTCCTCAGTCCAACGGCCTCTTCTCGAATCAGCTTATCCAACTGGGCATAATAATGCGCTGCTCGCAGTGGCAGACTGGGGCTAAAAATCAGCCCTGGATTTTACCCAAGACGCCCCTGCTGAGCCCCTCTCTCACCCCAACCAAGATGATGGGGCTATAGCATTGGGGGCTGGGGTTCCTTGGCTTGTGAGTACAGGGGGCTGAGAGGGAGACTTAAGGGAGCAGGGATTGAATGTGGGTGTTAAAAGCAGCAGCCCAACTGGCCCCAACGCAGGGCAGCCCGTCGGGCATTGTCCCGGGTCTCCCCATGGCCAGTCCACCCTTGGCTGCTAGAGAAGCTGATTGGAATCACAGCCGCACACATCACTTGCATTGTTCGACTGTGCGTGCCATGAACAGCCATTTAGTTAGTAGACATGGCCACGCACAGCCGAAAGAGGGAATGAGTGATGTTGTCATAGGCATACGCTGTGGGCTTGTCAGGTCAGGATATGGGGCAACTGGGAGGTTTCACAAAGCGGTGCATCCCAAACTGGGGGAGAGAAAATCAGCTGACCCTGGAGTCTCCTAGGCTGTGTGTGCGCTCCCGCAGCAGCCAATCAGATAGGCTGGGGTGGGAGCACAATCGCTGAGGTGCGTATGTTCTTGCTCCTCATTGAAATCAATGAGGGGCCTTTGCCCCTATCCCTTCGGGAGAAGGGCCCTCATTGACAAGAGCCCGCACGTGTGCCGTTGGACCGTTGAGAGGTGAGTTTTACTGGGGTGTTTCACAGATCCCAGTTTGGGAAAGGGGAGAGGAAATGAGCCGGACCTGGAGTCTCATAGACTTCAGGGCCGCTTTTGGTTCACTTTAAAGGGTTGCTGCACCTTAAAGTGAAACAAAACCTGACACGGCTTGCCCTGAAATCTAAAAGATTTTAGGGCCGACCACTGGGCTTTCCCTGGGGCATCCCAAATGGGCTCTCATCCAAGCAGAGCCGTTTGCCCTTTGGCAAATGGCTCCTATTGTTTTCAATGGCGAGTGCGAGTTGCTGCGTCCCCTGCATCCTCAGGCTGTGTGTGTGCCCCCGCATCAGCCATTCAGGGGTGGGAGCACAATCGACGATAGGGATGCGGCCGTTCCCGCTCCACATTGAAATCAATGAAGGCCCTTTGGCGAAAGGGGCAAGGGCCTGATTGGACAAGAGCCTGCACATGTGCCATTAAACCGATGGGAGGTGAGTTTTACTGGGGGGTTTCACACAGCGGGGCATCCCAGTTCAGAATGTCCCGGGGGCACAGAACAAAACCTGGGACAGTCAAAATCCAGGAACAAGCAAAGGTCAGGGCTGGTGGAAAGACTTCGGCCCTTATTTAACAAGGGATAGCGCCAGGTAGCGAATGGTGAGCGAACGGTGATGACGGTCACCGCCAGGAGAACGCCGGCTCCCCTCCGCAATCACACATTTATCAAGCCGATCCTGCTTAGCGACTGACAGAGCGCCAGATAGCGAATCATTCATCATTATTCCAGCCTCACCCCACAGCGCCAGCGAGCGACCTTGAACAGCGACAGGTATGACCTCTCGCTACCTGGCGCTCTCCAATGCATTTCAATGGAGCAATTTTTAAATATTCTTAATTAATTGCTATTAATGTTTTTTTTTTTTAAATGTCAAAAATTCTGTGACCACTTCTGCAATGTTAGATATTTTTTTTTAAGGTAAAAAAAAAAAAAAAAATTTGTGCAGAATTGATATTACAGGTCTGATATTAATGTATTCATATTACAGAATGTTTTGAAAAACTTGTTTTTTTTTTTCCAAAAATATGGTTGTTTGGGGGTTAAAAAACTACTTTTAACCCATCGCCTCCAGCGCTCTGGGGTTTAAACAAGCATTTCACAGCGCGAGAATTTTTTGAGCGTGATTTGTTAATGAATATGCTGGGAGCCGTTCACTATGGCCATTCGCTGTCATGCGCTCCCATACAGCGCGGAACCAGTCAAATAGCGACTCCTCACCCAATATTCAACATTACTGCACACCGACTGAGTCGCTGTCAACAACCGAACAACGGCCAAGCACAGCGAATACTAGCTGGCGCTGTGAAAATACAGCTACTGTCGCTCATCTGTCGCTACCTGGCGCTATTAATGAATCGGCCTCCTCGTTAATTTGTGATCATAAACAAGCCAGATTCAGGGATGTCAAAATGTATTTGGTCAGTAGAAAGTGAAGTTTGATTGAAGTCCGGGTTGATGATATTATTATCATTATTAATAACGTTTATTTATATAGCGCCATCATCTTCCGTAGCGCTTTACAAGGTATGATTACAGACAAGGTAAAACATATAGTACAGGGAACAATACAAAACTAGATGCCACAAGGTTAAAACCAGGTGTTGCGAGCACAGGAGACAATAGGAAAGAGAGCCCCGCCCCTTGCGAGCTTCATAAAACAAATGATGGTCATAAACAAACCGACTTTCAAGCTGACAAAACTATTTGGGTCAGAAGAAGAGTTTAATTAAGATCCGGAACAAGCCAAGGTCAGGGCTAGCAGGGAAACCCAATGGCCAGTAATTATGGGGAGCTATGTATGTCTAGGTATCTCACATTTCTGCAGAGGTGTATTTAGGCTTTCTGGAACACGGGGCAAGAATTCAAAATGGCGCCCCCCACCATGTGCCTAGGGTGGCAACCTGGAAGGAGGGGGTGCAGCCCTTACTACCGTAGTAAAGAAAAGAAAATAAAACGTAACATTACATTACATTAGGAACATTACTGTCCCCTAACAAGAAACCCCCAGCAGTGTGCAAGGGGTTGAACACAGGCCAGGGCACCTCGCCTCCACTTCTGTGGTCATGTGACTCCTGTAAGTCAGCATGCCAGAAAGATGGAACATGCTTGCCTGCTCCTCTGCATTTCCCCCCTTGTGCCCTGTCACTCCTACACACACATACTCTGCATCTAACCCTTTGCACCCTCTCCCCCTCCACAGTGTTTTCATATGGACCATGACCTAACTTGGGGACACAAGTGCTTAAAGGGCCACTCCAGCCCCCTTCCCAAAAAATGACATACCCTGAGCCCTGCCCCCTCCTATTAACAATACTGAATGTCTAATAAAATAAAAAATACACCCTTTACCCGAAATCCAACCGGCTGTGCCGCAGCTGAGGCACGGAAAGCCCGCTGCCTTCCTGAAGTCCCTGCCGGCCACTTGGAGCTAATGCTTTCTGCATAGGTGGCGGACGGGTGCGCGCGCTAAGCTGTGTGACAGACTCTGCCTTTGGATTTTAAAGGCACTGTTTTTGCATAGACCCATTACTTTCATTTTCTTGAGCATGTCCCAGACAGACTGCCATTGTGTTATTGATTGTATTACAGACTGCTATTGTTATATTGATTGTGCTACAGACTGCTATTGTTCTGCTGATTGTGTTACAGACTGGCATTGTATTGATGATTGTGTTACAGACTGCTATTGTTCTACTGATTGTGTTACCGGCAGAGTTGAGGGATTGTGTGCCCTGCTCCCATTGGTCTGTGTGTTTGTCATGCAGCTCTCCATCAGGTCCACGGGGGAGGTCCCCTTGCATGGAGCCTTGCATATAAGGCACAGGGTGGCACTAATAAAGTCAGTTCATCTTCACCCTCAATACTGAGTTCTGTCTCTTATTGGGGGAAACGCTATATTACAATTCACTAGCCCTTGTAAGGGCTGTTCCTGTTCCCTCACGGACGACTCTGGGATTCCTGCAGCACCTCTCACCAGTGGGAAAAGGACGTCTCTGGCGGAGAAGCCCTCCGGCGATAAAGGTTATCGCTACAAGCGGAGTTCGCCATCCCCCAGTGACCTGCTGAGGCTACGGCCTGCTGGATTTGGGGTGAAGGGGAGTGTCTCTTATTTTTTTTTCTCCCTTTATTAGACATTCAGAATCACTAATAAGAGGGGACAGGGCAGGGGGTATGTCATTTTTTTGGGAAAGGGTCCTGGAGTGGCCCTTTAAAGTGCCTAGGGTACCATGAATACCAAATACGGCCCTGCCTCCACTTGTTTTCAGGCCCCCCGTGACCTGCTGCACCCGGGGCAAGTGCCCCCCCTGCTCCCCCCCAGCTATGCCCCTGCATTTCTGCCAGGTGAGTATTGAAAGAGGATTTAGTGACAGAGGAGACAAGCCCGAGGTCAGGGCAGGCGGTGTTCGGTCGTCACCCTTGCCATATATCAGCTTATCTTTCTCCCAAAATCTAAACAGTGCCACCAGGGTGTGCCAAAATTCTGTGGGATATCCAGCTTCCCCTTAGATAAAATATAACCTATCAGCCCTTAATCATACAAATACAAAATGTATTATTAAGGACTGATAAAGGTCCGAAACTCGTCACCTGATCCCCGCTGCGGGACATATTTTTGGCACTGGGTCCCCATTTGGAACAGCACTACTTCGGAAGCACTATTATGGCTATGGATTACTTTAAAGGATTAACATTAAAGGTTATATTTTATCTCAGGAGAAGCTGGATATCCCACTGAATGTTGCTACTTGTGGAAGACCACCCCAAGGCATCTTATCCATTTCTGTGCTTCACAGGTGGATGGGGTGAGCTGGCTGATTTTGTGCTTCGTTTTCCACCAGGGTGTGCCACATTTGGCAGAAGGGAAGCAGAACCCTCCCCCAGTCGGGATGCGCCCCCCGCAGGGCATGCGCAGAGCTGACTCGGTGCTGTTCTAACCTTTTTACAGGCAGAGCGAAAAGAGCAAGTCTCTGCGGCGGAACACATCATCGCCATCAGTGTTTTCTTACACCGCCGCGATCTGTGATGCCTCTGATATCTAATGCGATTGGAGCAGATGGTGCTGACTCCGGGGAGAGAGAGAGATAATAAGTGCAGCTTAACGCTTTGCATGCCGGGGGTGCTCCCGACGAGCTTAGACCTAGGCCCGCATCAAGATAATTTAAAGCGGACCAAAACCCACATTTTTAACTAGCATCCCCTGAATTGCTCCCCCTATGAAGAGTACATTTTGCCAATTTTCACTGCTCCCGCTTCACTCTAATCCCAGATAATGGCGCCTGTTTTAGCTGTAAAGCTCCGCCTCCTCCATGCATTGCCACTGTTATGTCATTGCCATACTAATGTAATGACTGATTGCCTGCCATCTTACCAAACAGGACAGCAATAAAAACAGTGTTCAAGGAGGATTTAAAAAGTGAAAATATCCATTTCTAGTTCTAAACCCTAAGAGGGGAGTATTGGCAGGGGCTTTAGCCGAATGTATTTTACAAGTTCAGTGGGTTTTGGTCCGCTTTTCAATGGTTGGGTGGCAGTTGCTCTGATCCTATTTTTATAATTGCCGGATACCATACAGTACATCATATGGGGGCCTATAGGGAGAAAAGGTCTTTCGCATCAAGGGGGATTCCGCCTCTAATATGTAAAAAGTCCTCTCCCTCCCTGTACCAATAGGCCATTTACTTTTTTAAGTCCACTTTAAGGTGGACTCACCTCGCCATTGAAATTGGTGCTTGGACTGCAACACAAGCGCATTGCGGACCATTTAAGTCCATGGCAGCAATTTACCAGCATCAGGGTTCAGCCTCTGGTACCAACCGCCACCTCCTGGTCCAACACCAACGCCACCTCCAGTTCCTTACTGCTGCCTGTCGGTCCTCACCAGCTCCAGATTATCATCTCCTCCTCCAGATCTTTTTGGGCTAGGCAGTTTTGAGATTATCTCTTACTCCTGGTCCTCTTTAGTACCTCCAGGTCCTCACAGTCAACTGCTGTCCCTCATTTCTACCTTAAGATCTTCACCACATTCTCTCATCTGCCTCCAGATCTTCACCAATCCCTCATTGCTGCATTAGTATCTTCACTTCCACCCCCTGAATCCTTTCATCTATGATCACTCTGCCTCCAGATCATCACTGTCATCTCTTATTCCTTGTTAATACCTCAGGATCCTCATCATCACGTCCGGATCTTCTTCTCTGCCTCCAGATCCTCACCACTTCCTCCCTGTTGCTGACTCAGGATCCTCACGTCTGCATCCACCACTTTCTGGTCTGCAGATTGTTGCTTCCTTAGGATAATTACCACCACCTCTTAATCCTCTCCTCTCCAGATCCTCATCTCTATCCTCTTGTCCTCGTTGCTGACTCAGGATCCTCATCACCACCACCACCTTTTAATCCTCTCCTCTGCATCCACCACTTTATGGTTTCCAGATCCTCGTCTCCATCTTCTGGTCCATGTTGCTGCCTCAGGATCCTCACCACCCCTTAATCCTCTCCTCTGTGTCCAGATCCTTACCACCACTTCCTGGTCTCCAAATCCTCATCTCCATCTTCTTGTCCTTGTAGCTGCCTCAGGGTCCTCACCACCCCTTAATCCTCTCCTCTGTATCCAGATCCTTACCACCACTTCCTGCTCTCCAAATCCTCATCTCCATCTTCTTGTCCTTGTAGCTGCCTCAGGGTCCTCACCACCCCTTAATCCTCTCCTCTGTATCCAGATCCTTACCACCACTTCCTGCTCTCCAAATCCTCATCTCCATCTTCTTGTCCTTGTAGCTGCCTCAGGGTCCTCACCACCCCTTAATCCTCTCCTCTGTATCCAGATCCTTACCACCACTTCCTGCTCTCCAAATCCTCATCTCCATCTTCTTGTCCTTGTAGCTGCCTCAGGGTCCTCACCACCCCTTAATCCTCTCCTCTGTATCCAGATCCTTACCACCACTTCCTGCTCTCCAAATCCTCATCTCCATCTTCTTGTCCTTGTAGCTGACTCAGAATCCTCACCACCGCCCTTTAATCCTCTCCTCTGTATCCAGGTCTTTAACACGAGTTCCTGTTCTCCCGGTTCCTCTCCACCCTCTTGTTTTTGTTGCTGTCTCAGGATTCTTACAACCACCTTTGAATCCCCTCCAGTTCCTTCAAATATCGATTACCACCTTCTTCTCATTGTCACTGCTTCTGGATCCTCACCATTGCCGCCTGCTGGTGCACTCCTGCAACTCATAAGGGTGGATTTAGAGCCAGGTGAAAATAAAAACACTCTATTTTAGGAGATAAAACTGCCATTTAATTTTATTGTCTGCCTTGGGGTTGATTCATCACCAGGGGAAAATCAGCCCCAAGGTAGACAATAAAAGTGATTGGCAGTTTTCTCTACTAAAAAATAAGTGAGTTTTCTCATCTGGCGCAGAATCTCACCCATGAAGAAAGGGGCGGCTCCAGATTTATCCTGGCCCTTGGGCGATAGAGTCTCCATGGGCCCCTTGCCATGTGGTATGATACGGCATACATGATAATAAATTTGCTTGTTTGGTGAAGACGGCCAATGAATAGAAATAATATAAATAAGGAATGAAAGAAAGAAAGAGACGTAAAGTACGAAAGAATAGAAGGAATGACAGAGAAAAAAAGCAAGCAGGGAAAAAAAGAAAAGGAATGACGAAAAAGTTATAGAAAGAAAGAACAACAGCAGGTAATGAATGAGAGAAACAAAGAAAGAGAATAAATGAATGACAGAAACAAAAAAAAAAATAAAGGGAATGGCAGAAAAAATAAAAAGGAGTGACAGAAAGAATATAAGGAATGACAAAAAATAAATAAAAGGAAAAGGAGCGGAAGAACAAGCAAATGAAAGAAAGAAACAAACAATAGATGGTTAAAAAAAAGAATAGAAGGAAAAAAAAACAAACTGACAGAAAGAAGGAACATTTCTCCCAATGGCCAATCTGCCCCTGGCTGACAGTTCTTATCCTGATTACTATACGGCCCTGCATCCTGCATAGCGGCTGCCTGGGGTAGAGAGAATCAGATGGACCCTGCCAAGGTTCAAGGGCCCCGGTGTAACAGGCCAGAATAACCCTGTCCCAGATTAACCCCGGGTATAATTTGGCCTAGGCCAGAGTATACCCCGGGGTGTAAACTGGCCTAGGCCTGCCCAGGGCTGATGCCTGCCCTGCATTGTTGTAGGCTCACCATCTTATTTGGAGAGCCATTTCGCACTTAGTAAATACTGTATGCCATAGAGGGGTTTTTTTGCTAATTGGTGGAAAATAACCCCTACACCTCAAACACAGGTGTCTATAAAAAGGAAGAAAAAATAAATATATATTTCTTGCGCTCGGCTTAACTAGCTGCTCTTCTCCTCCATCACCTCCCCAGTGTGTGTCACACATTGTTTCTGCCATGTTTTGCCGTTACCGCAATCCGCCCAGAACTTGTCACATTAATCACAGGCTGCACCTCTGGCCATCATCACCGGTCCATTTGTGGAGCCCCACATGTGGCACGGTGGGCGGGCAGGCGGGTGGGTAATCACAGTAATAACAGCCTTACTCTCCACTGGAGGGTTCTCAGCTGCTGCTGGCGGCGCGTTTCCCCAACAGCAGAATGTCCACACACTGCCCAACCTCCCAATCAAAGAGCTGCACACGCCTCCCTCTGCAGATCTAGCCAACTGCAAAGTAGCGATGAAACTACAAGTCCCAGCAGGCCCTGTGCCATCACCAGCATATATGTCTGCGACTGGACTTGCTGTTTTATTTTCTTGAAGATGTTTCACGTGTCATCCGACTGGCTTGTTTCAATTCTCAGAATGACTAGCAGATCAGGGTCCACACACGAACACTAAAGGTTTTCATTCACCTGGGTCACAGTATAGCTGTAGAGATAAATCAAGGCAACTGGACTTGCTGTTTTATTCTCTTGAAGATGTTTCACGAGTCACCTTTTTTCAGTTCTCGAAATGACTAGCAGATCAAGGTCCACACAGGAACACCAAACTAAGCTAAGCCCCCTCACACTATAAGTGTCAAGTTTGGGTGTGCTTTAGCATCCGTGGGCAATGTGCCCAGACTAGGCTACATTTGTAGAAGGGGCCTCCCTAGGCTTAGGGGGGAGTAGGCGGATTACTCACTCAGTGGGAGTCAAAAGTGTGCCCCTGTTAATTTTAGACCCACTTGAGAATGAAAAACGACAGCAGGTTCAAGCTCAATAAAAGGTTTATTCACTGGCACAGTTATTGGAGCAACAACACCCAACGGGTCCTCCTGACACTAAGGGTCTCCCTTTAGCCAGTTACTCCCAGCTTGGTTGGCATGCACACAGTTATGACTCGGTTTTCTCCCTTCAAGGCACCCAGGAAATGCACATCACAGCCCTTTTCTCAGTCCCTTCCAGAAGGAGTCCTACACCGGCCCACCCTACAGGACTAGACCTGGTGTTCTCCACCTTCAGACGGCTAAGGGAGAACAAAACAAACCCTCTTTCCAACTAAATCTATAGTAATCTGAGTCAGCACGGGGTGTTCTACGCCTCAAGGCATTCAGTGAACGAAAGGTGTCCCCTCTCACCCATCCCTCTGGCTGGCCAGGCCAAGAATTCCAGATCCTTACCACGAGTTCCTGTTCTCCAGGTTCCTCTCCATCCTTTTGTCCTTGTTGCTGCCTCAGGATTTTCACCACCACCTCTAAATCCCCTCCTCTGCCTTCAGATATTTATCACCACTTTCTGGTCTCCAGATCCTCGTCTCCATCTTCTTGTCCTTGTTGCTGACTCTGGATCCTTACCACCACCTTTTAATCCTCTCCTGTGTGTCAAGATCTTTAACACAAGTTCCTGTTCTCCAGGTTCCTCTCCATCCTCTTGTCCTTTTTGCTGCGATAGAATCCTCATTACCATCTTTTAATCCTCTCCTCTGTATCCAGATCCTTACCACGACTTCCTGGTCTCCATATCCTCATCTCCATCTTCTG
Organism: Gastrophryne carolinensis; assembly: GCA_027917425.1. Lineage (NCBI taxonomy): Eukaryota > Metazoa > Chordata > Amphibia > Anura > Microhylidae > Gastrophryne > Gastrophryne carolinensis. Next base: position 511,151,056 of record CM051236.1, on the reverse strand, counting down.
GTCCTCGTTGCTGCCGGAGGATCCTCACCAGCACCTTTTAATCCCCTCCTCTGCCTATTTATCACCACTTTCAGGTCATTTTAGCTGCTTCTGGATCCTTGACTTCGCAGCCACTTTCTTCTCATTGCCACTGCTTCTGGATCCTCACCACTGTCACCTCCTGGTGCATTCCTGCAACTCATAAGGGTCGATTTAGAGCCAGGTGAGAAAACTCACTCCATTTTTAGTATAGAAAACTGCCATTCACTTTCATTGTCTGCCTTGGGGTTGATTTAACACCAGGGGAAAATGTACATCAGGTTGTTGAATTAGCCCCAAGGTAGACAATAAAAGTGATTGGCAGTTTTCTCTCCTAAAAAATAGGTGAGTTTTCTCATCTGGCGCGGAATCTCAGCTGTGGAGACAGGGCCGGCTCCAGATTTATGTGGGCCCCTGGGTGATAGTCTCAATGATCTTGGTCCTACTATCTCCTGCACAGAAAAGGCGACACCTACTGTCCAAATTCCCTGACTTCACACCGTTTCCCTCCGCCTGTCTAATCTCTCTCCCAGATAACCTTAACAGTGGTGATTCCATTGTCCTGTTACACTTGGCAACGTGACCCTACCTGGTGCTTCTCTGGTGGAGATTCCTGAATTTTGGACAGGCTGAACCCTAATAGCTCCAAAAGCACAGAGAGAAAAGAGCCCAGAGGTAGTTGGTTAAAATGCCAAAGTTGTTCACTACGCCTACAAAAAAGCTGTATATCACCCGGCATACTTCATCACATCTTTCCAGGTTAAGCGACCGGTCCGCTGTAGATCTGCCCCTACACACAGCAACCCCCCGTCTCATCAACTCCCGAGTATTCGGCCTGAGCTCACCTTCTCCCAAAATATATTGGGCAGAGTGGCAGATGGCGAGGTGGCTGGAGCGCACTGTCACCGTATAATTTTCTGACATAGAGGCAATCTATTTCTGGCCTTGTTGATCAGCTCGCTGTCAGTCTTGCCGGGGACGGTCCCGCCCCCCTCTCGTAGCTGCATGTAATTATTTGCCCACTTTCTCAGCTCTTCCATGTTAATTGTATTGCTGCATACATTGTAATTGTGATTCCTGCCAGACTTCAAGCTTCTCCCTGGCAGATGCCTATTGGCGGGCCTGGAGCTACTGGAGTCTGGGAAAAAAAATTCTGGGACATCATGGGGGGACCGATATCTTTTTATTGCCCAGAAAAGCTTGGTGGGCTGAATGTATAGAGGTGGAAAGAAAACAAAAGTGAAAGCCAAGGGACAGATTGCCATAGCTCATACTTCAGGTCCGGGTTTGAAGAACAGGTATCAGTCAAAGCCAAGGGATAGTCTTCTGGAGCTTGTCTTTCAGGTCATGTGTCAACAAACAGGTCAAATGTCAAAGATAAGTGAGAATTTGCCAGAACTTGTTCTTCAACAAACAAGCTCGGGATGAAACCCAAGGAACAATTCTCTGGAGTTTGTCCTTCATATCAGGGATTAAAGAACAGGTCAATAGTCAAAACCAAGGCACAGTTTTCCTTTACCTCAAAGATCAAATAACAGGTCATTAGTCAAAGCCAGGGTACAATTTTCCAGTGCTTTTCCTTTAGGTCAGGGGTAAAAAACAGGTCAGTAATCAAAGTCAAGGGGCCTTTATATCGAGATTAAAAAACAAGTCAATAGTCAAAGCTAAGGAACAATTCGTTATTGCTTCTTCCTTAGGTCAGGGGTCAAAACAACAGGTCAATTATCAAAGTCAAGGGGCCTTCAGGTCTGGAATAAAACAGGTCAATAGTCCAAGTCAATGGACAGCTTATCCTTCTGGTCATGTGCCAAAGAACAGGCCAATTGTCAAAGCAACAGTTTGCCAGAGCTTTGTCCTTCCGGTCAGAGATGAAGGAACAGGTCAATGCCAAGGGACAGTTTGTCAAGGCTTTAAGTCAGGGATGCAAGAGAAGGTCAATAAAACAATAGACAATTTGCCGGTGCTTTTCCTTTAGGTCAAGAAGTCACAAAATAGTAAAGCTAAGGATAGTTTACCAGAGCTTGTCCTTCAGGGCAGAGATGAAGGGATAGTTTGCCAAGGCTTTAGGTTAGGGATGCAAGAGAAGGCCAATGGTTAATGCCAAGGGACAGTTTTTCCTGGAGCTTGTTCTTCAGGTCACAGATCAAAGAACAGGTCAATATTCTAAGCCAGGGTAGAATTTTCCAGTATTCCTGAGGTAATTAGTCAAATCCAAGTGACCTTTAGATCAGAAGTCAACAAACAGGTAAAAGCCAAGTGACAATTTACCAGAGCTTCAGGTCACTTGACAAACTTGACAAAAAACAGGTGCTTTTCCTTCAGTTCAGGGATGAAGAAACAGGACTGTGATCAAAGCCAATGGACAGTTTGCCAGAGCTGGTCCTTTAGGTCAGGGATGCGGGAACAGGTCAATGATCAAAGCCAAGGGACAGTTTGGCGCAGCTTGTCCTTCAGATCAGGGATAAAGGAATATGTTAACGGTCAAAGCCAAGAGACTGTTTGTTGGGGCTTCAAGTCAGGGATGCAAGAGCAGGCCAATGGACAGTTTGCTAGAGCTTGTTTTTTAGGTCACAGGTGAACGAACAGGGTGCAGTTTGCCAGTGCTTGTCCTTTAGGTGAGGGTTAAAAAAAAGTACAGTAGTCAAAGTCAATGGGCCTTTAGGCCAAGGGTCAAAAAAGGTCAATAGTCAAAGCCAAGGGACAGTTTGCCAGAGCTGGTCCTTCAGGTCAGGGATGTGGGAACAGGTCAATGATCAAAGCTAGTCACTCAGATCAGGGATAAAGGAATAATGATAATAACGAACAGGGTGCAATTTGCCAGTGCTTGACCTTTAGGTCAGGGTTAAAAAAAACTCATCAGTACAGTAGTAAAAGTCAATGGGCCTTTAGGTCAGGGGTCACAAAAGGTCAATAGTCAAAGAAAAGGGACAGTTTGCCAGTGCTTGTACTTTAGCTCAGGGGTCAAAAAATTGGTCTTTAACCAAAATCAAGGAGCATTTTGATGGATCTTGTCATTCTGGTCACTTGCCAAAGAACAGGTAAATTCTCAAAGCCAAGGCAAAGTTTTTTTTTGGAGCTTGTTCTTCAAGGTCACAGGTTAAAGAAGAGGTCAGTATACAAAGCCAGGGTACAATTTGCCAGTGGTTGTCCTGTAGGTCACGGTTAAAAAAAAACTGGTCAGTACAGTAGTCAAAGTCAATGGCGCTTTAGGCCAGGGGTCAAAGAAAAGGGATAGTTTGCCAATGCTTGTTGTTTAGGTCAGGGGTCAAAAAATCTGGTCGCTAACCAAAGTCAAGGAGCATCTTGATGGATCTTGCCAAAGAACAGGTCAATTCTCAAAGCCAAGGGATAGTTTGCCGGAACTTGTCCATCTGATCAGGGATGCAAGAGTGGGTCAGTGATTAAAGCCAAGCTTTTTCTTCAGGCCACAAGAAGGTTAAAGAAGAGGTCAATATTCAAAGTCAGTGTACGATTTGACAGTGGTTATTCTTTAGGCCTTCAGGTCCTGGGTAGGCAAGAGATAACAAAACAGGTCAGTAATCAATGTCAAGGGACCTTCAGGTCCGGGGTAGGCAAGGGATAACAAAACAGGTCAGTAATCAATGTCAAGGGACCGTCAGGTCCTAGGTAGGCAAGGGATTAATAAACAGGTCAGTAATCAATGTTAAAGGACCTTCAGATCCTGGGTAGGCATAGGATTAAAAAACAGGTCAGTAATCAATGTCAAGGGGCCTTCAGGTCCGGGGTAGGCAAGGGATTAAAAAACAGGTCAATAATCAATGTCAAGGGACCTTCAGGTCTGGGGTCAACAAGAAGCTCAAAGCCAAGGGACAATTTTCTGAAGCAAAAACCAGGTCACATGTGCTGCCAGGGAGATAGGAGCAGCTTGCCCCTTCCTCTACGGCAGCTACTCCCCTGATCTGACCATTTGGGACACAGCAGCCGGATCCCTTGCTGTCTCTTGGGTCAGTGCCACGTTCACGCCTCAGGAGATAAATGAGCCCCTCGCCCGCCCCTGTCTTGTCTCCAGCACGGCCTTGCCCCCCCCCCTTTATCATGCAAGCACCCTCCCTGGGCTGATGTTTGGCCAGCGTGCGGGGGGGGGGGGGACTGGGCAGCCCATTGGCTTTGTTGCGGTGGGGACACGCTGTTCCCGGCAGGCGGCGGCTGCTGTAGAAACAATCTTTTTGATCATTTTTTTTTTTTTTTTCGGCTGACTGTTTCATGAAAATTCATTAATCTGTGACATTTAAACGTCGTGTCTGAGAGGTGTCTGCTGCCCGGCTGCATCAATACTCCGCCGGCTGCCTGGCATCTTGTCAATATTTCCCAGGCCCCGGCGGCAGACAACACCGGGACACGAGCGTTGAGCAGCCGTCATGCGCCCGCCGACTATCTAGAGCTGACTGATGTGGATCATCCTTTCCGGGATGCCCGGTGTGCTCCTCTTCTGTTCTTAAAGTGGACCAAAACCCACGCCGATCGGCCCGGGAATCTACAAGATTCACGGGCCAATCGATTCCCTCCCCCCCGGGGCATCCAAAATCGGGATGCCCCGCTGTGTGAAACCCCCCCCCCCCCCAGGTCGCCCCATACACTTACCTTGCTTCCCGCTCCAACGCCGCATGCACGAGCTGCAGCCAAATACCCGCTATCCCTCTAGCCGGGCCCGTGCCCCCAACAGGCATTTGTGAATGGCCGAAGTCGGCACGCTTCCTGTTAGAGGGAAGCGGGGGATGCGGCTGTCAGCACCCTCAGAGCTCCGGCTCCGAGCACGCTGATTGGACGAGCGGCCGCGCATGCGCTGTAGGACCGGAAAGAGGTAAGTTGGCATCGATGATCTTGGGGGGTTTCACACAGTGGGGCATAGTCAAAATCCTGGGTGTTGGTCCACTTTAACTGATGTTGTGATCTGCAATGGTGCTGCCATCTGACATGCCCTGAAGAGCTCTCTGGCTGGAGGCTCTACATACTGGCATGCCTACCAACTTTTCAGGGTGGGAAAGAGGGACATTTGTTAATTTAGGCCACACACCCTCATTGAGGGATGGATGAAGCCACGCCCCCTCATTGAGGGATGAATTGGAGAAACTCTTTGAATAGGCAAATGAATCATTTATTGATGCCGATCTGCATGTTACACCTCAAAGAGGGTCAATATGTAAATAAAGCCACGTCCCCCTCATTGGGGGATGGATGGAATCACGCCCCCTCATTGAGAGATGGATAGGAGATAGGATGTAACAGATACAAAAATATAATCACAATCATTTATTGATGCAGATCTGCATGTTATTCCTCAAAGAGGGACAAATGGGAACAACACGGGACAGAGGGACATGGACTCAAAAGAGGGACAGTCCAGATCAGGGACACTTGGGAGGTATGTAGTGGGCCGTCTGGGGGGGGGGGGGGGGGGGATATCACTAAACATAGTTTTGGGGGATAGGATCTGGCCTGCAACCTGCTTGGCTGAGAAGATCATAGTAACATAGTTAATACGGTTGAAATAACATATGTCCATCAAGTTCAACCAAGGGTGTTGGGGAAGTTACGTTTTATGTTATTAATTTATTTTTTACTGATGACAGCTAATAGTAACTGTTAATGTTATTTTCTTCTAATTAAGCATCTAATCCTTTTTTGAAGCTGTCAGCGGTTGATGCTGTAACAAGCTTCTCTGGGAGGCTATTCCACAGATTTATAGTTCTTAAGGTAAAGAATGATTGTAGCCCCCAGAGACTGAATTTCTTTTTTCCCCAGAAGGAGGGCGTGCCCCCTTGTCTTTAGAGAGGTTTTTACCTGAAATTGTGTTTCCCCATATTTTTGGGCCATTTATATATTTATACAAGTTAATCATGTCCCCCCTCAGTCGTCTCCTCTCAAGAATAAACAGATTTAATTCCCGTAATCTTTCCTCATTACTAAGATCCTTCATTCCTCTTATTAGTTTGGTGTCTCTCCTCTGCTCTCTTTCCATAGTCAGAGCGTCCTTTCTATGAATGGGTGCCCAGAACTGGCGGCATATTCCAGGTGAGGGCGCACCAGTGCCTTGTAAAGAGGCAAAATTACTCACCTATCTCGTAATTCCAGGCCTCTATTAATGCATGATATTATCTTGGTGGCCTTGGAAGCAGCTGCTTGGCATTGCATGCTGTTATTTAGCCTGTGATCTACCAGTACCCCCAGATCCTTCTCAACAAGTGACTCTCCCAGTTTTACTCCCCCGAGGACATATGTGGCCTTCAGGTTATTAGACCCCAAGTGCAGGACTTTACATTTCTCCACATTGAACTTCATTTGCCAAGTGGAGCCCAGACACTCAATGTGTCCAAGTCAGCCTGAAGCTTGTGAACATCTTCAATAGATCTGCACTGTGCTACATATCTCTGTGTCATCTGCAACAATACAGACTGTGCTTCTAATTCTATATAGTATCAGTGTAAGAATAAGTGCAAAGTGGACCAAAACCCACGCCCACCCCCCCAACACTTATCTTGTTTCCCGGTCACATGCGCGAGCCGCAGCCGCATCCCCACTATCCCTCTAGCAGGCATTTGTAAATGGCCGGCGCTGTCACGCTCCCGTTTGAGGGTAGCGGTGGATGCCGCCGTCCAGGCACTCGGAGCCGCTGGCCTTAGACCAAGGCTTAGACGACGTGATGTCAGCAGCTCCATACGTGCTGATTGGACGAGCGGCACATAGGACTGGGAAGAGGTGAGTTGGCTTTGGAGATCTGGGGGGTTTCACACAGCGGGTCATCCCCGATCGGGGTGCCCCAGGGGATAGTTAGAGGGTAGTGGGGGATGCAGCCGCCAGCGCGCTCGGATCTCCTCGCCTTAGACGAAGGGACGTCATGCATGCGTCGTAGGAACGGGAGGAGGTGAGTTTGTTCGGCGGCCTGGGGGGTTTCACACAGCCTCGATCGGGGTGCCCCGGGGGCAAGGACCAAAACCCAGTCAAAATCCTGGGTTTTGGTTCATTTTAGAAGGGTCTCCCGATCTGGCCTGTGTGTGGATCCCCCCAGGATCGTCACTAATGTTACCTCACTCAACGCCCCTGCTGGGCATGTGCAGAGTATCCTCCAATTAGATTGCTCCCTCTGGCTGCACGCCATACAGATATAGAGTCTGCCATACAGATATAGAGTCTGCTATAGGGGACACAGCTGGATGCTTGGGTCAGTTATAAGGGGATTAGTTTGTGGTTTCAGTGATACATTGTATTATTTTGCGGAATGTTTAATGCGTTGGATCTCCAGTGATACCTTGTAATATTTTGGGGCATGTTCCACAGGCTGGGTGAATCTTTAGTGATACATTGTATTATTATGTGAATGTTCCACAGGCTGGATGAATCTTTAGTGATACATTGTATTATTATGTGAATGTTCCACAGGCTGGATGAATCTTTAGTGATACATTGTATTATTATGTGAATGTTCCACAGGCTGGATGAATCTTTAGTGATACATTGTATTATTATGTGAATGTTCCACAGGCTGGATGAATCTTTAGTGATACATTGTATTATTATGTGAATGTTCCACAGGCTGGATGAATCTTTAGTGATACATTGTATTATTATGTGAATGTTCCACAGGCTGGATGAATCTTTAGTGATACATTGTATTATTATGTGAATGTTCCACAGGCTGGATGAATCTTTAGTGATACATTGTATTATTATGTGAATGTTCCACAGGCTGGATGAATCTTTAGTGATACATTGTATTATTATGTGAATGTTCCACAGGCTGGATGAATCTTTAGTGATACATTGTATTATTATGTGAATGTTCCACAGGCTGGATGAATCTTTAGTGATACATTGTATTATTATGTGAATGTTCCACAGGCTGGATGAATCTTTAGTGATACATTGTATTATTATGTGAATGTTCCACAGGCTGGATGAATCTTTAGTGATACATTGTATTATTATGTGAATGTTCCACAGGCTGGTTGAATCGTTAGTGATACATTGTATTATTATGTGAATGTTCCACAGGCTGGATGAATCTTTAGTGATACATTGTATTATTATGTGAATGTTCCACAGGCTGGATGAATCTTTAGTGATACAATGTATTATTATGTGAATGTTCCACAGGCTGGATGAATCTTTAGTGATACATTGTATTATTATGTGAATGTTCCACAGGCTGGATGAATCTTTAGTGATACATTGTATTATTATGTGAATGTTCCACAGGCTGGATGAATCTTTAGTGATATGTTGTATTATTTTGTGAAATGTTTAACACTGAATACATTTTTATTGATACATAGTATTATTTTTGGGGAATGATTAGCATGCCGGATTTTCAGTGATACATTGTACTATTTTGCGGAATGCTTAACACGCTGGATGGATCTTCAGTGATACATTGTATTATTTTGCGGAATGTTCAACAAGCTGGATGCATCTTTATTGATACATTGTAATATTTTGGGGAAGGTGTAACAAGCTGGATGCATCTTTATTGATACATTGTAATATTTTGGGGAAGGTGTAACAAGCTGGATGCATCTTTATTGATACATTGTAATATTTTGGGGAAGGTGTAACAAGCTGGATGCATCTTTATTGATACATTGTAATATTTTGGGGAAGGTGTAACAAGCTGGATGCATCTTTATTGATACATTGTAATATTTTGGGGAAGGTGTAACACGCTGGATGCATCTTTATTGATACATTGTAATATTTTGGGGAAGGTGTAACAAGCTGGATGCATCTTTATTGATACATTGTAATATTTTGGGGAAGGTGTAACACGCTGGATGCATCTTTATTGATACATTGTAATATTTTGGGGAAGGTGTAACACGCTGGATGGATCTTTATTGATACATTGTAATATTTTGCGGAATGCTTAACACGCTGGATGGATCTTTATTGATACATTGTAATATTTTGGGGAAGGTGTAACAAGCTGGATGGATCTTTCATGATACAATGGCCTTGATTCACAAAGAGTTGAAAAAAATTCTCATGGTAGTAAAAAAATCAATTCATGAGAAAAAATTCACAATCACCAGATAGAAAGACAATGAAAGTCAATGGCACTTTTTTTACTCCTGAGAAAAGTATTAAACTTTTTACCCCTTTTTACCTGTAGTAAAAAGTGCCATTGACTTTCATTGTCTTTCTATCTGGTGATTCACTAACTGTGAATTTTTTCTCATGAATTGAATTTTTTACAACCATGAGAGTTTTTTTTCAACCCTTTGTGAATCAAAGCCATTATATTATTTTGGGGAAGGTGTAACAGGCTGGGTGGATCTTTAGTGATACATATACATTGCATTATTTTGGTGAATGTTCCACAGGCTGGATGAATCTTTAGTGATACATATACATTGTATTTTTTTAGGGAATATTTAACCAGCTGGAATTATCTTCAGTGATACATCGTATTATTTTGGTGAATGTGTAACCGGTGTCATCTTGTCTTCCCGCAGGTGACCGTCGGTTGACGTGAAGGGGCTTCCCGGGATTGTTCATGCTCGGGACACAGAGGCTGGGCGCGGGAATGAGCATCGCAGCCAGGCGTCCGCACCTGCTGCATTAAAGAGGTGAGGAACCCCGTGCACCCCCTTACCCACACCCCACCCATCATTGTACTCACCTGATATCCGGGCTAGAGGCATGCGTTTAAGGTGAGCATTGATTTTAGGAATCATGTAAGCGGTCATATTGGGGGCGGAGCTCCTCCATCCTCCATCCCTGCTGTTTTGATGTGAACTACCTCCCACCCTCATGTATCATTTGCTTGAGGATACTGCAGAGATTCTTAATATATCTATATATCTATATCCTTCCTGTAGCTGTATGTGTGGCTATAATTCTTAGTATCAGTAGACCCTACACAATACCCCCTCTCCATATTATGGGTGCAATTCTCAGTATCTTAGCATGTATATAGAACCTAACAGTATTTCTCTGCATGCTGGGCTCCATTCTTGGTACCTGTTTTGAGTTTGTATAGACTCTGTAGGATATCTGTTTCCTATAAATTTTTGCTGGGTGTAATTCTCGGTAACTGTTTTTATATACAGTAGTATCTGTTCTGATATAGAGACCCTACACACCTCTTCTTGCTAAGCGTTATTTTCAGTATATGTGCTTATATATGCATATAATGTGTTTATATTCTATACTTAGTAAGGCTACTTTATATGCTAGGTGTAATTCTCAGTATCTGTTTATATATATATATATATATATATATATATATATATATATATATACACACATATACAGACTTGACACAGCACCTCCTCTCTATCTCTGTATGCTGGGTGTAATTCTCAGTATCTGTTCTTATTCTGTATTTACTGTAATATATAGACATTCTGCAGCACCCCCTGTATGCAATTCTCAGTATCTGTTCTTATTCTGTATTGACTATAATATAGATATATATATGTATGCTGGGTGTAATTCTCAGTATCTGTTCTTATTCTGTATTGACTATAATATAGATATATATATATATGTATGCTGGGTGTAATTGTCAGTATATATATATATATATATATATATATATATATATTCTACACAGCACCCCCTCTCTATCTGTGTATGCTGGGTGTAACCCTTAGCATCTGTTCTTATACTATATTGACTGTAATATATAGACCCTACGCAGCACTTCCTGTATGCTAAGTGTAATTCCCAGTATCTGTTCTTATCCTGTATTGAGTATAATATATAGACCCTATGCAGCACCCCCTGTATGTTGGGTGTAATTCCCAGTATCTGTTTTTATGCTGTATTGATTATAATATGTAGATATATAACATATACACCCAGCACCTCCTGTATGCTGGGTGTAATTCTCAGTATCTGTTCTTATACTATATTGACTGTAATATATAGACCCTATGCAGCACCTAATGTATGCTGAGTGTAATTCCGAGTATCTGTTCTTATCCTGTATTGAGTATAATATGTAGACCCTATGCAGCACTCCCTGTATGCTGGGTGTAGTTCTCAGTATCTGTTCTTATTCTGTATTGATTATAACATGTAGATATATAATATATACACCCCGCACCTCCTGTATGCTGGGTGTAATTCTCAGTATCTGTATATATATATATATATATATATATTATATCAGCCCCTCTCTATCTGTATATGCTGGGGGCAATATTCAGTTTCTGTTATTATTCTGAATTGACTGTAATATATAGACACTACGCAGCACCTCCTGATTGCTGAGTTTAATTCCCAGTATCTGTTCTTATTCTGTATAGACTATAATATATAGATTCTACACAGCACCCCCTGTTTGCTGGGTGTAATTCCCAGTATCTGTTCTTATTCTGTATTTACTGTAATATATAGACCCTGCACATCACCCCCTCTCTATCTCTGTCTGCTGAGTGTAACTCTCATTATCTGTTCTTATTCAGTATTGACTGTAATATATAGACATTCCGCAGCACCCCCTGTATGAAGGGTGTAATTCTCAATATCTGTTCTTATTTTGTATTGACTGTAATATAAAGACCCTATGCAGCACCTCTTGTATGAGGGGTGTAATTCTCAGTATCTGTTATTATTCCTATTATTATATCTGTTATACACTCCTCTTCAGTATATCTGACATGTAATCGATAGGAGTGTGTGACACAATTGGTTTCGGCATATAGCTGAATGCTGCCATCTTCCCGTCCTGTGACAGCGGCGGATCAGCCCCGCATCTGGGGTATCCCCGGTAGAGCCGCGGGTGCGATCCTGGCTGCCTGGCCTGAACTTGGATGTGTTGGCAGTGAAGGGAAATGGCGCATACAAGATGAGCCCGCCAGCGTGTGTAAAGTGCGGCGCTGAATAATACACGGCTCCCGGAGACATTACACGCTTACCTGAGAGAGGTGCCCTCGTCTAACCCCTAATGTTAACTTTTCTGGGGTAGTTAGATAACATTGACGCTATTTGGACTATCCGAAGGCAGTCACATAACTCTTTCTGCTCAGAGGAGCTAACAATCTAATCGTACATGCACGCATACAAAAAACACAATAGTAAAGGTGTTGTTACTATTATTATTGTTATAAATTATTATTAATAATAATAATAATGTTTATTTATTTAGAGCCATCCTCTTCTTTAGCGCTTTACAAGGTAAGATTAAGGTAAAAACATATAGTACAGGGAACAATACAAAGTAGATGCTACAAGGTTCACACCAAGTGTTGTGAGCACAGGAGACAATATGAGAGCGCCGCCCTTGCGAGCTTACAGTCTATAGGATGGGGGTGGGGACAAAGGGGCGGGATCACAAGTGGTAGAGCTTAAGTTGGGATGCATGTGTTGCTGAAGGTTATAGGAGTTGCTTAAAGTGGACCAAACCCCTGGATTTTTACAGTCCTGGGTTTTGGTGCTTTCCCCCGGTGCTTTCTCCCTGTGTGAAACCCCCCAGATCACCAATGCCAACTCACCTCTTCCCAGTCCTACAACGCATGCGCGGCTGCTCATCCATTCAGCACGCACGGAGCCGCTGATGTCACGTCGTCTAAGACGAGCGGCTCCGAGCGTGCAGACGGCCATATCCTCCGCTTCCCTCTAACAGGGAGTGTGCCAGCATCGCCCATTCACAAATGCCTGGTGCTGGCACGTGACCTGATAGAGAGATAGCGGGGATGCGGCCGTGGCTTGTGCATGCGCCATTGGACCGGGAAACAAGGTAAGTGTATGCTGTTGCATAGAAAAAGACAGGTGGCGAGGTCTGATTGGCTGACAGGGAACAAGTGTAATCAGGATAGAAAGAGCATTAGATCAGTTGCTGCACCATGATGTTCAGCAGTCAGAGTGTATATAGTAAAAGAGACGGCAGAAGTCTGGTTGGCTGATGGGGAACAACCCACACAGACCAGAAAGGGCTTTAGGTCAGTTGAGGAGCAGAGAGCTCCCCCATGAATAGTGGACTCTCCCTTTGTGCTGTCACTACATGTTCAGCATTCTGTTAACATTGATAAAACTACTGCTTTTAGTGCATCAGAATAGAAGCAAGTGAAGCAAGGACTGAGAGGATTATTCCTTTGTGCCACCATTACATATTCAGCATTCTGAGTGTTGGCTGGGAGGGCTCAAACGAGTTTTAGGTCAGTTGAGGAGCACAGAGCTGCACCATGAAAGTGGACTCTCCCTTTCTGCCGACACTACATGTTCAGCAGTCTGCTAACATTGATAAAACTACTGCTTTTAGTGCATCAGAATAGCAGCAAGTGTCTATTTCTAGAACAAAAATAGAAGGCAGAGGTCTGGTTGGCTGGGAGGACTCAAACCCACACAGATTAGAAAAAGCTTTGGCTCGGTAGAGAGCTGCACCATAAATGCTGGACTCTCCTTGTGTGCTGTCACTGCATGTTCAGCAGACTTGGGTGTCTATAGAAAAAGACAGATTGCAGAGGACTGATTGGCTGATGAGGAACAAGCCCACACAGACAAGAAAGAGCGTTAGGTCAGTTGAGGAGCACAGAGCTGCACCATGATTGGATGATTCTCACTGTGTCCTTTCACTGCATGTTCAGCGCTCTTCAGTGTATATAGAAAAAGACAGACGGCAGAGGTCTGGTTGGCTGGTGGGGGAACAACCCACACATACCAGAAAGAGCTTTATGTCAGTTGAGGAGCAGAGAGTTGCACCATGAATAGTGGACTCTCCCTTTGTGCTGTCACTACATGTTCAGCAGTCTGTTAACTTTGATAAAACAACTGTTTTAGTGCATCAGAATAGCAGCAAGTGTCTATTTCTAGAACAAAAATAGGAGGCAGAGGTTTGATTGGTTGGGAGGGCTCAAACCCACACAGATTAGAAAAAGCTTTGGCTCAGTTGAGTAGAGAGCTGCACCATAAATGCTGGACTTTCCTTGTGTGCTGTCACTGCATGTTCAGCAGCCTTGGGTGTCTATAGAAGAAGACAGATTGCAGAGGACTAATTGGATGATGTGGACCAAGCCCCCATAAATTAGAAAGCGCTTGAGGTTAGTTCAGGAGCACTGAGCTGCACCATTAATAGAGGATTCTTCCTTTGTGCCACCATTGCATATTCAGCATTCTGAGTGTCTATAGAAAAACGCGGGGCTGATTGGCTGGGGGGGGGGCTCAAACTCACACAGATTAGAAAAAGCTTTGGATCAATTGAGAAGTATCCTTCAGTTGAGGACTATCCTAGTGTGCTGTCACTGCATGTTCAGCAGCTCTGGGTGTCTATAGAAAAAGATAGATTGCAGAGGAATGATTGGCTGATGGAGAACAAGCCCACACAGACCAGAAAGAGCTTTAGGTCAGTTGAGGAGCACAGAACTGCACTATGATTAGAGGATACTTCTCGAGTGCCATCACTGGGTGTTAGGCAGCCTGTCCCCGCCACAGCACTGAATCCGCTTTAAGGTCTTAGCATCCCAGTTGCGCGGTCTGATCGTTCAAGATGATGCAGAGAAATGTGTGTATCAAAGCGGTAATGGAATTTTCAGGCGGCGGAGGCCCTCTATATCGAGTGTCTTACAGGGGCCCGATTGTTCACCTACAGCGCCTTCTGAACGGCTTTGTCCTCAGCGTACCTCTCTCCGCTGCGGCATTGGGTTACCGGCAGATCGGATTCTGACATGTTGGTTTTGCACCAAAAAGCTTCTCAGCGATTATTAGAGGCAGCCTAATGCCGGGGTGGGGGGGGGGGGGGGGAATGAGAGGGTCAGATAGAGAGCCAGAGTGGCCCCCGGGGCCCGGCCGACCGAGGGACTCTAGTCTGCAGCCTCACAATGGAGGGAGGGGGAGGCTGTGGCACGATAACTGCCGCTAAATGACACCTTATGGATGTGTACAGAGCTACTGCTGCTGCTTTGCGGCTAATTTAAAGGGCACCTGCAGAGTAGCTAAACTACCTGATCTAGCCCCTTTAAAGAGGCAGACCATTCTAAATATCTTGTGTGGATCATGAGAGCAGCCATAATGATATTAATGTAGAATGCTGCCCCATTGACTTCTGTTAGGAGGAGAAGCAAATGTTTTGTCTCATACATCTCAACAGAAGACAATGGGGTGGCAGCAGCAGGGAAACCCATGAGTTATTTAGACTGGACTGTAACTTTAAAGTAGCTGGCTGCTGACCTGCAACTGTATTAAAGGGGGTGGGGTGGTGCTGCTTTGCAGGTAAGTTAGTAGGGGTGGGACAGGTCCACTCTGCAGCTAAAATAAGGGAGTTGACCTCCATGCAGTTACATAAAGGAGGAACAAAACCTGTTTTTTATTCCTTGCCCCCTGGTCATTCCAATTTGGGATACCCCGCTGTGTGACACCCTTCCCCGATTGCCCAGTACAAACTCAACGTTCACAGTTCCTGTGGCACGTTTGGGCTCTCGTACAATCAGAGCCCCATACAGAACATATTGATGTTTGGCAAACGTCATTGTGCTGGGGGTGGGAGCATGTCACTGCCCAGAGATGCTGGGGATGCGGCCATCGATGCTTATATCGGCGAGGTAGCTACCAGAAAAGGTAAGTTTGTGGCAACTGGGGGAGAGGGGTTTACAACTGGGAGGCCACAGAGGAAGGCCAGCGGCCATGGTTGGTTGTGTTGGGTCTTGTTCCGCTCTGAAGGTAATTAAATGTTAGCCACTCCTACTAAAGTGGGCAGGTCCCCCAAAAATGGTGAGGCTGCTGCTTTGAAGCTAAATTAAAGTGGGGGGCTGCTTCCACCATGCATCCGGGATGCCCCTGGATAGAGGTTTCAGCCAGCCTTGGAGTATTTAGACTACTTTTTGTGAAAACTGACATTAGAATATTAGGTTTACTTTATGGGGAAATAATAATTAGTACTAACCTGTCCCCAGGCTTAAAACACAGCAGTAACTTTTCATTCTGGTATAGGGGGTATGCCTAGTTTTTGAGGGTGTCAAGACTGAGCAACCTTTTTTAGGGTTTGCCTCAGGTGCACCGGCAACACAGAACTGCAGACGGCCGGGGGGAGGCTTTTACTCAGGCGCTGATGCATCTACCTCAATCGGGCACAGCTCGGCTCGCCGGCTCGTTCGCGCTGCCAAAAAACTCGGGGCACCTTGCCAGACACCCAGGCTGAGGGAGAACGTGGACCATAAGATTGTGACGATCCGCTAATTATGGTTTATGAATTTCAGCTTTAATCCGCAGTTCAGTGAATCCTGATTAAATATCAGTTAAACACAATTAAAGTTTGTGTTGTGTTTCTCTCTCTTGATCGCAATAATTAAAGAGTGCGGCGCTGGTGTCATCTGACGCAGGCACAGCTCCCTTTCCTCTCCTCTCTCATGAATATGTTCCTTTTAAAAGCATTTTTTTACAGCTCCAGTTGCTGGAGATCATGCCTGGAAACTTCTATAGGTGATTGTAGCGTTTGCCGGTTTGTTTACTTTTTATACACAGCCGCAATATTTCTTTGGGGCTGCTCCAATTTCATGGCATTCCTTCATGTGTCCTAATAGCTCATCCCCACAGTTTCTGATTCTAACCATGCTTCCTTTGCTTATCTTACAACAAAAGGTCTCTTCGTGGGTGGGGTCTCACCAGGACGTGGATTTCCTCATGGGCATGTCTAAAGCTTGCATCCTGGTCTGTTTACTTTCTATATGCCGCTGTAGGAAACCCCACTGTTTCCAATTCCAACCATGCTTCCTTTGCTCATCTTACAACAAAAGGTCTTCTCTTGGGTGGGTTCTCACCAGGAAGAGGGTTTCCTAAAGCTTGTCTAAAGCTTGCATCCTGGTCTGTTTACTTTCTATATGTCGCTGTAGGAAACCCCACTGTTTCTTATTCCAACTATACTTCCTTTGCTAATCTTACAATAAAATGTTTCCTCATGGGTGGGTTCTCACCAAGAAGAAGTGCATGTCTAAAGGTTGCATCCTTGTCTGTTCTCTATTTAAAGGCCACTGTAGGAAACCCAACTGTTTCTTTTTTCAACCATGCTTTCTTTGCTAATCTTACAAAAAAAAGGTTTCCTCATGGGTGGGTTCTCACCAGGAAGAAGTGCATGTCTAAAGCTTGCATCCTGGTTTGTTTACTTTCTATATTCCGTTGTAGGAAACTCCACTGTTTCTTATTCCAACCATGCTTCCTTCGCTCATCTTAGAACAAAAGGTTTCCTCATGGGCGGGTTTTCACCAGGAAGAGGGGCATGTCTAAATGTTGCATCCTGGTCTGTTTACTTTATATATGCCACTGTAGGAAACCCCACTGTTTTTTATTCCAATCATGATTCCTTTGCTTATCTTGCAACAAAAGGTTTCCTCATGGGCGGGTTCTCACCAGGAAGAAGTATACAGTATGTCTAAAGGTTGCATCCTGGTCTGTTTACTTTCTATATGCCACTGTAAAAAACTCTACTGTTTTTTATTCCAATCATGCTTCCTTTGCTTATCTTGCAACAAAAGGTTTCCTCATGGGCGGGTTCTCACCAGGAAGAAGTATATGTCTAAAGGTTGCATCCTGGTCTGTTTACTTTCTATATGCCGATGTAGGGAACCCCACTGTTTCTTTTTCCAACCTTGCTTCCTTTGATCATCTTACAACAAAAGGTTTCCTCATGGGCGGGTTTTCACCAGGAAGAGGGGCAGGTCTAAAGGTTGCATCCTGGTCTGTTTACTTTCTATATGCCACTGTAGGAAACCCCACTGTTTCTTATTCCAACCATGCTTCCTTTGCTAATCTTACAACAAAGGGTTTCCTCATGGGCAGGTTCTCACTAGGAAGTAACGCATGTCTAAAGGTTGTATCCTGGTCTGTTTACTTTCTATATGCTGCTGTAGGAGACCCCACTGTTTCTTATTCCAACCATGCTTCCTTTGCTCATCTTAAAAGGTTTCCACATGGGCGAGTTCTTGCCAGGAAGAGGGGCAGGTCTAAAGGTTGCATCCTGGTCCATTTACTTTCTTTATGCCACTGTAGGAAACCCCACTAATTCTTATTCTAACCATGCTTCCTTTAATAATCTTACAACCAAAGGTTTCCTCATAGGTGGGTTGCCACCAGGAAGAGGGGCAAGTCTAAAGGTTGCATCCTGGTCTGTTTACTTTCTATATGCCACTGTAAAAAACCCTACTGTTTCTTATTCCAGCCATGCTTCCTTTGCTTATCTTACAACCAAAGAATTCCTCATGGGCGGGTTCTCACCAGGAAGAAGTGCATGTCTAAAGGTTGCATCCTTGTCTGTTTACTTTCTATATGCCACTGTAGGAAACCCCACTGTTTCTTATTCCAACCATGCTTCCTTTGCTAATCTTACAAGGTTTCCTCATGCGCGGGTTCTCACCAGGTAGAGGGGCAAGTCTAAAGGTTGCATCCTGGTCCATTTACTTTCTGTATGCTGCTGTAGGAAACCCCACTGTTTCTTATTCCAACCATGCTTCCTTTGCTAATCTTACAACCAAAGAATTCCTCATTGGGGGGTTCTCACTAGTAAGAAGCACATGTCTAAAGGTTGCATCCATGTCTGTTTACTTTCTATATGCTATATCTGTAGGAAACCTCACTGTTTCTTTTTCTGTCCATGCTTCCTTTGCTAATCTTACAACCAAATAATTCCTCATGGGCGGGTTCTCACTAGTAAGAAGTGCATGTCTAAAGGTTGCATCCTGGTCTTTTTACTTTTTATATGCCGCTGTATAAAACCCCACTGTTTTTTACTCCGTCCATGTTTCCTTTGCTAATCTTACAACCAAAGAATTCCTCATGGGCGGGTTCTTAACATGAAGAGGGACATGTCTAAAGGTTGCATCCTGGTCTGTTTACTTTCTATATGCTGCTGTAGGAAACCCCACCGTTTCTTATTCCAACCATGCTTCCTTTGCTAATCTTACAACCAAAGCTTTCCTCATGGGTGTGTAAATCACCTAGTTTCGTGCAAAATTGTACCCATAACTCAGTCCCCGCTCCCATGTGCATATCAATACCTGGCAGGAACAGACTAGGGACAACAATCAGTACAGGAATTTCCAGGCCTTAACCAGCCCATGAGCTTGTTAGCCCCGCCCCCAAGGAGCTTCTTAGCTGGTCAGTGAGTTCATTATCTGCTGATGTTATAGCATGAGCAGGTTGAATATAGGATGATTAAAGATACTGATCCTTTAGCATAACATGGGCTGGTGTCTTCGTTGGATCAGCAAATTAAACATTCATTGATGCAAATCTGCATGTTCTACCTCAAAGAGGGACAAATTAGAATGGTGAGGGACAGGGGGGACATAGCGGGTTGGCGGGTATGGGCCAGGTAGGGGAAGAAGGACAGGGGTTGGGACCAGGAAGGGTGTTAGAAGAAGCAGTGTATAGGCCCCAGGCGAGGTGAGCTGCATGCTGGAGGCAACACCCAACCCAAGATTACTGATACTGATCCTTTAGCATAACATGGGCTGGGGTGTCTTCATCGGCAAATTACACATTCATTGGTGCAGATCTGCATGTTCTACCTCGAAGAGGGACACATTAGAACAATGAGGGACAGGGGGACATGAACTCAGTTGAGGGGTATGGGAAGAAGAGCTGGGGGGGGGGGGCAGGAAGGGTGTTAGAAGAAGCAGTGTATAGGCCCCTGGCAAGGTGAGCTGCATGCTGGAGGCTACACCCATCCCAAGTTGCCCTAAGTGCATCTCACTGGGAAATCTCCCTGTTCTCCCTATGGCCAGTTTGCTCCTGCTACCCGGCAATGAATGGATTGCTGAGCACTTTTCAGGCGGAGGGTGTTGGGGATGCTGGCAGAGGAGCGGCAATCCCGAGGTTTTTACACAGCAGGGCATCCCGAATGCGATGCTTTAGACTCTATTGCCGAGCATGATGGGTTCTGGCCCGCTTTAAGAGAAAATAAATACTTTCTAATTTGGCTTCAGCAACCATTAGCAAAACACCCACCACAGCACCTCCCCCCCCTAAAAAATCAACTGCTTTACATAAATAACATTTCAAGAATTCATCTTTATTATCTAAAAACTACACATTACACATAGACATACATATAAGTATAAAAGAACATCACAACATGGGGCAACCCACCCGGACCCTCAATTTAATTATAACCAAAATCAATATAGTGATTAATATCATGACCAAAATCTCTATTTGTGCAAATTAAGCTTTAAAGTGCATAAGTACATTTGCTGTGCGGGGAAAAAAGTGCAATTTCAATTAATAAGACCCATGAGAAAATATCAAGAGGAGCAAAACAGTGCAAAACAATGTAACAACAATCAAATAACTAGAAAACATCACCTAAGGGCTTTATTAATTACTAACGCCAGGTAGCGACAGATGAGCGCCTGTAGAGCGGATTTCAGAGCGCCCGCTAGTAGTTGTGCTCGGCCATGGATCATTGTTTCAGAGCGCCTCAGTCGCTGTCCGGCATTGATAAATATGATTTGTGAGTCGCAGTACTACGCTGTATGGAACTGAACGATAGCGGCAGCTCAGTGCGACTGACTCACACCACATTCATAAAAAAAACAGCCTTAAACATTGGCGGCGCTCAAAATCATGTAGTTGTAGCCCATAGCGACAGAGGCTGTGTGATTAGAGTCTGTTTTTGAACACATATCAACTAGTAACAAAGCGAAAACACATGGAATGACATTGTTATAACATTGTAACATGAACACTTTAATATCAGACATGTGAGAACAATTCTGCATAAAAATATTATTAATCCAAAAAGTTTTCAAAAATGTCATTTTCTAGGCCACGATACGTGTCAGAAAGTTTTGAGATTTTATAAAAAAAAAAAAAAATTGGGATCAGGAA
Source organism: Gastrophryne carolinensis (assembly GCA_027917425.1). Classification (NCBI taxonomy): domain Eukaryota; kingdom Metazoa; phylum Chordata; class Amphibia; order Anura; family Microhylidae; genus Gastrophryne; species Gastrophryne carolinensis. The sequence continues at coordinate 511,130,263 of CM051236.1, read as the reverse complement.
AGGGATTTAAAGTGGACCGACTATCCTGGGTTTTGGTCCACTTCGGTGGGGCACCTCACCTCTCCCTGCTCCCACGTGACCGCTCCAGCCAATCACAGCGCTCAGAGCCGCTGTGGTATGCGCGTCCAAGGCCGCTTGGACGCGCATAGCAGCTCAGCGGCTCTGAGCGCTGGAGGCCGCGTCTCGTGCTTCCCTCTAACAGGGAGCGCGCCTTTCACAAACGTCCGGCGCGGGTGCGGGCCCTGCTAGAGGGAACGGGGCTGAGGTAAGGTTTGTGGGCCTCCTGGGGGGTTCCTCCCCGCGGCACATCCCGATTTCGGATGCTCCGTGGGGAGGGATCTGATCGGTCCAGGAATCTTATAGATTCCCGGGCCGATCCCCCCTGGGTTTTAAGCCACTTTAAGGATCGTCCAAAGAAATGTATGGGAGAGCGCCAGGTAGCGACAGGTAAGACTGGGATAATGATGAATCGTACGCTACATGGCGTTGTTCTAGTTGCTCACCAGATTCGGCTTCATAAATGTGTAATTGCGTGCCATGTCCTGCGTTCACCTGCTGCTGTACAGGCGCTACCTGGCGCTGTCCCTTCATGAATAAGGCCCTAAGTGTTATGGTGCCATGTCCGGCGTTCACCTGCCGCTGTACAGGCGCTACCTGGCGCTGTCCCTTCATGAATAAGGCCCTAAGTGTTATGGTCCAGGGGATCGCATCCCATGAAAATCAGTCAAGCAGTATCCCATAGGTTCAGCTTGAAAAACCAACGTTGAATCGCTAAAAGATGGAAAATTAACTTTTTGAAAAAAAAAATTAATTTAATAAAAAAAATGTATTTTAAAAAACTGCATGCGCTGAGATAAGTAAGAGCCGATCAGTCGTCAGCCAGCCGCCATCAGTCAGAGGAAGCCGCGTTCCCCCCTCTCTTGTCATTTCTTCTTACAAGCGTTGCTTTGTCATGGCTTCAGGACTGGTCGCGGCAGCGCGGGATCCCCCGGCGTCCCGTGTAAGCGATCACAGAGCGCCCGCTGCCCACCCTAGACAGGAAGCGCCTCGGCGTCAATCACGCGAGCCAATACCGGTGCCGCTGATGAATGAGGCTGCCTGCGAGAAGGAGATTCTGATACTCAGACAGATTACATCCCTCCACGGAGAGCTGCGAACAGCTCGCCATCAGCAATCAGAGCGACGCGCCCCCGCGGGCCCACCCGCCACCAATCACTAGCAAACACCTGTGCCAAGTATTGATGACACTACTGATTTATTAACCCGCAAATATTCATCCGATGCCCCGGGACCCGTCGCTTTATCTTATTATTGTTATCCACTGTCAATGGGCGAAGACGTTAAAGTGAACCAAAACCCACCCCGATCGTTTCCCTCCTCCGGGGGCATCTGAAATCGGGATGCCCCGCTGTGTGAAACCTCCCAGGTCGCCCCATATACTTACCTTGTTTTCCGGTCCAGCAGCGCATGCGCGAGCCGCATCGCCGCTATCCCTCTAGCAGGGCGCGGGCCTTTGTGAATGGCCGGCGCCGGAACACTCCCTGTTAGATGGAAGTGGAGGATGCGGCCGTCAGCGTGCTCGGAGCCGCTGGCCTCAAACAACGCGTCATCAGCAGCTCCGAGCGCGCTAATTGGACGCATGCGCCATAGAACCGGGAAGAGGTGAGTTGCCATTGGCAATCTGGGGGGAGCCCCGGGGGGAAAGGACCCAGACCCAGGATAGTCAAAATCCTGGATCTCCAACTTCTAGGGAGTAAAACTTGTATTTTTTCTCCACTCCACTTCTTATTTACATTCCCTCCATTTTCACCTCTTTTAATTTTTTTTACCTTCTCCCTTTTTTACTACCCCTCATCCTTCTCTCTTATTTACATGCTGTCCATTCTTATCCCTTTTATATTCCCTCCATGTTGTTTTTTTCACATTCCTTCCATCTTTTTTTTTTTTTTGCAGACTCACTCCACCATTCACACTCTTCCTTGCTCCCTCCACCCTTCTCTATTTTACATTCCCTCCATTCATCTCTTAGTCACAATCCCTCCATCTTTCACTCTTTTCCATGCTCCCGCCATCCTTCTCATTTTACACGTTCTATCCACCTCTCTCTCTTTTTCACATCTCCTCTGTTGCACATTCTCACAATCCTTTTCTCTTTTTCTTATTCTCTCCATCCTTCTCTCTTTTTCACATCCCCCCACCCTTCTCTCTTTCACACATTCCCGCCATTCTTATTTCTTGTTTCACATTCCTGACATCCTTCTCTTTTTTTACATTCCCTTCATTCTCCTCTCTTATTCCCCATTCCCTTCATCCTACTTTCTTACCCACATTCACTCCATCTTTCACTCTTTTCCTCCATCCTTCTCTTTTTACACGTTCCATCCACCTTTCTCTCTCTTTCATACTTCCTCATTCTTTCTCTCCTTTGCACATTACCCTATCCTTCTCTATTTTTTACATTCTCCCCACCCTTCTCTCTTTTTCATATTCTCTCCATCCTTCTTTGTTTTTCACATTCTCTCCAACCTTCTTTTTTTGAGACAGTCTCTCTACCCTTCTCTCTTCAACACATTCCCTCCATTCTTATCACTTTTATCACATTCCCTCCATCCTTCTCTCATTGACACATTGCCTCCATTTTTATATTTTGTCACATTCCCTCCATCCGTTTCTCTTTTACACATTCCCTCCATCCTCACTTTGACACATTTGCTCCACCCTTCTCTCTTTGACACATTCTCTCTTCTCTTTTTTCACATTCCCTCCATCTTTCTCTTTTATTCACATTCTCTCAATCTTTCTCTCTTTCCACATTCCCTCCATCCTTCTTTCTTTTTCATATTCCCTCACTTTTCCTCTGTTTTTCACATTCCCTCCATCCTTCTCTGTTATTCACATTCCCTCCATCTTTCTCTCTTTTTCATATTCCCTCCATCCTTCTCTCTTTATCACATTCCCTCCATCCTTCTCTCCTTTTCATCTTCCCTTCACCTTCTCTCTCTTTTTCACATTTTCTCTATCTTCTCTCTCTTTTTCGCATTTTCTCCACCTTCTTTCTCTTTTTCGGATTTTCTCCACCTTCCTCTCTTATTAACATTCCCTCCATCCTTCTCTCCTTTTCACATTCTCTTCACCTTCCTCTCTTTTTCGCATTTTCTCCACCTTCTCTCTCTTTTTGCATTTTCTCCACCTTCTCTCTCTTTTTCGCATTTTCTCCACCTTCTCTCTCTTTTTTGCATTTTCTCCACCTTCCTCTCTTATTAACATTCCCTCCATCCTTCTCTCCTTTTCACATTCTCTTCACCTTCCTCTCTTTTTCACATTTTCTCCACCTTCCTCTCTTATTCAAATTCTCTCCGTTCTTCTCTCTTATTCACATTCTCTCTGTTTTTCTCTCCTTTTCACATTTTCTCCACCTTCCTCTCTTATTCACATTCCCTCCATCCTTCTCTCCTTTTCACATTCTCTTCACCTTCCTCTCTTATTCATATTCCCTCCATCCTTCTCTCCTTTTCACATTCTCTTCACCTTCCTCTCTTATTCATATTCCCTCCATCCTTCTCTCCTTTTCACATTCTCTTCACCTTCCTCTCTTATTCACATTCTCTCCGCCCTTCTCTCTTTTTTACACTCCTGCATTTAACCCCTTGCACCCTGTCCCTTCACAACCTTTTTTTTTTGTGAGCAGCATGTGCAGCAAATACAGCCCCCAGATGGCAGGCACGTTTTACACTGAGCACCACAGAATCATGCAGCAGAGTCCAGGGCCGGCAAACGTAGCACTCCCCCCATAACAGAGAATATTTCAGTGTGAGCCCAGAGGGACCCAGTGACATATTCCCCGGCGGGTCAGGTTCTGGCCAGAGCGTCAGGAAGAGGGAGCCTCCGGGAGGAAGCCCATTAACTGTTTCCTCCACTATTTTTATAAAGGCGTTTTTGTTCCCTTATGTGATGTATAGCGTATGCAGAAGCTGTAGCGCAGGAGCTGCTGCTCATCGAAGGCTTCTAAATGCTGGACCGAGGGGGAGCAGCCATCAGGCTTTTGAGGATGGAGTGACACCGCTTCACCCCGGGGGTAACAGTCGCACCTTCAGCTTTTCTCTTGTATTCCTTTACTGTTCTGAGTGGCTGAGGGAGGGTTCAGGTGAAATGTAAGTGCTGATTGGCTGTGCTGATGGAGGTGGTGGATTAAGGGTGGATTAAATTAACTTTGGGATGAGGATGGATGATCTGCTACATGTAATGGATTAGAATTGAGATTGAGATCGATGTCGCGGATCAACAATTACAGAAGCATATGAGCTGGTTGGGGGTAGTTGATTAGGGTTGAAAATGGGATGCAGGTTGGCTGTACCAATGGTAGAGGTGGATTAAAGAAGACATTATAATATGGCTGGCTGTACCGGGGGTAGTGGATTAAAGTTAAGATTAGGATGCAGGGTGGCTGTACCGGGGGGAGTGGATTAAAGTTAAGATTAGGATGCAGGGTGGCTGTACCGGAGGTAGTGGATTAAAGTTAAGATTAGGATGCAGGGTGGCTGTACCGGAGGTAGTGGATTAAAGTTAAGATTAGGATGCAGGGTGGCTGTACCGGGGGTAGTGGATTAAAGTTAAGATTAGGATGCAGGGTGGCTGTACCGGGGGTAGTGGATTAAAGTTAAGATTAGGATGCAGGGTGGCTGTACCGGGGGTAGTAGATTAAAGTTAAGATTAGGATGAAGGGTGGCTGTACGGGGGGTAGTGGATTAAAGTTAAGATTAGGATGCAGGGTGGCTGTACCGGGGGTAGTGGATTAAAGTTAAGATTAGGATGCAGGGTGGCTGTACTGGGGGTAGTGGATTAAAGTTAAGATTAGGATGCAGGGTGGCTGTACAGTGTATAGAGATTGTTATGCAGGATAGCGGATTAAAGTTGACAATGGGATGCTGGGTGGTTGCTCTGCTACTGGTAGTGGATTAAAGTTGAGAGTGGGGTGTAGGTTAGTTATACTGATGGAGGATGGCTGTACTGGGGGTAGTGGAATAAAATTGGCAGTGGGATGCAGGATGGTTGCTCTGCTAGAGTTAGTTGATTAGAGTTGAGAGCTGGATAGTTGTACCGATGGAGGTAGTGGATTAGATGGAGATGGAGGATGGCTGTATTGATGGGGGTAGTGGATTAGATGGAGATGGAGGATGGCTGTATTGATGGGGGTAGTGGATTAGATGGAGATGGAGGATGGCTGTATTGATGGGGGTAGTGGATTAGATGGAGATGGAGGATGGCTGTATTGATGGGGGTAGTGGATTAGATGGAGATGGAGGATGGCTGTATTGATGGGGGTAGTGGATTAGATGGAGATGGAGGATGGCTGTACTGATGGGGGTAGTGGATTAGATGGAGATGGAGGATGGCTGTACTGATGGGGGTAGTGGATTAAAGTTAACATTGGTATGCTGGATGGTTGCTCTGCTTGAGGTAGTGGATTAGGATCAAGAGTGGAATGGAGCATGGCTGTACTGATGGTGGTAATGGATTGAAATTGAGATTAGGATGCAGGGTGGCTATAATGGGGGTAGAGGATATTGAAATTGACAGTTGTTCTGCTCGAGGTAGTGGATTAGAGTTGAGAGTGGGATAGGATGTGCTGAAGGTGGGTAACTTGAGGTGCTGAATGGTGGCTCGGATGCAGGTCCGGTGATTGACATACCTAGTGGGTAGCAAAATGGCAGTTTCAATGAAGGTTGACGATTGAGGTGCCAAACGGGTAGCAAGGTGATGGTTCTGGTGGAGGTAGTAGATCGACATACAGAGTTGGGTGCAAGATGAAGGTAGTGAAACACGGTGTTGCACGGTGGTTACAATGCTGGTTCTAATGAGGTTGGTTGATTGACAATGAGTTGTGTGCAAGATGTTGGTTGTAATGAATATGATCCACCAGGGAATTAAGGCTCGAGATAGTGAAAATGATAGAGCTTCTGACTTTAGGCTAAAATAGTGGCTTAGATGAAGATGGTTGTCTAAGGGGATTCAGAACTCTAGGTGGTGGAAACAGTTGCCACAAACTCTTGGCTGATGGGCAGCAGCAATTGCGTGGCCAGGAGCAATATGGACCCAGACAGTGGCGGACTGGGACCAAAAATCAGCATATTAACATTAACCTAATGTTGTTAATGGTGTACAATCTGAACAGAGGCGAGTTACAAGTGGTGTGCCGCAAGACTCTGTCCTGGGCCCCATTCTTTTTAATATGTTTGTAAGTGACATAGGAGAACAGTCTGGAGGAAAGAAGGGAGAGAGGGGACATGATGGAGACCTTTATATATGTGACAGGAGCGAATAAGGTTCAGGAGGAAAGTGTTTTTAAGAAAAAAACCTAATGATAGAACAAGGGGCCCAACCTGAAGCTAGTCGGAGGGAAGATCAGGAGCAATGTTAGAAAATATTATGTTACAGAAAGAGCAATAGATGCTTGGAACAAACTTCCAGCAGAGGTATGCCTAATATAAGCCCCCATTTATCTTAAGATAAAGAGAACATACAGTATATACATAAGGCCCAACTAGATGGAGCGTATGGTCTCCTTCTGCCGTCACCTGCCTATGTTTCATATTACTGGCCTTGGCCATCCCATGACCGGTCCATGAGCTGCCAACATCTCCAATATGCATCTCATCCAGTCAATGAGGCTATACAGAGACCGAGCAGGGCAGGGTGTATATGTATAGTACTCTATGGGCACACACTGCGACAGGGCACAGAACATTAGCTGGGGGGGGGGGGGTACAGGCAGGCAGAGGTCACAGAAGTGTGAATGTCATACCAGGTCATAGATGGCTGCATTGGTGGGACGGCTGCAGCTACCCCAGTGGGACCCCAAAGCCGTGCAACCCATGGAGAAGTCTTCCTGTGCTTCCTAGGTCTAGTCGGTGTCCAAACCCAGGACATTCAATCAATCCTTTTTATATAACCAAGAAACATCAATGAGAAGTGACAAAGGTTCAATGAGAGAGAGAGATCCCACGATCACTCGGAGGAGGTTCAACTGCCTTGGGCAAGCTGTAAGGATTTTTTGATTTGAATGTAACAAGCAGGCAGGGCGCTTGTGGGCCCTTGGGCGGCATGGTCTCAGTGGGCCCCTTTGTTGTGAAGAGTCATGTCACATTACTGAGGGACGTTCCATATCTGAATGCCCCCTAAGGATCATGCTATTTGGATCAAAACTCTAGTTTTGGTCTACTTTGAAGCGCACCAAACCCCTTTAAACCTGACCTCTGAGTCTACACGAATCTAGATCCACCTGATTTTGGATGCCCCTGTGTGTGACCCCCGCTTTGTTCATTATTTTCCTGGAACTGGTGAATGCACTGTGGGATTGTCAGTTTGAGGTAACGGCAAAACCAGGGGGGTTCTTTCATAAACAGGGGCATCCCAAACTGAGATGCCCCTGTAAAGTGGACCAAAACTCAGGGGTGGAATTGCTTGCATAGTGGGTATGCCAGAGATCCCAGGGGGTGTCACACAGTAGGGTATCACAGATTGCGATGCTCCAGGGATAGGAAATCAGCTGGGGGGGGGGCAACTTAAAAGCAGAGCAAAACCCAGCACTTCCTCCCCTGCAATCTATTTCGAAATGCCCCGTTGTGTGGAACCCCGCCAATCGAGGAGATGTGAGCACCAGCTGTGGTGGTGCCCTCCCAGTCCGCCGCCGGTCAAGCGCCGTCGCACACCCCAAAGGCCGGCCATGTTAGTGGGCCTCCTGGGAGGGTGGGGTCCCCGGCAGCTGCCCCTCCTTGCCGGGTGCTGACGCCGGCCCTGCAAGCAGGAATCAGGTTTTGTAGCAATTGGCAGCTTCTCTGGTCTTGCTTCAGCTTTAGTTGTACCAGTAAATCTTCGGAGAGAAGCAGAGAAACCTGACCGTGGACCCGCTTTCTGTAATAAACAGAATTTCGGGATCTTTGTGCAGACCAGGCCCAGTTATGGCCACCCTGTCTCTCTGGCACTGCCGCCTGGATATCCTGTGGGCGGGTGGCTGGCGCGTGGCCGTGCGACTCTCTCATTAGGAAGGGAACAGAAAGTCATTTCCCGTGTAAACAGAACACCTATGTCATTTGTAACTCTAAAATGCCTAATTATAGGGAGGATTATGGCTTTCATGGATAATTTGGCAAACTGGCCCCCTGCTCCTCCGAGTTCTCATACACAGCAGATGGATTCCTCTGTCTGCGGCGCTATCACATTCCCAGCATCCTTCTCTCGGATGTAACGAGAGATCCTACTATGGACTAAAGCTGCTTGCCAACTCATCAGAATAACCCGGACCCCTACCATGTGCAGCAGGTCAGGGGGTGCCAAAGGGGGTCCTGAACAAAAACGGGGGCGCCATTTTGAATCTTTGCCCCGGGTGCCAGAAAGCCTAGCTACTGCTCTGCCCCCTACAGCCCATTGAGCACTACAGACTTCCATTGAGCACCCCAAAGCTACCCTGCTTGTCTATCCCAAGCACCTCTAGATGCCCCCCCAGCGTGAGCCATCCAAACCGCCATCCAAGGATAAGCTGACCTGCCCCTGCAGAAATGATCACACCCATACAGAATAGGCTGGACCTTCCCTGGCTAAAATAATCACACCCCTGTAGAATAGACTGTCCGTCCTTGCTCAAATGATCTCACCCCTGCAGAAATTATCACAACTATGCAGAATAGGCTGACCTGCCCTATGGAGAAAGGATCAAACCCCTAAGGAATAGACTGTCCACCCTTGCATAAATGATCACACCCCTGCATAAATGATCACAGCCCTGCAGAATAGGCTCACCTGCCTTACATAAATGATCACACCCCTGTAGAATAGACTGTCCGTCCTTGCACAAATTATCACACCCATACAGAAATAATCCCACCCATGCAGAATAGACTGAGTTGCCCTATACATAAATAATCACACCCTGCAGAATAGACTGAGCTGCCCTATACATAAATAATCACACCCCTGCAGAATAAAATGTCTGTCCTTGTAGAAGTGATCACACCCATGTAGAATTGACTCACCTGTCCCTGCAGAAATGATCACACCCCTGTAGAATGGAATGGCTGTCTTTCTAGAAATCATCACACCCCTGCAGAATAAGCTAACCTGCCCTTGCATAAATGATTACACCCCTGCAGAAATGATCACACCCCTGCAGAATAGGTTCACCTGCCTTATGCAGAAATGATCACACCCCTGCAGAATAGGTTCACCTGCCTTATGCAGAAATGATCACACCCCTGCAGAATAGGTTCACCTGCCTTATGCAGAAATGATCACACCCCTGCAGAATAGGTTCACCTGCCCTATGCAGAAATGATCACACCCCTAAGGAATAGACTGTCCACCATTGCATAAATGATCACATGTGGAATAGACTGGCTGTCCTTGTAGAAGTGATCACACCATGCAAAATAGGCTCATCTGCCCATGCAGAAAAGATCACACCCCTGCAGAAAAAAAACTGCCCGTCCTTATTGAAATTATAACACCCCTGTAGAATAGACTGTCTGTCAAATGATCACGCCCCTGCAGAAATGATCACACCCCTGTAGAATAGACTCACCTTCTCTTGCAAAAACAATCACACCCCTGAAGCATAGAATGACCTGCCCTTGCATAAATTATCACACTCATGCAGAATAGACTGACCATCCTTGCACAAATGATCACACCCCTGCAGAAATGATTACACCCATGCAGAATAGGCTCATCTGCCCTATGCAGAAATAATCATACCCATGCAGAATAGACTGACCACCCTTGTATAAATGATCACACCCCTGCAGAATAGACTGGCCATCCTTGTAGGAATGATTACGTCCCTGCAGAATAGGCTGGCCTGGCTTTGTGGAAATGATGACACTCCTGCAGAATAAACTGGCTGTCACTGTAGAAATGACCACAGCCCTGCACATTAGACAGGCCTGACTTTGCAGATAAGGCCACGTCCATGTAAAATCCACTGACCTGCCCTTGACCACACTCCTGAGAAATAAACAATCTGCCCTTGTAAAAATGCTCACACCCCTGCAGAATAAGCTGGCCTGATCATTTAACCTAAGACGGGTCAGGTCATGTGACCTGTTCTGAAGCACAATTCGCAGTTAGTCTTTTGTACATTGTTTAATTAGGATTACATTGTGACCCATCTCTGCAGCAACCCGCATCTGAATATACAGGTCAGGATGTCCCACCACATGCAGACATTGTCCACACTCCTAAGCTGGCCTCCCTTTGTATGAAAGGCCACACCCCTGCAGAATAGGTTGACCAGCTTTTTGTAGAAATTGTCACACCCATGCTGACCAGACTCAAAATAAGCACATCCTATGTGCAACAAAGTTAAGTTCCTCAAAAGCAGGTTGGGTCATTCTGCCAACCTTTTGCGTTGGTGGGCCATCGTGCTCTGCAGGTGTGCAGCCTGTTCTGAATCACTCTCCTGCAGATTAACCTACCTAGCCTTAGGTGCTGTGATACCTCTGCAGAACCGCCCGGTTACTCATTGACAGGCCTGGCCTAGTCTTAAAAAGGCTGCCATATTTTTGCAATATCAGATGGCCCCTTACCTTGTAGAAATGGGAATTTCCATGCAAGTATGCTGACTCACCACATGGACACCCCTGACGAACTGCTGCTGCAGCTTTCCCTTTCCTGAAGAAGGATGGTAGACCCCTATTAGATGCATAAGAAACAGCAGCCTCCACCACATGGACACACCGCTGCAGAACCTTTAGCCTTCCCTTTCCTGAAGAAGGATGGTAGATCCCTATCAGACGCATAAGAAAACAGCAGCCTCCACCACATGGACACACCCCTGCAGAAATTCTAGCCTCTTTTTTCTTGAAGAAGGAGAGTAAACCCCTCTCAGATGCTTTGGGAACAACTTCCTCCACCACATGGACACACCCCTGTGGAACATCTAGTCGTCCCTTACCTGAAGAATGAAAATTAACCCCTATCAGATGCATGAAAAGCAGCAACCTCCACCTCATGGGCACACCCCTGCAAAGCTTCTAGCCTTCTCTTTCTTGAAGAAGGAGAATAAACCCCTCTCAGATGCATAAGAAACAGCAGACACCACCACATGGACACACCCTTGCAGAACTTCTAGCCTTCCCTTGTCAGATGCATAAACCCTTATCAGATGCATAAAAAACAGCCTCCAACACATGGACACGCCCCTGCAGAACATCTAGCCTTCCCTTACCTGAAAATGGAAGGTAAACCCCTATCAGATCAGAAACAACGGCCTCCACCAAATGGCCACACCCCTGTGGAACCTCTAGCTTTACCTTTCCTGAAGAAGGAAGGTAAACCCCCTCTAGATGCATAAGAAACAGCAGCCTCCACCACATGGGCACACCCCTGCAGAACTTCTAGCCTTTCTTTTCCTAAAGAAAGAAAGTTAATCCCTGTCAGATGCATAAGAAACAGCAACCTACACCACATGGACACACCCCTGTGGAACCTCTAGCCTTCCCTTTCCTGAAAAAGGATCGTAAACCCCTCTCAGATGCATAGGAAACAGCAGCCTCCACCAGATGGAGGAACTTTTATCCTTCCCTTTCCTGAAGAAGGAAAATTAACCCCTTATTAGATGCATGAGAAACAGCAGCCTCCACCACATGGACACACCCCTGCAGAACTTCTAGCCTTCACTTTCCTGAAGAAGGAAGGCAACACCTATCAGATGCATAGGAAACAGCAGCCTCCACCACATGGGCACACCCCTGCGGAACTTCTAGCCTTTCTTTTCCAAAAGAAAGTTAACCCCTATCAGATGCGCAAGAAACAGCAGCCTACTCCACATGGACACACCCCTGCGGAGCCTCTAGCCTTCCCTTACCTGAAGAAGGAAGGTAAACCCCTATCAGATGCAGAAACAACATCCTCCATGAAACACTTGTCATGTAAGCGGATTACCGGGAAATCATTCTCCCCTTCGCCTAAGTTCTTGGTCAGCGACAAGGGAAGCGGATTCTTTGAAACGCCGTCAGCCGATCAGACAGACCGTCCATCACCATTATGCGAAACGAGCCTCATTACCAGGCTGCCAGGGTCCCTCCCATATCTGCCATCTGCATTGAATTAAAACCAATCAGCATCACCGGGCGAGAAACGTGTTTGACACATTCATTTCCATCTCTGGAGAGCTTGCCGGCAAATTAAAAAAGGAAAAGGATTCCCAGTGTACAGGGGATGGCAATGAAATTCTGGGCAAAAGGGAGTTCTATCCCTCACCTCATCTATTGTGTGTGGACCAAAAAACGCTGCGTTTTACTCTCTGGTGACATGGGAAGGGACGCGGCACGCTCACCGTCTGGCTGATCATTTTCTTCACTTACTGAATCAGCCAATGATTGAGTGCTTCATATATCAGGAAGTTATTGGCGGTGCAAGGCCATGAAGGAAGGGGCTAAAAAGAAACATTTTACCTAACCCAACCTATTCCTAGTGCCAAACTTTAAAGTGGACAAAAAACCCACGGCGCTTAGCCCGGGAATCTATAAGAATCTATGTGATTCTATAAGGAATCTAAAAGATTCCCAGGCCCATCGATTCCCTCCCCAATGGCATCGAATATTGCGATGCCCCGCTGTGTGAAACCCCCCAGGTCACCCCATACACTTACCTTGTTTTCCAGTCCAACGGTGCATACTCGAGCCACATCCGCATCTCCGCTATCCCTCTAGGAGCAGGGGGATTGATGGAAGGCAAGAGCTCTGAGGAGCAGTTAGAGGGCAGAGGAATGGATGGAAGGAGCTGGGAGGAATGAATGTCTTCAGCAAGGAGAGGATAGATGGGCAGAACTGAGGGGAGAGGCATTGCTGGATAGGAGGGATGGATGGGATGAGCTGGGAGGGGAGAGGGGAGGGATGAATAGATTGGAGAAGCAGGAGGGAGGGATGGATGGCTGGATCTATGAGGAGCAGATAGAAGAGCAAAACTAAGGAAAGAGGGATGACTGGATAGCAGGGATGGAAGGGATGAGCCGGGAGGAGAGAAGGGAGGGATGTATGGATGGGAGGAGCAGGAGGGATTGATGGATGATTAGAGCTCTGAGAAGTGGTTAGAGGGGAGAGGAATGGATGGGAGGAGCTAGGATGAACGGATGTCTAGAGCAAGGAGAAGTGGATGGATAGGCAGAACTGAGGGGAGAGGGGTGTCTGGATAGGAGGGATAGATGGAATGAGCTGGGAAGAGAGAGGGGGGATGAATGGATGGGAGCAGCAGGGTGTAGGGCTAAAACTATGAGGAGCGGATAGAAGGGCAAAACTAAGGAGGGAGGGATGGTTGGCCGAGCTGGGAGGAATGGGAGGGGCAGGGAGGAATGGATAGATAGATGGATAGAGGTGAGGAATGGATGGCTAGAGCAAGGAGGAGCAAATAGAAGGGCAGAACTGATGGAAGCGGGATGACTGGATGGGAGGAGCAGATGGATGGGGTGAGCTAGGAGGAGAGAAGGGAGGGATGAATGGATGGGAGGAGCAGGATGTATGACTGAGACTGTCAGGATCTGATAGAAGGGCAGAACTGAGGAGGGAGAGATGGATGGGATGAGCTGAGAGGAATGGATGGATGGGAGGAGCTGGGAGAAATAGATGAATGGATGGGAGGAGGGATGGATGGCTAGAGCAAGAAGGAGTGGATGGATAGGCAGGACTATTACACTCATCCAAGATTATCAAACTTTGAATAGGCAAATTAATTATTTATTGATGCAGATCTGCATGTTACACCTCAAAGAGGGACAAATGAGAACAACGAGGGACAGGGGGACATGGACTCAAAAGATGGACAGTCCCTCCAAATCAGGCACACTTGGGAGGTTCGCTATAGCCCTCTTATGCCATGTTGCAGAATACTTCTCCCCCTCCCTCTGAAGCATTCTGGACGGCCATATTGTTCTCACAGAGAGTTAGCAGAAGAACCGTTAGGACAAATAGCGCAACAGCTGTCTCCTCCAGCACGTGGGGGAATTTTGGAGCATAGACGATTAAAACATATTGCAGCAGTTGTCTCACATGGAAAACTGTTTGTTTCACTTGCTGAAAGAATTATTTCATCCGTTCGGGAGAGAGAGAAAAGACTTGTATGTATGAAAGAATCAATTAGACACATAGAGGGAGGCCGCAGCGGCGGCGCTGGGATGGAGCATTTATCTCGAGGCACTTTGGGGGCCGGTGGTGAGAAGGCAACACATTTATTTATACGCCGTTTAAACTTTTTTTTTGCCATCTCTAGATACTTATGGGCAAATTGAGAAGCAGAACTGAGGTTGGGGGTGGGGTCTGGGTGTGCTTAGAGGGGCTACAAAACTACCTATGTACCCGTTCTCTACAGCATTGAGGTCTAGACTGCAGACCAGGGCCGGCGTCAGCACCCAGCAAGCCCGGTCAGCTGCCGAGGGTCCCACCCCCCAGGGGGGCCCATTGACAGCTGACACAATGTGGTTAAAGAACTGCACACACTTCCTATCTCTCTGCTCCATCCACCCCTGTCCCCTCAGCTCTGCCCCATTGGTTGTATGTCACCTCTGCCTCATCCCCCCCATCCTCTGAGCCCTGACCCATCCATCCCTATCCTTCGAGCCCTGACCCATCCATCCCTATCCTTCGAGCCCTGACCCATCCATCCCTATGTCCTGAGCCCTGACATATCTATCCTTGTTCTCTTAGCTCTGCCCCATCCATCCATGTGCCCCCCAGCTCAGCCCCATCCATCCCTGTCTCCTCAGCTCTGCCCCATCCATCCCTGTCCCCTCAGCTCTGCCCCATCCATCCCTGTCCCCTCCAGTTCTGCCCCATCCATCCCTGTCCCCTCCAGTTCTGCCCCATCCATCCATGTCCCCCAGCTCAGTCCCATTCATCCATGTACCCTTAGCTCGGCCTCATCCACCCATGCCCCTCCAATTCTGCCCCATCCACCCATGCCCCTCCAATTCTGCCCCATCCATCCCTGTCCCCTCAGCTGTGCCCCATCCATCCCTGTCCCCTCAACTCTGTCCCATTGGTTGTATGTCACCTCTGCCTCATCCATCCCTATCCTGAGCCCTGACCCATCCGTCTCTATCCTTCAAGCCCTGACACATCCATTCCTGCACCATCCATCCATGTCCCCCAGCTCAGTCCCATTCATCCATGTACCCTCAGCTCTGCCCCATCCACCCATGCCCCTGCAATTCTGTCCCATCCACCCATGCCCCTCCAATTCTGCCCCATCCATCCATGTCCCCTCAGCTCTGCCCCATTGGTTGTATGTCACCTCTGCCTCATCCATCCCTATCCTGAGCCCTGACACATCCATTCCTATCCCCTGAGCCCTGACATATCTATCCTTGTTCTCTTAGCTCTGCCCCATCCATCCATGTGCCCCTCAGCTCTGCCCCATCCATCCTTGTGCCCCTCAGCTCTGCCCCATCCATGTCCCCCCAGCTCAGCCCTATTCATCCATGTACCCTAAACTCTGCCCCATCCATTCATGCCCCTCCAGTTCTGCCCCATCCATTCATGCCCCTCCAGTTCTGCCCCATCCATTCATGCCCCTCCAGTTCTGCCCCATCCATCCATGTCCCATCAGCTTTGCTCCATCTACCCATCTACCCTCTGCTCTGCCCCATCCCCTTAGCTCTATGCCTCTCCATCCCTGTCCTCCCAGCTTTACCCATCTACCCCTCTTCCTTCCAGCTCTGCCAGTCTATCCATCTTTCTTCCAGCTCTGCCCATCTACCCCCTGCCCACCAGCTCTACCCAGCCATTCCTGTGCTTTTCATTTTGCCCATCCATCCCTCTTCCTCCCAGCTCTCTCTCCATCCATCCATTCCTGCCCTTCCTGTTATGACCATCCCTCTTCCTCCCAGCTATCTCTCCATCCATCCATTCCTGCCCTTCCTGTTTTGTCCATCCCTCTTCCTTCCTTGGAGGGCAAGCATCCCTTCTTAGTTTTGGCCATGGAATTTATAGACCGTGTCTCTCCACCATATTGAGGCCATGCCGCTCGAGGACCCATAAAAACCTGGAGCCAGCCCTGTTGCAGATACTTGCGTTCTAGACTCCTAGGGTTTTATGGTGGCCTGAATGGTCAAATTCACTAATCTTGTCTGTGTAAGGACTGACATCAATGGGACCTTTTACTGGCAATGTGCTATATTTGCTGACCTTTTCCTGACACCAGCTCTGCTCTGTCTGTGCAAAGCACCACTATAACCCCGCCCCTTGTACTTTTGACCTCTTTTCTCTCCCCAGTATGTGATGCTACTGAGCCAAGATGGAGGCGCCCGTATCCTGGAGTCCTGAGTGATTAAAAACGGTAATAAATATATTAATTTTAGATGCTGGGGAATAGTTTAAGGCTTTTCATTAAATGATGCTGAAGGTCTGCTTTAACCCTTTCCTCTCCTGCTGGCTGGCCCAGAAGAGTTAATTAGGTTTAGTGTAATTGCAGCTCTCTGATAAATGAATGGCCCCATTTCAACCGCGTGACGCGAAAGCAGAAATCATCGCATATGAGCTGCGGATTACATTCCGCGCTGCAGATTATGGCGGGATCAGATGGGCCCAGGGATTACCGCTTCTCGCTGGTATATTTATGTGGACATTCCAGGACAACCGCAATTCACTTCACCCTACAAACGCATCATGGACTCGGGGTTGCGCTGATCACTCTACTGTAAAGAGCAAAACTCTCATCTCTCATCAATGAGTGTGCATTGGTGGCTGCCCATTGAGCCCTCTCTTGGCAGAAGGCTGGCACTGCACAGCTGCACAATCTGATCTGTCTTAGCGAGCAGTGGTACAAAACCCGGGATTTGCTCTATTCCCCGAATTGGGATTTTTCCTAGTGTAAAACCCTCCAGAAGGCCTATACAAACTCGCCTATCCTTGGTCTTATGGAGCATGTGTGGGCTCTCATCCAATCGGAGCCATCTGCTGTACATATGTACCACTGTTTACTTGCAGCACTTCGGCAGGAGACTGCTGCTCTCCTGTGCAATAGCTGCCAGCATGTTTATATCAACATACTTCAACACCTAATCACAGGGGACAGAGTTTTAGACCATCAGTCGAGCATTATGATTGGTGGTCTATCATCAGGAGAAGTGCCACCAGAAGTCAGTGCCAAGTTTCTGCTTCTAGGTGCTGCTGTGAGGCGAAGGGAGAGAGGACATGTGACGAGGGTAAGCTGCTCCATCACGTTTTTTAGGACGTACATCTTTTTACAGGGATGCACAACTGACATGGGAGTCGGCCATAATGGGGCCCTGGAAGTTACAGACAGCAGGCCCCGTCAGATGTTATTTCCCTTAAAGTGGACCAAAACCCAGGATTTTGCCCCGTTGTGGGAAACCCCAGAGGTCGCCGAAACAAACTCACCTCTTCCCGGTCCTACGGCATCAACTCGCTCGGATCAGCTGACGTGACATCATCTAAGCCAGCGTCTAAGGCAATCGGCTCAGAGCGCGCTGGTGGCCACATCCCCAGCTACCCACAGGAAGTGTGCCTGCGCCAGCCATTCACAAATGCCACCAATCGCCCTCCATTCCTCACCACCTTCTTATCCGCTGATCGTCCCCAGGCCCATAAGCCAGTCTTGATCAGGTCTGCACATGGGACGCTCATCCCAACTGTCCACCCACCAAAGAATAATCCCAGTCTGAACGTGATTAGGCCCCTGAAGATGCCAAGGGCCCTGACGCTTGTCTGACTAGCCGAGGAGTAGGAGGGGGTTCTGTGATCATTACGAAATAGATGCCATTCGAGAGCTTTGTTGGCCCTTTTAAAGTGGACCAAACCCACATTTTTAATTAGCATCCCCTGGACTGCTCCTCCCATGAAGATTACATTTTAGTCAATTTTCAGTGCTCCTGCTTCACTCTAATCCCAGATAATGGCCCTTGTTTTAGCAGTAAAGCCCCACCTCCTCCATTCATTGCCATTGTGGTGTGTGGCAATGATGTCATTGCCACACCAATGTAATGACTGGTCGCCTGACATCTTACATAGAGGGACGGAAAAAAAAAATCAGTGTTCCAGGGCGATTCAAAATCGAAATGATCCATTTCTAGTTCTACACCCTAAGGAGGGAAAATTGGCTGGGGCTATGGCCAAATGTATTTCACAAGTTTGGTGGATTTTGGTCGGCTTTAAATAATGAAAAGAAACAAAATTTTAAGAAAAAAGGAAATGCTTATGCGAGCTAAAGAATATTTTTACATATTTGTTCCCTACTTATTCTTCCCAATTCTAGTTTTGCTCGGCAGCACCTGCCAGAAGAGGCGTCCAGGTGTGGAAAGCCACGTAGAGAGTTACCCGCGTCTGTGCATCTTTAAATGTTTGGCGGAGCGTCTGCCACGTCCCATGGAGACAGCCGCCTCTGCCAGTTGATAATTTAAAAGTATTAATTATTTAAGAGGATATTAAAATATTTAAATTTTTAGCAGCTCAGCCGTACAATAGCATAATGTAGACCTGCTACTTATCCGGCCGCAGTTGTAGCACTTAATCTCGGAATTAATTTACAATTTAAACCAGTTTTCAAAGGAAATAGTTTTACCTTTTGAACTGTTTAATGCTTTTTCCCTTTTCCAAATAACTTGTAGATACTTGAGTTAACCTCTCGCTATTCCTCGCCTTGCTGCTCTCTCCCCCTTCCCCTCCGCTGGAATGGTTAATCCCGTCACGGACAGACTGAACGTCCTGGAACTAACAGTTTCTTCCAAGGCCTTGTCTTCTCTCCAGGTCAACCTTGTTAATTCTGAATGACTTCATCTTTGCCGGGCTCGTTATGACAAATTGCTGGAGCATTTTAAGGGACTCGCCACACTGTGCGGGTCATCACGAAAGGGAATGGAAACGGTTATAAAAATGTTGGGTTGTCCATTTGGGGGGAAAATGTTGACGTTGGTGATAAGTTGGTGGGTGGTGTGATTTTTTCTTAGGACTGGTCTGGCATTAGTGACTAATTGGTTGAAGTTAATTTGAGAGATGGATTTGTCATTAGTTGGTTGGAGTCGGGGGGCTTTTAAGGGGTGGTCTAGGATGAGTGATCAGTTAGTTCTAACTGTTGGGAGATGTGGATGTTTAAAAAGGGGGTATGCGATCAGTTTATTTTTTAGGGGTGGTCCTAATAAGTTGGTTGGTTAATAAGTTGCTTGGATTTGTTGGATGTAGGGGGATGTGGCCTCATAAGGGGTAGTCTGAGATGAGTGATCATTTTGTTCGAGCTGATGAGAGATGTGGATTTTTAAAAAGGGGTATGTGATGGGTAATCAGTTTTTTAGGGGTGGTATTGTATGGTTGATCAATTGGTTGGAGTTGGTGCTTGATGGGTGATCAGTTGATTTTTTAGGGATGGTCCTGGATGGTTAATAAGCTGGTTGGAGTTGGTGGATTTTTTAATGGTGGTCTGGGATTGGTGATCAATTGGTTGGAGCTGGTGGGAAATGTGGACTTTTTACGTGTGGTTTGATCAGTTGGTTGTAGCTAAAGGAAAATGGAGACTTTTTTGGGGTGCTGTGAGATGGGTGATCAGTTGGTTGGAGTTGGTGGGGTTTTCGGGACTTTTAAAGGGTTGTCTGGGTGGTCTGCAATGAGTGATCAGTTGGTTGTAGCTGGTGGGAGATGTATTTGTTTTTTGTGTGGTCTGGGACCACTGTTCAGTAGAATGGAGTTGGTGGGAAATGTGGATTTTTAGAAAGAGATACACGGTGGGAGATTTTGATTTTTTTTTTTAGGGGTGGTCCGATTGATTAGTTGGTTGGAGTTGATTTATAAGATAGATTTGTGATTAGTTGGTAGGAGTTGGTGGGCTTGAATGGGAGATCAGTTGCTTGGAGTTGGTGGAGGATGGGCCTTCATAAGGGGTAGTCTGGGATGAGTGATAATTTTGTTTGAGCTGATGGGAAATGTGAATTTTTAAAAAGGGGTATTTGATGGGTAATCAGTTTATTTTTTAGGGGTGATATTGTATGGTTGATCAGTTGGTTGGAGTTGGTGCTTGATGGGTGATCAGTTGATTGTTTAGGGGCGGTCCTGGTGGTTGGAGTTTGTGGGAAACGTGGACTTTTTATGGGTGCTTTGAGTTGGGTGATCAGTTGGTTAGAGTTAAAGGAAAATGTAAACTTTTTAGGGGTGGTCTGGGATGGCTGATCGGTTAGTTGGAGCTGGTGGGGTTTGGGGGCTTTTAAAGGGTTGTTTGGGTGGTCTGCAATGAGTGATCAATCGGTTGTAACTGGTGGGAGGTGTGATGTTTTTTTATGTGGTCTGGGACCACTGTTCAGTAGAATGGAATTGGGGTGGTTTGAGATGGGTGATCAGTTGGTTGGAGTTGAAGGAAAATGTAGGCTTTTTCGGGGTGGCCTGGGATGGGTGATCAGTTGGTTGGAGTTGGTGGGTTTTCGGGGTTGTCTGGGTGGTCTGCGATGAGTGATCAGTTGGTTGTAACTGGTGTAACTATGTGATCTGGGACCGCTGTTTAGTAGAATGGAGTTGGTGGGAAGGGTGATTTTGATTTCCTTTAGGGGTGGTCTAGGGGAGTGATTAGTTGGTTGATGTGGGTGGGCTTAAATGGGAGATCAGTTGGTTGGAGTTGGTGGGGGATGTGGCTTCATAAGGGGTGGTCTGGGATGAGCGATCATTTTTAGGGGTGTTCCTAATTAGTTGGTTGGTCAATAAGTTGCTTGGAGTTGGTGGGTGTAGGGGGATGTGGCCTAATAAGGTATGGTCTGGGATTAGTGATCATTTTGTTTGAGCTGATGGGAGATGTGGATTTTTAAAAAGGGGTATGTGATGGGTGATCAGTTTATTTTTAGGGGTGGTCTTGGATGGTTGATCAATTGGTTGGAGTTGGTGCTTGGTGGGTGATCAGTTGATTTTTTAGGGGTAATCTTGGATGGATGATCAGCTGGTTGGAGTTGGTGGGGATATGGGCTTTTTAAGGCGTTGTCTTGGATGAGTGATTAGCTAGTTTGAGCTGGGAGATGTCATTTTTTGTGAGGTCTGGGATAAGTGTTCAGTAGACCAGAGTTCTACTGGTGTTCAGTAGACTAGAGTGCAAGATTTTTAGAAAGGGTATGGGATGGGTGATAAGCTGATTTTTCAGGGGTGGTCTGGAATGAGTGATCAGTTGGTTGGAATTGGTGAAAGATGTAGACTTTTTCAGGGTGGTCTGGAATAAGTGATTAGTTGGTTGGGGCTGGTGGGAGATGTGGATATTTAGAAAGGGGTACATGATGTGTGATCAGTTGTTTTTTTTTTGTCTTGGATGAGTGCCCAGTTGATTTTTTAGGAGTGGTCTTGGATTGGTGATCAGTTGGGTTGAGCTGGTGGAAAATGTTGACTTTTTAGTGGTGGTCTGGGATGGGTTATCAGTTGGTTGGAGTCAGTGAGAAATTTTGACTTTTTTAGGGGTTGTCTGGGATAAGTGATCAGTTAGTTTGAGCTGGTGGGATATGTGATTTTTTTTTGTGTGGTCTGGGATAGGTGTTCAGGACATTGTTGGTGCGAGATGATGATTTTTAGAAGGGATACGTGATGGGTGATCATTTTTAGGGGTGATCTTGGATGGGTGATCAGTTTTTTTAGGGGTGATATTGGATGGGTGATCAGTTGGTTTGAGCTTGTGGGAATTATTGACTTTCAATTGTAATCTGGGATGGGTGATCAGTTGGTTGGAGTTGGTGAGAAATGTGGACTTTTTTAGAGGTAGTCTTGGATGTGTGATCAGTTGGATGGAGTTTGTGTGGGATGTGGGCTTTTTAGAGGTAGCATGGGATGGGTGATCAGTTGGTTGGTGTTTGTGGGGGATGTGGGCTTTTTAAAGACGGTCTGGGATAAATGATCAGTTGGTTGGGGCTGGTGGGAGATTTGATTTTTTTCAGTGTGGCCTGAGATGGGTGTTCAGTACATGGTAGTTGGTGGGAGATGGGTGATCGGTTGGGTGTAATGGGTGATCCATTGGTTAGAGTTGGTGAGAATCATGGACTTTTTTTGGGTGGTCTGGAATGGGTGATCAGTTGATTAGAGTTGGATGAAGATGTGTATTTTTTTCAAGAATGGTTCGGCATGGGTGATCAGTTGGTGGCAGATAGTGGGTGTTTTAGGTAGTGGGCGATCAGTTAGTTGGAGTTGGAAGTAAATGTGTTTTCTTTTTAGAAGTGGTCTGGCATCGGTCATCAGTTGGTTGGTGGTGTTGGGAGATGTGATTTTAGGAGTAGTCTGGCGGGCGTGGCAAGGGTTAAGATGGATGGGACACTATGGGAGCCTTAGATGGTCATCTTGAATGGGTGATCAGTTGTTTTTTAGGGGTGATCTTGGATGGATGAACAGTTGTTTTTTTAGGGGTGATCTTGGTGATCAGTTGTTTTTTTAGGGGTGATCTTGGTGATCAGTTGGTTTGAGCTGGCAAGAATTATTGACTTTTTAGTTGTGATCTGGTGAGTTGATGAGAAATGTGGACTTTTTTGATGTAGTCTGGGATGGGTGATCAGTTGGTTGGAGTTTGTGGGGGATGTGGGCTTTTTAGAGATGGTCTGGGATAGATGATCAGTTGGTTGGGGCTGGTGGGAGATTTGATTTTTTTTCAGTGTGGTCTGGGATGGGTGTTGAGTACATTGTAGCTGGTGGGAGCTGGGTGATCGGTGGGGTGTAATGGGTGATCCGTTGGAGTTGGTGAGAATCGTGGACTTTTTTGGGGTGGTCTGGAATGGGTAATCAGTTGATTGGAGCTGATGGAAGATGTGTATTTTGTTTAAGAGTGGTTCGGCATGGGTGATCAGATGGAGTTGGTGAGAGATGGTCGATCTATTTGGTAGTAGCCTGGCATGGGTGATCAGTTGGAGTTGGTGGGAGATAGTGGGTGTTTTGGTAGTAGCCTGGCATGGGCATTCAGTTAGTTAGAGTTGGGAGAAGATTTGGATTCTTTTTAGAAGTGGTCTGGTGTCACGGACCGGGTGGAGTGGACTTGGATGTGGATCCACTTTGACTGCGGAACTGATGGCGAGTGCCGTGATAGGGGAGCGGAGTCTAAGAGGCCACCGGTATTCACCAGAGCCCACCGCAAGGCAGGTTGGTCTTGTAGCGGCTAGTGACCCCCAGGTCGCTACCCCCCAACAGCAGCCCAGTTCCACAGTTAGCCGAGGTTCAGCGTGGTGCACAGGGGCAGGCAAAAGACGTAGTGAGTACAGGCAGAGGTCAGAGCTGGCAGCACAGGTTCGTGGTAAATGTGAGTAGCCAAGGTCAGGGCAGGCAGCAAAGGTTCAGAGTCGGGGACAGGCAGAGGTCGGTACACGGGTGAGCAAATCAAAAGCAACTGATTTACAACTGGCATGGAAAGACCAAGATTCGGCACTGATGGAAAGGAAGTGCCCCTTTAAATAGGGGAAGTGGATGCAGGATTGGATGACCAGACACCAATCAGGGGTGTACAGGCCCTTTAAATCTCAGGAACCCGGTGCGTGCTCCCTCTAGTGGACGGGGACGTGCACGCACCTGACCATGCAAGGAGGAAGCATGGGGGGGAAGGGAGACAGCTGGGTGCAGCCATGGAGGTAAGTGAAGTGCTGCGAGATGGGCGTGCAGCGCTCGCACTAACATCTGGCTTAGGTGATCAGTTGGTTGGTGGTGTTGGGAGATGTCACTTTAGGAGTAGTCTGGCTTGCATGGTAAGGGTTAAGATGGATGGGACCCTATGGGAGCCTTAGGTGGTCATGGGTGACATGACATCACAAATGTGGGTAGTTCCTCAAGCTTTAAAAGAGGAATTAGTAAATTCAGATGGTGTAGCTTTAATTATGGCTCTGCAGAATGAAGTAGCAGGTGCAGATGGTCACTTAGAACTGGCATGGTGTAGTGGATATGGATGGTTAGCTAGAGCTATGTGGTGGAAATTTGCACATATGACTGGCATTGCATGATGAGTATGGGTGGTTAGTTGGGGCTCCTTGGAGGGAAGAAGCAGGTACAGTTAGTAAGTTAGGATTGGCATGGTGAGCAGGGGTGAAGCTAGTCTCTCAGCTGCCTGAGGCAAACTAAAAAAAAGGCACACCCCCTCCCCTTGTGGGACATCTTTAAGATTCATGCTGGCCTAGAAACACCCCCTATGCTGCCTTAGGAACGCCCCCTATGCTGCCTTAGGAACGCCCCCCTATACTGCCCTTGGCTGAATTTGGCTGAACTGATCCCAGTATAGGACACCAGGAGGCAGCACCTCTTTCAAATAAGTTTTAGTGAAACATGCCACTACAGTGCCTAGGAGTGCTGCAGGAGCCTCCAAAGCTACTTGCAAACTTCAGTTTGTGTCACACCCCCTCATCACTGTATAAACCTCCCAGCCTGCTGTCTCTCCTCCCTATGCTGCTGCTTGGGGTTCTGTGGTAGGACCTATCAGACCCAGATCATAAGTTAGCAGTGGAATGGCACAACAGGTGTGGCAGTTAGTTGGGGTTATGTGGGAGCACCTATCTACCTACTTGGAGGACAATACAAATGAAGTAAAAATATCAAAAGAAATACTTTCAAATAACACCCCTAAATTCCATATTATCCAGCCAGACAGAAAGATGAGAGAAGGCGGCAGAGGACAGGGAGGATAATACTGCAGCGAGGAGCAGCACAATCCAGGCTGCCAGATGTCCTCACAGGACAGACCCCTGGGCACCCTCATGTCAGTGCTGGCAAACCCCTGTGAAGTGTTGCTCTGAGCTGAGCAAGACCCCGGGGCGATGGCTGGCTGGCTGCAGGGGGAGCAGGCGGTGCGCTGGTCTTGCCATGGCCCCCAGGGAGCCTCCAAGCTACTGAGATCCCTCTTAACTGCCACATCGCAGTGACTCCGAGGGGAAACCGCAAATCACATTATGGAGGGGGAGAGAAGGGATCAGCGGCAGGTCTGACCCCCAGCTAGTCCCACAGCAGACAGATAGATAGATATCAGATAGATAGGTAGATAGATAGATAGATAGATAGATAGATAGATAGATAGATATGAGATAGATAGATAGATAGATAGATAGATAGATAGATAGATATGAGATAGATAGATAGATAGATAGATAGATAGATATGAGATAGATAGATAGATAGATAGATAGATAGATAGATAGATATGAGATAGATAGATAGATAGATAGATAGATAGATATGGGATAGATAGATAGATAGATAGATAGATAGATAGATAGATAGATAGATAGATATGGGATAGATAGATGATAGATAGATAGATAGATAGATAGATAGATAGATAGATAGATGATAGATAGATAGATGATAGATAGATAGATAGATAGATAGATAGATAGATAGATATGAGATAGATAGATAGATAGATATGAGATAGATAGATATGAGATAGATAGATAGATATGAGATAGATAGATATGAGATAGATAGATAGATAGATAGATATGGGATAGATAGATAGATAGATAGATAGATAGATAGATAGATAGGGGATAGATAGATAGATAGATAGATAGATATGGGATAGATAGATAGATAGATAGATAGATAGATATGAGATAGATAGATATAAAATAAATAGGTAGACAGATATGGGATAAATATATATATATATATATATATATATATATATATATATATATATATATATATATAAATATGGGATGGATGGATAGATAGATAGATATGGGATAAATAGATAGATAGATAGATAGATAGATATGAGATAGATAGATATAAAATAAATAGGTAGACAGATATGGGATAAATATATATATATATGGGATGGATGGATAGATAGATAGATAGATAGATAGATAGATAGATAGATAGATAGATATGAGATAGATAGATAGATATGAGATAGATAGATATGAGATAGATAGATAGATAGATAGATATGAGATAGATAAATAGATAGATATGAGATAGATAGATAGATAGATATGAGATAGATAGATAGATAGATAGATAGATAGATAGATAGATATGAGATAGATAGATAGATAGATATGAGATAGATAGATAGATAGATAGATAGATAGATAGATAGATAGATATGGGATAGATAGATAGATAGATAGATAGATAGATAGATAGATAGATATGAGATAGATAGATAAATAGATAGATAGATAGATAGATAGATAGATAGATAGATAGACATATAGGGTTCCATTCAGTGCCAGGTGAGAATTCTTTTTTTTTGAAGAGAAAAAAATGACTTTCATTGTCTAGCGGGTGTAAATTTTCACTTGGCTCTGAATCAGCCCCAAGGTAGACAATGAAAGTCAATAGCAGTTTGAGAGTGAGAATTCTCATGTGGCTCTGAATCAACCCCATAGATAGATAGATAGATATGAGATAGATAGATATAAAATAAATAGGTAGACAGATATGGGATAAATAAATAAATAAATATATATATATATATATATATATATATATATATATATATATATATATAAATAAATATGGGATGGATGGATAGATAGATAGATTTGGGATATATATATATATATATATATATATATATATATATATATATATATTAGATACTAGATTGAACAGATTGATGCATAATGGATAAATAAATAGATCTGTAAATAACTGAGATAGATAGAGAATGGATGGAAAGATAGATAGATAAATATATAATGGATAGCTAGCTAGAGAGATAATGGATTGATAGAAAGATTTTACTAGAAGTTTACTAGAGAATGAATGGATGGATGGATGAATATAAATATTTTATAAATAGAATATATATTCTATAAATAGAAAGATATGGATGAATGGATACAAATATAGACAATGAATAAATGGAGAAATAGATTTATAGATAGATAGAAAATGGGTGGATGGATGAATAGATAGATAGATAGATAGATAGATAGATAGATAGATAGATAGATAGATATTAGATGCCATTTCTAATACACGTTCTGTTGGGTCAGCACACCTGTAGATTTTCTTTCTCTGGTGACTGGCCAGGAATCGTCATTAGATCACCCATAATGAGGTCACAGGAAGCCCAGAGAGGATCACACTGCTCCTAAACTTTCTTTTCACACCAATATATCTGGATAATCACAAAGGTTATTTTTGTCTAGATTGGAATAGGGTAGGTGTCTGATAAGAGGGTGTGCAGCAGCTTACAGATCCCAACTGGAGCTGTATGTGTGTGTCACCTGTATAGAGACCTTCTTCTATAGAAGGTGATGTCAGTCCCTGAGCGTCAGCTCAGCTGTCAAGCCTTGATGGCCCCAGACACAACAGTCCATACCATGTGAGGAGGGGGGATCCCCAGGCGGCGGGGGCAGGACTGCTGCTGCATTGTTTGGCCTCCTGGGGGATTGGGGGGGGGGACTGGGGTCAGACAGAAGTTGATTATGCCGCATAAATATATAACTAGTGCTGAAAAGTGAACAATCGCCAGCTTGTTCTGTAAAGCAGAGATGATAGACGCCGCCACCGCCATGCCAGTGACATTCTGCCTGTCCTAACCCAGACCTTCTGATCACAGGGATTCTATCAGCCTGATTAGACTGTAAGCTCCTTAGGTGCAGAGATTGGAGATATTGGCCTTGATTCACAAAGGGTTGAAAAAAATTCTCATGGTAGTAAAAAATTTAATTCATGAGAAAAAAGCCTGAGAATTTCACTGTTAGTGAATCGCCAGATAGGAAAACAATGAAAGTCAATGGCACTTTTTACTACTGGTAAAAAGGGGTAAAAAGTTTAATACTTTTTTCAGGAGTAAAAAAGTGCCATTGACTTTCATTGTCTTTTTATCTGGTGATTCCAGATCCCGATCAGGGGTGGCCCGCTGTGTGAAACCCCCCAGATCCCCGAAAATCCTACCTGATCCTCATTCGAGCGGCGCATGCGCGGGCCGCCGCCGCCTCCCGCGCGTCCCTCTAGCAGGGCGCGCACCCTGTAAGAGGGACGCGCGGGAAGCGGCAGCGGCTCAGCTTGTCCGTCGCTGCCTCTCCTTGTCTGTCGGCGGCGATTGGACGAGCGAGTCACGTGGGAGCGGGGTCAGGTGAGCTTTCGGGGCTTTCTGGGGGGTTTCACACAGCGGGCCACCCACGATCGGAGTGCCCCGTAGAGGTGGACCAATACCCAGGATAGTCAAAATCCTGGGTGTTGGTCCACTTTAATAGAGGAGCATTACAATGTAAGCTTCTCTGGTACACAGAGTTAGGGACACGGCTCAGAGTTTTCTGTACCAAGCATTGGAATATGTCAGAGCTATACGGGCAATGGCTTATCTTATTAATGATATCAATGCAGAGAAAGATAGAGAGAGAGATATTACAGAGATGCAGTGATGGACAGGGGTAAAAATCAGCCCTGGATTTTACCAGCCCCAGGCCGCCATACTTGCTGAGCCCCCCCGAACCATGATGCCGGGGCTATAACATTGGGGGCTGGGGTTCATTGGCTTGTGGGTACAGGGGGCTGAGAGAGAGACTAAGGGGGCAAGGATTGGATGTGGGTGGTAAAAGCAGCTGGCACCAAAGCAGTGCAGCCCACCGGGAATTGTCCAGGGTCCCCCTATGGTAGGACTAAGGGCTCTTGAGTGCCCAAAACACGTCACCTGGTCCCCGCAGCGGGACACTCTATGGCTCAGCATCCCTGTATGTGATTGTGCACTCGTATTGGTGGCTTTGGATTACCTTTTTAATCTACCTATTAAAAGTTAATTTTTATAAAAGGAGCAGCTGGAAACTCTACAGGGTCTCCCTATGGGCATTCCTCCCCTGGAGAGATGCGTATATATATATATATATATATATATATATATATATATATATATATATATAGATAGATATGAGATAGATAGATATGGGATGATAGATAGATAGATAGATAGATAGATAGATAGATATGAGATAGATAGATAGATAGATATGAGATAGATAGATAGATAGATAGATGGAAGGATGATAGATAGATAGATAGATAGATAGATAGATAGATAGATAGATGGATGGAAGGATGATGCTATAATTAGATGGGCAGATCGATGTGTACAGCGCTACGGCAGGTGTAGATGATAGATAATGATACTGTAAGTGGAAAATTATACAATAGATATGTAGATTATACAGTTAATAGAAAATGAATTTGTATATCAACAGGTACATTATTTTTTGTCCATCCAGTCAGAGCATTATATACCTCATTTCTCTATCTATCTATCTATCTATCTATCTATCTATCTATCTATCTATCTATCTCATATCTATCTATATATCTATCGTCTATCTATTTATCTATCTATCGCATGTCTATCTATTTATCTATCTATCTGTCTATCTATCTATCTATCTATCTATCTATCTCTCTGTCTATCTATTTATCTACCTATCCATCCCATATCTATCTATCTATCTATCTATCTATCTATCTATCTATCTATCCCTTTATCTAATATCTATTTTTCCATCTATACTTCCACGCCACATCTATGTAGTTATTACATATTTTTGTCTATTATTATTATTATTATTATTATTATTAATATCACCTTCTGTAGCACTGTACAAAGCAGTCTCTAATCTAAATATCCTATTATTTTATTTATTAGTATCTATGTTTGCTATATCAATCTCTGTATCCATCCATAGAGCAGAGTGATTCCCCAGCTGCCCTGTGCAGCGCCTCCCCTCCGGCGGGCAATATTGGCACACTGGGTCTGGGCGCCCTCCTCTGTCCTGTCTCCTCCGTCACCGCCAGCTTAATCGCTCTCGCCTACCGCCCCCCCCATGGGGATCCCGCTGTGTCTCCCTTTTTCTTCCATTGTAAGGAGAATAATGGGAGAAGGCGAGAGAGGGGAACTTTCTTTCTTAACCCCCCCCCAGTCCTCCTCCCTCGGCTCCCCTGGCTATATGTGTGTACTTTTCTCAGAGTTGTGAGTTTTGCTCGTGTCAGATAAACGGCGCAGATATTTCCAGAGCGAGACGCCAACAGCCTTTTTTGTCATATTCGCCGCTATCCACCCCTCCCCACCCTCCGGTTACAGTGGAGCCTGCTGACAGATCATTCAAATTCAATTGTTTTATGTCTAAGCTGAACAGCTAATTAAAGTAGGGATGATTAACCTGACTGGCAGTGTCTGTGTCTCCCCTGCCTCTGCCTCCCTCCTCTTTCAATCAGTCTCTTCTCTCTCTCTCTCTCTCTCTCTCTCTACCTCTCACACTCTCTCTCTCCCTCGCTCTCTCTCTGTGTGTGTCTCTTGCTCTGTTTTTATACCTCCTCTCCCTCTAAACGTGGTCTGCTTGCTGATGGCAGTATGGCACTCAGAGATTTGTGCATTGTGTCTGGTTTCCTACGGGCAGGCTGACCCAGCGCCTCTAGGGACTTATCAATAGACCACTCAGAAGAGGCAGAGACAGGCGAGAGGCAGAGGGGAGGGGGGGGACACAGACGCACAATCAATATCCTACACTACGAGCAGCATCCGAAGCCATATTTTTTTAATTTTTTTTTTTAAAGAAGTCTCAGGACTTGGGTGACAAAGGCAGAATTTTTTTTTTCCTTTTTGGCATTCCCCCCCCCCTTTTTTTTTTTTTTAATATTAACGAGAAGGCAAAGGAGGAGGTTCTCTTAATAAATTTTGGAAGAATACAGTTCCCCTGTCTTGAGGAAAAAAAGGAGACTTCCTTGGCTGATTAGCATTCACAGCAGGTAGGAATCGTTCCGTAGACCCATCTCGCTCTGTCGCCGGCGGTGGAGGCAACGGCGAGCTTGTGTGTGTGTGAGTGCGTGTTTGTGTGTGGCAGAGGGGGAGTTTGGAGTGGCACAAAGCTCCGTGTGTGTTGCTTCATCCGTCTTCTTCGTTCAAAATTTTTTCTTGTGTTACGATTTAAAGAGAAACGAAAAATTGATGAAAATTTTGGAAAGCGGCCATCTAATTTTTTTTTTTTTCTTTGCTGTCTCCGGTGATGTTGTTCCAGCTTTTGTACACCCCACAGGGGGTGGGGAGAGAGAGAGAGGCAAGAGGAATTGAGGAGGGGAGCTTTAGACAACTTCGTGTTTAGCAGGTGGATTTGCACTTGGGAGTTTTCTTAACGCTCGGCCATCAGTTTTGAAAGACGGAGAGTTAGAGAGAAAAAAAGAAAGAAGGAAAAAGAGAGAGAGGATCTGTCTTCCCAGATCTCTTGAAAAGGGATCAGCTCCTGTGCTCTCGCCCCGCTCCTGTGCTCTCGCCCCTTCTCTCTCTTTCGCCTTTTTCTCCAGCAGACAGCAGGAGGGATTCTGGCTTTCAGCCTAAAAGCCTCCGAGTGCTTTGCACTTGTTTTTAGGGAGAAGTTGCCCAGGGGAATTTTATTTTTGATATACTTTTTATTTTATAAATATTTTTCTTGGTGAGCTTTTTCAATGACATTTCTTTTTTAGTTTTTTTTTTTTTTGCTTTGTCTTTTTGGAGAACAGCAGGTGGGGAGGCAATATCCTTGGAGTCTAGATTAAAAACCCCCCAAAAAGTCACCGGGTGAATGCACCGCTGGCGGTTTGTTTCTTTTTTTAATGTTACTGTTTGTGGAGAACCGAACATTTCCCGACGACATTTCCTAGATTCCAAAAACGAAACCTTATTTATTTGGTGTCCAAGGATGTGGCGTTTCCAACGTCTAGGTAGAGCCCGAAAAAACATCTTCCGCAAAACTTTGAACTGATCGAAGAGTTGAAGAACCTGGAGAAAGAACAAGATTTTTTTTTCCTGACTTTTTTGTATATAGAAAAATAGTCGGCGCTCAGACGCGTCGTTGCTTTTGAACAATGTTGTTCCCGGAGGGCTGTTAAAACTTTATCCTTGAATTAGGTTTGCAGTTTTCTTTTAAGTCTTTAAATTTAACGAGGGATGTCTCGTTTGATGGGCACATATAATAAGCGGGACGTCATCGATAGTCAACTCAACTGCCTGACCATGGAGTTGCTTATTTTGTATTGGTGTTAAATTTTTGTTTTATCCAAATGGAGTTTGATGATGACGAGAGTTGTCTTTTTTTCCCCACACTTTACAAAAAGTTGCTGAAAAGAATGTCACGTTGTCAAAGTCTGCTTTATAACATCATCTTATTGTTTACATTTGGTCTAGATTTAAGAGGGCAGTTCCAAAATCACTTCACGTTGGACAACGTGAAGTCGTGTTTTGCAGGTCAACTTTTAAGGGTCTCGTTATATTGATGACGTATCGGTGTTATTGTTTGATGGGATGAAAGAGTTCAAGGCTGATCACAGCAGCTGAATCGTTTTTGAAAACCTTTGCTAAAAGTTATCCGCTGCATGGTCATGTGATGTTTGTACGTCAGCTGTGCCCGAGAACGCGTATGCTCTTAAAAAATGTATGAGGTGTTCCCCAAATAAAAAGGTGATCCTCCCAAACATGCAGTGAGCTAGGAAGGATCTTTGAGCTAGAAATTATCTCCTATAGGTTAGCAAATCTTTCACCTGTGAGCTAGCAAATCTCACCTGTTAGTAAGGCTATATGACATAGAGATGAGGAAACATCTCATTACTATTAAAAAAAAAAAAATTAAAAATCAAGCTTATTGGCCTAAATCCATCAATTAAGGGAAAAAATCCCCCAACTCACAGGTGATGTTTCTAACCTTAGTGAATCATTGCTGTGCATTACAGACATCTTGTGTTACCAAATATTTGCAAGCAAAGAAAAAAAACATGATAATGTTTTAAGCCCTTTAAAAAATAAAGCCCAGCGCTTTTTATTATGTGCCTCTATTTTTTTAATTTTTCATCAGAGCGGGTTTATGACGGGACAGTGGTAACCTTATCACTTAAGTAAATCCGTTGCAATTAGCGAGTAACCCATTATCACACCTCTGTAGTTAGACTTTGTACAGGAGGCTTTATGATGAAGAACAGCTGCTCCAAAATCACATAATTTGTTTAAAAAACAGTAGAACGTTTTGGAGATGGTTATACAAAAATTTGCAAGTGCGCAAACAAATTCTTGTCTGACCGACAGTGTTAGTTAAGTGCAAAGGATGGTAAAGTCCTTAAAAAATTTTCACAACAGATTTTTTTTTTCTACTTGGGGGTTATAATTTTAACTGATTACTTACAGGAGTGCTAACACTAACTCATATCTCGCAAGCAATATTTTCTAACACATGATAGATTGCTAAATAGCCCCTGTGCATTGGCAAACGTCTCCCAGGAGTGTAGACATACATGTATCTCCTGAGTATTAAAAATATTCTCCAGTGAGGGATGAACTTTCTCACGTGAGTTAAGCATTATCTCCAGTGAGTTGGGACATATTACAAAAATGTTGTGTGACTATATTTTAAGGACTTTTAGTATTATTAAACTGACTAGAAATATGTCCAGACACAGGAGAACTCAAAACTCTCAAGTAATATTTCCTAACTTGTGATAGATTACTAAATAGCCCATGTCCATTATAAAAAGGTTTCCCATGAGTATAGACCTACATGTATCCACAAAGTATTAAGAATTATACCCAGGGAGGGATGATATGCTGTATCTTGAATGAGTTGGGAAAGATCTTAGGGCAGTTAGAAATTATCTTCTATGAGTTAGTAGATAACTCCAGTAAAAAGACAGTAGTATAGGCAGCTCACCCCTAAAAATGCTGTTATGGATCAGCAGGGAAAAGGGGCTTTACTTGCAGGCCCCACACAGCAAGTCCATACATTGCAGAGAGATTCCAGCCCCATCCTAAAACTTAACTTTTAATCCATAATAGATAAAATCATCTCACAAGTGCCACAAACATGTATAAGAATCCAAGGAACCCCCAGTCCACAGGGTCTAGATGAGGATAACTCCAGTTGGGAGATTTTTCAATATCATCCTTGGGAAAAAAAAACATGTTGTGTGAGATTTTTTAAGGACCTTTAATATTATTTTACTGGCTCGAAATATGCCCTAAGATACATCCAGTAAATTCTGAGACTTTTTTTGAGAATTAGCAAAGGACCTTTATTATTAGTTTACTGACTCGAAATATGCCATAACTCACTGGAAATACTAACTCAAAACTCTCTAGTAATATTTTCTAACTTAGATTATGAAATAGTCCCTGTTCATTACAAAAAAGGTTTCCCATCAGTATAGACCTACATGTATCTCCACAAAGTATTAAGAATGATCTCCAAGGTGGGATGAAATATCTCCTGTGTGTGTGTGTGTGTTAGGTGATACCTCCGGTAAGTTAGGAGATTTTTTGATATCGAAAAAAGTCTGTTACAAAAAGTTTTCCCATGAGTATAGACATACATGTATCTCCAAAGTATTAAGAATTATTTCCAGGGAGGGATGAAATGCTGTATCTCCGGTGAGTTGGGAAAGATCTTCAGTGAGATCTTGTGATTTGGAAAAGATCACCTGTCAGGAAGAATCTCCTGTATGTTAGGAAATACCCCCTGTTAGTTAGGGCCAGTAAGAATATCTGCTGTGTGTTAGGACCAACAGCACATGTGTTAGATCCCTTTCACACAGGGCATTGTGTGTCATATGTCAGTTGTATTATTTGATTTGTTGGGGGGATATTATTATTCATCCCGTCAGTGCAAACCTGCTTTTCAAAAACTTTCTGTACTGAGTAATCTTTTACGAAACGTGTAAGCTTCAATTGTACATTGTGTCAAGAATCGTACACCCCATCATCAGGTCATGGATCACTTGTTATTCACCTCTTTAAAACCTTTGAGTAGTCTCTTTAATTTCCCCTATATTAAGCCTAAAATGGGTCTCTCCACATAGTGGCCTGCACCTGTGCCACAGTAGTTACGAATTCCCATGCCCATTGTGTGTATTTTACAAAAAGTTGCATACACAAAACAGAATGTCACCCTTTCAATGGTTACACGCTTGTGTGATTTTTGTTTTTTCTGATGAAAGGTGTTATGCCGTTTTTTCTTATGCAGAGCAAAATCACTCCACAAATCTCTCAGCGTGCAGCGTACTTTACAAAAAGTTGCAAGCTTCATGCCGTGTTTGTAAGGGTAATAGCATTATCCAAAAAGACTTTATACTGTGGCCATTTTATTTGGTTTGAGAGGTTTATGACAATCATTTTGAGAAGTCATTCCAAAGAGAAAAAAGTTGCAAACTCAAAAAGAATCTTGTGTCGTGTTTTGTAAGTGCGCTGCCAAAGGGCAATACTGTGTTATATTTTACGTTTTATATGCTCATGGGGTTTGAAGATCCATCGAAAAAGTTTCAAAATCATTCGAAGCTTTAGAAAGGAGATTTTTTATCAAAAGGTTGCAAACTTCAAATAAAATGTTTGTTGTGTTATAAGTGTGCTGCTAAAGAGTAATGGCTTTCTTAAATTGTGTCAGTTTTATTAAAAGAGGTTCGATGACAAGTCATCAACAGTTCCAAAAAGTGTGCCACATTTTAGAAAAACTTTCCAAAGGGAAATTTTTGACAACATGTTACAAGCGCATAAATAATTTGGTGCCAGTAAGTGTGTTGCTAAAGGGCAATAGCGTGATCTCAAAGTGTCTAAATTGTCTTGAAATTTTCGAAAAACCGTTATGTAACAAACATTGCAAAATATTTTTACAAAAAGTTAGAAGCTCCAAAATCCTGTGGTGCTTTTCTTGACTTTTTTTTAAAGAAATCGATCAATCTAATCATGTGATTAATAGCCAATATATCTAAGATTTGTTAAGGTGTGAGTTGCAATTTTTTGTGTTTTCTTTTTTTTTCATACAGTAGATATAAAATATGCTTTTTATGCGTTGGGTTTTATCACCACTTTACCCAGAGGAGTTACAACATCCACCAAAAGGTTTTTGGATGAAAGCCCTGGAGGTGTATTTTTGTCTAGCTTTGGTTTTTTTTCCAGGTTTGTATTCGGAGATAAAGAGGATGTAGAAAGGTAAAAATAGTCCAGTGTGGCGGAGACAGAGGACGCGTCCCTGGAGGGCGCAGGCTGTCTGTGGAGACAATTATTTGGGTTGCTATCTGATATCATGTCCGGGTAGGGGGTGTATTGTGGGCTGGGGGATGAAAAGGCGAAGGCGTGGAAGTTCTCTTTTTCCTAAAATGCCCGTGTCCTGATGTTCTCCTCAGCTGAGCGCTCGGAGGTGATGCTGATTGGTGTCTCAGGTTAATGACACGGTGGGATGTCTTCTGTGTGCGAGAGGAGCTCTTGGTCTTTATGAATATGGATGTGTACTCCCTTTGTTAGGAGGATATAAAAAAAAAGGAATCTGCTCACGGGAACACAGGGGTGTGTTGGCATTCATTAGAATATTGCCGTATCCGGGCCTCGTTGTGCCCAGAGGCCCCCACCGTGTCGTATGTGAAGTTTGACTTGAATGTGATGATACCTGTAGCTATGGCAGACGTGTATTCCTCCAGCGTCTGTGTCAGAGCTGGGAGGGGGGGGGAGGCGGGGAGTAGGGACCCGTCACTGTGCAGCCAGCCTAATGGTGCCATCCATCAATGTCCGGTGCCAGCCTTGTTTTTAACCAGAAAGGGGACCGGGCGTGATGTATTTTCATCCAAAAGGCAATTCATTCTCTCGCTGTTGTCGCCACCTCCACCCGTCGCCATTTCTGTGCTCAAAATATTTACACCTCAAATGTAAGACGCATCCTTATCGGGGTGTCGGTGCCAATCTTATATCCGTCTGTCTGTCTTATCTATGTAATAATGTGTCTGTCCCATTATCGGAACTAGTCAGTATGCCTATCCAGACTCCATTCAGATTGTTTTTTAAGGGGAAAAAGATCTTAGATTCCTGCGACCTCAATGTCCTCAATGGCAGCTTTCCAGGACCAGGTCCTGCATGTCCATCTTGCATCCTAGAGGTTACCAGGTGAGCTTGTAGGTTGCTGGTCATTCAACTTTCAGGTCACAGATGGACCTATAAATATTATACCTCTGTGACCTGATGTCCTCAATCCAGTAGCTTGCCAGGCCCAGGTTTATGTCCCTCCCACATGTTTATCTTGCATCCTACAGGTTATCAGGTAAGCTTGTAGGTTGCCAGTTCTTCAACAACTTCAGGGTCACAGAAGGAAGAACAGACCTTAGAACCCTGTGACATGATGTCCTCAACCAGCAGCTTGCCAGGCCCAGATTTGAATCCCTCCCGCAGGTTCATCTTGCTTCCTACAGGTTATCAGATGAGCTTCTAGGCCACGGGTTCTTCATCAACTTCAAGGTCAGAGAAAGACCGACAGACCATAGATTCAGGTGACCTGATGTCCTCAATTCAACAGTTTGCAGGCCCAGGTTTTTTTCCCTCCCACATGTCCATCTTGCATCCTACAGGTTATCAGGTAAGCGTGTAGGTTGCCAGTTCTTCAACAACTTCAGAGTCACAGAAGGAAGAACAGACCTTAGAACATAATGTCCTCAACACACCTACAGATCTTAGATTCCGGTGACCTGATATCCTCAACTCAGCAGTTTGCAGGCCCAGGTTTTTGTCCCTCTCACGTGTCCATCTAACTTCATACAGATTAGCGGGTGAACTTGTAAGTTACCAGTTCTTTAAAAATGTAAGGGTCGCAGAAGGACCTACAGACCTTAGATCCCTGTGACCTGATGTCCTCAACTCAGCATTTTGCCAGGTAGTGGTTTTTGTCCACATCCATTTCGAATCTTACAGGTTAGCAGGCAAGCTTGTAGGTTGTTGATTCTTCAACTTTAGGGTCATAGAAGTACATACAGACTTTAGACCTTGACCTGATATTCTCCACCCAGCAGCATGTCAGAACCAGGTTTTTGTCCTTGCCACCTACAGGTTGGAAGGTGAACTTGTAGGCTGCCAGTTTCTCAACATCTTCAGGGTCCAAGAAGGACCTACAGTTCTTAGATCCCCATAACCTGATGTCCTCAACTCAGCAGCTTGCCAGACCCAGGTTTTTGTCCTTCTTGCACGTCTATTTTGGTTCATACAAGTGAGCTTGTAGGTTTCTGGCTCTTTAACAACTTCAGGGTCACAGAAGGCTCTACTGACCTTAGACCTCATGTCCTCAGCTCATTGGCTTATCAGGCACATTGCATGGCTTAAATCTCTACAGGAAATCCATCCTGCTTCCTACAAGTTAGCAAGTGAGCTTGTAGGTTCTCAGCTCTAATATAAAACAAGGGGACAATCCAGGCTTTAGGATCACAGAAGGACCTACAGTCCTTGGATTCCTGTGACCTGATGTCCCTAATGCAGCACCTTCCAAAGCCCCTTACACTGCTTTTGTCCCTGTCTGAAGTCAATCCTACTTCCCACTGGTTAGTAAACACTTTGATTTCCGACAAGGAGCAATCTGGCCTACGATTTCAGGGTCACAGAATTGCCTATTGACCTCGCATGTCTGCAACCTGATGTCCTCAATCCAGCTGCTTGCCAGGCCCCCTTAACTTTGTCTCTGCTCGAGGTCCTTCTTGCCTTCTACAAGTTAGAAAGTAAGCTTGTAGGTTTAATTGAACATAACAGACAATTCAGCCCACAAATTCAGGGCCACAGAAGGTCTACAGACTTCAATAAAGGAGCTTGCCAGGCTTGCTTTTTTTTATCTTTGCCAGAGGTACATTATGCTTCCTCCAGGTTTGCAAGCGAACTTGTAGGTTCCCAGCTCAAAGAAAAATGAGGGACAATCCAGGCTACATTTTCAGGGTCAAAAGGGACTACATTGGTTATGTGCCGGAAACTGTCCCTTCCCAAAATCTGTCCTGCTTGTTGGTAAGTGACACTGTAGGAAAGGATCACCTTAGCCTACATCTTTTAGGTTACAGAACGGTAGAGAACCTAAGCCTAAGGAAGAACCTAAACCTAAGCCGGGGCCACAATCTTTCTGTGGCCCCGGCCGTAGCCCATTTGGCATCCGAAATGCCAACCGCCGACTAGGGACCAGATTGGGGGCTCAGGTAAGTTACAGTCGCTTCCTGCAGCACACTCTGCGCAGGAGAGTTCAGGTTCAGGTACCTGAACTAACCTTTATTCCAAGTTTGGCCACACCTGAACCTTGGGGGCTCACCCAACACTACAGAGAGGTCTACAGAATTCCCAGGCCTGCTGCATTGTCCTTGTTTCTGCCAGAGGTCTGTCTTGCTTCCTACAGGTTTATGAGTTTCTAAATGTCCAGATTTAATAGTGAATAAGGGGCAACAGAGCAAAGAACTTTAAGTTCACAAAGGTTCTACTGATCCCTATAATCCCATGTCCTCATTCTGGCTTGCAAGGCCCACCGCACTCTTTTTGTCCCTACGGAAAGTCTGCCCTGCTTCCCATAGGTTAGGAAGTGACCTATGGGAAGGAGTTACAGACCTCAGATTAAATACTTTTTATCTAGCAGCTTGCTATTCCCACTACACTCTTTTGTCTCTGCCCAAAGGCTGCCCTCCTTTCCATAGGTTAAAGTGGACCAAAACCCAGCGCGATCGGCCCAGGAATCTATAAGATTCCCGGGCCGATCAATTCCCTTCCCCAGGGCGTCCAAAATCTGGATGCTGTCGATCTGGGGGGTTTCAGACAGCGAGGCACCCCCGATCGGGGGGCCCAGGGGAAAGGACCAAAACCCAGGATAGTCAAAATTCTTGGTTTTGGTAAACTTTAACAAATCATTGTGTCCTCAATTCAAAGACACAATCCAGCCTACAACTTTAGGGTCACAGGAGGGGCTAAAGACCTTCCGAGCCTTGGACACAGAATCCTCAGTTGGCTTGATGTGCCCACTTCACTTTTTTTTTGTCCCTGACCAAAGTCCGCCCTGCTTTCTGCAGTTAGGCAACTTAGCTTTTAGGTTTCCAACTGTAATAATCAATAAAGGTCAATCCCTTCAATGGCTTCTCTAGGGCCGCTTGTCCAAGTTGTCATTCCATACTTGCTCCCTATAGATATATGTGTAAGGTTATGCTCCCTCTAGTGTTTGGTTTGTCATATTACATCTGCTTCAGCTAGCCACACACACTACATTTATCACTTATTTACACTCGCTTTCAAATCAGTGATGTAGATCGCACTAATACACTATTTTTGATAAAGCAGTACAAATCATTTACAATCCCATTGTGAAGTGTGTTGCCAGCTTAAGATGCAGCTTATACTTGCTGGTAACACAACAAGATCTTCTTACTTTATTTGACGCCTTCATGCTCAGCAGTTTCGAGTGAAAGATCCAGCTTAGCAAAGATGTTCTGCTCCTCAGATACGATGCCAGTTCATTCTTGGCTTGCTGGATCAGTGATTATGTAATCCTCCGGAATTCGGTAACGAATCTGCAGACAATTAGAGCTTGTTATTGATTTCTGATCTCTGCAAACGTTTCTGGTGCAAACTTTCCCGTTTGAGCTTATTGTGACCTCTCAGTACCAGGATAACTGCCCTGCCCGGGGTCACCACCACCTGGTGTCATCGCCAGATAGGACGGTCACTGAATAGACCTCAGAGACACCTCCTCTCTTTTTAAATGGACCTTAACCTTTATGCCAGGAAGCAGGGTCCTCATCTGGAATTTTCATGCCCCATACAGCAGTCTAAACCTCCCCCCAAAACAGTGCGTAAGGTCCCTAGTTTAAACTGAGTGTCTGGTCTCAAGCTATCCAGCCAATCCAGACAGACCAGGAAACAAAAATGTTTCTAGTGCAAACTTTCCTGTTTGAGCTTATTGTGACCTCTCATTGCTAGGATAGCTGCCCTGCCCGGGGTCATCACCACCTGCACCACCACCTGGTGTCATTGCCAGATAGGACGTCAGCACCCAGCAAGGTGGGGCAGCTGCCGGGAGCCCACTGACAGGGCTGGGCTTTGGAGTGTGCAATGGTGGTGGACTGGCAGTGGTGTTGCAACTTCTTTTCCCCGCCGGGCAGGGACAACAGTTTGCAGCAATAAGGTTCCTCTGCTGCCTGTGCTGTCCCCACTGGGGAGAGAGGAAGGGGCCCCCACACCTCGGGACAGGCGCGCCGGTGGACTGGGGGTGATCGAAAAGCAGGCAGCAACCAGAAGAGAGTGTGTGCCAGGAGGGAAAGCACTGTAGAGGTAAGTGTTTTTTTTTAAATAAGGTTTCTTTTTCTTTACTTTTGATCATTAGGGGGCATCCAGATTTAGGACGTCCCTCAGTTATGTGACGCGACTCTTCACCACAAAGGGGCCCACTGAGACCATGCCGCCCAAGGGCCCACATAAACCTGGAGCTGGCCCTGGATAGGATGGTCACTGAATAGACCTCAGAGACACCTCCTCTCTTTTTAAATGGACCTAAACCTTCCCTGGTGACTTTATGCCATGGGGCAGGACACAAAAACCCAGATACAATATAGGCTGAGAAAGGGGGGGGGGGGGAGCGGAGGAGTTACAATAATGTAAGTCCTTCCTAGTCTATTCTAGTCTAGGACCCCTGAAAATTGTTGATGGAGTTACATCTCCAGCATGTGCCCGGGACTTAAGGGAATATCCGATGCACAGCCTCTGGTACTCTGTATCACCGGGTCTCCAGCAAGGTAGGGTGAATACGCCAATCGATTATTCTGGCTAAAAGACAGGCCTTGTGGAATTTACTGAGATCCAGTGCCCCTTACGCGTGGGCAAATTACCTTCAGGATAGAGCAGCGGGGACACCAGTTCTGAGATTCACATTTCAGGTGATCTTTTTCCATGTTGCAATTGTTTGTACACTGCCTGATTTCCTCTTCATTCATTTATTTATTCAGCACTATGACATTTAACACTTTAAAGTGACCCGAAGCCCAGGATCTTGACTATCCTAGGTTTTGGTCCTTGCCCACGGGGCACCCCGATCAGGGATGCCCCGCTGTGTAAAACCCCCCTGGTCGCTGAAACCAACTCACCTCTTCCCGGTCCTACAGTGCATGTGTGGCCGCTAGTCCAATCAGCGCGCTCAGATTTTTTGTAGTTACTTGAGCCACACAATTTGGGGAGAGTCTACATAGATTTTTTGGTCGGCACTGTTTTGAGCACACCACCTATACATGTTTAATGAATTATATTTTTGGCTGGCTATCAGTATATGAGATTGGTGGTGCACTTTTCTTTCACTGGTTTGGCATAGTATGTCTCTGACTAGCTGGTTTAGTCCCCTGTATAAAGTCTCTAAACAGCTTGTGCATAGACCTAAGATAGGACTTGGGTAAGTGAATGGGGATAGTTAGCATTAAGTATAGGATTTTAGGCAACAGACTCATCCTCAGAACTGCTACTTTGCCAAACTAGGAAATAACCAGTGATCACCACGGTTTTAGAATTTTCCTGGCAGAGGAAAATAAGGGGATACAATTTAGGGTAATAAGGACATTGATATCTGAGGGGAGCAGAATGCCCCGATATTTCAGATATTTGTCCTGCCATGTGAACCTGTAAGTTGCCAGCCAAGAGGCCTCAGATACACGCAGTGACACATCGAAACGGGCTGATTTGGTGTATGTTAATTTTAAAGTTAGATACTGTGCCGAAGCATCTGAACTGTGGTCTGGCAAGGATATAGATGGCTGCGTAATGAAGAAAAGCAAGTCATCTGCATAGGCAGCTAGTTTATATTCCTTCTTTTCTATTTGGACTCCATGTAGGTCAGGTTTTTGTTCAATCTGTAGGATGAAGGGCTCTAAGATCAGAGCGAAAATTAAAGGGGATAGTGGGCACCCTTGTCTCATGCCATTCCCAATAGCGGATGGTTCCGAAATTGAGCCGTTGACCTTTAGCTTTGCTGAGGGTTTCGTGTATAAGGCAGTAATCCTGTTCCACATTTTGTCCTAGGCCAAGGAACATGCACTCCGTGGCTATCTTGCCCGTAAATAAATGTTGATAGTCTTCAAGGTGTTATCCCTTGCCTCCCTGCCCGAAATAAAGCCGACCTGGTCTAAGGCAACCAGATGTGGGAGGAAGGGAAGTAGTCTGCTTGCCAAAATGTTTGCATATAGATTAGTGTCACTATTGAGGAGGGAGATGGGTCTATAATTCTAGCAAGCGGTCTTCTCCTTCTCCTCCTCCTTATGAATAACTTGAGCCTCCAGGGCCAAACCGGGTAGAGAGCCAGCCCCTCGAAAGCTCAAACT
Source organism: Gastrophryne carolinensis (assembly GCA_027917425.1). Classification (NCBI taxonomy): domain Eukaryota; kingdom Metazoa; phylum Chordata; class Amphibia; order Anura; family Microhylidae; genus Gastrophryne; species Gastrophryne carolinensis. Next base: position 511,087,271 of record CM051236.1, on the reverse strand, counting down.
AAATGTGTTGCTAAGAGACCAGCAAATGTTCTGTAGTATTGAGTAATAATGCCGTCAGGGCCAGGTGCTTTCCCTGGTTTTGTCTGCTTCATAGCGATGAAAAATTCCTCGGGGCTAATAGGTTTCTCTTGGGAGTATGTGCACACCAGATTCAACATGGGTAGTTTGGCTTTCTCCAAGTACTTATTCATAAGGGATCGGGTTTCCTCACTCCTATCCTGGTGTGGCAGGTTATACAGGGAGCTGTAGTTGCATTTATGAAGTTAATGAAGAGCATAAGAATGCGCGAAACTTTCAAAATAGCTGCACTGTAGTCCTCTCTGAAGAAGCTACTGTGGGTGAAACGCGTTGGAGGAATCTGAATAAGTACATCAGACTAATGACACTAGCTACATACTGTAAAAACTTTTTTGGGGGGTAAAATGTGCAATAATACAATTCTGTGATTACTCACCTGTAGAATTGTTATTATGAGTATACATCACGTCCCGTTCCGAAAGATATCCTTACACATGGGTTATTTATCTTCAGATGTTACGTGACTGGAGAGCAGAAAAAGTGGCCCCTCCCGGCCCATATATACCGAGGCACCTCCCACAGAACCACAGTATTTAAAAAGCAGTTAACAAAGCCGGGAGAATGTAAACAACAATCACCACAAAGAGGTAACAAGAACAACAAGGGTGGGGCTGAACGGAACGTGATGTATACTCATAATAACAATTCTACAGGTGAGTAATCACAGAATTGTATTATTGCACATTTTTTACAAGTTTTTACAGTATGTATTGTATTATTCTTAGTATACATCATGTCGCGTTCCAAAAGATATCCTTACACATGGGACATCCAATAGCAGTGTCCGTAAGGTAGGGTGGGATCCCCAAAAGCAACGACAAGCAGTCTAAACCACTGCCGCCTGCAGAACTTTGCGGCCAAAAGCAGCATCAGCTGAGGCCTTAACATCAACCTTGTAAAACTTAGAAAAGGTATGAACAGAAGACCAAGTTGCGGCCTTGCAAACTTGTTCAACAGAAGCCTGGTACTGAAAAGTCCAAGAGGCACCAATAGCACGAGTAGAATGAGCAGTAAGGCGGAAAGGAGGTTTCTTTCCCTTAGCAGAATAGGCCTGAATCACGGCCTGGCGGATCCACTTGCTGATAGTGGATTTAGCAGGAGCCTGGCCCTTCTTGGGACCAGACGGAACCACAAAGAAAGCACCAGTCTTCCTAAAGGATTCAGTAGCCACCAAATAGAACTTCACAGCCCTAACTACATCAAGCGAATGTAACGCCCTTTCCTTGGGGTTACCAGGGTTAGGGCACAAGGAAGGCAACACAATGTCCTGATTGAGATGAAAAGCAGACACAACCTTAGGCAGAAAATCAGTTTTAAAGCGAAACACCCCTTTGTCCTGGTGTCTTTCAAAATAGGAAGGCTTGATGGAAAGCGCCGCCAATTCAGAAACTCTCCTGACTGAGGTAATAGCCACCAAAAAGGCTACATTGACAGTGAGAGTGGACAAAGCTGCCTCCTGCAAAGGTTCAAAAGGAGACCCTTGCATGGCAGACAAAACCGAGTTCAAATCCCAAACGGGTAACATGGGCTTGCGCAGAGGCCGCAAATGAGTAACTCCTTGAAAGAAGGTCTTGACCAGATGATGCTGAGCAAAAGATCTTTGGAAAAAAAACAGCCAGAGCAGAAACATGGCCCTTCAGAGTACTAAGCTAAAAACCCAGATCCAAGCCATGTTGTAAAAATTCCAATATCCTGGGAATTGAGAACACCCGACATGGAAGTGACCTAGACTCACACCAGTCAATGTAAGCACACCAAACCCTGTAGTAAATGGTAGAAGAAGACTTCTCCCTAGCTCTGATCATGGTATTAACTACAGAGGCCGGCAACCCTTTATCCATCAAGATGGAGGTTTCAGCAGCCAGGCCGTCAAAGCCAGCGTTCGTAAATTGGGGTGGCGCAGCCGCCCCTGGGTGAGCAGATCTGGCACCAGGGGCAGGACGAAACGATCTACTGCCAACTGTACGATTTCTGCGAACCAAATTCTTCTTGGCCAACATGGGGCCACCAGAATGGCTGGCACCCCCTCCTGGGCTATTTTGCGCAGCACCCTGCCCAGCAGAGGAAATGGAGGAAAAACATAAAGGAGCTGAAAGCTCTTCCAAGACATTGCCAGAGCATCCACTGACAGGGCCAGGGGATCCTGTGACAGAGAGACAAAGGCTGGAAGCTTGTGGTTGTGACGGGACACAAACAGGTCCACATCCGGCTGGCCCCAACGGAGGGACGGAGAGTGAAACACCCTGTTGCTGAGGGACCATTCTCCCATGTGAGAAGCCCCCCTGCTCAGAGAGTCTGCTTCCAGATTCTCCACCCCCCGGAATGTACACAGCCGAGATGCAGGGAACATTGTCCTCTGCCCATGACAGAATCAGGGATACTTCCTTGAGAGCCCTCCTGCTCCTGGTTCCTCCCTGATGATTGATGTAAGCAACCGCCGTCTGGTTGTCTGAGCCGATCCATACTGCCAGACCCCGAAGGCGCGTGGTCAGCTGGGAGAGCACCAACCTTATTGCCCTTAGTTCCAGAATGTTGATTGGGGCATGGGCCTCCTGAGGACCCCACTGCCCCTGGAATTTCAGGGACTTCCAAAAGCCCCCCCAACGAGTTAGACTGGCATCCGTGGTGACCACCTCCCAGCAGGGAGTCAGAAAAAATCTGCCCACTAGCAGATTCCAGTCCAGCCACCATGACAGAGACCGCCTGGCCAGAGGGGACAGCACAAACACCTGATCCAGGGACCCTGGGTCCCAATCCCATGCTGACAAGAGATGAACCTGGAGAGGTCTCATGTGAAACTGAGCGTATGGGACAGCCTCGAAGCTGGACACCATCAGACCCACCAGCTGCATTGCCCGTCTGATGGACGGATGAGGGCAAGACAGCAGGAGCTGTATTTGTGCCTAAAGACTCTTTACCTTCAGCTGAGGGAGAAAGACCTTGACCTGAGATGTATCCAGAGTCATGCCCAGAAAAGACTTTACCCTGGAAGGAGACAGGGAAGAATTGGGAAGATTGATCACCCAGCCAAAATTTTCCAGAGTGGATACCACTGTCTGAATGTCCATCTCTGCTTGTTGCAAAGTCTGAGAAGCTACAAGAATGTCGTCCAGGTAAGGAAGAATGCAAATGCCCTGAGATCTCAACAGAGCCATTACTCCTGCGAACACCTTGGTGAACACCCTGGAAGCAGAGGTAAGACCAAATGGCAGAGCCACAAACTGGTAATGCTGATCTTCCACTGTGAAGCTGAGAAATCTTTGATGGCCTGCAAAAATTGGCACATGAAGGTAAGCATCCTTGATGTCTATAGAGGACAAGGAGTCCCCTGGGCGAAGAGAATTTATGGCAGAATGCAGAGTCTCCATGCGAAAGTGCCTGAATCTGATAAATTTGTTGAGGAGCTTTAAATCCAGGATAGGCCTGACAGATCCGTCCTTTTTGGGGACAATTAAAAGATTGGAATAATAGCCCTTGCCCCTTTCCCGCAGAGGAACCGGGCAAATGACCCCCAATTCCAGTAGGTTTTGGACAGCAAGAAACAGACACGGAGCTGACAGGGGATCTTGAGCCATCCGGGATTTTATGAATCTTGGGGGCGGCCAGGCTGCAAACTCTATTTTGTAACCAGAGGAGACTACCTCCTGAATCCACCGGTCTGAGACAAGGTGTCTCCAGACGTGAGCAAAAAAACGAAGCCGCCCCCCCCCCCACCCGGATGGGTGAGGGCGCCCCTTCATGTCTGAGGAGGCTTGGGGGAGGATTTAGGCTTGGAACCCCAGGAAGGACCGGGCCTGCCACGTTCTCTGCTCCATGACTCACCACGGCCCCCAGCGGGGGGGGGAGCCCCCCTTCCTCTCCTGGGGGAATAAAAGGGGGACAGAGCAACTCTGGAACCCCGAAAGGACCTGAGAGGCTTCTTGCGCTGAGGCAGCTTGCCTTCCTTGGCAAACAGATCCAGACGTTCCCCAAAAAGGTGCAGCCCTTTAAAGGGAGCCCCAGTAAGAGCTTTCTTAGCAGCAATATCCGCCATCCATTGGCGCAGCCAAACAGAGCGGCGTATAGCAACCAGCAGGGCAGATGTTTTGCCGCACATTCTAATGGCATCCTCCAGGGCAGCAAGAACATATGAAGTAAATTCCTCACAATACATAAGCCAGTTAAATACATCTCTGCCCAAAGCCGCAGAACCGCCCTCTAAGGCACTTCTGATCAACAGTTGTAATAGCAGATGCACACACAGGGCGTAGCGCAGTCCCCGCACAGGCAAAACCATGAGAGGCCAGCTGATCAATGCTGGCCTCTCGTTTCCACATCTTTTAAAGTGGTAGTGTCAGGTGAGTGCAGCACAGAGGTATGAGATATTCCAAGTATTGTGGGAACACCACAATTTAGCTGTTTCTAGGGGAAAGGGATATCTCTTATCCCAGCTTTTAGGTACACCAGGAAGCCTACTAGGCTTCTCCCATTCCTGGAAAACAAGATAAATAATTCTCCCTGCTGCGGAGGAGGAGCAACAGGGGGAGAAATTTCAAGCACTTCAAATAAATGAGCTAGCAGCCTGCCAGTATCAGCTGCATCCCAAGGTTTGGACCCCGTCATGGGATCATCCAAGTATCTATTCTGATCCTCAGAATCAGACTCAGAGAATAATTCCCCCTCAGGGGAAATCCCAACAATCAAATGCCGTGTCTTGCCAATGGCTTTGCGCGGCTCAGAAGCACCCATCCGCCTCTCCAAATCGGTCAATCTAGTAGCAAAATTAGATTTGGCATCCCCGCTAGCATGCGCCACAATGAGCGCTGAATGTAAGCGAGCGGGAGTAGGCAAGGCCTCAGGGGACGCGGCCCTCAGCAGGGGCATCCCAGACAACCGCGCAACAGTCTGCTGGGCGCAGGAAAGACAGACCTTGAAGTCACAAGGTACAGGGAAAACTCCACAATCAGTACAGAACCGGCCTTGTCCCGAAGGAACCCCGGATTGTCTTGAGAAGCCTCCATATGGTGATTAGTGTGGCTCAAAATGGCCAGTTGGGAATAATGCTAGAAGCAAACCCGGGATGCCCCCAATGCACCGCAAGGGAAGTGGGAGGATTTAAGGTATTAAAGCAAATTTCCCTCAATCAATGTATAGGCCGGGAGAAACCACTAATTCTATAGGCCTGAAAGACATAAGGAGAGGATCCCGTAAGGCATAGATACATATAACGGAGGAGTATGAAAGAAAGGTAGCCCTCGAGGGCGCTTACAGACCGCAAACGGAGACGCCAGCTACGCGGCACAGCCGAGACAAGATGGCGCCCATAAATACCTCGAGGGGCGGGCCGCGGGGGAGCGACGCAAAGAGCGTCACTCGCCCCGCCCGCCTCCCTCCGAAGAGCTCGAAAAGACGCGCCCACGTGAATTAAACAGCCAATGGCTGCGCCGTAGCGCCTGAGGTAAATGTCGCCGCCATATGCAAAGCGGTGTACAAGAGCGCGGTATCAGATAAAAGGAAAACAGTGCAACCAATTTAAGCGGGGATCACTGCATAATGCGCTCCGCATACATCGGCGCATGATACAAATGGTGCCACACAAATACATCAAAACACAATATATATATATATATATATATATATATATATATAGAAAACCACCCCCCCCCCTTCCCCTAAGGCACTCAGAGGAACGAGGGGAGTCAGCGGTCATTCATAAGGGAACCCACTGAGGGATAGGGGAGAAAGGCACACGTAATGTGGGCAGGGCATCCCATACGGCTCACCATGGCCTGAACCGTCTACCCTTTGGTGGGGGAGTTGCAGCGGAGCACAGCTCCTTAGCACCTAAATATGGTGCCGTCTACCTTCACCCGAACGCTACAGCCAAGGCTGGGACGCAGTATAATAAAGACGGGTGGGAATAGCTCCACAGGTCCATAGGGCCATAAGACCCCGCTCACCTGCCTGAAAAAGAGAGACACTTTCTCGTCCTGGCAGTCCGAGACTGCAGAGAATATCTGGGGTTCTGTGGGAGGTGCCTCGGTATATATGGGCCAGGAGGGGCCACTTTTTCTGCTCTGCAGTCACGTGACATCTGAAGATGAATAACCCATGTGTAAGGATATCTTTCGGAACGGGACGTGATGTATACTAAGACTAATATTTTATTATTGACTTTTTGAAGATTTAATTTACATGAGATGTTTTTGAGTATTATATGGTACTAGGGGGTTTTTCTTCCCTGACTACGTGGGGCACAGATGGGTTATCCCACTCAAGGTGAGGGTGAACCTTCCGCCCGATTTAAACACAGTTGAAAGTAAAATAAGTTGGAAGTTTCCCCCATCTTGCTCTCATTCGCACATTGTCTTCATCTTTCTCTTGTCACATTCCCTCAATCTCCTTTTCTCTCTCACTTTCTCTGTCATCCTATTTTTTTTCTCCTTTTTTTCCCACATTTTCTCCACCACCTCTCTTTTCTCCTTCTCTTCATATTACATTCTCATACCTCCCAAGTTTCTCTGATTTGGAGGGACTGTCCCTCTTTTGAATCCATGTCCATCTGCCCCTTGTTGTTCTCATTTGTTCCTCTTTGAGGTGTAACATACAGATCTGCAGCAATAAGTGTTTAATTTGCCTATTCAAAGTGTTTTCAGTGTTGTAACTGTTACAACCTATCTCCTATCCATCCCCCAATGAGGGGGCGTGGTTTCATCCATCCCTCAATGAGGGGGTGTGGCTTAATTTCCATATTGTCCCTCTTTGAGGTGTAACATGCAGATTTGCATCAATAAATGACTCATTTGCCTATTCAAAGTGTTTCTATTGTAGTAACTGTTACATCCTATCTCCTATCCATCCCTCAATGAGGGGGCGTGGCTTCATTTACATATTGTCCCTATTTCCCACCCTGAAAAGTTAGGAGGGATGCTATTTCTTCTCTCGATCTCTTTTCCACATTTCCTTTTATTCCTCTCTTGTCCTCCTTCAGCCTTTCTTTTTCTGCATTTCCTCTGTTGTTGTTGCCCCATCTCTCTGTCTCCCTATTTCCATACCTCCCAAGTGTCCCTGATTTGGAGGGACTGTCCCTCTTTTGAGTCTGAGTCCCCCTGTCCTTTGTTGTTCTTCTTTGTCCCTCTTTGAGGTGTAACCTGCTGATCTGCATCAATAAATGATTAATTTGCCTATTCAAAGTGTTTCTATTGTTGTAACTGTTACAACCTATCTCCTTATCCATCCCTCAATGAGGGGGCGTGGCTTCATCCATCCCTCATTGAGGGGGCATGGCCTAATTTAACAAATGTCCCTCTTTCCCACCCTGAGAATTTAGTAGGTATGCTATTGTGCATGTTTTCTCTGTTGCTCGCTTTTCATATTTTTGTGTGTCTCTTTAGGGGGCACCATCCTGGGATCTTGCATAGGGTGAAACTGACCCTAGAGCTGACCACAGTTTCTCCTCCTGCTTTTGCTGCCTATCCATACCGCCCAACTTTTCAGGGTGGGAAAGAGGGGCAATTGTTAAATTAGGCCACACCCCCTCTTTGAGGGATGGATAGGGGATACATTGTAACAGTTACAACAATAGAAACACTTTGAATAGGCAAATGAATCATTTATTTCTGCAGATCTTCATGTTACACCTCAAAGAGGGATGCTATGTAAATTAAGCCACACCCCCTCGTTGAGGGATGGATAAAGCCACGCCTCCTCATTGAGGGATTGGTGAAGCCACGCTTCCTCATTGAGGGATTGATGAAGCCACGTCCCCTCATTGAGGGATGGATAGGAGATAGGATGTGACAGCTACAGCAATATAAACACATTGAATAGGCAAATGGATCATTTATTGATGCAGATCCGAATGTTACACCTCAAAGAGGGACAAATGAGAACAGCGAGGGACAGGGGGACATGGACTCCAAAGTGGGACAAAACCCAGGCCGGCCACCCTCAGAATCTAAAAGATTCCAGGGATGGTCGCTGGCTTTCCCCCAGGGAAATTCCAGACAAGGATGCACCTCTGTATGAAACCCCCTCCTGGGTCGCCCGTAGAAACACTCACCTGTTCCCCACTCCAGCGGCACATGCACAGGCAGGGCCAGCTCCAGGTTTGTGGGGGCCCTTGGGCAAAGAGTCTTATTGGGCCTTAAGGTAGTGTGTCACATGATGTTACCTTTCAGCTCCACTGCCACAAATGGGCCATTTTCTGCTGCTGATCACCCTCAAGTCCTTGTTGCCTTCCCTATAGCCACCAATCGCCCTCCAGTCCTTATTGCCTTCCCTATAACCACCAATCGCCCTCCAGTCCTTGTCGCCTTCTGTATAGCCAACAATCGTCCTCAAGTCCTTGTTGCCTTCTCTATAGCCACCAATCACCCTCCAGTCCTTATTGCCTTCTGTATAGCCAACAATCGTCCTCAAGTCCTTGTTGCCTTCTCTATAGCCACCAATCACCCTCCAGTCCTTATTGCCTTCCCTATAACCACCAATCGCCCTCAAGTCCTTGTTGCCTTCTCTACAGCCACCAATCGTCCTCTAGTCATTATTGCCTTCCCTATAGCCACCAATCACCCTATAGTCCTTATTGCCTTACCTATAGCCATCAATCATCCTATAGCCCTTACTGCTTGCTCCGCTGCCACCAAAGACTTCATCATTGCTGTTTGTTGTCAACTAGTTATCTGAGCTTCCATCAATTGCCCTCCATTCCAGGCCACCTTCTCCATTGTTGCTGAACATCCCCCTGTTGCTGAGGCCAGCCACAAGCAGGTCTGCACACAACACTTGGCATTCAGTGGTTCGGTCCACTGTAAAATAATACTATGGCCAAGTGTGAGCCTGAGTGGGCCCCTGATAATACTAGGGGCCCTGGCAACTGCCCAGGTTAGCCCTGTGCTAGCATCAGCCCTGTGTGCAGGGTATCGCCCAATTAGACCACTCTCGGCCCCTGAACCAAGGCCCACTCTACCCTCAAGCCAAGGAACCACATAAATGCTATAGCCCCGGCATCGTGGTTGGGGGGAGGCTCAAAAGGGATGCCTCGGGCCGGCCAGGGCACATGAAATCCAGGGCTGATTTTTTGCCCCAGTCCGCCACTGATTGTACCAATGGGAGGGGGTAGACTTGGACTCCCTGCACAGGGCAGTTTCCAGGCAAAAAAGTGCTCAGTGTGGGTACAATTCTGTGATTACTCACCTGTAGAATTGGTATTATACGTATACAGCACGTCCTGGTCCAGAATATTCCTTACACATGGGTAATACATCCACAAGATGGCGCTGGACTGCAGAAAACAGTGTGTGACTCCTCCCGGCCCTATAGAAGTCAGGGACCTTCCACAAATTCCCCAGTATTGACAAGCAGTTAACAAGAAGTCAGGAGAACAATAATAACCAGAATTCAAAAATGAACATATGAACAATCACCATACAGAGGTGACTAAGAATAATGATAACAAGGGTGGGATGGAAAAGGACATGCTGTATACGTATAATACCAATTCTACAGGTGAGTAATCACAGAATTGTATTATTCTAAGTATACAGCACGTCCTGTTCCAGAAGATATTCCTTACACATAGGACATCCAATAGCAGTGTCCGTAAGGTAGGGTGGGATCCCCAAAAAGTAACAGCGGGCAGTTTAAACCACTGCCGCCTGCAGAACTTTGCGACCAAAAGCAGCATCAGCTGAGGCCCTAACATCAACCTTGTAAAACTTAGAAAAGGTATGAACAGAAGACCAAGTAGCAGCCTTGCAAACTTGTTCAACAGAAGCTTGGTGCTGAAAGGCCCAAGAGGCACCAATAGCACAAGTAGAATGAGCAGTAAGGCGGAAGGGAGGCTCCTTCCCCTTAGCAGAATAGGCCTGTACCACAGCCTGACAGATCCACTTGCTGATAGTGGACTTAGCTGGAGCCAGACCCTTCTTAGATCCAGACGGGAGCACAAAAAGAGCATCAGTCTTCCTGAAGGATTCAGTAGCCACCAAATAGAACTTCAGAGTCCTGACCACATCCAGAGAGTGTAACACCCGCTCCTTAAGATTACTAGGATTAGGACATAGAGTAGGCAAAACAATGTCCTGATTGAGATGAAAAGCAGACACAACCTTAGGCAGAAAATCTGGCTTAAAACAAAACACTACCTTGTCCTGGTGTCTCTCAAAGTAAGGGGGTTTGATGGAAAGCGCCACCAACTCAGAAACAAGCCTAACAGAAGTGATAGCCACCAAAAAGCATGACCTTTGAGGGTACTAAGTTGAAGACCCAAATCCAAACTATGTTGCAGGAATTCCAGAATCCTAGGGATAGAAAACGCCCGACAGGGAAGCGACTTAGACTCACACCAGTCAATGTAAGCATGCCAGACCCTATAGTAGATGGATGACGAGGACTTCTTCCTAGCCCGAATCATGGTATTAAAAACAGAGGCAGGCAGCCCCTTTTCCATCAAGATGGAGGTTTCAACAGCCAGGCCGTCAAAACCAGCGTTTGTAAATTGGGATGGCGTAGCTTCCCCTGAGTGAGCAGGTCTGGATCCTTGGTCAGAGCATACTGATCTACTGCCAACAGCACGACGTCTGCGAACCACACCCTTCTTGGCCAACAGGGGGCCACCAGAATGGTTGGCACCCCTTCCTGAGCAATCTTGCGCAGCACCTTGCCCAGCAGAGGAAAAGGAGGGAACACATAGAGAAGCTGAAAGCTCTTCCAAGACATAGCTAGTGCATCCATGGCCAAGGCCAGAGGGTCCTGGTACAGAGAGACAAAGACTGGAAGCTTGTGATTGTGACGGGACGGAAACAGATCCACATCTGGCTGACCCCAGCGGTGGCACAGGGAGCGAAACACCCTGCTGCTGAGCGACCATTCTCCCAGGCGAGAGATCCCCATGCTGAGGGAGTCTGCCTCCAGATTCTCCACCTCCAGTATGTACACAGCTGATATGCAGGGAACATTCTCCGCCCAAGACAGTATCAGGGACACTTCCCTGAGGGCCCTCTTGCTCCGGGTCCCTCCCTGGTGATTGATGTAGGCAATCGCCGTCTGGTCGTCCGAGCGGACCTGAACTGCCCGACCCCGAAGGTGTGGAGTCAATTGGGCGAGAACCAACCTTATCACCCTCAATTCCAGAATGTTGATAGGGGTGTGGGCCTCCTGAGGGCCCCACTGACTTTGGAATTTCAGGGATTTCCAGAAGCCCCCCAACCTGTCAGACTGGCATCTGTGGTGACTGTCTCCCAGCACGGGGTCAGAAAGGATCTGCCCACTAACAGGTTTCTTGAGTCCAGCCACCACGAAAGAGATTGTCTGGCTAGAGGGGACAGAACTAACCCCTGATCCAGGGACCGAGGGTCCCGATCCCAAACTGACAAGAGGTGAAGTTGAAGAGGTCTCATGTGAAACTGAGCGTATGGAACCGCCTCGAAGCAAGACACCATCAGGCCCACCAGCTGCATCCCCTGCCGGATGGAGGGATAAGGGCAAAACATAAGGAACCTGGCCTGGGCCTGAAGACTCTCCACCTTCTGCTGAGGGAGAAAAATCTTGATCTGAGATGTATCCAGAGTCATGCCCAGAAAGGACATCACCATTGACGGTGACAGGAAAGACTTGGGGTGGTTGATCACCCAGCCGAAGGACTCCAGTGTGGACACCACCAGCTGAGTATCAAGCTCGGCCTGCTGGAGGGACTGAGACGTGATGAGAATGTTGTCCAAGTAAGGAAGGATGCGAATGCCCTGAGATCTCAGCAGAGCCAGTACGCCTGTCAGCACCTTGGTGAATAACCTGGGAGCCGAGGTGATACCGAAAGGCAAGGCCACAAATTGATAGTGCTGATCCTCCAGAGCGAACCTGAGGAATCTCTGATGACCTGGAAAGATTGGTACATGAAAGTAAGTTTCCTAGGCGCAGTGAATTGACATCTGAGCGCAGAGTCTCCATGAGAAAATGTTTGAATCTGACAAATTGCACTTTAAATCCAGGATAGGTCTGATGGACCCATCTTTTTTGGGAACAGTGAAAAGATTGGAATAGTAGCCTCTGCCCCTTTCCCTCAAAGGCACCTGGCAGATGACCCCCAACTCCAGAAGGTTTTGGACAGCAAGGCACAGACCCTTAGCTGACAGGGGGTTTTGAGCCATCCGGGATTTGATGAATCTTGGGGGCGGCCAGGCTGCAAACTCTATCTTGTAACCGGAGGACACTACCTCTTGAATCCACCGGTCTGAGGCGTGAAGCCTCCAGATGTGAGCAAAGAGCCAAAGCCGTACCCCCATGCCTGAGGGGGCTTGGGTGAAGATTTTGTCCTGGGACCCCAGGAGAGGCCAGGACGGCCGCGTCCTCTGCCCCTTCCCTAGTAATCTCCACGAGCCCCAGTAAAGGAGATTCCTTGGCCAGTTCTGGAACCACGGAAGGATGGGAGAAAGGCACCCATCCCCCGAAAGGACTGGGATGGCCTCCTACGTTGAGGTAACCTACCACCCCTGGCAAACAAATTCAAGCGTTCACCAAAGAGGCGCAGGCCCTTGAAAGGGAAACCAGTGAGAGCCTTCTTAGCAGCAGTCCTACCACACATTCTAATGGCATCATCCATGGCAGACAGAACATATGCAACAAATTCATAGCAAAGCAGGAGAGATCTATACTCTTCTCCTCCCGCGTCATCAGAGACTCTTAAGCAAACCCTTAATAGCAATAGCTGTAATGGCAGAAGCACAGACCGGGCGTAGCGTGGTCCCCACACAGGCAAAAGCATGGCAAGCCTGTTGGTCCATGCGCCGGTCCTCACCATCCCTCAGGGTAGTAGTGTCAGGAGAATGCATGACAGATTTATTGGACAGCCCCAGAGCGGGCGCGTCCACCTCGAGAGGACATGACCAACGCTTAATCACATCAGCAGGAAAGGAATACCTCTTGTCCCAACTCTTGGGCACCCCCGGCAGCTTGCTAGGCCGCTCCCATTCTTTGAGCACCAGATTATTAAAGTGCGACTATTCCGGGAATTCCAAACGTGGTTTAACCATATGAAAAAGCTCACCCTGCTGCTGCGGAGTGACGGCAGGAGGGGAGATACAGAGCACTTCAAAAATATGAGCCAAAAGCCTGTCAGTGTCATCTGAGGACCATGGATCTTCCCCAAAGGGAGACCCTGTACCACCATAACCCCTAGGCTGCTCCTCAGATGATTCTGAATCAGAGAAGAATCCCCCCTCCTCCAGGGGGGAATAACCAGTAGTGTCGAAAATTCCCTCAGCTTCCACAGGAAAGAGGGAAACGGCGGGAGATAAATGCCGCTTCTTAGCAGAAGCCTTACGCGAGGCAGACCCAGCAATATGTTTCTCAATGCTGGCCACCCGTGCAGCCAATCAGGCTTAAACTCTCCGCTGGTATGCTCCTTGTAGGGGGTCATATGTAGGCGTGGGGCGGTAGGTGAAGCTCGAGGGGGCGCAGGCCCAGCAACAGGTAACCCAGACTGCAGTGCAAGTACCTGCTGGGCGCAGGATACACATACCCTGACATCATCACCGAATGGGGATACCCCACACGCAACACATAGCCGGGCTTGCCCCGAAGGAACCCCAGGCCCATTATCCCCAGAAGCCTCCATATGGTGATTTGAATGGCACAGTAGGCCAGTAAGGGTTAACGCTAAAGAGCTACCCGGGATGCCCCCAATAAACCGCAAGGGAAGTGGGAGATTATGAGGGGAGAATGCCAGGAGAAACCACAGGGCCGAAGCTTTAACCCGCCTGAAAGACATAATCAAACATTCCCATGAGAATAAGGCATAAGAAAAAAACTGAAAAAAATCACCCCGCCGGCGTTACTCATGGACCGAGAGCCAGCATGAGATATGAGGTAAAATGCATCATCCACAGAGCCCGCTCCCCCCTCCGAAGAGAGCGAAGCGCACCCACGTGATCCGGCCGGCCAGTAGCGGCCCGGCATCTCTGAGGTGAATGGGGCTGCCATCCACGGCGGCACGTTATAATAAAAGTGACAAAGCACAACATATATATACAGTCTTAAACCAATAGACAACCCCCCCCGGAGATCTCCCAAGGGGAGAGGTGAGAGATTATAACAGCAAAATTCCCAGGGAGAAACGGCGCCCAGGGACTAAGATGAGAAGTGAGGGTGGAGGGGGAAAATGGGCATAGGGTTTAACTGCACAAGATAAACCTGGGAAAACCCATGAGGCAGTGGGGGCATCCCAAAAGGCTCACCATTAGCCTAAACGGCCTACCCTGTTAGAGCAGGGACTGCAGTAGGAGCCTAGCTCCTCAGCACCATAGTGCTTCTATCGCCTACCTTCACCCGAACCTTAATAGCCGAGGCTGGGAGGCAGTAACTGGGACGAAATGGGTGGGAATAGTCCTGCAGGGACGCAGGCAATAAGCCCCGCTCACCTGCACCACAAGAGAGCTGTCTTCTATCTTCTCAGCGCAGACTGCAGAAAAGAACTGGGGAATTTGTGGGAGGTCCCTGACTTATATAGGGCCGGGAGGAGCCACAAGCTGTTTTCTGCAGTCCAGCGCCATCTTGTGGATGTATTACCAATGTGTAAAGAATATTCTGGAACAGGACGTGCTGTATACTTAGAATATTCTGCCCCACTCCAGTCATCCTATGGCACTGCAGCTGCCCCATACAGGTATGTGCCATGCTGTGCCTCTACCTTAGCACCAGGCAGGGCCCCCTCCTCACCCATCATCCTATTGTGCTGCTGCTGTCCCATACAGGGATGTGCCATGCTGTGCCTCTATCATAGCAGCAGCCAGTGCCACCTGCCTGTAACTGAGCCCAATATGGGGAAATGAGAGGCCTGTCTTATGGCCTGCACCATTAAAGTGGACCAAAACCCAGGATTTTGACTATTTGGTCCTTGCCCCTGGGGCACCCTGATCGAGGATGCCCCGCTGTGTGAAACCCCCCAGGTTGCCCGAACAAACCTCTTCCTGGTCCTACACCGCATGCATGGCCGCTCGCCCAATCACCACACTGCCCCCACAACCCTTTAACGGGGAGTGTGCCCGTGCCAGCCATTCACAAATGCCCAGCGTGGCCTCGCACCCTACTAAAGTGATATCAGGGATGCGGCCGCAGCTCGCACATGCGCCGTTGGACCGGGAAAGGAGGTGAGTTTCCGAGCGACCTGGGGGGTTTCACACAGCGGGGCATCCCGATTCTGGATACCCAAGGGGGAGAAAATCAAGCGGCCCTGGAATCTTATTGATGGGACATGGGTTTTGGTCCTCTTTAACAATGGCCCTGACCCATCTGCAGAAAACAAGATAGCTGGGCTAATGGTGCCCCCCCATGGCCTTGGTGCCCAGGGCGATCTCCCTGCTCACCTTGCCCTGCATACCAGTGCCAGAAAGGGTTAGTTCCTTTTTAATTTCACCCTCATTTATTAGTTACAATCTTAGCCTGTGCGCTAGCACCACCTGCCTGCCAAGTGTTCAGATTTCACCAAGCATATGCGGACATATACACAAGCATACCTCCTATGGGTCCCTGATTTGGAGGGACTGTCCCTCTTCTGAGTCCGTGTCCCCTTGTCCCTTGTTCTTCTCTGTCCCTCTTTGAGGTGTAGCATGCAGATCTGCAGCAATAAATTATTCATTTGCCTATTTGAAATGTTTTTATTGTTTTAACTGTTAACTGTATCTATCCCTCAATGAGGGGCGTGGCTTCACCATCCCTCAGTGAGGGGGTGTGGCCTAATTTACCAAATGTTCCTCTTTCCCACCCTGAAAAGTTGGTAGGCATGTACAGAAGGAATTACTTTTTGCGGGAGTGAACTATCCAGTGCTTCTCTAAGGCCGGCCCTTATCTTCCTTGGAAGACCCAGTTTCCTGAGCTGCCAACCAAGTCAGTGTGTGCGCGCCACTTCAGATCTTGGGTGATGGTGGTGTCCGGAACTTTGATTCTTTCTACTGATATATCCACCTATGTGTATGTGGAGATGGTCTCAGGAGGTCCTTTTAAAGTGGACCAAAACCCAGGATTTTGACATCTCCCAATGTTGCAGATCTGCATGTTACACCTCAAAGAGGGATACATGAGAACAACGAGGGACAGGGGGGGCATGGACTTAAAAAGAGGGACAATATGTAACAGAAGCCATGTCCCCTTATTGAGGGATGGATAGGAGATAGGATGTAACAGTTACAACAATAGAAACACATTGAATAGGCAAATGAATCATTTATTGCTGCAGATCTGCATGTTACACCTCAAAGAGGGACAAATGAGAACAATGAGGGACAGGGGAACATGGATTCCAAATCTGGGACACTTGGCAGGTATGCAATGCTGTAGCCTCACCTTGAAGCTCACTTGGGCTTGGCAGAGGTTTTATGGGCTATTCCCGGGCTGGTAAAATCTAGGGGCAGTTTTAAGCTCCAGTCCTCCACTGTCAGTATGTCATACCTCCCAAGTGTCCCTGATTTGGAGGGACTGTCCCTCTTTAGAGTACTTGTCCCCCTGTCCCACGTTGTTATCATTTGTCCCTCTTTGAGGTTTAACATGCAGATTTGCAGCAATAAATGATTCATTTGCCTATTCAAAGTGTTTATATTGTAACTGTTACAACCTGTCTCCTATCCATCCCTAAATGAGGTGGTGTGGCTTAAAGTGGACCAACATCCAGGGGTGATGGGCCTGGGAATCTATAAGATTCCCGGGCCGATCACCTCCCTCACCGCGGGGCATCCGAGATCGAGATGTCCCGCGGGGTGAAACCCCCCCCCAAAAGCCCCAAAAAACCTTACCTTTTCGGCGACGGATCAGCCGCCGCCGCCTCCCGCGCGCCCCTCTAGCAGTGCGCGCCCCGCGCCGGGCGTTTGTGAATGGCCGGCGCGGGCGCGCGCCCTGTAAGAGGGAAGCCCGGGAGGCGGCGGCGGCGGCTTGTCCGTCGCCAAAAAGGTACGTTTTTTGGGGATTTTGGGGGGGTCTGATCTCGGATGCCCCGCTGAAGTGGACCAACACCCAGGATAGTGAAAATCCTGGGTGTTGGTCCACTTTAATTTACCAATTGTCCCTCTTTCCCACTCTGAAAAGTTGGGAGGTATGAGTATGTAGCTAGACGAGTCAGTGGGACAGTTAAAGTGACCCTGCCGTGGAGAGCGGCAGCGAGTTTCCCTCTCTGGAATCTATAACAGAGCTGACCCGGGCACCTCTATATTCCAAATGGAGCCGGGAGAAGAAAAGGCCTTTGAGCGGGGAGATAACACAGGGGCCTTTCTTGGCGGTGGCTGCTTGGCTGAGCCTCCTGCACTATCGCATGTCAGCTAGAGGAGCAGGCTCGCTCGCCTCGCGTATTGTTTCAGGTTCTTTGGTCCGGGCTTGCTCGGTGACACTTTCACATGCCTACCAACTTTTCAGGGTGGGAAAGAGGGACATTTGTTAAATTGGGCCACGGCCCCTCATTGAGGGATGGATTGGAGATATGTAACAGTTAGAACACTTTGAATATTTATTGCTGCAGATCTGCATGTTACACCTCAAAGAGGGACAAATGAGAACAACCAGGGACAGGGAGACATGGACTCCAAAGAGGGGCAGTCCCTCCAAATCAGGGACACTTGGGAGGTATGCTTTCATTCCCACAGGCCCACATGCGAGATACAGGAACAGAACCCCAGGCACCCTGTGCACTATAACCCATATTTCTTGTCAGACCCCGACCTCACCCAATAGTCCAAAAGAGTAAACCTGTGACCAGTATAAACCAGTAGCAGGGCTGTGCTTTTGGGTGTGCAGATGGAGCACCTGTACAGGGTGGCATCATCCTGTGGGGCATCATTCGGGCATTGGA
Organism: Gastrophryne carolinensis; assembly: GCA_027917425.1. NCBI lineage: Eukaryota > Metazoa > Chordata > Amphibia > Anura > Microhylidae > Gastrophryne > Gastrophryne carolinensis. The sequence continues at coordinate 511,069,387 of CM051236.1, read as the reverse complement.
TTTTCTGCTCTCCAATATCATATACACTGTCTGCCACATTAGGGTTGATTCAGAGCCCCTTTAGCAAATTTTTTTTTGGTGAAAATTTCCATTCTCGTCCATTTTTTCCCCTCGTCTGATTCAGCTGAGCCTTTTTTTCTGCAAGAATTTTTGTGTGAAATGTTTTCATTTTTGCATTATTTTTCGTTTGGTAGCAAGACCTCTAGAAAAATGTCAAGAAAGGGCTCTGAATCAACCCTATTGTCTGATGATGAAACAGAAAGTTCAGCTGAAAAATCATGGGGGTAACTGGCAAGAGAACTTCTTTCTTTTTTCCCACATTCCTTTCTGTTTCTTTTTTATAAATTTCCTCTTTCGTTCTCTATTCCATGCTCTCTCCTTGTTCTCTCTTTTCCATATTCCCTCCTTCCTTTTATATTTTCCACATTACCTCGTTTATTCTCTCTTTTCCACATTCCCTCTTTTGTTCTCTCTTTTCCACATTCCCTCCTTTGTTCTCTCTTTTCCACATTCCCTCCTCATTCTCTCTCTTCCACATTCCTTCCTTCGTTCTCTCTTTTGCACATTCCCTCCTTTGTTCTCTCTTTTCCACATTCCCTCCTCATTCTCTCTCTTCCACATTCCCTCCTTTGTTCTCTCTTTTCCACATTCCCTCCTCATTCTCTCTCTTCCACATTCCTTCCTTCGTTCTCTCTTTTGCACATTCCCTCCTCATTCTCTCTCTTCCAGATTCCCTCCTCATTCTCTCTCTTCCACATTCCTTCCTTCATTCTCTCTTTTGCACATTCTCTCCTTGTTCTCTCTTTTCCACATTTCTTCCAATGTTCACTTGTTTCCACATTCCCTCCTCTTTCTCTCTTTTCTACATTCCCTGCTTCAATCTCACTTTTCCACATACCCTCCTTCACTCTTTTTACTCCACATTCCCTCCTTCATTTTTTTTTACTCCACATTCCTGCCTTGTATTCTATGTTCCACATTCCCTCCTCATTCTCTATTTCCCACATTCTCTCCTTCATTCTCTCTCTTCCACATTCCCTCCATCGTTCTCTCTTTTTCACATTCCCTCCATCGTTTTCTCTTTTCCACATTCCTTCCTTTGTCCTCTCTTTCCCACATTCCCTACCCACAAGACCTACAAACCAGGAGCCGGTCTTTTCCCCATGGGCCACACCCCACCCACAAGACTCCATCTCCTGATTGGAACCTCAAAACCAAAAGCTGCCTTTACCTATGGTCCTTACCCCACCCACAAGACTCCATCTCCCAATAGGAATCTCCAAACCGAGAGCTGGCATTTACTCAAAATCCACTACCTACAAGAATTGATCTTCTAAGAACCGCCAAATCATGAGCTTGCTATTACCCATCTTTCACACCAAACCCATAGTCAACACCCCACCTACAATACACTCTTTTATGACAGGAACTTCCAGTTCCAGAATTGACCTTTATCCATGGTCCATATCTCACTCACAAGACCCCATCTCCTGGGCCTTTACCCATGGTCCTTACCCTGGCCATATAATTTCCTCTCCCTATAGGAGCCTCCATACCAAGAGATGCTCTTTACCCATGGCTACAAATCCAATCTAAGTCAACTGGAAATTCCAGGTACCTACCTAATTCAGCATGTTAGTCTACAAATGACATCCCTGAATCCAGCCAATATTAGTTTACGCATTCCCCATCTCATGAGAGTCTCTGCACATTACAGTAGACCAGGGGTACTCAACCACTTCTTGTTAAAGTCCATTTAAAGGTATCCAGTGAGAGGTGAATATCTGGGCTGAAAAAATCAGCACACTGGGGGAGGGGCTATAGATTCCCCCAAAACTGAAAAAAAGGCTGCTTGCCCACCCACCCCACTCGTATAATCCTATTGGGCACTGGGTAGAAACAGGAGCTTTTTTGGACCCCACAGAACCTACAGGCAAAGCTGGGAAGCCATGGATTGAATGGGTAAAACCGGGAGGATGGGAATGGATGGGGCAGAGAGACTGGACTGGAATGGGGCAGAGCTGAGGTGACAGGAATGAATGGGGTAGAGCTTGGGGGGACAGTAATAATTGGGGCAAAGCTGGGGAACGGGAATGGATGGGGCAGAGCTGAGGGGACAGGAATGAATGGGGTAGAGCTTGGGGGGACAGTAATGGATGGGGCAAAGCTGGGGAATGAATGGGGATGGATAAGGGTGAGCTTGGATGGGGGAAAGGATTGGATGGGGCAAAAAGACAGAGAAATAAAGTGTGCGAGTAACTTGCAATGCCACTTCCCGTCCCTGCAGTACTTCATATTGCAAAGCTAGGTGCCAGGGACACATGACACCGACAGGGAGACTAAGCACTACATTAAGGGGGCAGCTGTGAGCACAGCAACACAGAAGCAACTGAGTGCAGGGCTGTCAGGGCAGGGGTCCGGAAATCCGCATTCAGACCCCGGTCCGCCAGTTGAGTATCGCTGCAGTAGAGCTTTAACGCAGCTAAACTTAAAATCTTTCAGGTTTAAACTGTTTTTAAGTTTAAACTTAAAATATTTTACTGGATGTCATCTTAATTAAGTACTGCTAAAGCAGTGCAGCCATTTATGTAGAAAAAAATGACCAGAGAGCTTTGCGTCACTATTTTCCCACTTTCCTCCTCTAGAGTCCACCACAATGTTGGTGTCCATCATTTGACATCTTAAAGTGACAGGATCAAGATTAGATAAGCAAATGAGGGGGGAAATGTAAATATAGCTTGTCAGTCAATCAGTGGTGAGGTACAGCCTCCATAATCTGCCTGTAAATTCCAAGAAAACCATGAATCATTTACATATTAATAATATGGGGAACAAAGACAGGTGATTATTCCATCAGGCATGCAGGGTGCAAAGATAAAACAAAAAGCAGACAAGTCATTGCTGGCTCCTTTATTATGTATATGTTAGGATATTGTTGTTACCTTCCGGAGCAGAGGTATGAAATATCATATATGAGATTCTCCTGTTACCCGAGAGAATAGCCGCGTTTCCTCATTAATCACCCTTCCTTAAAGAGACAGGCATCATTCTTCCCCTTTTATCTTCAACGTTTGAAGAGCGTATACAATGGCTGTGAGATAAACTCCACCTTCCTGGTGGTTGAGATCTTTTTCCTCCCACATTTATTGCCTTTTACTTGAGGTAGGCCTTTCTCTCTCACAGGCCCCTTTGCTTTGATTTTACAGTTTTGCTACTGAAGCCCTTTAATGTTCTGTTATCATTATATATCTTCTACTTACAGTTACTGTTCAGTCTCTTTAATCTTCCAGTTACTGCTTTGTTTATGATTGAGATCTCCTTCATCCTCGAATTATGGTCCTGGTTATGGTAGTGATCGCCTTCATTATCCTATTAGTGTCTTGTTTTTGGTGGCGATCTCATTCATCCTCCATTTACTGTTGGTAACCATACCCCACAACCCACCCACAACACTCCATCTTCCAACAGAAATCTGCAAGCCAAGAGTTGGTCTTCACTTATTGTCCTTACCCCACCGACAAGACTCCATCTCCTGATCAGAGTCTCCAAACCAAGAGCTGGCATTTACCCATGGTCCACACCCCATCCGCAGAACCCTGTCTCTCAATAGGCATCAAGAACTGGCCTTTACGCACGGTCCACACTCCACACACATAACTCCATCTTCCGATAGAAATCTCCAAGCCAAGCACTGGCCTTTACCCATGTTCCTTACTCCACCTATGCCAACAGAAATCTCTAAGCCAAGAGTTGGCCTTTACCCATGGTCCACACCCTACCCACAAGACTCCATCTCCCTATAGGAACCTTCAAAGTTGAAAGAGATAAATGCCACCTTCCTGTTCATGATGCCTCCTATCTTGCTCTGTCTCTCTGGCTAAAATCTTCCTAGTGGTTGAGTTTTTTTTACTCTCATACTAATTTTGTAGTATAGAACTTTTTCTTCTTCTTCTATATAATGTTCGATCTCTATAATCCTCCAGTTACTGTTCATTTTATGACCAAGTTCTATTTCATTCTCCAATTATCGTCCTGGTTATGGTCATTTAGTACCTGCTTTGTTTATGGTAGAGTTCTTCTGTATCTTCCAATAACAGTCTTGTTTATGATTTTATGAACTCTCCTTCATCTTCGAATAACTGGTTTGTAACTGATTTCCGTCATATACTTCCTTGTTTATAGTAAGGTTTCTCTGCATCCTTCAGTCACTGTCCAGATTAGGAAAGAGATTGTTATTGTCCAGTCAGTCTAAGGAGGATCTCTAACATTATGTATGTTAGAGATCCTCCTTATCCTCCAAAGGCTGCCTATTTATAGTAGAGATCTCCTTCATCCTTCAATTACTGGCCTGTTTATAGTAGAGAGCCCCTTTATCTGTCAATTGCTGCCCTATTTCTTGTACATATTTTAATCCATAACTGTCATGTTTATGGAAGATATCTCCTTGGTCCTCTAACAGGTGCATTTTAGAGATGTCTTTCATTACTCGAATACTGTCCTGTTTTTGGGAGAGATTCCCTTGATCCTCGCTGGGTGCATTGTGGAGATGTTTTTCATCCCCCAATCACTGTCTTCTTTATGGAAGAGATCTCCTAGGTCCGATAAGTGGTGCACTGTAGAGATGTCCTTCATCCTACGACTGTCCTGTTTATGGAAGATATCTCCTTGGTCCTCTAAGTGGTGCATTGTAGAGATGTCCTGCATCCCTCAATTACTGTCCTGCTTATGGAAGAGATCTTGGTCCTCTTAGTGGTGCATTGTAGAGATGTTTTTCATCCCTCAATTACTGCCCTCTTTATGGAAGAGATCTCCTTGGTCCGCTAAGTGCTGCACTGTAGAGATGCCCTTCATCCCTCAATTACTCTCCTGTTTATGCAGGAGATCTCATTGGTTCTCTGTGTGTTGCATGGTAGAGATGTCATTCATCCCCCAATTACTCTTGTGTTTATGGTAGACATGTCATTGGTCCTCTATGTGGTGTATTGTAGTAATGTCATTCATCCCCTGATTACTGTCATGTTTTCGGAAGAGATTGACTTGATCATCTAAGTGGTGCATTGTACAGATGTCCTTCATCCCTCAATTACTGTCCTGTTTATGGAAGGGATGTCCCTGGCCCTCTTAGTGGTGCATTTTAGATATGCCCTTCATCCCTCAATTACTATCCTGTTTATGATAGAGATCACCTTCATTCTCTAAGTGATGCATTGTAGAGATGCCCTTCCTCCCTTAATTACTGTCCTTTTAGTGGTACATTGTAGAGATGCCCTTCATCCCTCAGTTATTGTCCTGTTTATGGAAGAGATCTCCTTGGTCCTCTAAGTGGTGCATTGTAGAGATGCCCTTCAAACTGTGCCTCAATAACTGTCATGTTTATGGTAGAGATCTCCTTGGTCCTCTAAGTGGTGCATTGTAGAGATGTCCTTCCTCCCATAATTACTGTCCTCTTAGTGGTGCATTGTAGAGATGCCCTTCACCCCTCAATTATTGTCCTGTTTATGGAAGGATCTCCTTGGTCCTCTAAGTGGTGCATTGTAGAGATGTCCTTCACCCCTCAATTACTATCCTGTTTATGACAGAGATCACCTTCGTCCTCTAAGTGGTGCATTATAGAGATGTCCTTCCTCCCATAATTACTGTCCTCTTAGTGGTGCATTGTAGAGATGCCCTTCACCCCTCAATTATTGTCCTGTTTATGGGAGGATCTCCTTGGTCCTCTAAGTGGTGCATTGTAGAGATGTCCTTCACCCCTCAATTACTATCCTGTTTATGATAGAGATCTCCTTCGCCCTCTAAGTGGTGCATTATAAAGATGTCCTTCCTCCCTTAATTACTGTCCTCTTAGTGGTGCATTGTAGAGATGCCTTTCATCCCTTATTTACTGTCCTGTTTATGGAAGAGATCCCCTTGGTCCTCTAAGTGGTGCATTGTACAAATGCCCCTTATCCCTTAATTACTGTCCTGTTTATGGAAGAGATCTCCTTGGTCCTCTAAGTGGTGCATTGTACAGATGCCCTTCATCCCTTAATTACCGTCCTGTTTATGGAAGAGACCTTCTTCAAGAGGTAAACTCTCTGAAACGTCGAGGGTTACTGCATTTCTCGACCTAGTGATTAAGCCTGTAAGTTACTTCCATTGCTCTGTTCTCTTTCTCAGCATCGATGCGACTATAGCTATTAAGGTGTACTGGGACTGCTCGCTGCTTGTCCACATGGGGACCTATTGACTATTATCTCTGCTTCATATCTAATTCCACATGGACTAATATCGCTCATTTGGACAATTATTTTTTCTTGCTGGTAATCGGGACATTATTGTTGAAGTGCTTATACTTATCCCCAAACTGCTTTGCCATCAGTGTTATCCTGTGATTTACTATGTTGTATATAGTTATGTATGTGCACCAGCATTAAATTTACACTTTATTTGCATAGCATTTTTTTGGGGTGTTCATCTTTCCACATATATGTCTTTGCATTGTACAGATGCCCTTCATCCCTCAGTTACCATCCTGTTTATGATAGAGATCTCCTTCGTCATCTAAGTGGTGCATCGTAGAGATGCCCTTCATCCCTCAATTACTGTCCTGTTTGTGAAAGAGATCTCTTCGGTCCTTTTAGTAGTGCATTGTAGAGATGTCCTGCATCCCTTAATAACCATCCTGTTTATGATAGAGATCTCCTTTGTCATCTAAGTGGTGCATTGTAGAGATGCTCTTCATCCCTCAATTACTGTCCTGTTTGTGGAAGAGATCTCTTCGGTCCTTTTAGTAGTGCATTGTAGAGATGTCCTGCATCCCTTAATAACCATCCTGTTTATGATAGAGATCTCCTTTGTCCTCTAAGTGGTGCATTGTAGAGATGCTCTTCGCCCCTTAATTACTGTCCTCTTAGTAGTGCATTGTAGAGATGTCCTGCATCCCTTAATAACCATCCTGTTTATGATAGAGATCTCCTTTGTCCTCTAAGTGGTGCATTGTAGAGATGCTCTTCGCCCCTTAATTACTGTCCTCTTAGTGGTGCATTGTAGAGATGTCCTGCATCCCTTAATAACCATCCTGTTTATGATAGAGATCACCTTGGCCCTCTAAAAGGTGTATCATAGAGATGCTCTTCAACCCTTAATTACTGTCCTATTTGTGGAAGAGATCTCCTTGGTCCTCTTAGTGGTGTATTGTAGAGATGTCCTTTATACTGTAACACAATTACTGTCCTGTTTATGGAAGAGATCTACGTATTCCTCTAAGTTGTGGATTGTTAGAGATGCCCTTCACCCCTCAATTAATATCCTGTTTATGATAGAGATAACCTTCATCCTCTAAGTGGTGCATTGTAGAGATGCCCTTCATCCCTCAATTACTGTCCTGTCCATGGAAGAGATCCCCTTGGCTCTCCAAGTGATGCATTGTAGAGATGCCCTTTATACTGTAACACAATTACTGTCCTGTTTATGCAAGGGATGTCCCTGGCCCTCTTAGTGGTACATTGTAGATATGCCCTTCATCCCTCAATTACTATCCTGTTTATGATAGAGATCACTTTCATTATCTTAAGTGATGCATTGTAGAGATGCCCTTCCTCCCTTAATTACTGTCCTTTTAGTGGTACATTGTAGAGATGCCCTTCATCCCTCAGTTATTGTCCTGTTTATGGAAGAGATCTCCTTGGTCCTCTAAGTGGTGCATTATAGAGATGTCATTCACCCCTAAATTACTATCCTGTTTATGACAGAGATCACCTTCGTCCTCTAAGTGGTGCATTATAAAGATGTCCTTCCTCCCTTAATTACTGTCCTCTTAGTGGTGCATTGTAGAGATGCCTTTCATCCCTTAATTACTGTCCTGTTTATGGAAGAGATCCCCTTGGTCCTCTAAGTGGTGCATTGTACAAATGCCCCTTATCCCTTAATTACTGTCCTGTTTATGGAAGAGATCTCCTTGGTCCTCTGAGTGGTGCATTGTACAGATGCCCTTCATCCCTTAATTACCGTCCTGTTTATGGAAGAGACCTTCTTCAAGAGGTAAACTCTCTGAAACGTCGAGGGTTACTGCGTTTCTCGACCTAGTGAATAAGCCTGTAAGTTACTTCCAATGCTCTGTTCTCTTTCTCAGCATCGATGCGACTATAGCTATTAAGGTGTACTGGGACTGCTCGCTGCTTGTCCACATGGGGACCTATTGACTATTATCTCTGCTTCATATCTAATTCCACATGGACTAATATCGCTCATTTGGACAATTATTTTTTCTTGCTGGTAATCGGAACATTAATGTTGAAGTGCTTATACTTATCCCCAAACTGCTTTACCATCAGTGTTATCCTGTGATTTACTATGTTGTATATAGTTATGTATGTGCACCAGCATTAAATTTACACTTTATTTGCATAGTTCATCTTTCCACATATATGTCTTTGCATTGTACAGATGCCCTTCATCCCTCAGTTACCATCCTGTTTATGATAGAGATCTCCTTCGTCATCTAAGTGGTGCATCGTAGAGATGCCCTTCATCCCTCAATTACTGTCCTGTTTGTGGAAGAGATCTCTTCGGTCCTTTTAGTAGTGCATTGTAGAGATGTCCTGCATCCCTTAATTACCATCCTGTTTATGATAGAGATCTCCTTTGTCCTCTAAGTGGTGCATTGTAGAGATGCTCTTCGCCCCTTAATTACTGTCCTCTTAGTGGTGCATTGTAGAGATGCTCTTCATCCCTCAATTACTGTCCTGCTTATGATAGAGATCACCTTGGCCCTCTAAGTGGTGCATCATAGAGATGCTTTTCAACCCTTAATTACTGTCCTATTTGTGGAAGAGATCTCCTTGGTCCTCTTAGTGGTGTATTGTAGAGATGTCCTTTATACTGTAACACAATTACTGTCCTGTTTACGGAAGAGATCTATGTATTCCTCTAAGTTGTGGATTGTTAGAGATGCCCTTCACCCCTCAATTACTGTCCTGTCCATGGAAGAGATCCCCTTGGCTCTCCAAGTGATGCATTGTAGAGATGTCCTTTATACTGTAACACAATTACTGTCCTGTTTATGGAAGAGATCTAAGTATTCCTCTAAGTTGTGGAGATGCCCTTCACCCCTCAATTACCATCCTGTTTATGATAGAGATAACCTTCATCCTCTAAGTGGTGCATTGTAGAGATGCCCTTCATCCCTCAATTACTGTCCTGTTCATGGAAGAGATCCCCTTGGCTCTCCAAGTGATGCATTGTAGAGATGTCCTTTATCCCTCAGTTTCTGTCCCCAATTACCATCTTTTAGATACTGTCCTGTTTAAAGTAGGGATTTCCTTCACCCTCTCATTATTGTTCTGTTTATAATGTGGCCCCCTTTCCTCCAATCACCACCCTGCGTAAGGTTGAGATCTTCTGTATCCTCTATGGAGGTCTGTTTGCTCTTACTTTACTTTCTCAGTTTGGAAATACTTGAGTATCGCAGCATATCCAGCTGCCTTGACTTATAACATCGGGAATGAACCTTGGCATGTACGATGGTGGTTGCACCAAACATTCTCTATTGTGTCTAAAAGGACATTGGTAGAAATGAGTATGTGCTCTGCGGAGGTTCCTGTAACCTTTTCATTTATTAGAGCTTATTGCACGCCGCCGTTTATTAGACTATTTATTAGTATCGGTTATTGTCTCTGTTGCTCTGGCTACATTGGATGAAGTGACGTAAAGGATCAGGATATTTTTTATTATTCTTCTGCCTCATGTGATTTTGCCTAAATGGATTTCATTTTCAAAATGCCCTTGAAACACTATGTTCCCATGTTGTATCCACAGAGCCCCTGTACCTTCGCCTATAAAAACTCTGCATAACATTAAAGTAGACCTAAACCATACTTTCCAACTTTTCAGTGTGAGAAAGAGGGACAATTTTTAAATGAAGCCACACCCCCTCATTGATTGATGGATAGGAGATAGGGTGTAACAGTTACAACAATATAAACACTTTAAATAGGAGAATGAATCATGTATTGATGCAGATCTGCATATAAAACCTCAAAGGACAGAGAAGAACAATGAGGGACAGGGGGACATGCACTCAAAAGAGGGACAGTCCATCCAAATCAGGGACAGTTGGGAGGTATGCCTAAACTCAAAAGTGCCTGCATGCCCGCCAAACCCCACTGGTCGAGTTTCTGCCCTTGTTTTGGCCACCCCAATGCCCTACACAATGGTCTGTACTGCACTGATATCTACATCAATAACTTTATCATCATATAAAAAGGGATTATTGGGCTAAAGGGGAACTCTATGGGGGGGGGGGACTCGGCTGGCGTGTGCAGTTGTATTTGTTAGATAAAGGGGAACTCTGTCACCATTTGCAGAGTGGAATCTGACTCTTACTCCTCAAAACTAATGAGGAGTAGCTTTGTTGGCCTTGAGTTAAAGCAAAGGGCTTCAAATCCCTTCACTCTAATCAGCAGCTTTGGCAAAATCAGATAGCAGTAATGACCTCCCCAGCTGTGGACACTGCCAGTAACCCTTTAGCTACTGGAACACAAGACTGAGATGCCCTTATCTACAGAGTTTAAATGAGAGCACATGGGGTTAAGCCCATGGTCTGTGCCTTAGATAATCAGATGACTAGCAATCCAGTGTCAGGAAGTCTGTGATATGTCCTCCAAATGACCACTTTGATGTACATTGCTAATATAAACACATTGGGGCCGATTCAGAGCCAGGTGAGAGTTCTCCCTCCTCACTCTTACTTCTTTTTATCTGGCTCTGAATCAGCCCCAAGGTAGACAAAGAAAGTCAATGGTAGTTTTCACTCCTAATTTTCACCATGCTCTGAATCAACCCCATTCACCCCAATTGCACTTTAATAATGGGGTTCACAGTGTGAGGTATCCCAGTTAAGGATGTCCCAGGAGATCAGTGGCTGGCCCTGGAATCTTTTAGACTAGGATTTGTTCCACTTTAAATTGTGCTCAGCGGGCAACCTAATGATCACAGGTGTGTAAAAATTGATTTCAGTGATTAAAGTGCAACAAAACCCGGGTATGTTTACTTTCCTGGGGCATCCAGAATCGGCCAAACTGTTTTCCCCCGCCTCGGTCCAATAGCGCCTGCTCAGGCTCCTGTCCAATCAGAGCTGATTGCTGTGATGATGTAATTTGGCAGCCGGCTGTAATTGGGATGAACAGGGAGCATGTACTCTCACATCCCCTGCATGCCCGGCGGGCATGCGCTCTCTCCCCAGCGTCGCACAATGCAAGTGATGTGCGCGCACGCGCTCCTTATTGTCAACAATCAGAGTCGTTTGCCAAATCATGTCATTTGAGCAAACGGCTCTGTTTGGATGGGATCCATTGGACCAGGGAAAGGTGTAGGGAGCACCACTAACTGTGGCCCCTCCCCATGTCTGAGCCCAATATGAGGGACTTGTCTTATGGCCGGAACCAGTAACAGTGCCGCCTCCCCATGTCTGAGCCCAATATGAGGGACTTGTCTTATGGCCGGAACCAGTAACAGTGCGGCCTCCCCATGTCTGAGCCCAATATGAGGGACTTGTCTTATGGCCGGAACCAGTAACAGTGCGGCCTCCCCATGTCTGAGCCCAATATGAGGGACTTGTCTTATGGCCGGAACCAGTTACAGTGCCGCCTCCCCATGTCTGAGCCCAATATGAGGGACTTGTCTTATGGCCGGAACCAGTAACAGTGCCGCCTCCCCATGTCTGAGCCCAATATGAGGGACTTGTCTTATGGCCGGAACCAGTAACAGTGCCGCCTCCCCATGTCTGAGCCCAATATGAGGGACTTGTCTTATGGCCGGAACCAGTAACAGTGCCGCCTCCCCATGTCTGAGCCCAATATGAGGGACTTGTCTTATGGCCGGAACCAGTAACAGTGCCGCCTCCTCATGTCTGAGCCCAATATGAGGGACTTGTCTTATGGCCAGAACCAGTAACAGTGCCGCCTCCCCATGTCTGAGCCCAATATGAGGGACTTGTCTTATGGCCGGAATCAGTAACAGTGCCGCCTCCCCATGTCTGAGCCCAATATGAGGGACTTGTCTTATGGCCGGAACCAGTAACAGTGCGGCCTCCCCATGTCTGAGCCCAATATGAGGGACTTGTCTTATGGCCGGAATCAGTAACAGTGCCACCTCCCCATGACTGAGCCCAATATGGGGGATGAAGGGCCTGTCTTATGGTCGGCATCACTAGCAGTCGCCCCACCCCATGTCTGAGCCCAACATGGAGGAATGAGGGGTCTATCTTATTGCCGGCACCACTAACAGGGGCCCCATCCCCATGTCTGAGCCCAATATGAGGGCCTTTTTTTCTTTGCGTGAATATTTCCATTCTCGTTCATTTTTCCCCTCGTCTGATTCAGCAAAGCTTTTTTTCTGCGAGAACTTTAGTGTGAAATGTTTTCATTTTTGCGTGATTTCTCGTTTGGTAGCAAGACCTCCATAAAAATGATGAGAAAGGGGCTCTGAATCAACCCTATTATGAGGGACTTGTCTTATGGCCGGAACCAGTAACAGTGGCCCTTCCCCATGACTAAGCCCAATATGGGGGGATGAGGGGCCTGTCATATGGCCGGCACCACTAACAGTGGCCCCTCCCCATATCTGAGCCCAATATGGGGGACTTGTCTTATGGCCGGAACCAGTAACAGTGCCGCCTCCCCATGACTGAGCCAAATATGGGGGGTGAGGGGCCTGTCCTATGGTTGGCACCACTAACAGTGTTCCCTCCACATGTCTGAGCCCAATATGGGGGACCTGGGGGGAGTTCACACAGTGGGGCATCCCGATTGGTTATGCCCCTCGGGAAAGCCAGGAACCGGCCCTGTAATTTTTTAGTTTCCAGGCCGGCCGCTGCTGGGCTTCGTTCCCCTTTAAAGAGCCCTGAGACACAATACTAGCCATGACTTTCATAAGAAAATAAAAAAATTACATCTATAGGATGCTTACATCCAATTTGCCTAATAATTGAAATTGAGTGTAGAGAGTAATATATCAAAATAAGAGCTTCGGTAACAGATCAGCATCATGGAGTGGGGCGGCTTGTGCCCGGACAGATGGTGGCATCAGAATTTTGGCATGAACCGTATGTCCTATGCTGGATTATACGCTTTCCCGAAGATTTTAATCCTAGAGGCACTTTTGAAAGATAAATGGTTCGAGAGCAACGCACGGCATGGAGAAAGGGATGTCAGAGAAGAGAAGAAGCTGGTGAGAAGCAGGGGAAGGGCTAGTGGAAGAGAGAAGGTCTCCAGTAGGGTGGAGCTGGCATCTTCCGGTGGCATGGAACAAACGTAAAGAAATCCTGAAGCTCCAGCTCTACTGCTACTTACCCAACCCTAGTTCATACAACTTTCCAGGGTGGGAAAGAGGGACAATTTCTAAATTAAGCCACGCCCCCTCATTGAGGGTTGGATAGAAGATAGGGTGTAACAGTTACAACAATAGAAACACTTTGAATAAACGAATGAATCATTTATTGATGCAGAGCTGCATGTTACACCTCAAAGAGGGACAATATGTAAATGAAGCCACACACCCTCACTGAGAGACAGATGAAGCCACGCCCCCTTATTGAGCGATGGATGAGGTCACATCTCCTCATTGAGGGATGGGTAGGAGATACACTGTAACAGTTACAGCAATAGAAACACATTGAATAGGCGTTTATTGCTGCAGATCTGCATGTTACACTTCAAAGAGGGGTAATATGTAAATTAATCCACGCCCACTCATTGAGGGATGGATGAAGCCACACCTCCTCATTGAGGGATGGATGAAGCCACACCCTCTCATTGAGGGATGGTTAGGAGATAGGGTGTAACAGTACAACAATAGAAACACTTTGAATAGACAAATGAATAATTTATTGTTGCAGATCTGCATGTTCACACCTCAAAGAGGGACAGTATGTAAATTAAGCCACACCCCATCATTGAAGGATGGAAGAAGCCACACCTCCTCATTGACGGATGGATAGAAGATACTTTATAACAGTTACAACAATAGAAACACTTTGAATGGGCGAATGAATCATTTATTGCTGCAGATTTCATGTTACAACTCAAAGAGGGACAGTATGTAAATTAAGTCCCGCCCCCTCATTGAGGGATGGATGAAGCCACACCTCCTCATTGAGGGATGGATGAAGCCACGCCCCCAGGGATGGATAGGAGATAGGATATAACAGTTACAACAACAGAAACACTTTGAAAAGGCAAATGAATCATTTATTGCTACAGATGTGCATGTTACACCTCAAAGAGGGACAAAGAAGAACAACAAGGGACAGGGGGACATGGACTCCAAAGAGCGACAGTCCCTCCAAGTCAGGGACAGTTTGGAGGTATTCTCTAGTTTTCCTGTTTTCACCCCTCGGCTCGTATATTCTGGCCACAACCAGAGCAGGTCCCTGGCAGGAACAGCAACCCCTGCTGTCATTACTAGCATCCCACTATAAACCCGACTTTATTAAAGTGGACCAAAGCCCATGCCAACCGGCCCAGGTCGCCCCATTCACTTACCTCGTTTCTCGGTCCCACAACGCGTCTAAGAGCAGAGGCCGCATCCCGCTATCCCTCTAACAGTGTGCGTGCCCCCGACAGGCATTTGTGAATGGCCAGCATGGGCACGCTCCTTGTTAGAGGGAAGAGGAGGATGCGGCCATCAGGGTGCTCAGAGCCGCTGCTCTTAGACACACCACGGGACCGGGAAGAGGTGAGCTGGTCTCAACGTCCTGGGGGTTTCACACAAGGGGGCACCTCCGATCCTACCCCCGGGGGTAGGACCAAAACCCAGGATAGTCAAAATCCTGGGTTTTGGGCCACTTTAAGCTACGCTTGGGGCCAGGGGTGGAAAACTGGCCAATTAGCCATGTCCCTGACCGCTGAAGGGGCCCCCTGAAATTTATTGCTGCTCACTGATGCCATTACAAAAGATGGACTCCTGTCTGGGACTGACCTCCGGCCCTGATTTTGGCCAGGGCTGTATATATCATTAGGCAGGCCTAGGCCTGGTGATTTGGGCATCCACCTCCAGGGGTGAGCTGTAGAAAGGTTTGTCCCCCTCCTCACCCATCCTATGGTGCTGGTGCTGTCCCATACAGGTATGTGCCGTACTGTGCCTCTAACATAGCAACAGACAGTGGCCCCTTCCCATGTCTGAGCCCAATATGGGGGAATGAGAGGGCCGATATTATGGTCAATACCACTAACAGTAGCCCCTCCCCATGTTTAAGCCGAATATTGGGGGATGAGTGGCCTGTCTTAGGTCTGCACCACTAACAATGGCCCCTCCCAATGACTAAGCATGGGGGGGATGGGGGCCCTGTCTTATGGTTGGTACCACTAACAGTGGCCCCTCCCCATGTCTGAGCCAAATATGGAGGGATGAGGGGCCTGTCTTATGGTGGGACACTGTTAATGGTACCACTCCCCATGTCTGAGCCAAATATGGAGGGATGAGGGGCCTGTCTTATGGTCTGCACCACTAACAGTGCCATCTCCCGAAGACTGAGCCAAATATGGGGGATGAGGGGCCTGTCTTATGGTCGGCACCACTAACAGTGGCCCCTTTCCATGTCTGAGCCAAATATGGGGGATGAGGGGCCTGTCTTATGGTCAGCACCACTAACAGTGGCCCCTCCCCATGACTGAGCCCAGTATGGAGGGATGGGGGGTTTGTCTTATGGTCGGCACCACTAACAGTGCCACCTCCCCTTAACTAAGCCCAATATGATGGTTGTGTCTTATGGTCACCACCACTAACAGTGGCCCCTCCCTATAACTGAGCCCAATATGAGAGGCGTGCCTTATGGTCACCACCACTAACAGTGGCCCCTCCCCATAACTGAACCCAATATGAGAGGCGTGTCTTATGGTCACCACCACTAACAGTGACCCTGCCCCATTACTAAGCCCAATTTGAGGGGTCTGTCTTATGGTTGGCACCACTAGCAGTGGCCCCTCTCCATGTCTGAGCCCAATATGGGGGATGAGAGGCCTGTCTTATGGTCAGCACCACTAACAGAACAAAGGATGTCTTGGATAAAGGTTCCTCCAGTGACCTTTGCGCCCTCCCCTAGAAACAGCCCTTCTTAGTGGTCAGGGTTAGTCTGTATTATTTGCGGCCAGTGTAGGGTGTGCTATTTTTTTTCCTTCATCCCGTACATGTCGGCGTTAAGTGGAATTCCCCTCTTAGCAGGTGCGCGGCACAGTAAAAATAGCCATGTGTCACACTATAAGCGGCGGGATTCCCCAGCATGGGGTTTTATGGAGTGAGCGATATACATTTATATCCAGTTACATTGCTCACTAGGACGCTTTGCTCTGGGGTGTGTGTGTGTATCTGTGTGTGTGTGTCACTGTCTGTGTGTGTGTGTCACTGTCTGTGTGTCTATGTCTGTGTGTCTATGTGTGTGTCACTGTCTGTGTGTGTGTGTCACTGTCTGTGTGTCTATGTGTGTGTCACTGTCTGTGTGTCTATGTGTGTGTCACTGTCTGTGTGTGTGTGTCACTGTCTGTGTGTCTATGTGTGTGTCACTGTCTGTGTGTCTATGTGTGTGTCACTGTCTGTGTGTCTATGTGTGTGTCACTGTCTGTGTGTCTATGTGTGTGTCACTGTCTGTGTGTGTGTGTCACTGTGTGTGTGTGTCACTGTCTGTGTGTCTATGTGTGTGTCACTGTCTGTGTGTGTGTGTCACTGTCTGTGTGTCTATGTGTGTGTCACTGTCTGTGTGTCTATGTGTGTGTCACTGTCTGTGTGTCTATGTGTGTGTCACTGTCTGTGTGTCTATGTGTGTGTCACTGTCTGTGTGTCTATGTGTGTGTCACTGTCTGTGTGTGTGTGTCACTGTCTGTGTGTGTGTGTCACTGTCTGTGTGTCTATGTGTGTGTCACTGTCTGTGTGTCTATGTGTGTGTCACTGTCTGTGTGTCTATGTGTGTGTCACTGTCTGTGTGTCTGTGTGTGTGTCACTGTCTGTGTGTCTGTGTGTGTCACTGTCTGTGTGTCTGTGTGTGTGTCACTGTCTGTGTGTCTATGTGTGTGTCACTGTCTGTGTGTCTGTGTGTGTGTGTCACTGTCTGTGTGTCTATGTGTGTGTCACTGTCTGTGTGTCTATGTGTGTGTCACTGTCTGTGTGTCTATGTGTGTGTCACTGGAAGAGAATGAGAGAATAATGGATTGCACCGTCCTTCTATCTATCATATAGGTGCAATGGCCAATATGGTAGGTAAAGAAACTCGAGTTTAAATAGTGAGGGGAACCTGGATTTAAATCCCCTCAAAAATAACCACCATATATCAGGCCGCACTCAATGTATTAAAATATACATATATTTTATTAATAAATAAACCCCTGGCGAAGTGTCTGCTTGACACGCAACGCGTCGGTGGCGGCTGCGGCGGGGGACCCCCGGGAGACAGGTGATGTAAATTGTTGTTATTTGTATTTTTTGCCTTACATTCCTGCTGGGTAGCTACCTTTGGTATATTTTACTGTTTATATCTGTGTGGTTGGTTTAATCTCTATACATACGCTGTATTGCACTGCAGCACTTTGGACTTAGCACTGTATTGTGATTTTTAACTCTTTATGCACTTTATTTTGGTACACCTTTTCCATAGTTTGAATATAACAATTTTTAGCTTTCTAATCGATTTAATCATGTTGCTCACTATATACACACATACATTGGTATAGCTTGTTCTCACGTGTCACATACTTCCCTCCATTTTCTTTCTCATCGGCGTACTTATATACATTATCCCAACACTTGTATTGACTTGATTTTTATTACCTCCCAGCATTACCTCCTAGCATTAGTAATATACAACATAGTCTCCATTGATAGGATCCCCCGTGTTTGTATATATGTTTTTTAACAATGTCTTGTGTTGTTGTTTTTGCTGATAGTAATTTTTCACTTGTATATATAACTTTTTTGAGATTATTATGAGACCAATTTATTTATTAATAAAATATATGTATATTTTAATACATTGAGTGCGGCCTGATATATGGTGGTTATTTTTGAGGGGATTTAAATCCAGGTTCCCCTCACTATTTAAACTATGTGTGTGTCACTGTCTGTGTATGTGTTTGTGTATGTGTGTCTGTGTGTGTGTGTCTGTCTGTGTGTGTGTCTGTCTGTGTGTGTGTCTGTCTGTGTGTGTGTCTGTGTGTGTGTGTCTGTCTTTGCCGTATATGGGGCCCACCCATACTCCCCAAGGGCCTCCTTCTAACACGTTGCGTCCGTTGCCACCAGACCCCTAAAGCAAAACAAAACCTACCCATGTCTGCCCTGGAATCTAAAAGAATTCCAAGGTCGACTGTTGGCTTTTCCTGGGGCATCTCGACTCAGGATGCCCCGCTGTGTGAAACCCCCCAGGGTGCCGGTAATCACTTACCTTTCCTCAATCCAGCGGCACATGTGTGGGCTCTTGTCCAATGAGAGCCATCTGCCATGACTATGTCATTTGTCCAATGGTTCTTATTTTCAATTCAGATTGGCTGGGGCAGGGGCGCACACCGCCGGGGGGATGCGGCAGTTCACCATTGAAGTCAACGCGGCAAAAGTCTCTGATGCCCGTGCCCACGCATGCTCCGTAGGAACTAGGAAGACTTGTTTTAGGGCTTTCTGGGGAGTTTCACTTATCTTATACGCCCGCCCATTCGCTTGACCCACCCGCCCGCCCATTCGCTTGACCGTCCCGCCCGCCCGCCCATTCGCTTGACCGTCCCGCCCGCCCGCCCATTCGCTTGACCGTCCCGCCCGCCCGCCCATTCGCTTGACCGTCCCGCTCGCCCGCCCATTCGCTTGACCGTCCCGCCCGCCCATTCGCTTGACCGTCCCGCCCGCCCATTCGCTTGACCGTCCCGCCCGCCCATTCGCTTGACCGTCCCGCCCGCCCATTCGCTTGACCGTCCCGACCACCCGCCCACCAATTCGCTTGACCGTCCCGCCCACCCGCTTACCCATTCGCTTGACCGTCCCGCCCACCCATTCGCTTGACCGTCCCGCCCGCCCACCCATTCGCTTGACCGTCCCGCCCGCCCACCCATTCACTTGACCGGCCCGCCCGCCCACCCATTCACTTGACCGGCCCGCCCGCACACCCATTCACTTGACCGGCCCGCCCGCCCACCCATTCACTTGACCGGCCCGCCCACCCATTCGCTTGACCGAACCCATTCGCTTGACCGTCCCGCCCACCCGCTTACCCATTCGCTTGACCGTCCCGCCCACCCATTCGCTTGACCGTCCCGCCCGCCCACCCATTCACTTGACCGGCCCGCCCGCCCACCCATTCACTTGACCGGCCCGCCCGCCCACCCATTCACTTGACCAGCCCGCCCGCCCACCCATTCACTTGACCGGCCCGCCCGCCCACCCATTCACTTGACCGGCCCGCCCGCCCACCCATTCACTTGACCGGCCCGCCCGCCCGCCCACCCATTCACTTGACCGGCCCGCCCACCCATTCACTTGACCGGCCCGCCCGTCCATTCACTTGACCGGCCCCCTCGTCCATTCACTTGACCGGCCCCCTCACCCATTCACTTGACCGGCCCGCCCACCCATTCACTTGACCGGCCCGCTCACCCATTCACTTGACCGGCCCGCTCACCCATTCACTTGACCGGCCCGTTCATCCATTCACTTGACCGGCCTGCCCACCCATTCACTTTACCGGCCCGGTCACCCATTAACTTGCCCGGCCACCCATTCACTTGACCGGCCCACCCACCCACCCATTCACTTGACCGGCCCACCCACCCACCCATTCACTTGACCGGCCCACCCACCCACCCATTCACTTGACCGGCCCGCCCACCCACCCATTCACTTGACCGGCCCGCCCACCCACCCATTCACTTGACCGGCCCGCCCACCCACCCATTCACTTGACCGGCCCGCCCACCCACCCATTCACTTGACCGGCCCGCCCACCCACCCATTCACTTGACCGGCCCGCCCACCCACCCATTCACTTGACCGGCCCGCTCACCCATTCACTTGACCGGTCTGCTCATCCATTCACTTGACCGGCCTGCCCACCCATTCACTTTACCGGCCCGGTCACCCATTAACTTGCCCGGCCACCCATTAACTTGACCGGCACACCCATTCACTTGACTGGCCCACCCACCCATTCACTTGACTGGCCCGGCCACCCATTAACTTGCCTGGTCCACCCACCCATTAACTTGACTGGCCCGGCCACCCGTTAACTTGACTGGCTTGCCCACCCGTTAACTTGACTGGCCCGGCCACCCGTTAACTTGACTGGCTCGCCCACCCGTTAACTTGACTGGCCCGGCCACCCATTCACTTGACTGGCCCGGCCACCCATTCACTTGACCGGCCCGGCCACCCATTCACTTGACCAGCCCGGCCACCCATTCACTTGACTGGTCCTTTAAAGAAAGTCATTTATTCCCTCTCCTCAGCATCCCCCTCTTTTGGCGCTTGGGGGTTAAAACAAGAAAATGTGCTCACCTGGTCCCGTCAGTGAGCTTATTCCTACAGTGCTCCCGGTGGCGAATGTCTGCCAGTGATGCACAGCGGGAGGACCGAGGATTCTGAGTGTTACCTCACAGTGGCCGCTGCCAGGGGGCGCCCTGGGTTCGAGCTCCCTGCTGGGACTGGAAGTGCTAAGGAAGGGAGGGGGTGTGTTGTTAATGATTAATGTTGAATGTATGTTGAGGAAATTCCACATTTTTGGAGCAGAATTAGGCCGAACCTCATCGGACCTGAACAAATGGCTATTGGAGCAACATCTTGGGTGGTGCAGGGTAGGAGTAGCTTGGCTTTCTGGCACCTTGAAGCAAAGATTTGAAATGGCGCCGCCCACCCGTGCTCAGGCCCTCCTATTGCGCCCCCCCCGACCTGCTGCACCCAGGGCACGTGCCCCTCCTGCCCCCTTCTAGCTACAACCCTGGTGCAGGGGACTTTCCTCTGGCTTTTCCCGCCGGCCCTGGAAGTTCTGGGCTCTTGCTGTCGCCCGATTGGAGGGGGGGGGGGTCTGATTCATCCCGATGATATTCCGAGGGAACCAGCTGCTGAGAATATTCAAATGTGAGAGCGTATTCCTTCAGAGAGCCGGGAGCATCTGCACGCCCCCCCCTACTCTATCTGGATAGAACAGATAATCCCGCCGAGAGCTCTCCCTGCCAGATTTAGCCCGCCACTTATCTGGACGTCTCTCTTCCCTCCATCGGGAATCCCGAAATCGATGCCACCATGTAAAGTGCCAGGCGCGTATCATCATATTGCGTTATAGACTCCATCCAGCTTCATGATCACCGGTGCACCACAACTACCAGCATACATGATCCTTCCCACTACGCTTGGATAGGCCTAAACCTTATCCTTTCAGATTGTTACAATATATACCTCCCAAGTGTCCCTGATTTGGAGGGACTGTCCCTCTTTTGAGTCCATGTCCCTTGTTGTTCTCATTTGTCCCTCTTTGAGGTGTAACATGCAGATCTGCAGCAATAAATGATTCATTTGCCTATTCAAAGTATTTATGTTGTTGTAACTGTTTTATCCTATCTCCTATCCATCCCTCAATGAGGGGGCGTGGCTTCAACATCCCTCAATGAGGAGGTGTGGCTTCACACATACTATATATATATATATATATATATATATATATATATATGACTTCACTTTGCCTATCCCATCCATGCATGAGAGTGTAAGCTCTTCTCCTTCTGTATCCTCCCTTATACCCTAATAGATTGTACGCTCTTCTCCTTCTGTTTCCTCCCTTAAACCCTTATAGATTGTAAGCTCTTCTCCTTCTGTATCCTCCCTTATACCCTAATAGATTGTAAGCTCTTCTCCTTCTGGATTCTCCCTTATACCGTAATAGATTGTAAGCTCTTCTCCTTCTGTATACTCCCTTATACCCAAATAGATTGTAAGCTCTTCTCCTCCTGTATCCTCCCTTATACCCTAATAGAGTGTAAGCTCTTCTCCTTCTGTATCCTCCCTTATAACCTAATAGAGTGTAAGCTCTTCTCCTTCTGTATCCTCCCTTATACCCTAATAGATTGTAAGCTCTTCTCCTTCTGGATTCTCACTTATACCGTAATAAATTGTAAGCTCTTCTCCTTCTGTATCCTCCCTTATACCCTAATAGATTGTAAGCTCTTCTCCTTCTGGATTCTCACTTATACCGTAATAAATTGTAAGCTCTTCTCCTTCTGTATACTCCCTTATACCCAAATAGATTGTAAGCACTTCTCCTCCTGTATCCTCCCTTATACCCTAATAGAGTGTAAGCTCTTCTCCTTCTGTATCCTCCCTTATACCCTAATAGATTGTAAGCTCTTCTTCTGTATCCTCCCTTATACCCTAATAGAGTGTAAGCTCTTCTCCTTCTGTATCCTCTCTTAAACCCTAATAGAGTGTAAGCTCTTCTCCTCCTGTATCCTCCATTTATACCCTAAGGACCACCTGTATATCACCCAGTATTGTCTTATTATGGCCTGTGTGTTAGGTCTACATATTCCATTCCAAACAAAAGCTCCTATTTTAAGGCCATTGGTTGGGAATGGGTTGCACTTTATCATTGTAGGTAGGACTTGGACCTTATAGGACCTTGTATTTCATCCGCTTATCTTACCCTGTTAGAGCTGGAAGTAGATACTGAGGGTCCACTGATATCATACAAGACGGGACCCCTTTTCAGCAGATCTGGGGTTAGACATCTGCCCAGGAGTTTACCAGCCTATCACTTGCCCGTGAGCTCCTTAGCCCCGCCCCCAAGGAGCTTCTCAGATGATCAACAAGTGCATTCATCAGCTAAATGCTATAGCATTGCAGGAACAGATATGCATGATACTGTGGTAGGTGGGTATAGGCCCCACAGCCAACATCTCACAGTTAGGTGAGATGTGCTACATTCTGGAGGGTACATCCAGCACAAGTGGCCCTAACGCAGTGCGGCCCACCGGGAATTCCCCAATATGCTTCCGCCAGTCCACCTATGGTGATGGGGACACTTTCCACCATAAACACAGGCCCTGATTGCCCCTTGGTTGTGGGGACCTCTAGATCTTGCTACCCTTCTCACAAGCCCTGTGTGCCCCTTGGTGTTGGGGACCTCTAAATCTTGCCACCCTAATCACAAGTCACCTTGAATGTTCGGGATTTATAGATCTTGTCACCCTAGTCACAATCCCTGTGTGTCATTTGGTGGTAGAGTCCTCTATTTCTTGCCACCCAAGCCACTGACCTAGAGTCCTAATTGGTGGAGGGAACTTCTAGATTTTGGCACCCTAAACACTGGCTCTCAGTTCCCCTTGGTAATGGTGTCCTCTAGATCTTGCCCCTTTGTGAGGACTTTTAGATCTTCCTCCTTAGTCAAACTCACTCTGTGGGTGTGGAGACTTTTGAATCTTGTAACCCTAGGAGTGCCCATTGGTGGTGGTGATTTTTTGATCCTACCATTCTAGGCACTGGCCCTGATTGAGCCTTGGTCATGGCAATTCCTAGGTCTTGTCAATCTAGGCACTGGCCCTGAGTGCCCTTTGGTGGTGCCGATTACTAGGTCTCACTATTCTAGATCCTGAGTGCTCCTTGGTGGTGGGGACTTCTGGATCTTGCCATTGCCCTGATTGTCCCTTGGTGGTGGGGGCAATTCTTAGGTCTTGCCATTCTAGGCACTGCCCCTGATGGCCCTTTGGTGGTGGTGATTCCTAGATCTCGCCATTCTAGGCACTATCCCCTGTTTTCCCCTTGGTGGTGGTGGTTCCTAGATCTTGTTATTCTAGGCACTAGCCCTGTTTTCCCCTTGGTGTTGGGAATTCCTAGATCTTTCCATTCTAGGCACTGGCCCTGATTTCCCCTCGGTGGTGGAGACAATTCCTAGGTCTTGTCATTCTAGGTAATGGCCCTGATTGCCCCTTGATGGTGGTGATTTCTAGATCTTGCCATTCTAGGCATTGGAAATGTTGTCCCCCATGGTGGAGGTGACTTCTAGATCTAGCCGTTCATGGCACTGGTCCTGAGTGCCCCTTGGTGATAGTGATTCCTAGATCTTGCCATTCTTGGCACTGGTCCTGAGTGCCCCTTGGTGGTAGTGATTCTTAGGTCACACCATTCTAGGCACTGGCCCTGAGTGCCCCTTGGTGGTAGTGATTCTTAGGTCACACCTTTCTAGGCACTGGTCCTGAGTGCCCCTTGGTTGTGGCAATTCCTAGATCTCGCCATTCTAGGCACTGGCCCCGAGTGCCCCTTGGTGGTGGCAATTCCTAGGTCTTGCCATTCTAGGCACTGGCCCCTGGTAAGTTGGTTCTTTGTAAAAGTATTAGAAAGTGCCTCTCCAGCACGTCCTGAGTGATAAAACGACCCCCAGTTTTTATGACAGGTTTGCTTCAAAGCTAAACAATAAAGATGAGGGATGTAGCAATTCCTAAGATTTATTATCGATGTCACTCATCCAGCTCGAAGAGGAGCCAAGCTGAGAAATAGAGTAACAGCCAGAGTTAAAATGATACCTTGCAGCTCGGATCTCCATTTTACTAAACACTTGCTCGGTGCTCCCGGCGGTCGCGAAGCTGTTTGCAGCTTGATATTAAGCAGAAAGTTCAAATCAATTATTGTCCATTAGAGATAGGTATATAACTGATGAAATATCCCTGGAGGAGCGCCGCAAATGTATCAGTGTCCTTTGTCGGAAGACGATTCCTGACAGGTTGCCTCTTCCCTGCCTTTTAGTGGCTCGAAGAAGAGCGAGGGGAGGGGGAGCGCTGGCCGATCCCCTGTCTTGCCGTTCTCTATGCCAGCTGTGAAGTTTATTTACCAAAGTCTCCTGGGTGGATAAGAACACGACGGCTAAGCCGCGTCACTATCCGTAAAGCGTTCATGATAGATTCGCTTTCAGAAAATTTTTTGCTGATTTGCTAGGTCGGTAAGACTAGAGACGGGAATAAAAAAGAAAAAAAGCATCTTGAGATATGTGCGCCTCGATTCAGGCTTTTTTCTCATTAATTGAATCTTTTACTACCATGACAATTTTTTTCTACATTTATTGAATCAAGGCCATGGTGTCTTCTAATCCAAAAGAGGACATCTGCCTCCAAACTACAGGCCGGGGTCTGTAAATTTATTTTCTGGGTAATATCCTTGATAATTATGTTCACCCATTGAGCGGGTTCGGGATTTCTGGTGGTTTCTTTTTCAGGCTGTACGTAAACAGCTGTTTTCAAATAAGCAAAGTGAATCTGGGAATGCTGTATAAGGAAGGACTTGTACAGGGATGGATTATGAGGAGGGTGCGAGATCCGGGGCCTCCACCATTTGCCCTGCAAATGGGGCCTCCCCCAACCTTTGGGTTATGGTCTGGTCCAGGAGGCTTTTCAGTCTTTGGTCTGACGGGCCACAGGGTCAGCAACAAACCTATCGGTGGCACGACTGGGCAAGCCTCACACACCCGCACAAGGGTGGCACAAGGGACTCGATCTGACATTTCAGTAAGTAGACGGGTGACACACAACCACCAATCAGTTACTCGAAAAAAAAAAAATACTGCATCTGGGGCCTTCACCAGATTTTGTGCCCAGGGGCCTCCACCACACCACTTAATCCGGCCCTGGACTTGTACATTAAGTTCCGTGAAAAATACAAGAGTTTATCAGACTTTGGTTTTGGTAGTTTATCAGTCTAGGCTTTGGTAGTTTATTTCACAGGGCAGTTAAGGGAGCCCTGTGCACATCAGGGAAGTTGCTAGGGGAGGGTGAGCAGGGCAATCAGGCGATTGGGGGCACCTTTATCCCAGCCACACTATTTTCTGCAGATAAGTCAGGGCCACTGTTAGTGGTGCATGACATAGGACAGGCCCGTCATCCCCCCATATTGGGCTCAGTCAAGGGGAGGGGGCACTGTCAGTGGTGGCGGCCATAAGACCGGCCCCTATTGCCTCATATTGGGCTCTGGGCAGGAGGCACAGTTAGTGGTGGTGGCCATACATCCAGCCCCTCATCACCCATATTAGGCTTAGTCATGGGCAGGGGGCACTGGTTTAGGCGGTGGCCATACACCCGGCCCCTTATCCCCCATATTGGGCTCAGTCATAGGCAGGGGGGTGGTCAATGGTAGCTGCCATAAGACCAGCCCCTAATCCCCCATATTGGGGTCAGTTATTTGGAGGGGGCACTGCTCAGTCATGGGCAGGGGGCACAGTTAGTGGCGGCGGCCATAAAACCAGCTTCTAATCTTCCATATTGGGCTCAATCATGGGCAGGAGGCATTGTTAGCGGTGGTGGCCATACACCCGACCCCTTCCCCTCCACATCGGACTCAGTCATGAGCAGGGGGCGTGGTCAGTGGTAGCTGCCATAAGACCAGCCCCTAATCCTCCATATTGGGTTCAGTCATGGGGAGAAGGCACTGTTAGTGCTGGTGGCCATACACCCGGCCCCTCATCACCCATATTGGGCTCAGTCATGGGCAGGAGGCACTGTTAGTGGTGATGGCCATACACCCAGCCTGTAATCGTCCATATTGGGCTCAGTCATTGGCAGGTGGCACTGTTATTGGTGGTGGTCATAAGACAGGCCCCTCATCCCCCCATATTGGGGCTAGTTATTTTGAAGGGGCACTGCTCAGTCATGGGCAAGGGACACAGATAGTGACAGTGGCCATAAGACCAGCCCCTAATCCTCAATATTGGGTTCAATCATGGGCAGAAAGGCATTGTTAGTGATGATGAGTATACACCTGGTCCCTCATCGCCCATATGGGTCCAAATGGGTCTGTGATTTAGAGGGCGCACTGTTAATGGCGGCAGCCATACACCTGGCCCCTTATTCCCCATATTGGGCTCAGTCATGGGGAGAGGGCATTGCCTGCTGGTAAGGTAGAGGCATGGCATGGAACATAGCTGTATGGGGCAGCAGCAGCACCTTCCCCCACTGAGCGCTAGTTTGCCTAGAAACTGCCCTGGTCCACATCATTGGTCTGAACAGTTGAATCTGAATCGTCTGGCCACAGCGAGATGTCCCTTCTCTAGTGACAGAAAGAAAAAAGAAAAAAAAGAAGCGTCTCGAGATATCTAGTGCCTTCTAATTCCAAGGAGGACACCTGTCTCCAAGCCACAGGCTGGGGTTTGAAGATCTCTCTCTGAATTTTTCTTTGGTTATTACTTGATAATTAAGTTCACTTTTCTGGGTGGGTTTAGGATTTTTGCTGTTTCTTTTTTCCAGCTTGTACGTAAACTTTTGTTTTCAAATTAGCAAAATGGATCTGGGAATACTACATAGGGGCTTGCACGATTAGTTTAGTGAAAAATACAAGAGTTTATAAAACAAAGCTTTACTAATGGATTTCAGAGGAGAGTCCAGGGAGCCCCGTCCACATCATTGGTCTGGACAGTTGAATTGACATTCCTTTCAGAATTTCTGAGCACCAACTTTTCAAGAAACTGCTATGGTTCACATCATTGGTCTGAACAGTTGAATCAGCTTTTTCTGGCTACAGCGAGATGCCCCTTCCCTAATGTCAGGAAAAAAAAGAAAAAGTATCTCAAGATATTTGGTGTCTTCTAATTCCAAGGAGGACATCTGTGTCCAAACTACAGGCCGGGGTCTGAAGATCTCTCTGGTTAATATACTTGTTCACCTTTATGGGTGGGTTTGGGAATTCTGGTGAGTCTTTTTTTCAGCAATATTAATTATGGAATACTGTATGTAAGGAAGGACTTGCACACTAAATAGAACACAATAGAAGAGTTCATTATACTTCGCTTTGGTAATGGATTTCAGAGGACAGTCCAGGGAGCCTTGGTCTGCGCAGGTGAACTTGGTGAAATTTGATTTCCAGTGGAGCGACATTAATCTGGGAATACTGTATAAAAGGGCTGGCTCCAGGTTTATGTGGGCACTTGGGCGGCATGGTCTCAGTGGGCCCCTTTGTGGGGAAGAGTCGCGTCACATCACCGATCATCTAAGGATCATGCTATTTGGACCAAAAGTTTTGGTCTACTTTGAAGCGCACCAAACCCTTTTAAACCTGACCTCCTAGATTCTCCTGATTTTGGATGCCCCTGTGTGTGACCCCCTCCCCCCTTTGTTTATTACTTTCCTCAAACTGGTGAATGCACTGTCGCCAGTTTGAGTTAACAGCCAAACCAGGGGGGTTCTTTCACAAACAGAGGTATCCCAGATTGAGATGCCCCTGTACAGTGGACCAAAAGTCAGGGGTGGAATTGCTTGCACAGTGGGTATGCCAGCGATCCCAGGGGGTTTAACACAGTAGGGTATAACAGATTAGGATGCTCTAGGGATAGGAAATCAGCTGGGGTGGGCAACTTTAAAGCAGAAAAAAACCCAGCACTTCCTCCCCTGGAAGCTAAATCAAGATGCCCCATTGTGTGGAGCCCGAGGAGATGTGGACACCAGCTGTTGCACACCCCAAAGGCCAGCCTTGTCAGCGGGCTCTCCTGGAGGGTGGGGGCCCCCAGCAGCTGCCCCGCCTTGCCGGGTGCTGACGCCAGCCCTGGCCCATCCTATATAACTACCTTTACATCTTCACATTTATTTAACCATCCCACTTCCCCACAACAGGTCAGGGGCCACATCAGATGGTTCTAGGGGGCCACAAGTTGAGCATGTGTGCTTTATGGTGACGTGACAGGTCACCTCGCTCCTTCCCGTACTTCGCATTTGCCTGCAGGCTTTATTTTGGCAAGCGCGACACTGGAATTTTCCTTTCTTTGCTCCTGAAATACATTTCTTCTGTCAGCGGAGGAAAACCTGGAACTGGCCGGAAATACTTTATTCTTTTTTGTGACCTATTTATGAGAGTTGATGAAGTGTAACGTAGTTGTGGACTACACCGCTACTATTTCCAGTGTGTGCCACCAAACCAATGCTCTGAGAATGTCTTTTGTTTACTCACGTTAGTCTAGGACACGTGTGTCAAACTCTGGCCGCAGTGTCATCAGATTTGGCCCGCGAGCGCTGTTTCCCCTTCCCGATCTATGAGTGACAGGGCTGGGTGGTCTTGGGTGTTGCCTTTAAACCAAATGCACGGCCGCACACTTGCTACACAGCGCTGCTTAGTTTAGTTAAATTGGACCTTTACCCTGAATAAGAGCCTATCTTATATGTTTCCCCCCTGTACATACAGATTGCACACATTAATCCGGACCTTCACCCTGAATAAGAGCCTATCTTATATGTTTCCCACCCTGTACATACAGATTGCTCACATTAAAGTGGACCAACACCCAGGATTTTGACTATCCTGGGTATTGGTCCACTTCCCCGGGGCACCCCGATCGGGGGTGCCCCGCTGTGTGAAACCCCCCAGAAAGCCCCCAAAACTCACCTCTCCCCGCTCCCACGTGGCCGCGCCTTCCAATCGGCGCCGACGGACAAGCTGATTGACAGCGACGTACAAGCAGCTTGCCCGTCGGTGCCTCCCACACGTCACTCTTGACGTGTGCGCGCCCGCGCCGGCCATTCAGAGACGGCCGGTGCGGGCGCGCGCACGTCTAGAGGAGCGCGAGTGAGGCGGCGGCGGCGGAAGCAGCGGCTGGAGAGGTAAGGTTTTTCGGGGGTTTTGGGGGGTTTACACCCCGCGGGACATCCCGATCTCGGATGTCCCACGGTGTGTGAGGTGATCGGCCCGGGAATCTTATAGATTCCCGGGCCGATCACCTCAGGGTGTTGGTCCACTTTAATCCGGACCTTCACCCTGAATAGGAGCCTATCTTGTATGTTTCCCCCCTGTACATACAGATTGCCCTCTTTAATCCGGACCCGCACCCTGAATAAGAGCCTATCTTGTATGTTTTCCCCCCCCTGTACATAGGGATTGCCTACATTAATCCAGACCGTCCCCTTGAATAAGAGCCTATCTTGTATGTTTCCCCCACCCTGTAAATACAGATTGCCCACATTAATCTTGACCCTCACCCTGAATAAGAGCCTATTTTATATGTTTCCCACACGCTGTACATACAGATTGCCCACATTAAAAATCATCCTACCAGCATCTAGTGTGTTTTCTGAGCCTTTAAACATCCAAGATGGCGGCACATGGAGTCTCCAGCTGCTTTCAAAAAGGAAGTGTCTACTGACTGTGTCTCTCTGCATTCTGGGATTGCTGTCCTTTTCCTGACCCCAGCTCTGCTCTGCAAAGCACAGCTATAACCCCGCCCCCTGCACTTTTCACCCCTCTCTTCTCTTGATGCTTCTGAGGCAAGATGGCGCTCCCATATCTTAGAGTCCTGAACAGAGTTGCAGGCCAGTGGGGGAAAGAATAATAAGTAAGTGACTAAAATTTTAAAATACATTAATTTTAGATGCTGAGGAATAGTTTTTAAAGGATTTGGGCTTTTCATTAAATGATGCTGAAGGTCCGGGCTTCGTGTTTCTGGGAGAAACTTGCCAGTTGGTGGGTGAGCAAAAGTGTCCTGGTGTAAATTGTTAGTAGCCTGTTAAAACGTGTAAGCTCAGTTCTCTTGCATCATTTCTCGTCTAAACCAAATCCATTTGGTTCTGAAACTCGAAACCCTCCTATGTTACATTTCTTATGGTTTTGAGTTTCAGTGAGGATCTTGTCAATTGGCTGAGAGCAAAAGGGTCCTGATGTAAGTTGTCAGCAGACTATTATAACATGTAAGCTCAGTTTTCTGGCGTCATTTCTTTTTTTTTTTTTTATATTCTTTATTTTTCCATTTTCAATGAAAAAGAGACAATTTTACATACAATCAGAAGAAGGGGTTGAACATATCCCCCAGGACAATCCGAAATACAGGTAATGCAAAACTTCATCGGGCATGTACAGAAAAACTGAATTTTAACACTTCAAATTGAACCGATAGGAAGCTCCCGGGCCCCCACTACAGGCGGCCCGCGCTGCTCTACATGAGGGAGGAGTCCTCCCCTCCACGCCACATACGGCACATCCACTGGCCAGGGGAGCAGGCCCCCCTGAGCTAATCATAAATCCCACCGACAGGCACCCGAGCGGGGAGCCCGGCACGCCTCCACTATCACATAATATGAAGCCCTGGGAGTCATCCCAAGATCTGGGGGAAAGAAAAAAGGGAAAAAAAAAAAAGGGAGAGGTAAAGGGAGGGAAAAGCGTAGGGACGATCTCGCACCCACCTCTAACCGGCCTCCAACAACGCCTGAAATTCCTGAGATTCTGAGAAGATATCCCAGCTGGTCCACTTGATGCGATGGTTCTCGGAGGAGTCGTTGCTCGCCGCAATCATCCCCTCGAACCTCTCTATCTCTGCCGCCTTACTCAGCCACATAGACATGCCAGGGGGGGTAGGGCACTTCCACAGCGAAGGGATGCATGCCCGCGTGGCATTCACCAGCTAAGAACAGATTTTTGGTATCTTTTGGTGGGCAACTCTGAGTGGTGGAGAAGGAAGAACCCCGGGTCCTCGGGAATCTCCCAATCAGTCACATGCTGTATCGTGGTTCTGACCTTAGACCAGAAGTCCGTCAACAAGGGGCAGGACCAAAACACGTGCAGGAGATCACCTCTAGCCCCATTGCAGCGCCAACACGAGGGGGACACAGCAGGAAACCATTTGTGGAGTAATGTGGGGACCCTGTACCACTTTGTTAATATTTTAAAATTACACTCTTTGTATCTGGTGCAGGTGGCGGTTTTGTGCGCCAAGCGTATAATGCGGTTTCTATGGTTGTCAGAGAGAGTAATTCCCAAATCCTCTTCCCATTTCACCAGGGATGGCAGGGGGTCCTGATTTGGGGGGTTTGCCAGGATTTTATATGCAAAGGATAGCACATGTTGGACCGGTTCCCGTTCCTCGCACAGCTTTTCAAATACTGTGGTATCTCTAAGCTGCCTAGCCTGCTGTTTCAGAGTCCCTAGGAAGTGGTTTAGCTGCAACTGTTGCCAGCCACCCCACCGCGGAAGCCCCCTCGAAGTTGAGATTGAGTCGAGGGGTTCCCAGCCATCACTGCTACAGAAGTGCTTAATTCTGTCTATCTCCGCCCCTAACCAGCTCTCTGCTGTCCCCCCCCTCCCCGTCCCCGGAGGAAACTCTGGGTTCCCCAGGATTGGGTACAGGGGAGAGAAGGCCGGTGACACCTCCTCCATCGGGAAGTATTTATGGCATATTCTAAGTGATGCCCCTATGGTCGGGTGTTTCAATTCTGCGTTTAGTGTCTGCTTGGCCAGCCAAGGGAGCAATGGAAGGGGGAACAAAGAACTGCCCTGCTCTATTTGGACCCATTGTTTATATTGCGAGTGTTCTGGCGTCATTTCTCGCCTAAACCAAATCCATTTGGTTCTGAAACTCGAAACCCTCCTATGTTACATTTCTTATGGTTTTGAGTTTCCGTGAGAAGCTTGTCAACTGGCTGAGAGCAAAAGTGTCCTGGTGTAAGTTGTCAGCAGACTGTTATAACATGTAAGCTCAGTTTTCTGGCGTCATTTCTCGCCTTAAAGTGGACCAAAACCCGGGATTTTGACTATCCTGGGTTTTGGTACTTTCCTCCGGGGCACCCCGATCGGGGATACCCTGCTGTGTGAAACCCCCCAGATTGCCGAGCGCAACTCACCTCTTCTTAGTCCTACGGCGCATGCACAGCCACTTGTCCAATCATCGCGCTCACTAAGGCCAGCGGCTCCAAGCCCGCAGGCGACTGCATCCCCCGCTTCCCTCTAACAGGGTGCGTGCCTTTGCCGGCCATCCACAAAAGCCTGGCATGGGCACGCACCCTGCTAGAGGGATAGCGGGGATGCTGCCGCAGCTTGCGCATGCGCCATTGGACCGGGAAGCAAGGTAAGTATATGGGGGTTTCACACAGCGGGGCATCCTGATTTTAGATGTCGCAGGGGGAGGGAATCGATCGGCCCGGGAATCTTATAGATTCCCAAGCTGATCATGCTGGGTTTTGGTCCACTTCAACCAAATCCATTTGGTTCTGCAACTCAGAACCCGCCTTTGTTACACTGGTTATGGCTTTGAGTTTCCGTGAGAAGCTTATCAATTGGCTGAGAGCAAATGAGCCTTTGTGTAAGTTATCAGCAGACTGTTATAACTGATATCACATACGTTGGTTCTGAGACTTGGAACCATCTTTTCTAACATTTTTTAATGCCTTTAAAGTAGACCAAAACTCAGGTTTTTGACTATCCTGGGTTTTGGTCCTTTCCCTGGGGGCACCCCGATTGGGGGTGTCCCGCTGTGTGAAACACCCCTCAGATTGCTGCAGCCAACTCACCACAACCCGGTCCCACGGCACGTCGAAGAGCAGCGGCTCTGACGGCTGCATCCTCCGCTTCCCTCTAACTGCGCGCCTGCCTGCGCCAGGCATTTGTGAATGGCCAACGCGGGCACGCTCCCTGTTAGAGGGAGGCGGATGATGAGACCGTAAGACCTGCTGCTCTTAGATGTGTCGTAGGACCGGGTTGAGGCGAGTTAGCTGCGGCGTCCTGGGGGGTTTCACACAGTGGGGCACCCCCCATCGGGGAGTGGAACAAAACCCAGAATCTCCTGGGTTTTGGTCCACTTTAAGTTTCTGGGCGATCGACTGAGCTAAAAAAATCTGAAATCCCCACCAAACAGGCACAGAAAAGATGATGCGGCATTGGCGGAGGCGCGCGGGTTAAATCCATTTTTCTTGTAGGCTTTAATAGAATGTTTCATTGAATGGTGAGTGTCTCCGGGTGCACAATTAAGCACACAATGTGCGGAGTAAGTGCTCTATCCCCAGAAATATTTGGGAAGGGGCTCTGTCGCTCCTCTCAGCCCACACCCCCCCCCCCCCCCCCTGCAGCCCACCTCGGCCCCTCTGCCTTTTATTATGATTGGAACGTCCTCTGGAAATTAGCTCCTGTCTGTTCTTGATCACACAAAACGGCACCGTCCCCACACACGGCCCCCACATCACATTCCCATTGTTGTGTGTGTGGGGGGCGTGCAGTCATCCACTGTCCCAATCACACCTCCGATCAGGACAGCAGCCTGTTTAGAATGATGATTAGAGGGCGGAAAAAGCTGCCTCCATCCAACTACTGGATAGCGCTTACACCGGACCATCACCCTTAACCCGTTTCGGCTAGGCCTAGTTTTTAGCGACATGTTTCTGGCTCACGTAGAGCCAGGGAGTCGGCGAAGGCAGGTGCCCTCTGGCCCGTGGCACAAGGGGGCCTGCAGCAAGCTAACTCCAATGCCTCTATAGAATGTACGCAGGGCTGGATTAAGTGAGGTGGAGGCCCCTGGGCACAAAATCAGGTGGAGGCCCCAGATACAGTATTTTTTTCCTTTTAAAATAATAGTCCAGCCAAGTAACTGATTGGTGGTTGTCTGGCACCCGCCTACTTACTGGAACCGCAGATCGAGTCCCTTGTGCCACCCTTGTGCGGGTGCGTGCTGCTGGGAAACTCCTGCTTTGCCATTCTGGGCAGAGGGGGAAGTCACCCAGCTGGTCCAGCAGAAAACAGTTCCCTGCATTGAGCTGCCAGCGGCTGTGCTTGGTGGCTTATGTGCAGTGACAGCTCTGCACCCATCACTGTAGTGTTGCTGACGGCGGCTTTGCTGCTCTAGACTCTCCGTCTTGCCCTGTGGTGGCTTTGGCTGCAGGTTTGCATAAACAAAAAAAGGCTTGCCCAGGCGCAGGGGGCACCCACTGCCGCCAATATCTTTGTTGCTGGCCCTGCAGTCCATCAGACCAAAGACTGAAAAACCTCCTGGACCAGACCATAACCAGACCATTGCAGGGCAAGTAGTGGAGTCCTGGGGCGTGCGCCCCTTGCACCCCCCTCATAATCCGGCCCTGAATGTATGCCTGGTGGCAGTAGAGCTTCCTATCTCCGGCTTCTCTAGTCCTGTCCAGCCTCGCCCTGCCCCACCCCAGCCTCTGTGGACTCCTCCCCCATCCCCATGCTCACCTTTCCTGCCTCCATGTATGCCTCCTCAACTCCTGTGCATGGCTCACCTACACCTTCAGCAAACACATGCAACCTGATTTTGTAGGGGACCAGGCCAGTGAGTGTCTGCTGTGGGGGCTGCTATTGGACCACATCTGGGCTATGTACTCCTGTCTGGAGCCTTAATTCCACAGTGCATGGGGTTATCACTGCTCAATGCACAATGTCTGCTGACAGGGCTACAAAGGCTCTGAGGAGTGCTGCTTAGCTGTAGTCTTGGGGAAGAGGGACCCGGGGGTGGGGGGGTCACACTGCTGGGCATCCCAAATAGTAATATCCCTGGTGAAATCTCCAATGACCAAAAGCCACCAGTGATGCCAAACCAATCTCGCTGGGAGTAGAAACATAACTTGCTATTTTTCTTTATTGCATGGCACGGCCCGCTTCGGTATTCATAACAGTTGGGTTATTCCGCCACAAGGTGGCGCAGTGGTACTGCAGAAAGCTGTGGCATCTCCCGGCCCCCTATAACAACGGGATTAACCATAGAGTTCCCAGTGTTTCCTCTGCAGTGAAACTGCGAAGTTAGAAGATGGCTCTCTCTCTTGCGCAGGTGAGCGGGGCAACCAAGCCTGCGGCCCTGTATGTCTATTTCCACCCGTTTCTGGACCCTCACTGCCTCCCAGCCTCGGCTGACAGATCGGGTGAAGGTAGAAGAGCACTAGGGTCAAGTCTGCTCCAAGCCGCAGACCCCATTCCACAAAGGGTAGCCGGCCATAGGCTTCTTGTGTCCCTTTCTTTGCCTTCTGGGGTCCCTCCCCCCTTCTGGTCGGGATACTCGCCGCTGCCTTCTCGTCTCTCTCTACCCTTCCTCTCTGACTTTGTTCAGCGGGGGGGGGGGTTGCGGGGAGTGGTGTTTGTTGTGGTGTTTTGGCGTTTACAGTGTGTTTTTTGGTGTCTTTTGCCCGCCGCGCCACTTTGTACTGCGCTCCGCGGCTGTGGGCGCTATAACCTGTGGCATTTTTGCTTTGTCATGGCGCCGGCGGGGTCACGTGGACGCCGTTTTCGCGCTCTTCGGGGGGGGGGGCGGGGCCGGTGGGTGGCGTGTATCGCGTCGTCCCCCTGCGGCCCGCCCCTTGAGGTACCTCTGCCAGCGCCATTTTGGATTAGCTGCGCGTCTGGATTTCTCCTTTCTGGGCTGCAGCGCTGTTTCCTCCGGTGTGTCGCTTCATCCTGCGGTCTGTGCCTTGGTGACCCTGCGGTGCCCTTGGTCCGTGAGTCCCCCTTGGGGGGGGGGGGGGGGTTTATTGGTCTCGTGGGGCATGTGCTGCGGGATGCTTATGTGTCGTTTTTACTTATATCTTTCAGGCGGGATACCAGTGGGTTGTGGTTTCTCCCAGCTCTACTCCTTCCTCCCCCTCATCCCCCCACCCATTTTTGCTTAGCTGGGGGCATCCCATGGGAGGGCATCCCAGGTGGCTTTTGTATTAGCCTTTACTCAGCGCTGGCCTATTGCGCCTGTGTTAATCACCATATGGAAGCTTCTGGGGATGGCGTGCTCAGGGGGTCCTTCGGGGCAATCCCGGCTGTTTCCATGTGCAGGGTATCCCCTATCACCAATGATGTCACGGTGTGCGTGCTGTGCGCTCAAAGTGTCCTTGCGCTCCAGCTTGGTTTGCTTGCATCGCTTCCCAGCTCTGCGCCCCCTTCGGCATCACCTACCCCCCACTGCTGCAATTAGCTCCCAGTGCGGGGGATGCTAGCAGGGGGTCACAGTCCAATCTGGCACTTCGTGTGGCCAACATTCAGAATCAGCTTGCCGTGCCTATTCCTAGGAAGGCCTCGGGCAAGAAGCGGCACCTGACTTCCACTCCCTCACGCTCCACTGAGGAGTATGAGGAGTTTGATGCCACTGGTGGACTTTATTCCTTAGAGGAGGGGGAACTGTTCCAGGACTCTGACTCCTCTGGGAACCAGCAGGAGGGTTGCATTAGTGACCCTGGGTCTGTGTCCGGGGAGGAATCATGGTACCCTGAGGACACTGATAATCTGCTGTCCCAAATTTTTGAAATCTTGCACATTGCTCCCCCTGAGGTGGCTAAGAGGAAGCAGGGTGAGCTCTTTCGTCCTGGTAAACAGCATCTGGAGTTCCCTGGGCAGGGCCATTTCACTTCTATGTTGCTTAGGGAGTGGGAACGTCCTAACAGGCTGGCCGCTGTGCCCAAGGGATTGGATAAGAGGTATCCCTTTCCGGCTGATATAGTAAAGCGTTGGTCCTGTCCCCCTGAGGTGGACGCTCCCGTGCTAGGCCTGTATATTACTTCGGTCATGCCTTCCCCTGATACTACCACTCTGAGGGACAGCGAGGACCGGCGCATGGATCAGCTGGCCTGCCATGCTTTTACTTGTGTGGGGGCTGGACTGCGCCCGGCCTGTGCTGCTGCCATTACTGCTATTGCCCTTAAGAAACTGCTCAAGCGTCTCTGTGATCGCGCTAGGGCTGGTAAGAGGAGGGAGGATTATAGGGCCCTCTTGCTTTGCTTTGGCTCTTTGGTGAGCATCTTGATGTTTTGGCCAAAGATGGTAGGCTGCCGTCTTAGCGTAGGAGGCAGCCCCGGCCTTTTCGGGGGACCTCCGTCTCCCTCTCCTCCCTTCGTTCTTCCAGAGGAGGTTGTGGCTCCCTCTTCTCAGGTAGCCGTAGAGTCTTGGGGCCATGGCAGATCCCGTGGATGTCCCGGTCTCTCTCCTGGGGTTCCAAGCCCAAACCTCCTCCCAAGGCCCCCCAGGCATGAGGGGGCGCCCTCACCCATCTGGGTGGGGGGACAGCTTCGGCTCTTTGCTCACGTCTGGGGGCTACACATTTCAGACCGGTGGATTCAGGAGGTGGTGTCCTCCGATTACAAGATAGAGTTTGCAGCCTGGCCGCCCCCAAGATTCTTCAGATCCCGGATGTCTTTAAACCCCCTGTCAGCTCAAGGGTTACTTTCGGCGGTTCAATGCCTGCTGGAGTCAGGGGTCATTTGTCCATTTGTCCGGTGCCCCATCAAGAACAGGGTCAGGGGTACTATTCCAATCTCTTCACGGTCTCCAAAAAGGACGGCCCTATGAGGCCCAATCTGGTCAGATTCAAACATTTTCGCATGGAGATGCTACGCCCTGCTGTCGGTACCCTTCGCCGGGCGACTTCATGACCACCGTGGACATCAAGGATGCTTATCTTCATGTGCCTATCTTCCCAGGTCATCAGAGATTTCTGAGGTTCTTGCTGGAGGATCAGCATTACAAGTTTGTGGCTTACCATTCGGTATCAGCTCGGCGTGTTCACCAAGGTGCTGGCCGGAGTGATGGCTCTGCTGGGAACACGGGGCATTTGCATCCTTCCCTACCTGGACGACATCCTCATTGTGGCTCAGTCCTTTCATCAGGCCGAACAGGACACCCAGGTGGTGATCTTCACTCTGGAGTCCTTCGGCTGGGTGATCAATTTTCCAAAGTCTTCACTGTCCCTGTCCTTGGTGAGGTCCTTTCTGGGCATGACTCTGGATACCTCTCAGGTCAAGGTGTTCCTTCCTCAGCAGAAGGAGGGCCTTCAGAAGCAGGCTCGGGCTCTGCTCTTGTGTCCTCATCCCTCAATCCGTCTGGAGATGCAGTTGGTGGGCCTGATGGTGTCCTGCTTCGAGGCGGTCCCCTTTGCTCAGTTTCACATGAGACCTCTTCAGTTGCACCTCTTGTCAGTTTGGGATCGGGACCCTGTGTCCCTGGATCAGGAATTTGCTCTGTCTCCCCTGGCCAGGTAGTCCCTATCGTGGTGGCTGGACTCAAGGAATCTTCTGGTGGGCAGGACCTTCCTGCCCCCGTGCTGGGAGACGGTCAACACGGATGCCAGTCTGACGGGCTGGGGGGGGGGGCTTTTGGAAGTCCCTACAGTTCCAGGGTCATTGGGGCCCCCAGGAGGCCCATGCTACCATCAATGTCCTGGAACTGAGGGCGGTCAGGTTGGTTCTGTTCCACCTGACCACACACCTTCGGGGTCGGGCTGTTCAGATCCGCTCAGACAACCAGACGGCGGTTGCCTACATCAACCATCAGGGAGGGACTCGGAGCAAGCGAGCCTTCAAAGAAGTGTCTCTGATACTGTCTTCGGCGGAACAGAATGTCATCTCAGCGGTATACATTCCGGGGGTGGAGAACCAGGTGGCGGACTCCCTGAGCAGGGGGACGTCTCGTCTGGGGGAATGGTCCCTCAACTACCAGGTGTTTCTCTCCCTGTGCCACCGCTGGGGTCAGCCGGATGTGGACCTGTTTGCATCCCGTCACAATCACAAACTTCCCAGGTTTTTCTCCCTGTCACAGGATCCTCTGACCTTCACCACGGATGCACTGGCAATGCCTTGGACGGAGTTTCGGCTTCCCTATGTGTTCCCTCCGTTCCCTCTACTGGGCAGGGTCATGCGCAAGATTGCCCAGGAGGGGGTGTCAGCCATTCTGGTGGCCCCTTGTTGGCCAAGAAGGGTGTGGTTCGCAGATGTCGTGCAGTTAGCAGTAGACCAGTACGTCTTGCCCAGGGATCCAGATCTTCTCACTCAGGGACAACTACGCCATCCCAATTTACAAACGCTGGCTTTAACGGCTTGGCTGCTGAAACTTCACTGAGAAGGGGTTGCCTGCCTCTGTTGTTGATACCATGATTCGAGCTAGGAAGAAGTCCTCGTCCTTTATCTATTACAGGGTCTGGCATGCTTACATTGCCTGGTGTGAGTCCAAGTCTCTTCCCTGTCGGGTTTTTTCCATTCCCAGGATTCTGGAATTTTTGCAACATGGTTTGGATTCTGGCCTTCAATTAAGTACCCTCAAAGGTCATGTTTCAGCTCTGGCAATTTTTTTCCAAAGATCCTTTGCCAATCACCGGTTGGTTAAAACTTTTTCCAGGGTGTTGCTCATGTGGGTCCACCTTGTAAGCCTATGCTACCAGTCTGGGACTTGAATCTGGGGTTGTCTGCTCTGCAGGGTCCTCCCTTTGAGCCTATCCGTGGGGCTGTTTTGCCCATTCTGACTCTTAAGGTAGCCTTTTTTGGTGGCTATCACTTCTGTAAGGCGAGTTTCTGAGCTGGCGGCGCTTTGCATCAAACCTCCTTATTTTGAGAGGCATCAGGATAAGGTGGTGTTTCGTCTTAAGCCGGATTTCTTGCCTAAGGTGGTGTCTGCTTTTCATCTCAATCAGGACATTGTCTTGCCTTCATTGTGTCCTAATCCTGATAATTCCAAGGAGCGGACACTGCATTCTCTGGATGTGGTCAGGTCTCTGAAGTTTTATTTGGTCGCTACTGAGTCTTTCAGGAAATCTGATGCTCTTTTTGTTCTCACTTCTGAACCTAGGAAGGGCTTGCCTCCGGCTAAATCCACTATCACCAAGTGGATCCGTCAGGTGGTGCTACAAGCCTATTCTGCTAAGAGGAAGGAACCTCCCTTTAGAATTACTGCTCATTCCACTCGTGCTATTGATGCCTCTTGGGCTTTTCAGCACCAGGCTTCTGTCGAACAAGTTTGCAAGGCCGCTACTTGGTCTTCTGTTCATACTTTTTCCAAGTTTTACAAGGTTGATGTTAAGGCCTCAGGGATGCTGCTTTTGGCCGCAAGGGGCTTCAGGCGGTAGTGACTTGAACTGCCGGCTGTTACTTATTGGGGATCCCACCCTACTTTTGGACACTGCTTTTGGATGTCCCAACTGTTATGAATACCGAAGCAGGCCGTGCCATGCAATAAAGAAAAAAGCAATTCTGTGAGTACTCACCTGTAGAATTGTTTTTGTTCTTGCATGGCACGGCCTGATTCGACCCACCCTGGTTATCATTATTCTTGGTCGCCTATTTATGGCGATTGTTCCAAGTTAATTGGGGTTTTTTACCTTTTTTACATTTACATTTTTTATTCTCTCCTGGCTTCTTGTCTCACTGCTTGTCTACGCTGGGAACTCTATGGTTAATCCCATTTTTATAGGGGGGCGGGAGATGCCACAGCTTTCTGCAGTACCACTGCGCCACCTTGTGGAGGAATAACCCAACTGTTATGAATACCGAAGCAGGCCGTGCCATGCAAGAACAAAAACAATTCTACAGGTGAGTACTCACAGAATTGCTTTTTCGCTTACACTGACATAACGTAACCCCTGTTTTTGCCGTTCTGTTTCCGATCTCCTACACATCATCAGCTTGTGGTCCCCCCTGGGAATCTCCCTCCCCTTCTGTGATGTCATTAGTCACATGAGGAGGATTCCACAGAGGCTCCTCCTCTCTGGTATAAAGCCTCTCTGCCCCAGCGGCACTGCATTATCTTGGTGGGACGCCAAGGAAGGGGGAGGAAGGAGGAGCTGTGTCCTCCCTCACTATGGATGCTGACGGGACGGCTGCAATAGCGGCTCCCCGACATCAGCAGGCGGCTGGATCAGGACAGAGCCCCCGACCCGGCAGACATGAAGAGAGGACACCGCCCTGTGGGGGACAGGAGGAGGAAGATGCAGAGAGGTGAGGCGGATGCATGCTCCGTGGAAATGCCGACCAGGTGCGTATACTAGGCTATCCGGGGGAATTTTTCACAGTGAGGCATACTGTGCAGGTGCTATCAGTCATGTGCTGGAGGACATAACACGGAAGAGGTAAGTATGGAACTGCGGGGACACAGGCTGCGGCTCGGCGAGGAGCTGCAGAAGTATGCCGAAGGGGGATGCCCCCCGTACTTTTAGTGCAAGGGAACCGCCAGTCAGTGGACTTTACTGTGCCTTACACTGGCAGCAAAGCCTAAACCCTTAAAAAACTAAAATAGTTTTTAGTCACTTACTTATTATTCTTTCCCCCGCTGGGCTTCAACTGTGTTCATGACTCTAGGATATGGGTGCCGCCATCTTGCCTCAGCATCACATACTGAGGAGAGGAGAGGGGGCAAAAGTGCGGGGGGGTTATAGCTGTGCTTTACTCAGACAGAGCAGAACTGGGGTCAGGAAAATGTCAGCAATCCCAGAATGCAGAACGACACAGTCAGAACACACTTCTTGTCTGCAGGCAGCCTGAGACTTCACGGGCCGCCATCTTGGATGTTAAAAGGCTCAAAAAACGCAATAGGTGCAGGTAGGATGATTTTTAATGTGGGCAATCTGTATGTACAGGGTGTGGGAAACATACAAGATAGGCTCTTATTCAAGGTGGAGGTCCGGATTAATGTGGGCAATCTGTATGTACAGGGTGTGGGAATCATGCAAGATAGGCTCTTATTCAGGGTGAAGGTCCGGATTAATGTGAGCAATCTGTATGTACAGGGGGGAAACATACAAGAAGGTGAAGGTCCGGTTTAATGCATACCTAATACTAATGTTAAACAGGTTTATACATATCACAGCAGGGGCCTCTCTACTAATGTAATCCTGCATCTTTGTGTTCATTTTCTTGTGTGTACATCTCATTCATAATTTCATAATATCGTTTGTTTTATACGCATTGTCCTTGTTGTATTATAAGTACTTACTTGTCTTACTGCTGTACATTTACCTTGTACAGCACCAAGGAATACAATGGCGCTTTATAAATTAACAATAATAATAGTAAACCTGGCATTACTTCCTGTTTAAAGTGGAACAAAACCAACCAATCTAGAAAATTCAAGGCCTGGCCGCTGGCTTTCCCCCGGGGCATCCTGTTTTGAATGTGTGAAACCTCTCAGGATGCTATTATAGTCAATGAGAGATGTTTGCCAAAAGATGTAAACAAAACCAGTGGCTCTCATTGGCTGAGAGCCCGCGCATGTGACATTGGACTGAGGAGAGGTGAGATTAATTGGGCAAACTGGAGGGTTTCACACAGTGGGGCATCCCCAATCAGGAAAGTCAAAATCCTGGGGTTTTGTTCCCCTTTAAAGTGGACCAAAATCTAGGATTTTGACTATCCTGGGTTTTGGTCCTTGCCCCTGGGGAACCCCGATCAGGGATGTACCGCTGTGTGAAACCCCCCAGGCCGGCCGAACAAACTCATCTCTTTCCGGTCCTAAGACGCATGCGCAGCCGCTTGTCCAAGCAGCGCGCTTGTCCCTTTTGTACGGGAACTCGTCTAATGCGAGTGGATCTGAGCGCTGGCATCCCACATTCACAAATGCCTGACGCGGGCATGTGCCCTGCTAAAGAGATAGTGGGTATGCGACCACTGCTCGCGCATACACCGTTGGAGCGCCGCCATCTTGGCTCAGAAGCATCACATACTGAGGAGAAGGAGAGCGGGATAAAGTGCAGGGGGTGGGGTTATAGCTGTGCTTTTAACATGCAGAGCAGAGCTGGGGTCAGGGAAAAGACAGCAATCCCAGAATGCAGAACGGCACATATAACATAAGCTCTTATTCAGGGTGAAGGTCCGGATTAATGTGGGCAATCTGTATGTACAGGGTGTGGGACACATATAAGATAAGATCTTACTCGGTGTGAAGGTCTGAATTAATGTGGGCAATCTGTATGTACAGGGTGTGGGAAACATATAAGATAGGTTCTTATTCAGGGTGAAGGTCCGGATTAATGTGGGCAATCTGCATGTATTGGGGGGGAAATATACAAAATAGGCTCTTATTCAGGGTGAAGGTCCGATTTAAGGTCAATATTGAATCAGCAATCAGAATATTGCAGATAGCGGCCCGTTAAAACCAGTAACCGATGCCCGATGGCGAGTACTGCGGTGAAGCCCATCGTTAAAGTCAATAGCGCTAATACGCCGCGGCCACCTCCCTTGCGGAAAGCCGCTCGCGCCTCCGATCGGACACAAACAAACTTGGTCGGTGCCGGTGGGCAAATCCCGATCAAACGTTTTCCCGTCACTTTCGCGGGCCTTCGTTTAGATCCGCGCAGAGAGCGGGTGGCACAGCGCAAACCTTTTAATTGTATTGAAAGGTACGGACGACCATCAAAGGCTCATATTAAAAGGGAGGCGGGAGGTGGGGGGGATCATTAGAGGCCGAGCACGCGGGGGGGGGGGGGGAGATTCCAGCGGCAGCCATCGATTGGCAACCAACAAAGGACTCGTCTGCTGATGAGACACTAATCAATGGCTGCAGTCTGCGGGAGCGCTCGCCGAGATGTGAGGAAAGGAATCAATGGTGGAGAAATCACCAGGGAGAGAGACACGGCCCTGTCTGGGCGGCGAGGAGCGGCAAAGGTCAACAGCCCGAGAGCTCCCCTGTGACGCCCTACGGGGCCTGTGCGGCATATGTCATGCTTAAAGTGGACCAAAACCCACAGCGATTGGCCCGGGAATCTATAAGATTTCTGGGTCGATTGACTCACTCCACCGGGGCATCCAAAATTGTGTGAAACTCCCCAGGTCGCCCCGTTCACTTGCTTCCCGGGCCAACGGTGCATGCGCGAGCCGTGGGCGCATCCCCGCTATTCATCTAGCAGGGTGCGTTAGAGGGAAGCGGGGGATGCGGCCGCCAGCGCTTGGGGCTGCTGGCCTTAGACACTCCGAGCACACTGATTGGACGAGCGGCCGCGCATGTGCTGTAGGCCCAGGAAGAGGTGAGTTTCTTTGGGCAATCTGGGGTGTTCACACAGCGGGGCATCCCCGATCAGGGTGCCCCCTCCACTTTAAAACCCAAGATCCAACAACAACACTTTTGTTACTGTTAAACCAGTTTTCTGGGAGGAGGAAGGCAGGAAGGAGGGGTTGTGATTTCCCTCTGTCTCGCCTTTCTAGTAAATAGCTCCTGTCTTTTGTACAAGGTTATAGAACCCCTTAATGTTAGAACACTATGGGGGGACATTTTGGTATGCTTATTAACATATATTGATTAACATATAATGATTAACTTATATTGGTTACCAATTAATTCTTTTCTATTATGGCTTAATGTTTATCCTGTTTTATTATTTGTTTGGGTTTGACATGGGATATATATATATATATATATATATATATATATATATATATATGTTCTATTCAGGTTACTATCGGGTTTGGG
Organism: Gastrophryne carolinensis; assembly: GCA_027917425.1. Taxonomy (NCBI): domain Eukaryota; kingdom Metazoa; phylum Chordata; class Amphibia; order Anura; family Microhylidae; genus Gastrophryne; species Gastrophryne carolinensis. The sequence continues at coordinate 511,024,528 of CM051236.1, read as the reverse complement.
CTGGAAATTATAATACTGTACACACAAGGAACCTAAAAGAAGCAAGTAACAAGGTATAGAGGCAAATACCCCAAACCTTTATGTACTCCTGCCCAATACAGCAACAAGGGAAGGCGAGAGACAAATCTCCCCCATAGTACTGTTAAACCAGACCAACAGCCTGGCACAGTTGGAAAAGAGAGGTAGCGGCCATATTGGAGCTTCCTCTCCCAGCATCTCAGCCATGCTGCTGCCTGGATTCAACGGATATAACTGACAATGGACACTAACAGGAAACCCAGCAGCACTTCCTGTTTGCAGCCGGCCTGCAAATGGACGAGCCGCCATTTTGTTTCTAACATTCGCTACAGTAGGAGTTAGAAAATGGTAAATGAATGAGCGCTGTTTGTTGTGTTGGCCTGGTTTAGGTCATTTTTGATTGTTGGTCCGCTTTAAGCACCAGGCCAGGGGTCACATCCCGGCCCGTCGCTCTGGGGGAGTGCTGTGTGTGTATTGGCTGTTGCACTTTAGAAAGTGGAAAATAAGGTATTTTAGGTGAAAAAGTATGGTTACACTTACATTTTACCACAAGACCACACGCCTACAAGACCACGACCATATACCCTTGAAAAGGCCGGTATTTTTTGTTGGTAGAGGTGGCAACCCTATTTACCACAAGACCACACCCCTACAAGAACACGCCCGTTTACCATGGAAAAGGACAGTGATTTTTGTCGGTAATGGTGGCAACCCTATTTACCACAGAACCCAACTCCCTACAAGACCACGTCCATGTATCCATGACTAGGCCGGTATTTTTTGTCGGTAAAGGTGGCAACCATATTTACCACAAGACTACGCCCCTACAAAAGCATCTTCCTACAAGACCACGCCCGTTTACCATGGAAAAGGCCGGTATTTTTTGTCGGTAAAGGTGGCAACCATATTTACCACAAGACCACGCCCCTACAAGACCAGGCCCGTGTATCCTTAAAAAAGGCCGGTATTTCTTTTCCGTAAAGATGGCAACCCTAGGTATTCCCTATGGTGAACACTCTACCTGGTGTAATTTCATAAAGCAGAATGGACTTTAAATAGCGGGAAATGGCTGAGGTGTTGCCCATAGCAACCAGCCTGCCAGAGGTGTGTTTATAAAGCAGAAGGAATCCAAACCGAAGGCAAAATGGCTGAGGTGTTGCCCATAGCAACCAGCCTGCCAGAGGTGTGTTTAGAAAGCAGAAGGAATCCAAACCGAAGGCAAAATGGCTGAGGTGTTGCCCATAGCAACCAGCCTGCCAGAGGTGTGTTTATAAATCAGAAGGTAACCAAACTCAGGGGAAAATGGCTGAGGTGTTGCCGATATTGAAGGCTTTACCAGGCATACAATTATAAATCACATTCAGTACATTCACATACCTTCCGACTTTTCAGGCTGGGAAAGAGGGATAACTGTTAAATTGAGCCTTGTCCCCTCATTGAGGGCTGTATGAAGCCACGCCCCCTCATTGAGGGATGGATGAAGCCACGCCCCCTCACTGAGGGATGTATGAAGCAACGCCCCCTCATTGAGGGATGGATGAAGCCACGCCCCCTCATTGGGGGATGGATGAAGCCACGCCCCCTCATTGAGGGATGGATGAAGCCACGCCCCCTCATTGGGGGATGGATGGGAGATAGTGTGTAACAGTTACAGCAATAGAAACACTTTTAATAGGCAAATGCTGCCTCATTTATTGCTGCAGATCTGCATGTTACACCCCAAAGAGGGACAAATGAGACCAACCAGGGACAGGGGGACATGGACTCCAAAGAGGAGCAGTCCCTCCAAATCAGGGACACTTGGAAGGTACAGTATGCATTCAAATTAGTGGGAAATGGCTGAGGTGTTGCCCATAGCAACCATTCTGTCATAGGTGTGTTTGTAAGGAAAAGGGGATGTAAACTAAAGGGAAATGGCGGCCATATCACCCGCTCTGTGATCTCCCTATGACACTGCTGTGATGGAGAGATCACTCTTAAAGCGGACCTTCACCCTGAATAAGAGCCTATCTTATATGTTTCCCACACCCTGTACACACAGATTGCCCACATTAATCCAGACCTTCACCCTGAATAAGAGCCTACTTGTATGTTTCCCTCACCCTGTACATACAGATTGCCCACATTAATCCGGACCCTCACCCTGAATAAGATCCTATCTTGTATGTTTCCCACACCCTGTACATACAGATTGCCCACATTAATCCGGACCTTCACCCTGAATAAGAGCCTATCTTGTATGTTTCCCTCACCCTGTACATACAGATTGCTCACATCAGAAATCATTCTACCTGCATCTACTGCATGTTTAAACATCCAAGATGGCGGCTCATGGAGCATCAGGCAGCCTGCAAACAGGAAGTGTCTTCTAACTGTGTCGCTCTGCATTCTGGGATTGCTGTCCTTTCTCTGACCCCAGCTCTGCTCTGTGTGCAAACCACAGCTGTAACCCCGCCCCCTGCACTTTATCCCCCCTCTCCTATCCTCAGTATGTGATGCTTCTGAGTCAAGATGGCGGCGCCCGTATCCTAAAGTCCTGAACAGAGTTGCAGCCCAGTTGGGGAAAGAATAAGCAAGTGACCAAGAACTTAAAATATATTAATTTTAGATGCTGGGGAATAGTTTTTTAAGGGTTTGGGCTTTTCATTAAAGTGGACCAACACCCATTCTAAAATCGGGATGCCTGTGTGAAACCCCCCCGGATGCCCACAAACCTTACCTTCTCCCCGTTCCAACGGCGCATGCGCGGGCCACCGCCGCCGCGTGTCCCTCTAGCAGGGCACGCACCGGCGCCGGCCATTCACAAACGGCCACCGCGGGCGCGCTCCCTGTAAGAGGGATGCGCGAGAGGCGGCGGCCTCAGCTTGTCCGTCGCTTGTCCGACGGTGGTGAGGTAAGTTTTTTGGGGCTTTCTGGGGGGTTTCACACGATCGGTGTGCCCCGCAGAAGTGGACCAACACCCCGGATAGTGAAAATCCTGGGTGTTGGTCCACTTTAAATTGTGCTGAAGGTCCGGTTTAAAGTGGACCAAAACCCAGCGCCATCAGATTCCCGGGCTGATTGATTCCCTCCCCCCGGGGCATCCAAAATCGGGATGCCCCGCTGTGTGAAACCCCCCAGGTCGCCCCATACACTTACCTTGCTTCCCGGTCTAACGGCGCATTCACGAGCCGCATCTCCGCTATCCCTCTAGCAGGGCGTGCGCCCGGCATTTGTGAATGGTCGGTGCGCTCCCTGTTAGAGGGAAGCGGGGGAGGTGACCACCAGCGTGCTCGGAGGCACTGGCCTTAGACGAAGGCTTAGAGCCTTATTCATGAAGGGATAGCGCCAGGTAGCGGCAGCAATTACACATTTATGAAGCCGAATCTGGTGAGCGACTGGAACAGCGCCATGTAGCGTCCGATTCATCATTATCCCAGGCTCAGCGTACAGCACCGGCGTTCAGCCTTGCAGAGCGCCACGTCTTACCTGTCGCTACCTGGCGCTCTCCCATACATTTCTATGGACGATCCTTAAATCCCTTTCCTGATCCCAATTTAAAATGTTTTATTTTATTTAAAAACTCAAATCTTTCTGACACGTATCCTGGCCTAGAAAATGACATTTTTGAAAACTTTTTGGATTTATAATATTTTTATGCAGAATTGTCCTGACATGTCTGGTATTAAAGTGTTATAACAAAGTCATTCCATGTGTTTTCGCTTTGTTACTAGTGGATACGTGTTCAAAACCAGACTTTAATCACACAGCCCCTGGCGCTCTGGGCTACATCGACCCGATTTTGTGCACCGGAACTGTTTGAGGCTGTTTTTTTGATGAATGTGGTGTGAGTCAGTCGCACTGAGCTGGTGGCATTACCATTCGCTCCCATACAGCGTAGTACTGCGAATCACATATCGTGTTCGACAATGCCAGCCAGCGATGCTCTGAAACAAAGAACCACGGCCGAGCACAGCGACTACTAGCGGTCACTCTGAAATCCTCACTACAGACGCTCATCTGTCGCTACCTGGCGTTAGTAATGCCCGACAGCGTGACGTCAGTGGCTCTGAGCTCGCTGATTGGACGGGCGGCCCCGCATACGCCGTAGGGCCGGGAAGAAGTGAGTTGTGCTCGGCGATCTGGGGGGTTTCGCACAACGGGGCATCCCCACTCGGGGTGCCCGGGGGGAAAGGACCTGAACCCAGGATAGTCAAAATCCTGGGTTTTGGTCCACTTTACGAATCACCTTGTGTCTGGTTGTTGTGCTCAAACTTTTCGCTGATTGGTGCCTGTGCAGGGGGTACAAGGAGGTGGGTGTTGTGCTCTACCTCCTCAGCCCATTTGTTTGCTTGCCCTCCCTCATATAGGTCCTATGCATATCCTACCCCAGGGCCACCATTAGGGCAATACAATCAGAACTCCTAAATGGGACCCAGTCCCAAAGGGGAGCCCAGTCATCATCCCTGATGTCAGCCCTGCAGCAACCTCTGTCTGACCTGCTCAGGAAGATCCCAGCCATCGTGTTAATTAGGGCCGGCGTCAGAACCCGGCAGCTGCCGGGGGCCCCCAATTCCAGGGCCAGCCTTTGGGGTGTGCGACAGCACTTGACCGGCGGACTGGAAGGGCACGGCCACAGCTGGTGCCCACATCTCCTCACGGCGTGCCAGCAATGACCTAGATGGCAGTGCATCCAGATTTAGGACGTCCCTCAGTGATGTGATGCGACACTTCACCACAAAGGGGCCGTCTGAGACCATGCCGCCCAAGGGCCCACATAGACCTGAAGCCAGCCCTGGTGTTAATCATGTAGCCTGCTGCCCCCCCCCCCGCTGTCAAAGTAGGGTATTTGCCAGGCACCCACCTTCTTCCCAGTGCCATTCACCCACTGGTCCAGCCCTTTGCCCCCCACATACATATAATGCATATAATACTGGAGCCCTCACATACCGGAGTGTCCGGCGAGTGACAGCAGGGAGCAGGTTCTTCTGGGCCCAGGGTGCTCTGCGTGTGTGTTGTGAGTAGGTAAGGGTTAGAGTTGCGGGGAAAGGTTAGTACTCACTGTTGCCGCTTGGAAAGATGTACAGCAGTCCAGGAGATGAAAGCAGAGTTCCTCTTTATTTAATCCACAAGCAAACAGCAAACACGGAACAAGTACATGTCCATCCAGTTACAGGTCTGGTTCTCTCCATAGTCAGGTACAATAATCAAGCATTGGTTCCCATAGAGAATAATGTCCTTGGCTGGAATCTTCCCTTTCTCTCTCTCTCTTAGAGTCTGTGCTCCTGCTCTTTTACAATTCAAATGGTGAATCACACTGGCTTTGGGTTGGGACTTCCCTTTATCCCTTCTCACTACCTTCCAGAACCTTCTATCACATGTTCGACCTTGTGTCCGACATCTGATAGGATGGTTGGTAAACCCTCTGACCAATCACTACCTTTCCAATTATAACTATGTTACTACTCTATCTCCTGTTATGACTAACAACCCTTCTGACCTCTCCTTATAGAATATTCCCTATTATAGCCTATGGCCTAATGTTAGTCTATGGCCTAATGTTAGTCTATGGCCTAAACCCTCTACTGCCATCTTGTGTCTATTTAGGTTACGACACTCCCAATGCACTTCCATGGGTAGAAACCACAAAAGAGCTTAAAGTGGACCAATACCCAGGATTTTGACTATCCTGGGTATTGGTCCACTTTCGCGGGGCACCCCAATCGTGTGAAACGCCCCAGAAAGCTCTGAAAACTCACCTGACCCCGCTCCCACATGACTCGCTCGTCCAATCGCCGCCACCGGACAAGGAGAGGCAGCGCCGGACAAGCTGAGCGCGGGCCGCCGCCGCCTCCCGCGTGTCCCTCTTACAGGGAGCATTTGTGAATGGCCGGCGCGGGTGCGCGCCCTGCTAGAGGGACGCGCGGGAGGTCCGCGCATGCGCCGCTGGAACGAGGATCAGGTAGGATTTTCGGGGATCTAGGGGGGGTTTCACGATTGGGGTGCCCCCCTGTCTGACCTGCTGAGGAAAATCCCAGCCATTGTGTTAATTCCTTCATGTGTGTGTCCCTTCCATTTCCTTTCACCATTTCCTTTCACCCACCCCCCTCCTAATGCCACTTACTTACCTTCCTATGCCAGTCATTCATCACCCACCCACCTCCTTCCCAGTGCTCCTCACCCACCACTTACCCAGCTCCACTTACTCACCCCCAATGCCAGTCATTCATCACACACCCATCTCCTTCCCAGTGCTCCTCACCGACCACTTACCCAGCTCCACTTACTCACCCCCCAATGCCAGTCCTTCATCACACACCCACCTCCTTCCCAGTGCTCCTCACCCACCACTTACCCAGCTCCACTTACTCACCCCCAATGCCAGTCATTCATCACACACCCATCTCCTTCCCAGTGCTCCTCACCCACCACTTACCCAGCTCCACTTACTCACCCTCCAATGCCAGTCCTTCATCACACACCCACCTCCTTCCCAGTGCTCCTCACCGACCACTTACCCAGCTCCACTTACTCACCCCCCAATGCCAGTCATTCATCACACACCCATCTCCTTCCCAGTGCTCCTCACCCACCACTTACCCAGCTCCACTTACTCACCCCCCAATGCCAGTCATTCATCACACACCCATCTCCTTCCCAGTGCTCCTTACCCACCACTTACCCAGCTCCACTTACTTACCTTCCAATGCCAGTCATTCATCACACACCCATCTCCTTTCCAGTGCTCCTCACCCACCACTTACCCAGCTCCACTTACTCGCCCTCCAATGCCAAACATTCATCACCCACCCGCATCCTTTCTAGCACTCCTCACCAACCACTTACTCACCCTCCACTGCCAGTCATTCATAACACACCCACCTCCTTTCCAGTGCTCCTTACCCACCACTTACCCATGAACACTTACTCACCCCCCAATGCCAGTCATTCATCACACACCCATCTCCTTCCCAGTGCTCCTTACCCACCACTTACCCAGCTCCACTTACTCACCCCCAATGCCAGTCACTCATCACACACCCATCTCCTTCCCAGTGCTCCTCACCCACCACTTACCCAGCTCCACTTACTCGCCCTCCAATGCCAGTCATTCATCACCCACCCGCATCCTTTCTAGCACTCCTCACCGACCACTTACTCACCCTCCACTGCCAGTCATTCATAACACACCCACCTCCTTTCCAGTGCTCCTTACCCACCACTTACCCATGAACACTTACTCACGCTCCAATGCCAGTCTTTCATTACACACCCACCTCCTTCCTAATGCTCCTCACCCACCACTTACCCAGCTCCACTTACTCACCTTCCAATGCCAGTCTTTTATTACACCCCCACCTCCTTCCTAATGCTCCTCACCCACCACTTACTCAGCCCCACTTACCCACCTCCTTTTTCAACCCCCCCCCCCCCCCACTCACCTATTGTGCAGCTATTTTCTGCTCAAAAGAGCCTCTGCACAAAGGGGCCCTATAGACAGAAATTTCTGATGGCAGTCCTGACTTCGAGTGTGTCAGCCTCATGAGATGACAACCTTTGTCTTTGCCAAAGTGGACCTTTATTCATTGATATTTTTTTTACCCCCCCCCCCCCCCCCCCAGTAATATACAGGATGCTCTTAATTTACACACGGCCACCATGTAATTCTCCGCATGGAAATACATTTGTTTGTGGTTAAGCACTTATTCTGGGGATTTTTAGCTTCCTGTGTCTTTTGGATTAAAAGTGGCTTTTGCCAGAAACCGGATTTGTGTATATTGACACAAAATCCCTGCAATGGCTGAGACACCTCCTGTGTGCCACCAGATACATCATGAGAGCAGCGCTGGTGTATGCCGCGAAGAGGCTGGATTTACCCATGGGAATCAGCCAATGCTTAAAGCAACCCCCAGGTTAGGTTCCCTTTATTAAAGTGGACCACTTCAAGTCTAAAAGGATTTGATGCTCATGCTCTTGGAATTTGATTCTGGGTGAGTGAGGTATATTTGGTATCGTTGGGTTGGCTTATGTTACATTGGGTTTATAGTAGGGTATATGATGAGCTACTGAGTTGTCCTTGTCATATCAGGTTTGAGGAAATTCCTCCATTTCTATGTAGTTCCGGTTGGTCTTGATTGACCTGTGTCACTTAACCCGCAGTCTTCACTGTGAGGTCTTGTGTTTCTCTTGGTCATAGTTTAGCCATGCTTGTGCCGTGGAAGGGAAAATGTTTTCTTCCCAGCTGCTTGGAGTTATTTTCCTAGGTTATGGTTTGCCCATCCTTCTTAAAATTGTTTTGGGACATCCTATATGTAATGTGAAAGAATGAAGAAGGAAAGTCCTTTTCCTGAAGGGGGGCAGTGAGATTGGGTAGATTCACAAACGCAAGGTAGCCAAGGTATATAAAGAGTCTTTGATGACCTAATGAGCTGTTATTGTCATACCAGATTTGGGGAAATTCCTCCATTTCTATGTAGTTCCAGTTGGTCTTGATTGACTTGTGTCACTTAACCCACAGTCTTCACTGTGAGGTCTTGTGTTTCTCTTGGTCATAGTGTAGCCATGCTTGTGCCGTTGAAGGGAAAATGTTTTCTTCCCAGCTGCTTAGAGTTATTTTCCCATGTTATGGTTTGCCCATCCTTCTTAACATTGTTTTGGGACATCCCATATGTAATATGAAAGAATGAAGAAGGAAAGTCATTTTCCTGAAAGGGGGGGGGGGGCAGTGAGGTTGGGTAGGTTCACAAACGCAAGGTAGCCAAGGTATATAAAGAGTCTTTGATGACCTATTGAGCTGTTCTTGTCATACCAGATTTGGGGAAATTCATCCATTTCTATGTAGTTCCAGTTGGTCTTGATTGACCTGTCACTTAAGCCGCAGTGTTCGCCGTGAGGTCTTGTGTTTCTCTTGGTCACAGTTTAGCCATGCTTGTGCCGTGGAAGGAAAAATGTTTTCTTCCCAGCTGCTTGGAGTTATTTTCCCAGGTTATGGTTTGCCCATCCTTCTTAACATTGTTTTGGGACATCCCATATGTAATATGAAAGAATGAAGAAGGAAAGTCCTTTTCCTGAAGGGGGGTGGCGGGCTCAAAGAGAATTGGTAGGTTTACAAAAGCAAGGTATTCAGCAGCCATGTATATAATGTAAAATATGTACCTTTAATAGAGTCCATTAAAATCCAGCCAGGGTGTACATCGGCATATGAACAATCAAAACGGTCGACACGTTTCTGACCCATCGGGGTCCTTAATTATGACAATTTAATATAAATACATAATGCGTTTACATACCTTACTAAAGTGCCCCAAATAAGTCTGCCCCACATCACCTTCCCCCCTAACCAATCAGAAGTATGATCTGGGAGGGAGGAGTACATGTGGCGGGAAGAACGGCGTGCCGGCTTGTTTGGTCGGGGAAGATGGTGATGTCGGGCAGGTGTGGGATTGATGTAATGTCTCTGTGGACAGGGTTAGCGAGGAGGGGAAGTGGAGGGCCCAGCTGTAGCGCCCTTTCTGTCTATCTCGGCAGCACGTAGCAGCATGCTGGGATCTGTAGTCTGTTTTCGGCTACTCCTTTTTGTCCGGTTTTACTTGAAACTAGAGGCAGGCAGAGGGGTGTACACACTTTTTTTGGCACCACTTTAGTAAGGTATAAAAATGAATTATGTATTTATATTAAATTGTCATGATTAAGGACCCAGACAGGTCAGAAACTCGCCAACTGTTTTGATTGTTCATTTGCCGATGTACACTCTGGCTGGATTTTAATGGACTCTATTAAAGATATATATTTTACTTCATATACTTGTCTGCTGGCTACCTTACTTTTGTGGATGTTTGCTAGGGGTAGTAGGAGACTCCCCCAAGCTGTGCAAGCTGTGGGATTGATGTAATGTCTCTATGGACCGGGTTGGCCTGAATGTGCTTATGTGGTGAAGCTGATAACTAGGGTTGGGTAGATTCTCTCCCCCCATATGTATAACGCTATCCTGGGTCTATAGTAGGGTTTATGATGACTTACTGAGCTGTTCCATGTCGTTCCATTGGTTCCATTCCAGTCTTGTGTTTCTCTTGGTCATAGTTTGTGCCGTGGCAAGGAAAAATGTTTCTTATCGGCCTCTTTAAGTTATTCTTCCTAGGTTATGGTCTGCCCGTCCTTCTCCACATTGTTTTGGGACATCCCATATGTAATGTGAAAGAATGAAGAAGAAAAGTCCTTTTCCTGAAATGGGGGGGGGGGGGGGGGAGGGGCACAGTGAGGTATATTTGGTAGAGTTGGGTTGGTTCTCTCTGCCCATATATGTAATAGTTTATGCTACCCTGGGTCTATGTTACCTACTGAGCTGTTCTATGTTGTTGCATTGGTTCCTGAGTAAACTGTGTCAGTTAACGCCCAGTCTTCGCCGTGAGGTCTTGTGTTTCTCTTGGTCATAGTTTAGCCATGCCTGTGCTGTGGCCTCCATATTTTAGTTATTTTTTCCTAGGTTATGGTGTGCGCGTCCTTCTTCACATTGTTTTGGGACATTCCATATACAAACCGGAAGAATGAAAAAGAAAAGTCCTTTTCCTGAAGTATATATGGGGACCCACTGCAACTGTCTGGTGTTCATGTTTCTTAGAGCTGGAACAGTATGTCATAGTAACATAGTATTTGAGGCTGAATAAAGACTGTAGTCCATCCAGTTCAGCCTGTTTATCTCCTTCCAGTGGTCTAGTAGCCATAGCTGGTAATGTTATCACATGCAGGGAGGGCATTCCGGCCACTATAGATCTCCTTCCAGTGGTCTAGTAGCCATAGCTGGTAATGTTATCACATGCAGGGAGGGCATTCCGGCCACTATAGATCTCCTTCCAGTGGTCTAGTAGCCATAGCTGGTAATGTTATTACATGCAAGGAAGGCATCCCGGCCACTATAGATCTCCTTCCAGTGGTCTAGTAGCCATAGCTGGTAATGTTATCACATGCAGGGAGGGCATTCCGGCCACTATAGATCTCCTTCCAGTGGTTTAGTAGCCATAGCTGGATGTGTTATCACATGCAAGGAGGGCATCTCGGCCACTTCTGAAAGTTTTCACTGTATCCCTTATTACTACCCCCTCTGGCAGCGAGTTTCGATAGACTCACTGCTCTTACAGAGAAGAATCACCTCCTATGTTAGCGTCAAACTTGTGTTCAGAGGGAGATTAAGGGGATGCAGAAAAAATGGTGGAGGAAATGCGGAAAAGAGAGAGACAAGTTCGGAATTTGGGAAAGAGAGAAAGAAGATGGGAACATGACAAAGAAGGAGATGGAGGGAGTATAGAACAGAGAGAAAGAAAAGGTAGTAATGTGGAATAAAGGGAGATGGAGGAAATATGTGAAAGACAAAACAGAGTTCCCTGTATTTCTAATTGCTCCAGAAGGAAGATTGAAAGCTCTGATGGTGGCACAAGGACAGGGGTAAAGGAGTAGAAACAAAGGGCTGGGGCTGAAGCACCCTCGCCCCCCCCTCTACTACCCATGTGCCTCATATCCATATAGATATCTGCTTATAAACAGATGGACCTGGAACAACTTCGCCCGTCTTGGAGATTGCAACATCTTCCAGGTTCTTTAAATGCTAATTTGTGTTCTGAGGGCAACATTTTGTTTCAATTAAACTTGTCTTTTAAAAGCGTTTTATGCATCTCCTCCTTATTATTCTTCTTCTTTAGAAGAACCAGTTCCTGCTTTAAATTTATGGCTTTACAGCGCTCACAGAACCATCCAAAAGCTCGAGGCTTCGATGCTTAAAAGCAAAATACATCTGGACCGGCGCACGTAAAGCCAACGTGCAGGCTGATTGGTAAATGCTGTGTTATCCCGAAGTCCCCGGGGTTTGGTACTAGCCAAACGGGCCTGAGATCAGGAATTTTAGGACCCCATTCAATTACAGTGTCTCCCCCCTGTATGTGCTGGCTGGGGACGTTAGTTTGAAGAAGGCAACCAGGCTAACCACTCTAAAACTGAAAGAGACTGTCCAGGCTACAGTGGACCTATCACCAGGATTTTCACTATGCGTTTACCTGGGGCCTGTGTGAAACCCCCCAGATTGCCCACACAAATCACCTTTCTGCATGGCGCATGTGTAGCCTCTCGACAAATCAGCGCTTTATTCTATGTATACTAATGCACCGCATAAATCATTGTTTTGAACGGAGCACCGTATAGTGGAAGGGAAGAGCTGCATCTCCAGCCTCCCTGCAGTTTATGGCATGTTTCCACCCCCAAATTACCTGAATAATTGGGCAAGGGGTGCCCCAGGGAGAGGGAATCGGATGGTCTTGAAGTCTTTTGGACTCCAGAGATGGGTCCAATTTAAGGAGGGAGAAGGATTATGAGCAGACCCTGTGAGCCAGCAGAGAGGTGGTTCTCAACCTTTTTACGCCAAGTAAACCCTAGCGACAAGAAGTTACATCCAAGTACCTACAAGGGGGTGAAAATCACGGGTTTCTGTCCACTTTAATAAGAAGGTGAAATTTTGGGCAATATAACATACTGTACATGTGGTGCCTGTTAAGGAAGAATTATTTAATTTGGTTTAAAGCTTGACAAACATTCTGTAGTCTGCAGAATCTTTAGTCTTTACATGTACTAGTTTGAGAAATCAACCCATACTTGCTGTAGAAAGATTGTAGCATGATCGCCACATGAACAGTTGTTACCTATCAGCTGAACCAGCAGAATGAGCTCATGTATACTATTATGTTTTTTGATCTATAGTGTGCGGCTTGTGTATTGAGGGGGTGCTTTGGTTTATCTGGAAACCACATTGTGTATGTATGATAGTTATCCCCGGGGGGGGGCGGAACACCCTTAGCCAGCACCTTTCTGTATAATATTTAGCGGTGCAAGTCCGCCTTCTTTTTCTTTTCTTTTATACTATTATGTTTGTTATTCTGTGATTGGCTGAAACATGTTTGCCCAAATATTTTCTTAAGACGTTTTACTATATTAAATGTCAACTAAGGTCATTTCAAGAGGACCTGCCGAGGTGTACGGAAACCACTTTGTGTCCGTGTGTCTTGTGGGTAAAAAGAGGTTCTCAGAATTCGGACATTAAACACACCTTACCTTGACGAAGTTTGCGTCTACCCTAAATTCCCCAACAGTGCCATAACACCCTGGGGCTACGTATGGATGTTTGGGGTGCACCAACAGCAGGGGTCTGATTGGCCTATTCTATTAAAAGTGAAGAATTATTCCTTTTTGCTATGAGGCCTGTGGACTACTTATTTTGGTCACATTTATAATTGATCTTGAACTTTGGAGGCACTCTGTTGGCACTCTGTTGGAACTTCTTGTCTCTAGGGGGTACTAGGTGTAAAAAGTTTGAGAACCTCTGCCATATCCCACCTTAAAGAAGTCCACTGAGATTCTATCACCCCCAACCTGGAGCCAACCCTGCTCCTGATCATGCTTTTACAGTAGCTGTAAGAAAGACGCAAGACTTGGGTGCAGCTCAACGATAACATGTCAGTTATAAATTAGCGGTAGAGCTGCCACTTTAAAATTTCGATCATAGCACCACAAACATCCAGATGTTATAAGCTCTTAAGTACCAAAGCCCAAGGCTTCTGCAGAGCTTTGGAAAAGCAGCAAAACCATAAAACGGGTTCTTATTGCAGAAGAAAAATAACAAACAAATGCAACAAGCTATTCTGGAGTTTAATTAAAAGTGTCTTGCTTTCAGAATCGGAATTCAATTTATTGTCACCAAATATATGAATACACGTTGAATAGATGAACGGATCATTTTATTGATGCAGATCTGCATGTTACACCTCAAAGAGGGACAAATTAGAACAACGGGAGACAGGGGGACATGGACTCAATACAGAGACAGTCTCTCCAAATAAAGGACAGTTAGGAAGTATGTTTGATGTAATTCAGCCATTGTCACAATTACTTAGTTTGAATGGGTGTTCAGTTTTGAGGTAAAAAGAGAAGCAACAGATACAAAATATGACCCAAAAATATTTGAGCATAATAGACAGAGAGAAAGTGGGCTCCCCCTGTTCCCAAATATTAGTGGGCAACGTAGATTGAACCACCCGCAGACCATGAATTAATATGTAGAGCACGAGCAGATCCTACTGCCCAACTAAAATAATAATATGCAGATAATATGCCTGGCTTGATAATAAATATGCAGCGTTCGAATGGGTCTCATGGCCAAAGAGAAGTGCAGGCCGTACCTTGTGGCCTGGGCTGGCGTCACTGTCACCGCAGTATGTCTTTTGCTAATATAGACCTTTCCAACCCTGACAAGCTGTGGGGCCGTTTCAATACCACCAGTGATCTGAGCGCTGCCAGCTCCATAGTACTCCCACCACCAATTGGATAAACCCTGGCCTATAAGCGGGATTGTATCAGCCAAAAAAAAAGCCCACTAGTGTGTAATATAACCGAGAAGCATTGACGAGTGAGGTTCAGTATCAAGATCCAAGATTAATTATTTATTTAAAGTGGATGCCCTGGAGTTTAAAAAACTCCAGGGCTGTTCCATTCCCACTTCCTTGCACATCCCAAATTGGAATGCCCTTCTGTGTGAAACCCCCAGATTACCCGAACTCCTTACCTCTTCCTGAGCCCTTGCCGCGTCTCAGTGCTGCAGCCACATCCACAGCATACCTCTGTACAGCTGTGAACGCGTGCCAGGCCCTTCTGAATTGGGCAGTGTCCACAGGTGAGTAGAAATGCGGCCACCGGCACAATCCTCTCCATTCGACTCTGCTAGCCGCATAACCGCTGTGTGACTAGCAGAGCCGATTGGCTGAGTGGCCTGCGTCTTCCCCCCGTGAGAATGGTGGATTGGTGATTTTCCTACCTGATCCGTGGGGATACACACAGCGACCCATCCCAAATCAGGATGCCCCCCATGAGAGGAACAACACCCGGGACAGTGAAGTTCCCAGGTGTTGTTCCTTAAGGGCACACTAGACAAGCTATAGACATACAATGCATAGATACATATATGGGTCAAGAAGGGAAGTTGCAAGTGAGTAAAACAGAATGAGCAAATAAAATGTATGTCAGTTACCGTTAGCTGCCCCAGAAAGCCACAGAGGGGCATGTAAGGGAGGTTCCAGGTCCTTATGGTTCTTTCTATCAGAACCCTGCCTGGACTTTTAAACTCCTGGCTGGTCACTCATCAGCTTTCTGTTCCTGTCAAACCTTATCATAAATTACCTGATAGTGACCCAGCTTGACCCTTTGGCCCGAAACTCTTGGATTTACCCTTTGAACTGTCTTACGTGCATGACCTGGCTTAACCCTTTTGGACCTCACTCTTGGACTAACCCTTTGAATTGCTTTATATGCATGACCCAGCTTTACCCTGCTGACCTCGCTTCCGGATTGCCCCGCTCCATTGATCTCCTGTGTACGACCTCAGCTACCCATTTAGACCTCACACCAGCGCTTGTGACCCTTGACCCCGGCCTACCTTTTTTGTCTGCTTTTTTATCCTACCCCACAACCACTGCTACAAACTTTTTGGGGGGAACTGCCGCACTGTTACCTGGGCCACTTGGGTGGGTGCACGGTTCGCGGAGACGCCCCAAAATTTCTGTGAAGAACCAGCACTCCAGTAATAGGTTTCATCAAAAAACGTGTATTATAAATCCACCGTAATACAAATCATGTGAAGCCAAATTCAAGTCGATAGGTCGACGTTTCGGGGTGCGCGAGGACCCCCTTCTTCAGGACCAACCTTTGGCATGACAGTATAATCACAGCACACTCTTACCTGGTCCACTTGGGTGGGTGCACGGTTCGCGGAGACGCCGCAAAGTTTCGGTGAAGAACCAGCACTCCAGTAATAGGTTTCATCAAAAAACGTGTATTATAAATCCACCGTAATACAAATCATGTGAAGCCAAATTCAGGTCGATTGGGTCGACGTTTCGGGGTGCGCGAGGGCCCCCTTCTTCAGGACCAACCTTTGGCATGACAGTATAATCACAGCACACTCTTACCTGGTCCACTTGGGTGGGTGCACGGTTCGCGGAGACGCCGCAAAGTTTCGGTGAAGAACCAGCACTCCAGTAATAGGTTTTATCAAAAAACGTGTATTATAAATCCACCGTAATACAAATCATGTGAAGCCAAATTCAGGTCGATTGGGTTGACGTTTCGGGGTGCGCGAGGGCCCCCTTCTTCAGGACCAACCTTTGGCATGACAGTATAATCACAGCAAATGAGCAAACATGAGACTAGGCATGCATGTGGCTTCCAATATACTAGTATATTTACTGCTGTCTGTCCAACCACTGCTGTCTGTCCAGACCCTTGTCTCTCAGGGAAATGACATTGGACCACCCAAGCAGCAAATCTATCCTCCCTCTCTTGGTTCTTGGGAAGACTAGGACCTGCAGGGTCGATCTTGGGTTCTGGGCAGTTGTCTCCCAGTGCCAGCCTTAGCAGTGGAAGCCAGACTGCCCTGCTCGTAGTGTTCGCTATCAGGTCAGTGAACACCACTCATCAGGTCACTTTCTTACAACGGGTAGAAATATAGCCTGACCGTCTCTAACTGACGCCATTTAAGTTTTTCTTTGTAAAGCCACAGTTTAGAAAGACACATTCATATCTTGCTTTTAAACAGACGGGCCATTGAACACGGTCACAGAGATTGCGTCGTCTTAGAGGCTCTTAACACGCTAATATGGGCTCCGGGGGCAACGTTTCTTTCAAATTAAACTTGTCTTCTGAATTGTTTTTACGGTCGTGCCCGTTTCCTCTTCTTCTTCTATAACGGGTTTCCGGTTTAGGTTTTATGGTTTTATTGAGCACGAAAAGCTGTCCACAAAGCCTTGGGCTTCGGTGCTTAAATCGAACAACATCTGGGCGTTTGTGGTGCTCTGATTGAAAAATTAAAGCATCGCCTCTGCGGCTGATTTATAACCGCCGCCTTTTCCTACAGTTCGCGTGGCAAATTTTCTCTCCTCTTTCTCTTTGAGGGACCCAAAAAAAAATCCCCAACTTTTTCCCCTCCAATGTATTTATTTATTTTTATGGATTTTTTTTTTTGGTCTCTAGACAGAATGATCTCCCGTCGCCAGATTTTCCAGCTGCGCTGAGGGTTTTTTTAGACGTTGCTTTAAAAAGCTTTGGAGGCTGAAGAAGAAAAACAATATCCGTCCTCAAATATTAACGTTTCCGCCAAGTTTGCCAAACACAAAATAAAATAGACCGAGCTGGCTAAAGTCAACCATGGCCTGAACCAACTGCGGAAATGGACGTTCTGAAATGCCACGCCGCCAATTAACCGCCTGCTTACTGCCTCGCACAGAAGCCCCCTGTCTGTGGGGTATGTATGTACCCCCAGAAACGTTTCTTTCATTTTATTGACAGGGATGGACTTAAGGATTTGCAGTGGATTTGTTTTTACTTCAGCAGAATTTGACGAGGTTCTGGCACTCCAAGCTTCACCCCCTATGACTGCATTGGGAGTATGAGTGGATGGTGACATCATTTTTATATGCTATTCCACAGCATTGCACACCCTGGCATATTCTTTGCATATAGCTTTAAGAGGTGTAAAAGGATGACTTGCATGGGACCGCCTCCTGCAAGGTATTCTGGGAGAAATTCCATTACCTTTGGCTTGTATTCCCCGTGCAAATACTTTACATTTTAGGAAAGAAATCTCTGCCTTGTACCTTTAAAGTGGACCAAAACCCATCGCAGACGGCCTGATTTCATTCTCCAGGGCATTCGGATTTGGGGTGCTCGGCTGTGTGAATCCCCCAAGTCCCCTGTAAAACTCACCTCCCCGATCCAACCTGCGAATGCGTGGGCAGTGGCTGTACTACGCTATACTTTTAGCTGGGTTTGTGCCGCTCCAGGCATTTGTGTATGCCCGGGAAGGGCAGGTGGCCACCGGTGCGCTTGGCTTCGCTCGGCTACTTTCGGTTAGATTTGGGCCTTATCTTTAAAGCGGACCTTCACTCTGAATAAGAGTCTATCTTATATGTTTCCCACACCCTGTACATACAGATTGCTCACATTAAAAATCATCCTACCTGCATCTACTGCATGTTATGAGCCTTTAAACATCCAAGATGGCGGCTTATGGAAGCCGCCATCTTATCAGGCAGCCTGCAAACAGGAAGTGCCTCCTGACTGTGCTGCTCTGCATTCTGGGACTGCTGACCTTTACCTGACCCCAGCTCTGCTCTGTCTGAGCAAAGCACAGCTATAACCCGCCCCCCTGTACCTTATCCCACTCTCCTCTCCTCAGTAAGTGTGATGCTTCTGAGTCAAGATGGCGGTGCCCGTATCCTAAATTCCTGAACAGAGTTGCAGCCCAGTGGGGGAAAGAATAATAAGTTGGTGACTAAAAACGTAAAATATATTAATTTTAGATGCTGGGGAACCGTTTTTAAGTTTGGGCTTTTCATTAAACCAGGCTGAAGGTCCGGTTTAACATATGAGTGAAGTTATCTGATTAGACAAGAGGCCACGCATGCAGCAGGATCGAAGAAAGGTGAGTTTTTATGTGCGACCTGGGGGATTCCATACAGCGGGGTATCCCAAATTGGGTGGCAAAGACCAAAACCCAGGATAGTCTTAATCCCGGGTTTTGGTCCATTTTAGATCCTTTATCGCTTATGATGATACTTCAACAGACTCTTTATAAAAAAACACATCTTAGCAGAGTATAGGCAATAATAAGGTAGCACGGAGCTCATCTGAAGCCTGTGCCATGTGCCTCTCCCTCATTTCCTTCAGAATGCTGTAGATGCTGTAACAGGTCTCCAAAGTTTGCCCTCTCCTTTCCTTTAACATTTTCTATGACCACATTCCAAATGTGGTCACTTGGCCTAATCTGTCCCTTAGCACTGCCAGTGAACGCTCAACAGTTGCGACTATTTTGGCTTGCCATGCTTGCTCACCCTGGAAGCGTGGATGAACAGGAGCAGCCCTGCAGCAGGGATGTAACTTGAGGGGTTGCAGGGGGTGCGACTGAACCAGAAGGTCATGTTGTTCCTCCAACTTTTTTGTATCATGTTTTTGCACCATTTAGATAAAGGAAGCAGCATTTGCTGTTTCAGTCTTGAGTTGTCTAGCTGCATCCAATTGAGTTAGAGATAGAAAAAAAGATTAATGTAAGAGCTGGGAAAGGGCCCTATTTAATGATCACCCCAGGGTGCTATCACATTTAGTTACTCCACTACCTGCAAACACATTTGGTCTACTTTAATAACTGGCATAGAACACTAAGGCCCTTATTTAACAAGGGATAGCGACAGGTAGCGACTGGTGAGCGAACGGTAATGACGGTCACCGCCACGAGAACGCCGGCTCCCCTCCGCAATCACACATTTATCAAGCCGATCCTGCTTAGCGACTGACAGAGCGCCAGATAGCGAATCATTCATCATTATTCCAGCCTCACCCCACAGGGCCAGCGAGCGACCTTGAACAGCGACAGGTATGACCTCTCGCTACTTGGCGCTCTCCAATGCATTTCAATGGAGCATTCTTTAAATATTCTTAATTAATTGCTATTATTTATTTATTTCTTTTTTTTTAAATGTCAAAAATTCTGTGACCACTTCTGCAATGTTAGATATTTTTTTTAAGGTAAAAAAAAAAAAAATGTGTGCAGAATTGATATTACAGGTCTGATATTAATGTATTCATATTACAAAATGTTTTGAAAAACTTTTTTTTTCCAAAAATATGGTTGTTTGGGGGTTAAAAAACTACTTTTAACCCATCGCCGCCAGCGCTCTGGGGTTTAAACATGCATTTCACAGCGCGAGAATTTTTTGAGCGTGATTTGTTAATGAATATGCTGGGAGCCGTTCGCTATGGCCATTCGCTGTCATGCGCTCCCATACAGCGCGGAACCTGTCAAACAGCGACTCCTAACCCCGTATTTAACATTACCGCACACCGACTGAGTCGCTGTCAACAGCCGAACAACGGCCAAGCACAGCGAATACTAGCGGGCGCTGTGAAAATACCGCTACTGTCGCTCATCTGTCGCTACCTGGCGCTATTAATGAATCGGCCTCTTAGTGAATGCAGAGCGACGGGCGTCCCTTCGAGCAGGATGCAACCGATGCTCCGCAGAGAGGCACCGCTACCCTAAAGTCTTATAGACACCAGGCATTGTGTTTCTCCTCTTTAACTTGAACCTGAATCCAAGCAGAAACTCTACCTATGATTATTAGGAGTAATAGAAATAAGGATACTCGCATCACTCACAGTGATACTCGCACATGCGCTGTATCACACCAGCATAAAATAATGTCGCTGCTCCGCAGGGACTTACACTCTGCTGTCCTCCTATAAAAAAAAGAATCCCTTTAATGAAAATGTGTAAGTGAATAATCGAGGGATATTATTGGGAGGATTCCAGGTTGCGTTCCCATCAGCCGGCAGCTCTTTGGATATTGTCGTCAGGCGGAGCGGGGGCATAATCTGCGCTATGTGTGTCAGTGGGGGGGAGAGGCGGCCGGATTGTGGAATCGCTCTTAAAATTAGTCATTGTGAAATGCAGTCAGGAGGAGCGCCCCAGAGGAGCAGGGCAATTAGCGGTGACGCTCTTCCTCCATCACAATGACATAGATTTGGGATTTTGCTAATTAACAGGTAATTAACCAATCGCCATTGATCGCTGCGTAGCGCCGAGCTCAGCCTGTCAGGTGCCCTCAGCTGCAGAGACGCCTAAAGGCTTCTGCTTTTTTTTTTTTTGGCTCTTCTCTTTGTTTCTGGATTTGGGAGGAGTCGTTTAGGTGGTTTAGGTCTCTTGGCGGCCAATTTGGGGGAGGTCGCATGAATTCTGTGGAAATTCCTAGAGGCATTTAGGGCATAATTGGACGAGATATCACCAGGTCTGATATCTCCAATGGAAATAGTCGGCTTCATTTCATAAAGCAGAAAGCAACGGGCCACAGGCTATGTTGCGTTCAGTTACTTGCAGCTGAGCCAAACTTGTCCAAATGTTCTACGAATTTGAACGCAAAATCAAGTCTTTGAAAGGAAGAAAAATGTTGGTTCTGGTCTCAAAAAACAACTCAAGCAGCAGGAGGCCCTCAGACTGCACGAGACCACCAAAGAAAGTCTGAGGAACATACGGTAGTTTAAACCGGACCTTCAGCATCATTTAATGAAAAGCCCAAACACCTAAAAAACTATTCCCCAACATCTAAAATGTTCTTAGTCGCCTACTTTTTAATTGTTTACTAAGCTGGGCTGCAACTCTGTTCAGGACTCTAGGATATGGGCGCCTCAGAACCATTACAAACTGAGGAGAGGAGAGTGGGGTAAAGTGCAGAGGGGTAGGTTATAGCTGTGTTTTGCACAGACAGAGCAGAGCTGGGGTCAGGAGAAGGGCAGCAATACCAGAATGTAGAGCGGCACAGTCAGAAGACACTTCATGCTCGCAGGCTGCCTGGATGTTTAAAGTTGACAAACACCCAGGATTTTGACTATCCTGGGTCTTGGTCCACTTCCCCGGGGCAACCACTCTACCAGATTGGGGTGCTGGGCCTCAATATACACACCTCCCAAATACAAACCTGCACAGGTAAACTAATCAAATAATAACATGGATCACTATAAGGGATGCCCAATTATATAACATAATCCTAATTAATCCTCACTATAAAGTGCCTAAGAGCAGAAATAAATGCAACTTGTGCCTATCCCTAATATTAAAGATCTAAGAACACCAAAAAGTATAAAACAGTATACCCAAAATTAAAATAAATGTTGATAAACACAGGCTAATAGTTCTCACTAATGTGAAAAAAAAAGTTTATACTGACCACCAGACTCAGTTATAGCAGTTCATCCAAAGGGCAAGACCACCACTCCCAGCAGGCAATGCTTAAAGAGGACCAACACCCAGGGGTGATCGGCCCGGAAATCTATAAGATTCCCGGGCCGATCACCTCCCACCCCGCGGGACATCCGAGATCGGGATGTCCCGCGGGGTGAAACCCCCCAAAAACCCCAAAAAGACCTTACCTGATCCGCCGCTGCTTCCGCCGCCGCCGCCTCCCGCGCGCCCGCGCCGTGCGTCTGTGAATGGCCGACGCGGGCGGGCGCACGCGCGCCGAGAGTGACGCGCGGGAGGCGGCGGAAGCTGCTTGGACGTTCCTGTCACCTGCTTGGACGTCGGCGTGGATTGGACGGAGCGGGGAGAGGTGAGTTTTTTGGGGTTTCTGGGGGGTTTCAGGGAGCGGGACACCCCCGATCGGGGTGCCCCGCCGAAGTGGACCAAAACCCAGGATAGTCAAAATCCTGGGTGTTGGTCCACTTTAAAGTGGACCAAAACCCACATTTTTAACTAGCATACCCTGAATTGCTCCCCCCCCCCCCCTTTTCCCAAATTTTAGTGCTCCTGCTTCACTCTAATCCCAGATAGTGGTCCTTATTTTAGCTGTAAAGCCCCGCCTCCTCCATTTATTGCCATTGTTGTGCGTGACAATGATGTTATTGCCACACCTACGCAATGACTCATCGCCAACCATCTTACAGAGAAGGACAGCAAAAAAAAGCGTTCCAGGACAATTCAAAAAGTGAAAAAATATCCTTTTCTAATTCTACACCATAAGAAGGGAATATCGGCAGGAGCTTTGGCCAAATGTATTTCACAAGTTCTGCTCCGCTTTAAATTGACCCCAGCATCAATAAATGGCTCTGATGCGCTCCGTGGCGCCTACAGCCACAGCATCGGGGATGCTTTTACACACCTTTCATGTTAAAGAAAAGATGACCTTTAGAGTCCCCTTTAATCTGTACAATTATATTAAAAAGCAGACTGAAATCTTTTAGGGCGGAAAATAAAAATAAGTGAAATAATATTTTTGGAGTTTGTTTTTTTTTTGTGCATATATGCCCATTGTATGCCTGAGCTCACATTGGAATTTTTCCTCTGCATTTAACGCATCCGTGCAGTGTGACAAACCTTGAGCAGTGATAAAAGGAAACAAGGAAAGATAATGCACACCGCGCTAATAAAAAATAAAAAAAAAATCAATTTTGGGTGGTGCTTGAGTGAGGAAGCAACACAAATGAACAATGACCAGTAGGGGGATGGAGGTGATCCCACCTAGTTAACAGAAACCCCTACACAATAAAGCACAAAATAATCCCGGAAATATACCACAATTAAATGTATTAATTTAACCGGACCTACACCATCATTTAATGAAAAGCCCACTTACAAAAAAATTCCCCAGCATCTAAAATTAATATATTTTACATTTTAGTCACTTTTTATTCTTTACCTCACTGGGCTGCAACTCTGTTTAGGACTCTAGGATACGGGCGCCGCCATCTTGCCTCAGTAGCATCACATACTGAGGAGAGGGGGCAAAAGTACAGGGGGTGGAGTCATAGCTGTGCTTTGCACAGACAGAGCAGAGCTGGGGTCAGGGAAAGGAGATAAGATAGGCTCTTATTCTGGGTGAGGGTATGGTCTAATGTGGGCAATCTGTATGTACAGGGGGAAACATACAAGATAGGCTCTTATTCAGGGTAAGGGTCCGGATTAATGTGGGCAATCTGTATGTACAGGGGGGAAACATACAAGATAGGCTGTTATTCAGGGTGAATGTCTGGATTAATGTGGACAATCTGTATGTACAGGGTGGGGGAAACATACAAGATAGGCTCTTATTCAAGGTGAAGGTCCAGATTAATGTGGGCAATCTGTATGTACAGGGTGGGGGAAACATACAAGAAAAGCTCTTATTCAGGGTGAGGGTCCGGATTAATGTGAGCAATCTGTATGTACAGGGGGGAAACATATAAGATAGGCTCTTATTCAGGGTGAAGGTCCGGATTAATGTGGGCAATCTGTATGTACAGGGGGAAACATAAAAACTAGGCTCTTATTCATGATAAAGGTCTGGATTAATGTGAGCAATCTGTATGTACAGGGTGGGGGAAACATATAAGATAGGCTCTTATTCAGGATGAGGGTCCGGATTAATGTGGGCAATCTGTATGTACAGCGTGGGGAAAACATATAAGATAGGCTGTTATTCAGTGTGATGGTCTGGTTTAATAAAAGAGAAAAAAGAATAAACCTACATGAGCCGGGGTCAGGAAAAGGAGATAAGATAGGCTCTTATTCAGGGTGAGGGTACGGTCTAATGTGGGCAATCTGTATGTACAGGGGGAAACATACAAGATAGGCTCTTATTCAGGGTGAGGGTCCTGATTAATGTGGACAATCTGTATGTACAGCATGGGGAAAACATATAAGATAGGCTCTTATTCAGGGTGATGGTCTGGTTTAATAAAAGAGAAAAAAGAATAAACCTACATGAGCCCTAAAGACAATTAAA
This sequence comes from Gastrophryne carolinensis, assembly GCA_027917425.1. Taxonomy (NCBI): domain Eukaryota; kingdom Metazoa; phylum Chordata; class Amphibia; order Anura; family Microhylidae; genus Gastrophryne; species Gastrophryne carolinensis. Next base: position 511,000,196 of record CM051236.1, on the reverse strand, counting down.
AACAACCCATAATCAAATAAACAGAACTAATGGTATGATCATAAAGATATAAATATACTGGATACCCTATTCAATAAAATCAGCGTTGGGCGAACCCCTATAAGTTCGGGTTCAGCAAGTTTGGACGAACTTTGAACAAAAGTTTAGTTCGGTTACCGAACCTGACCTGAACCCGGTCCCCATTGAAGTGAATGGGGATCTGAATTTTGGGACCACAAAATGGCTCAAAACGACCATCAAAAAAATGGCCGTCTATCATGGAGGCCATATGTTTTGACACTTCAGCTGCACATACATTCGATTGGGCCCCACAGCAGGTCCCCACCACGGGCCCCCATCAACCCCCCCCTTGTGCATGGGAAGTGTGCGGTAGTAAAAGAGTAAGGGAATGAGGTGCACTAACCTGTTCGTCATCCCCCAATAGTCAGCATGAGGGATCAGCAGTGTCGGGCTACTCGGGCGGGGGGGGTTCAGTGGATGAGCGGTGGACGCAAAAAAGGGTTTCCATCTGCTTTTAAGCCCAAACAGAACAACAAGCCTGGTACTCCTAGAAAGCTTGAGATGATTATCCTTTTCTAGTTCTACACCATAAGAAGGGAATATCGGCAGGAGCTTTGGCCAAATGCATTTCACAGGTTCTGTGGGTTTTGCTCCGCTTTAAATTGACCCCAGCATCAATAAATGGCTCTGATGCGCTCCGTGGCGCTTACAGCCACAGCATCGGGGATGCTTTTACACACCTTTCATGTTAAAGAAAAGTTGACCTTTAGAGTCCCCTTTAATCTGTACAATTATATTAAAAAGCAGACTGAAATCTGCAACTGAAAATGAAAACAACAAGCCTGGTACTCCTAGAAAGCTTGAGATGATTACTTCCATAGAATATATATTTTGTGAGAGGGATTTCAAATGTAAAGGTGGGCATAGTCGTTTTAGTAGTAGTAGTGTTTTATCTGAAAATCTCCTAAAGCGCTGTTTCATTTTGGGGGAGTCTCCTGGGCAGGAAAGGGTGTCTACCGATACATATTTAGTACCTTTATAATTGGGAGGAATGGGGCTATTATACGCAATATGGTTTTCTTAAAGAAAATACATTTTTTTATAAAAAAAACGCAACAAAGTTTACAAAATATATATATATATTTATTTTTGTTTAATATTTATTATAACGAGAAAAAAAAGGGGTGTGTTGATAATACTTATTACCCTAAAATATTATGAAAACATGGAAAAAATAAATGACAAACAAGGCATTTCATGTTAAAGCGGATAAAAATGTAAAAGATTCCAGGCCTGGACGATAGCCTACCCCCGGGGCATTCTACACGCCGGGGTGCTGGTGATCTTACCGGATTTGGGTGGGTTCCACAAAGTGATCTGCACCAGCAAGCCAGTTGCACATCGTCACAGCGGCACTTTTGGGAGAGCTTATGGGCACTCTCAAGAGTGTCACAGGGCATCAATTTGGTGGTGGAAAAGCCTGTTTCTCTATGAAAACCAGGACATCAGCGAGCCAACAGAAGTATCCAGCTGTTTGTTGGCTCAGCAGATGTTCGGTGGACCCAAAAAAGGGTTTTCATCTGCTTTTAAGCCCAAACAGAACAAGCCTGGTACTCCTAGAAAGCTTGAGAAAGCTCTGAGAAGGATTTCAAATGTAAAAGAAAAAAACTGCATTGTAATTGTTTTATTTGAAAATCTACTGAAGCACTGTTTTAGTTTGGTGGAGTCTCCTGGGCAGAAAAGAGTGTCTACTGATACATATGTGGTACTGTTGTAACCATCTATGCTACATTGTAATAAGCATTTAATGCATGTCTGTATATGTACATTCAGGCTGATTCATTACTAGCACCAGCTATCGGTAGATGAGTGTCTGTACATAGGCACTAAGAGCGACCGCTAGTAGACACTGTGATCGGCTATCGGGTGCTGTAACAAAGCGTCTCAGTCGTTGCAGTAACCTGGCCGGCATTGATGAATGAGAAGTATGTTGGGCGTTCTAACACCAATACAGCGTTGCAGGGAGCGAGAGGTAGCATCAGCTCAGTGCAACCGACTTTCAGCGACTTACAACATATTCAACAAAACACTACACACTCAGCGTGGGCGCTCTGGATCTGGGTGCTGTAGCATAGAGCGGCAGACGCTTTGTGATTAAAGTCTGTTTTTGAACACATATCCACCAGTAACAAAGCGAAAACACATGGAATGACATTGTTGTAACATTGTGACAATAACACTTTAGTGCCAGACCTGTAATGACAATTCTGCATAAAAAATATAACAAATCCAAAAAGTTTTCAAAAATGACTTTTTCTAGGCCAGGAGAGGTCACATGATGATTTGAGAGAAAAAAAAAATATTAAAAACAAAAAACCCTGTTTAAACAGAAGAAAAGGAACGTCCATTGGAATGTATGGGAGAGCCACAGGTAGCGACAGGTAATACCAGGTGCTCTGGAAGCTAGCGCGCCGGCGCTATACGCTGAGCCGTCTGTAATAATACATGTGACGCTACATGGCGCTGTTAGAGGCGCTATACACTGACCTGCCTGTAATAATACATGTGACGCTACATGGCGCTGTTAGAGGCGCTATACGCTGAGCCGTCTGTAATAATACATGTGACGCTACATGGCGCTGTTAGAGTCGCTCAGCAGATTCGCTTTTATAAATGTGGTATTGCGTACAGCGCCCGGCGTTCACCAGACACTGCCTGCCGCTACGAGGCGCTACCTGCCGCTATCCCTTCATAATTAGCCCCCATAATGGATATTTTTTACAATACAACTATTTGCAAACTAGTGGTGTGCTCCTAGCTGTTTACTTTTATCACTTGTATCTTATTTTGGGTTAATTGAGGAATTTTACCCATAGGATGTAGCACCCACATAGACACTTTTTCTATTTTAGTCGTCTTTGGAGTGCCAACCAGATTGTTAGTGAGTAATTGCCAGCCTTGAAGCGTTGCTGACCATTAGATCCTATCCCAAAATATTAAACCGGCCTTCCGACGGTGTAACCCTAAACCTTCCCCTCGGACATTAGACATTCAAGTTCTTCCAAAGCGTAGGCCGCCCATCCTAATTCTTCATTGTCCTGCCTTGCCCTTCTTCATTTCTTTTTTTGTTGTCTCGTGTCCTAGAACATCTAAATAAGTCATTTGTTCAGAACAAACAGCGCCTGTGAATTAGGGACATTTGGTGCGCGGTTGTAATTAGAACCAATTATCTGCATGAAAAAAAAAAATCTGTTCCAGAACTAAAAAGATCAAAATTTCCTTCTGCAATCTGCCCGGTTACAACCGAGCTCCTGGCTCTGGACCATTCCACCAGCCATAGCAGGGGGCGGGGGTCTTTTATCACCCGCTTAACCGGAGATGCCACCCATAGCCTGACACGTAGTGTAGCACTTTGATTTTCTTAAAGAGAACAAAGAGCGGTTTAAAAGACATCCGTGGGCTTAAAGCAGAACAAAAACCACCACTGGAAAAGATTCCAGGGTCGGCCGCTGGATTTTCTCCTTGTGTAGATATAGTTTTTCTGGATTTTGCAAAAGCATTTGACACTGTCGCCCATAGACGCTTATTGGGGAAATTGGGATCTTCAGGATTAGAAAATGCAGTTTGTAACTGGATTGAAAAGTGGGTGAAGGGTCGTGTGCAGAGAGTTGTGGGTAATGATACCTACTCTGAATGGTTCCCGGGTGTAAGCGGTGTACCCCAGGGTTCAGTGCTGGGCCCACTATTATTCAACTTGTTTATAAACGACATAGAAGATGGAATTAGAAGCACTGTCTCTATTTTTTTTGTCTCTATGTTCACAAGCTTCAGGCTGACTTGGACACATTGAGTGTCTGGGCTCCACTTGGAAAATGAAGTTCAATGTGGAGAAATGTAAAGTCCTGCACTTGGGGTGTAACAACCTGGAGGCCACATATATCTTTCCAATTACAGAGCACCCTTTAACAGGTTACCCCAATGATGTGACCCTTGCATGTCTCATATAATTTTGGTTGGTGCATGGTCAAGCACTATCAACACTCTACTGGTTCTGGGTTTTAAGCATATCCCAGTTTTCTTGTAAACATGCTTTTGACCAAGACCTCACTGTTTAAATTATTAAAGTATTTATTTGTACATTATTTATAAAATTTACATACATTTAAAAAAACAGATTCAGTGATTGTCTCTACAGTGTACAATCCTATACAGCAGGGGTACTCAAATGGCGGACCGCGGTCCGAATCCGGACCGCAGACGCCATTTGTCCGGACCGCTGCCCAGGGCTGTCACATCAGCCCGGGATCCGGCGGTGCCGGTGACAATTGCCGGCCGGGGCTGTCAGTGCTGGGGGCGGGCACATGGGCGTGGCCAGGCCGGGGGAGGTGGAAGCGTCTCGTAGACGGCGGGGGAGGAGTGGAGACGAAGAGGCGCGGGAGGAGGAAGAAGCCGAGAGCGCGGAGCTGGCGGAGGCTTCGGGCGGCAAGCAGAGCCCGCTCCACACACCTGGAGGCCCGGCATCAGAACACACTGCTGCGCTGGCTGGAGGAGCGGCTGGCCCGGGGCGAGGAGGCCATTACCCGGGGAGCTGCTGAGAAAGTGCAAGGAGGTGAGATTCCTGTCCCCCATTTACTTCATGTGTAGAGTGCAAGCTCCTCAGCCAACCTGAGCAATGAGTTTTCCTGTCCCCCCACCCACCTGTCTTACTTCCTGCTTCTCGCCCTTCTGTGTAGAGTGCAAGCTCTTTAGCTTCAGGGGTGGGGGGTGTAAGTAAGAGTGCATGTTAGCTGAAGAGCTTGCACTCTACACAGAAGGGCGAGAAGCACAAAGTAAATGACAGGTGGGTGGGGGGACAGGAAAGCTCATTGCTCAGGTTGGCTGAGGAGCTTGCACTCTACACATGAAGTCATGCACTCTTACTCCCCCCCCCCCCCCCGGACCTTCATCCCACGGCAGACCCTGGTAAGTGGACCTCCACTGACCGTAATTGAGTACCCCTGCTATACAGCTTTCCAAAATAATGCAGTGTGTTATACACATCTCAAGCCTTTATATTGCTACCGTATGGCATTGTGCTCCCTGATTCCTCTGTATTCATAATTTCACCATGAAGCCCTTTCTTTTGGGCGTTGGGCAAACATGTTTCGCCTGTTGATACTGGCTTCCTCAGTGCCCTTAAGTAAAGAATTCCATGGGTGCTGTTTGTTTGTTCAATAACATTCACTGATAATGCATGATACAATGGTTTCACTTGTCCCCAGAGGAGTGTGGCTCAATCACCATCGAAATATGGGATCGTCAAATGCCGGCCCTTGTCATAGCATGTAGTAGCTTCAAGATTTGATAAATAGTTGTAAAATTTCCAGTTGATTCAATGATAAGGGCTTTAAGAAGCGCGCTTCGCGCTGCACTGCAGTCGTGGCGTCCTTTCCGCGCCCCCACGCGTTAGGTGTCGGGCCCACTCTGGGCTCTCCTCACCTCATATGTGCTCGTCAGTCTAGGGGCCACATATATCCTCAGGAGAGTAAAGCTGGGAGAATCACTTGTTGAGAAGGATCTGGGGGTACTGGTAGATCACAGGCTGAATAACAGCATGCAATGCCAAGCAGCTGCTTCCAAGGCCACCGAGATATTATCATGCATTAATAGAGGCCTGGAATCACGGGATAGGTGAGCCATTTTGCCTCTTTACAAGGCACTGGTGCCCCCTCACCTGGAATATTCCTTCCAGTTCTGGGCACCGGTTCATAGAAAGGACGCTCTGACTATGGAAAGGGAGCAGAGGAGCCACCAAACTAATAACAGGAATGAAGGATCTTAGTTATGAGGAAAGATTACGAGAATTAAATCTGTTTAGTCTTGAGGGGAGACGGCTGAGGGGGGACATGATTAACTTGTATAAATATATAAATGGCCAATACAAAAACTATGGGGAAACACAATTTCAGGTAAAATCCTCTCTAAAGACAAGGGGGCACTGCCTTTGATTGGAAAAAAAAGAAACTTAGGGCCTTATTTTTCAAGGGATAGCGCCAGGTAGTGTCTCACTAGCGCCAGGTAGCGGCAGCTATCGGCGGCTACCGACTCCAGAACGCCAGGCTGCGAACACAATCACGCATTTATCACGCTAAATGAGGCTAGCGCCGGCGAGAGCGTCAGCTAGCGCGGGATTCATCATGTTGCAGACTTCAGCGAACAGCGCCGCTGCTAATCCCATCACAGCGCCAGGTATGACCTCTCGCTACCTGGCGCTCTCCAATGCATTTCAATGGAGAAATCTTTAAATATTCATAATTGATTGATATTAATGTTTTTTTTTTTTTTTTTTAAATGTCAAAAATTCTGTGACCACTTCTGCAATGTTTTTAAGGTAAAAAAAAAAAAAATTTGTGCAGAATTGATATTACCGGTCTGATATTAATGTATTCATATTACTAAATGTTTATATAAACTTGTTTATTATTTTTTTCCAAAAATATGGTTGTTTGGGGGTTAAAAAACTACTTTTAACCCATCGCCGCCAGCGCTCTGGGGTTTAAACATGCATTTCACAGCGCGAGAATTTTTTGAGCGTGATTTGTTAATGAATATGCTGGGAGCCGTTCGCTATGGCCATTCGTTGTCATGCGCTCCCATACAGCGCGGAACCTGTCAAACAGCGACTCCTAACCCCGTATTCAACATTACCGCACACCGACTGAGTCGCTGTCAACAACCGAACAACGGCCAAGCACAGCGAATACTAGCCGGCGCTGTGAAAATCACGCTACTGTCGCTCATCTGTCGCTACCTGGCGCTATTAATAAATCGGCCTCTTAGTCTCTGGAGGCAACAATCGTTTTTTACCATAAGAACTATAAATCTATGGAATAGCCTCCCACAGAAGCTTGTCACAGCATCAACCGCTGACAGCTTCAAAAAAGGATCAGATGCTTATTTAGAAGAAAATAACAGTTACTCTTAACTGTCAGATAAAATAAGACATAACATCCCCAACACCCTTGGTTGAACTTGATGGACATATGTCTTATTTCAACCGTATTAACTATGTAACTATGTGTAACGGGCGAAAAAACTCACTTTGCCACGCTCCATCGCTGCATGTGCGGGCTCTCGTACTATGGGAGCCGCCAGCTGTGACGACGTCATTAGGCAGACGACTCTCGTTGTCTAAAATGGGGAGCATTGCTGCATCCCCGGCGTCATGCCCAGCCATTCAGATAGGCTGAAGTGGGAGCGAGTGCGCTGCCGCATCCCCTGTATCCCCGGCCGTAGGCGCGCTCCTGCGGAATATGCCCCTATTTATTTGAATGAGAGCCGTCCGCCGAATGATGTAGACACAGTAGGCGGCTCTCATTGGACGAGAGCCCGTGTATACACCATTGGAGCGTGGCGAGGTGAGTGTTTCCGGACTTTCTTGGGGGCGTCCCAATTCGGGGAGGGCACGGAGCGAAAAAGGACGGAACAACTACCGGGAATTTCATTCTCCCTGTTGTAGACCTCTACCTCTTACTATACCCACTTTACAGCCATTTTTGGGTCACCAAGTTTGAGTCCCTATTAATATTAATAACCCAAGTACCCGAAACGAACTTTTGTTCAAAGTTTGACCGAACTTGCCGAACCCGACTCGCTCAACACTACTAATGACTAATCAATAGTGATGGGCAAATAGTGATGGACTTTCCCAAACCCACGCAGACTTCAGCTAGAGGTCCGTGTTCTAGTCCTGCGTCCGTCCCAAACGCGGAAAAGCTGGTTGATGGGCTGCTGCACGGCGCTGTGGCACTTCCCCTTCATCCCTCGAAGTGCACGCTCCCATCCCAGTTTATCTGAATGGCTGGGACGGCAGTGCGCGCACGGCGCTAGGGTTGCAGCTATGTGCTCTCCCCGTTGCAATGAGAGCTGCCTGCTGAGTGATATTGTGATGCTCTCATTGGACGAAAGCCTGCGCATGTGCCACTGGAGCATGACAAGGTGAGTTGTTTCATGCTTCCTGTGGGGGGCTCACACAGCGGGGTATCCCGATTCAGGAGGACCTGGAGAAAATTCAGTGGTTGGTCCTGGTATCTTTTAGTTTCCAGGCCGGCTCCTGGTGGGTTTTGTTAAAACACATAAAAGGTTACTGTATGAGCCTTAAAGGGGCCCCATTTATACTTCACACCAGGGCCCCGTCACATTTAGTTACGCCAACGCTCAGAAGCCACATTATTTGCTATTTCTTTTGTTCCCATCTGAGATTTTTTATGGCATTGTACAGATTAGTGGAAATTATTCTTCTTGGTCTGATTTTTTTTCCAAATAACAAAAACCCACCATTGTAACAGGGGCGCACAGACTTTTTACATTCCCTATACAGTATGTGGATTTTTTTTATTTTTCGTGCTCCTTTAAGATGTATGATAGCTGTAGCACATACCTTCCAACTTTTCAGGGTGGGAAAGAGGGGCAATTGTTAAATGAAGCCACGCCCCCTCATTGAGGGATGGATGAAGCCACGCCCCCTCATTGAGGGGTGGATGAAGCCACGCCCCCTCATTGAGGGGTGGATGAAGCCATGCCCCCTCATTGAGGGATGGATGAAGCCACGTCCCCTCATTCAGGGATGGATGAAGCCACGCCCCGTCATTGAGGGATGATGAAGCCACACCCCCTCATTGAGGGATGATAAAGCCATGCCCCCTCATTGAGGGATGGATGAAGCCACGCCCCCTCATTGAGGGATGGATGAAGCCACGCCCCCTCATTAAGTGATGGATAGGAGATAGTGTGTAACAGTTACAGCAATATAAACACTTTGAATAGGCAAATGAATCATTTATTGCTGCAGATCTGCATGTTACACCTCAAAGAGGGACAAATGAGAACAACGAGGGACAGGGGGACATGGACTTAAAAGAGGGACAGTCCCTCCAAATCAGGGACACTTGGGAGGTATGGTAGTGGATATTGAAGGATCATGTCGGGGAGTCCATTGTGAATGGTCGGCAGGGCAGTGGACGGGCAGCGCGTGACACCGGCCTGGCAGCAAGAGGCGCTCCCCTACCTGGGGAAAGGCTCTCCGCTGTTGGCTTCCCCCCCCCCCCCCCCGGCAGGGAGTCCTGGAAAACAATAGAAGCCCTGTTTTCCTAACAGAGACACGATTCATGGCGCTTGTAGTAACGGTGAGCTCCTCCGAGCGAGACAGAAACCCGGGCCCAGACAAAGGCCCGTGTAATCAATGCTGTCTGCGTCGGGGGATCTCCTGATACCGCGCGTCCGGCGGGCGCAGGGGTGCGGAGCTGCTCGCTTTACCACTGATTAAAGTGGACCAACACCCAGAATTTTCACTATCCTGGGTTTTGGTCCAGAACGCCCATAGACACTCACCTCACCACGCTCCTACGCGGGCGCTCGTCCAATCAGAGCGCTCAGAGCCGCTGTGGGAAGCACGTACAAGCGGCGTCCAACCACAGCGGCTCTGAGCGCTGGAGGCCGCGTCTCGCGCTTCCCTCTAACAGGGAGCGCGCCTGCGCCGGCCATTCACAAACGGCCGCCCTGCTAGAGAGAAGCGCGAGACGCGGCTGCGCATGCGCCGTTGGAACGGGGTTAAGGTAAGGTTTCTGGGCTTCCTGGGGGGTGCCTCGTGCCTATTAGACTCTTGATTGATTGGCATCCCGAATTGTGAAACCCTTCTAACTGCCTGATCCACTCACCTCTTCCGCAAGCAGAATGATGGAGGGAATTTAAAAAAGAGAGAAAGATGGAGGGAATGTGAAAGAGACAGAAGGACGGAGGGAATGTGGATGAAAGAAAGAGGGAGGAAATGTGAAAAAAAGAGAAAGATGGAGGGAATATGGATGAAAAAAAGAAAGAAGGAATGTGAAAAAGAGGAGGGAATGTGGAAATGAGACAAATATGGAGGAAATGTGAAAAGGAGAGAAATATGGTGGGAATGTGGAAAGAGAGAAGGATGGAACGAATGTGCAAATAAATAGAGAAGGGTGGAGGGAATGTGGAAAAGGGAGAAAGACAAAGGGAATTAAAAAGACACAAAGATGGAGGGAATGTGGAAAATAGAGAAAGATAGAGGGAATTAAAAAAAATATAAAAAGGTGAAGGGAATGTGTAAAAGAGAAAGACAGGGATTTAAAAAAGAGAGTAAGATGGAGGGAAATTGGAAAAGAGATAAAGATGGAGGAAATGTGGGAAAGAGAAAGATGGAGGGAATGTGGGAAAGAGAAAGATGGAGGGAATGTGGGAAAGAGAAAGATGGAGGGAATGTGGGAAAGAGAAAGATGGAGGGAATGTGGAAAAGAGAGAAAGATGGAGGAAATGTGGAAAAGAGAAATATGGAGGAAATGTGGGAAAGAGAAAGATGGAGGAAATGTGGGAAAGAGAAAGATGGAGGGAATGTGAAAAAGAGAAATATGGAGGAAATGTGGGAAAGAGAAATATGGAGGGAATGTGGGAAAGAGAAAGATGGAGGGAATGTGGGACAGAGAAAGATGGAGGGAAATTGGAAAAGAGATAAAGATGGAGGAAATGTGGGAAAGAGAAAGATGGAGGGAATGTGGGAAAGAGAAAGATGGAGGGAATGTGGGAAAGAGAAAGATGGAGGGAATGTGGGAAAGAGAAAGATGGAGGGAATGTGGAAAAGAGAGAAAGATGGAGGAAATGTGGAAAAGAGAAATATGGAGGAAATGTGGGAAAGAGAAAGATGGAGGAAATGTGGGAAAGAGAAAGATGGAGGGAATGTGAAAAAGAGAAATATGGAGGAAATGTGGGAAAGAGAAAGATGGAGGAAATGTGGGAAAGAGAAAGATGGAGGGAATGTGAAAAAGAGAAATATGGAGGAAATGTGGGAAAGAGAAATATGGAGGGAATGTGGGAAAGAGAAAGATGGAGGGAATGTGGGACAGAGAAAGATGGAGGGAAATTGGAAAAGAGATAAAGATGGAGGAAATGTGGGAAAGAGAAAGATGGAGGGAATGTGGGAAAGAGAAAGATGGAGGGAATGTGGGAAAGAGAAAGATGGAGGGAATGTGGGAAAGAGAAAGATGGAGGGAATGTGGAAAAGAGAGAAAGATGGAGGAAATGTGGAAAAGAGAAATATGGAGGAAATGTGGGAAAGAGAAAGATGGAGGAAATGTGGGAAAGAGAAAGATGGAGGGAATGTGAAAAAGAGAAATATGGAGGAAATGTGGGAAAGAGAAATATGGAGGGAATGTGGGAAAGAGAAAGATGGAGGGAATGTGGGACAGAGAAAGATGGAGGGAATGTGGAAAAGAGAAATATGGAGGAAATGTGGGAAAGAGAAATATGGAGGGAATGTGGGAAAGAGAAATATGGAGGGAATGTGGGAAAGAGAAAGATGGAGGGAATGTGGGAAAGAGAAAGATGGAGGGAATGTGGGAAAGAGAAAGATGGAGGGAATGTGGAAAAGAGAAATATGGAGGAAATGTGGGAAAGAGAAATATGGAGGGAATGTGGAAAAGAGAAATATGGAGGGAATGTGGAAAAGAGAAATATGGAGGAAATGTGGGAAAGAGAAAGATGGAGGAAATGTGGGAAAGAGAAATATGGAGGGAATGTGGGAAAGAGAAAGATGGAGGGAATGTGGAAAAGAAAAAGATGGAGGGAATGTGGAAAAGGGAGAAATATGGAGGAAATGTAAAAAGAGAGAGATGGTGGGAATGTGGAAAAGAGAGAAACATGTAGGCAATGTGAATAGAGAGAAGGGTGGGGCGAATGTGGAAAAGAGAAGGGTGGAGCGAATGTGGAAAAGAGAAGGGTGGAGCGAATGTGGAAAAAAACAGGGAGGGAATAAAAAAGCTAGAAATATGGAGGGAGTGTGGAAAAGAAAGAGAGAGGGAATGTCAACGAGAGAGAAAGATGGAGCGAACGTGGGAAAAAGAGAAAGATGGAGGGAATTTAAAAAAGAGAGAAAGAGGTGGAGGGAATGGTCATCCTGTAAAGCTATGGTCGTGACATCCTGCTGGTCATTCCATGCTGTGACTGGTTTCTTGCAGGCTCACATAAGGGTCGATTCAGCACAGATTGAGATTTTCTCAGGCAGATCCATCTCGCATGCAAGAATTCTCCCTTTCTCACATGATTTGGGGACGCAAGCGAGAAAATCTCGTATGTGCGTGAACCATGCGAGAAAGTCGTGAGAAAATCTTCAGTTCCGTGACTTTACAACATGACAGATTACTGAACCACTTTATGCGACTTGTAACGTATTTCAATGAAAAAAAAGCCATAATTGCCGGCATGTTTTTTTTTTCAGTGGAAAAGACAGGTGGGATTTTTTTTGTTGTTACAAACGTTAATCAAAAAAAAAAAATGTATCCCTCACCCAGAGCCAACTAACACTCCTGAAAAAATGTCTTTTGAATTGGGAGAGAGGGGAAGGATGGGCGAGTATGGTTCTTCTTTCTCACCTGAAACCATGCGAGAATGCATTCTTGCACAGTGCTGTATTGACCCCTATAGTCTTCTGTATGGCATCCAGGGTCTGGTCCGTAGTCTCCTGTAACAGTCCATTAATGATGATCTCTATTAGCTTACGATTCAGTATTACAGTTACCGTCCAATCGTCTCTCTCTTGCTGTATGATGTCATAGAGCGTATTTGCGAATAGTCGTCTGACTCTGATGCTTGTGTCTCTTCCAGCCCGCATGCTGCCTCTCCTCCTGCCATTCCCAAATGATCGCCTGCACCCAGCCGGAGACGCCGACGCAGCATCCCGAGGACTGACGCCATTCTGCTGTAACTACTGTAAGTGCGCCCACTGATTGGTGGAGGTCTCAGGCAGAGGAGGGGTCTCTTATTATTTGCCGGGGGGTCTTTTATGGATTGAGGGGTCTTTATTTTTTCTGAGGGTTTCATAGTCTGAGTGGTATTTTCTCTCTTTCTTCCCTCCCCTCATTCCTCACCCACTTCCGCACCCCTCCCTCTTACTTTCACTCAGGAGTAATTATCCCCCCCCCCGGTCATCCATAATCGGGATGCCCCGCTGTGTGAAGCCCCCCAGGTCGCCCGCTACACTTACCTTGTTTCCCGGTCCAACGGCGCATGCGTGAGCCGCGGCCGCATCCCCGCTATCCCTCTAGCACGTGCCCGAACCAGGCATTTGTGAATAGGCGCCACGGGCACGCTCCCTGTTAGAGGAAAGCGGGGGATGCGGCCGCCAGCCGCTGCTCTTAGCCGAAGCCTTAGACGGCGTGACGTCAGCAGCTCCAAGCGCACTGATTGGACGAGTGGCCGCACATGCGCTGTAGGACCGGGAAGAGGTGAGTTGCCTTCGGTTATCGGGGGTTTCACGCAGCGGGGCGTCCCGGGGAAAAGACCAAAACCCATGATAGTCAAAATGGAGGAACATAAAGACTCCAGGGTCTCATGAGTTCCAGTCCTTAGGGCATCCCGAATTGGCCCCACTGTGGGAAACACACCCTCCCCCCCCCCCCCCCGGAACACTCGCCGTCTCCTGGAGCCCTTGCTGCTTCTGTCCTCTCTGGCCGCATCCCCGCTCACCTCTCACTGGCTGCAAGGTTGGGCTGGGGATGCGGCCGCCTAAAAGGGCTAAGCCAATCAGAGCACTCGCTCCCGCTCTCTTTCTATTTCTTTTTTTTTCTGTCAGTCCTTCTATTCTTTCTTTCCATCTGTTCTTTTTTCTCCCATTCCTGCTCTCTTAATCGTCTGCTTTTCTTTCTCCCACTCCTCTCTCTCTCTTCCCTCTGCTTTTTTTTCTCCCTATTCTTCTCTCTCTTTCTCTCTCGTCTGCTTTTTTTCTCCCATTCCCTCTCTCTCTCTCTCGTCTGCTTTTTTTCTCCCATTCCTTCTCTCTCTCTCTCGTCTGCTTTTTTTCTCCCATTCCTTCTCTCTCTCTCCTGCTTTTTCCTCCCATTCCTCCTCTCTCTCTCTCGTCTGCTAATTTCTCCCATTCCTCCTCTCTCTCTCTCTCCTGCTTTTTTCTCCCATTCCTTCTCTCTCTCTCTCTCTCTCTCCTGCTTTTTTCTCTTATTCCTTCTCTCTCTCTCTCTCCTGCTTTTTTCTCCCATTCCTTCTCTCTCTCTCTCCTGCTTTTTTCTCCCATTCCTTCTCTCTCTCTCTCTCTCTCTCCTGCTTTGTTTCTCCCATTCCTTCTCTCTCTCTCTCCTGCTTTTTTCTCTTATTCCTTCTCTCTCTCTCTCTCTCTCCTGCTTTTTTCTCCCATTCCTTCTCTCTCTCTCCTGCTTTGTTTCTCCCATTCCTTCTCTCTCTCTCTCCTGCTTTTTTCTCTTATTCCTTCTCTCTCTCTCTCTCCTGCTTTTTTCTCCCATTCCTTCTCTCTCTCTCCTGCTTTTTTCTCCCATTCCTTCTCTCTCTCTCTCCTGCTTTTTTCTCCCATTCCTTCTCTCTCTCTCTCTCTCTCTCCTGCTTTTTTCTCTTATTCCTTCTCTCTCTCTCTCTCCTGCTTTTTTCTCCCATTCCTTCTCTCTCTCTCTCCTGCTTTTTTCTCTTATTCCTTCTCTCTCTCTCTCTCTCTCCTGCTTTTTTCTCCCATTCCTTCTCTCTCTCTCCTGCTTTGTTTCTCCCATTCCTTCTCTCTCTCTCTCCTGCTTTTTTCTCTTATTCCTTCTCTCTCTCTCTCTCCTGCTTTTTTCTCCCATTCCTTCTCTCTCTCGCCTGCTATTTTCTCCCATTCCTTCTCTCTCTCTTGCCTGCTATTTTCTCCCATTCCTTCTCTCTCTCTCTCTCGCCTGCTATTTTCTCCCATTCCTTCTCTCTCTCTCCTGCTTTTTTCTCCCATTCCTTCTCTCTCTCTCCTGCTTTTTTCTCCCATTCCTTCTCTCTCTCTCCTGCTTTTTTCTCCCATTCCTTCTCTCTCTCTCTCGTCTGCTTTTTTTCTCCCATTCCTTCTCTCTCTCTCCTGCTTTTTTCTCCCATTCCTTCTCTCTCTCTCTCGCCTGCTTTTTTCTCCCATTCCTTCTCTCTCTCTCTCGCCTGCTATTTTCTCCCATTCCTTCTCTCTCTCTCTCGCCTGCTATTTTCTCCCATTCCTTCTCTCTCTCTCTCGCCTGCTATTTTCTCCCATTCCTTCTCTCTCTCTCTCGCCTGCTATTTTCTCCCATTCCTTCTCTCTCTCTCTCGCCTGCTATTTTCTCCCATTCCTCCTCTCTCTCTCGCCTGCTATTTTCTCCCATTCCTTCTCTCTCTCTCCTGCTTTGTTTCTCCCATTCCTTCTCTCTCTCTCTCTCCTGCTTTGTTTCTCCCATTCCTTCTCTCTCTCTATCCCTCGTCTCCTTTTTTTCCCTCCCATTCCTTTTCTCTCGTCTGCTTTTTTCTCCCATTCCTTCTCTCTCTCTCTATCCCTCGTCTCCTTTTTTTCTCCCATTCCTTTTCTCTCGTCTGCTTTTTTCTCCCATTTTCTCTCTCTCAACTGCTTTTATTTCCCCATTCCTTCTTTCTCTCTTGTCTTCTTTTTTTCTCCTATTCCTTCTCTCTCTCCTGCTTTTTCTGCCATTCCTTCTATGCTTCTGCCATTTATTCATTCTCTTTCTTTGTTTCTATCGCTTTTTCATTCTATGCTTTTGTTCTTTCTTTATTTCCTTCTATTTATTTTTTTTTTACTTTCTTTCTTTTTTCTCTCTCAGTAGCGTGTTTCCTGTGTGAGAAATGAGGGCACTGGGCCCCTCCCCGGCTCTATGATAAATATCTCTTGCGTTTCCAGCAATCAGCAATGTATGGAGTAATTAGATTTCTCCGCGTTCGCCCTTATCTTACCTGCTCGCACTTTTATATCTAAATGAGTTCCAAGGCGCCTCGCCTGTTATCTGCCCCCCGGCTCTCACCCCCCCCCCCCCCACTCACCTGGGTCTCCCCCTTCCTTCCTGCCCTGGGGGGGGGGCGAGAGGCCAAGGTCACCTGTTATCACTTTCTCTCTAGCGCTGCAAGGTGTCAGACTGGCCTGCTGGAGAACTGGAGGGTTCCCCGTTGGGACCCACTGGTGCTGTACACCAACCTGTCTCCCTAGGGCAGGGGTAGTCGACCACTTGCTGTAAAGGTCCATTTAAAGGCATCCGGTGAGAGGAGAAGGTTCGGGCGAAGGGCTATCGTGGGGGGGGGTGGGGGTTGGTAGTTAAAAATCAGAGCACTGGGGGAGGGGCTATAGATTCCCCAGGCAATACTAAAAAATTGGGCGGAGCTGAGGGCTTGGATGGGACATTGCTGGGAAGACAGGAATGGATGGGGCAGAGAGACTGGGGGGACAGAAATGGATGGGGCAAAGCTGGGGGGACAGGGAAGAATGGGGCAGAGATGAGGGGACAGGAATGGATGGGGCAGAGAGACTGGGCTGAATGTGGCAAATCTGAGGGGACAGGAATGGATGGGGCAAAGCTGAGGGGACAGGGATGGATGGGGCAAAGCTGAGGGGACAGGGATGGATGGGGCAGAGATGAGGGGACAGGGATGGATGGGGCAGAGAGACTGGGCTGATTAGGGCAAAGCTGAGGGGACAGGGATGGATGGGGCAGAGCTGAGGGGACAGGGATGGATGGGGCAGAGATGAGGGGACAGGGATGAATGGGGCAGAGCTGGGGGGACAGGGATGGATGGGACATTGCTGGGGGGGGGCAGGGAATGGATGGGGCTAAGCTGGGGGGGACAAGATGGTGGAACAGGGATGGATGGGGCTGATCTGGGGCAGGGGGGAAATAATTGGATGGGGCACAGAGACAAGCAAAAAGTTTGTGTGTGTACTTTTTAGTGCCACTTCCCGCCGTGCAGTACTTCATATTGCAATGCTAGGTGCCGGGAGCCATGACACTGGCAGGGAGACTAAGCACTACATCAAGGGGCAGCTCTGAGCACCGCAACACAGAAGCAACTGAGCGCAGAGCTGTCAGGGCCGGGGTCCGGAAATCTGGTGCCTGAAGTCCGCATTCAGACCTCGGTCCGCCAGTTGAGTATCACTGCCTTAGGGGGTTATTCATGGGATCTGAATATTTTACCATATGGCTGTTGGAGTTACCCAAACCTAAACATCCAGTGACACCCACTTTAAGGCCCTCTGTCCTTCTGAAAACTCTGGGGACATGTAAATGCCCCGCTTTGCTGACACGGGGAGGACGGTCCCACCAAATGCACAATGCTGGGTGTCTGGGGGCTTTACCACTGCTCTTTGGATGAATGATGGTGGAACGCATGGACTTCTGAGCATGGACGCATCATCTTTTATGAACCAAATATTCCTAGAGCACGTGACCTGTAATTAAAGTGGAGTATAAAAAAGTAAGAATAATTACAAATGTAAATATTAATACATCAAAGCTGAAAATGAAAGTCCCACAGCACGTGCACTTCACAACAAAGCGTGACTGGATCCAATCCTCCACCGACAATGTAAATGCTTACCAGCTTCAAAGGTATACAACCAAACAACTGCAATAAATTCCAGGTCGATTCCTCTTTAAGTCGCTGGCTCACCTCAACATATGCCAGTCCAGATTTCAGCAAAACATGTACAAAAAACACAAAACCGGACCAAACATAGTGTAATTCCTTCTTAAAAATATATTTAATTGATAAATAGAAATACACTCACAAGAAGGTAAAATAGCGTTCAGAAAATCCAAAATGTAGCCGGCCCTGGAATCTGACAGCCACAGGGGGCAAGGAATAACAGCTTTGGGTACCACTTAAAACGAACTCCGCCACGGGCCACCGCCGACGCATTTTGTCGCAACTGGGCGACTTTAACAAGGCCTTGTTAAAGTCGCCCAGTTGTGACGAAATGCGTCGGCGTTGGCCCGTGGAGGAGTTCGTTTTAAGTGGACCCCCAGATCGCCGATGGCCACTCCCCTCTTCCTGGTCCTACGGCACACATGCAGACGCTCATCCAATTAGCGCGCTCGGAGCTGTGTTGCTCAGTGTCAGACTGGCCAAAAAAAAAAAAACAGAGTTTTCCTAGTTGGGCTGCACTGCCTCTAAGCAACCAAACTGTTACCCTACCTATGGAAGGAGGGCTCATTTCTCAGCATGGGTTCTTAATTTGTTTCTATGGAAGCCGCATTCTTTCATAATTCGCGGTATCTTTTTTTCTCCCATTCCTCCTCTCTCTCTCTCTCTCTCTCGTCTGCTTTTTTCTCCCATTCCTTCTCTCTTTCATCTGCTTTTTTTCTCCCATTCCTTCTCTCTCTCTCTCTCATCTGCTTTTTTCTCCCATTCCTTCTCTCTCTCTCTCTCTCTCTCTCTCGTCTGCTTTTTTCTCCCATTCCTTCTCTCTCTCTCTCTCGTCTGCTTTTTTCTCCCATTCCTTCTCTCTCTCTCTCTCTCTCGTCTGCTTTTTTTCTCCCATTCCCTCTCTCTCTCTCTCTCATCTGCTTTTTTCTCCCATTCCTTCTCTCTCTCTCTCTCTCTCTCGTCTGCTTTTTTCTCCCATTCCTTCTCTCTTTCATCTGCTTTTTTCTCCCATTCCTTCTCTCTCTCTCTCTCGTCTACTTTTTTCTCCCATTCCTTCTCTCTCTCTCTCTCTCGTCTGCTTTTTTCTCCCATTCCTTCTCTCTTTCATCTGCTTTTTTCTCCCATTCCTTCTCTCTCTCTCTCTCGTCTGCTTTTTTCTACCATTCCTTCTCTCTCTCTCTCTCTCATCTGCTTTTTTCTCCCATTCCTTCTCTCTCTCTCTCGTCTGCTTTTTTCTCCCATTCCTTCTCTCTCTCTCTTTTCTGCTTTTTTTTCCCCATTCCTTCTCTCTCTCTCGTCTGCTTTTTTCTCCCATTCCTTCTCTCTCTCTGAGCGGTCGCGCATGAGCCCTAAGACCCCACAACAGGGCACCCCCAGGGGGAAAGGACCAAAACCCAGGATAATCAAAAATGTGTTTTGGTCCACTTTAAGTTGTATCCTGAAAGCAGGCTCTCCACAGGGGGTCGGGTTGGTTGCAGGTGAGAAATGTAGCAGGGATACGTATTGACTGTACCTCCCAATTGTCCCTGATTTGGAGGGACTGTGCCTCTTTTGAGCCCATACCCTCCTACCCCTCGTTCTCCTTTGTCCCTCTTTGAGGTGTAACATGCAGATCTGCAGCAATAAATGATTCATTCAAAGTGTTTCCATTGTTGTAACTCCTATCCATCCCTCAATGAGGGGGCGTGGCCTAATTTAACACTTGTCCCCCTGTCCTGTTTATCTCCTTCCAGTGGTCTAGTAGCCATAGCTGGTAATGTTATTACATGCAGGAAGGGCATCCCGACCACTATAGATCTCCTTCCAGTGGTCTAGTAGCCATAGCTGGAAATGTTATTACATGCAAGGAGGGCATCCCGGCCACTATACATTTCCTTCCAGTGGTCTAGTAGCCATAGCTGGTAATGTTATTACATGCCAGGTAGGTATTCAGGCCACTCTTGAACTCTTTTACTGTATCCCTCATTACTACCTCCTCTGGCAGCGAGTTCCATAGTCTCACTGCTCTTACAGAGAAGAATCCCCTCCTATGTCAGTGGAGAAAGCACCTTTCCTCTAACCTTAGTGGATGCCCTCGGGTTATGGTTACACTCCGGGGTATAAATAGATTGTGGGACCGATCTTTGTATTGACCCCGAATATATTTATACATAGTTTTTAGATCACACCTCAGGCGTCTCTTTTCCAAACTAAATAAACCTAACTTTGACAATCTTATAGGGTACTCTAGTCCCCGCACTCTTTATTAACTTAGCTGCCCTCCTTTGAATACGCTGCAGTTCTGATGTGTCCTTCTTGGTGCCCAGAACTGTACACAGTACACCATATGGGGGTCTGACCAGTGACTTATAGAGGGCGTTGGCAGCTCCTATCTGGCATTAATTACTAAAGTTAAGTTTATTGTTAACTAAAACCCCCTAGGTCCTTTTCCATTGTGCATAATGGATAACCTAACATTTATCTGTATTACCTGTAACCTGTTTGTAGCTGCCTGCTGTCCTCTTTTGTGTTAATTACTTTACACTGCTTCGTATCATCTGCAAAGATTGAGACTTTACTGTGCAATCCAGACCCTATTTCATATATATATATATATATATATATATATATATATATATATATATTTGACATAGGGTAAGGAGACAGTAGCAATAGCAGGCAGCGATGAAAGAGCCGAAGCTTTAGCAACAGCACATTAGCAATGTATCTGTTTATACATCTTCATTTAAAAGATACCCTAGACACTTTGCAAATGCTGATCCCCCCAATGTTACCTTCTCTAGTTCTCTATGAACCTTTTATCTACACTAAACTTATTTGTCATGTGGCCAATGCCCCTCCCCCCACTGTGTTTAGGTCACCCTTCAAGTTGAATTGAAGGGAAACCACTGACCCCCTCAACCAGGATCCCTCTTTTTAGAATTTAGAACCCCAATCCTGTAATCACACCCTTTAGCATTCCCTTCTCTGTTAAGATATCTAGGTCCCTCAAAACCTCGGCACCTGTGACCACCCCTTCTACATTACATGAAGGAAAATAAGGGATAAAAGGAGTGTTGAAGCTGTTGGAGCAGCAGCTGAAGCACCAATCAGTGATCCCTCCATTGTTACCTCCTCTAGTTTACTATCCTCCACATGGAATCTCATTTGCCTTGGGCCCAACACCTTCCCCATCGTGTTTAGGTCATCCTGTATATACATGGGATGGAGACGTCTTAGCAAAGGTTAAACTCTTCCGCCACCTGGCGGTTGAAGGCAGTCATTAAACATCTGATACAGGGCTCCACACGTGGGGACTTGGCTTCTGACATGTTCCCTTAGGCCAGGGGCTGTTTCCCACCGAACCCCAGGACAAGTTTCCCAACTGGGGTTCATCCACAGGCCTGTGATCAGGGAGCAATGCCCCTCAGATAACGAGAGTCAGGAGTGACGCGGGACTGGGAACAGGACCTACCAGGTTGGAGATCAGGGATTCACCGGGACAACCAGACTCTCGCTCATCGTCTGGTACCCACGGAGGCCTTGGGCCTAGACTCCAGTTCAGGGTCGATGGCCCTGGATTCAGGCAGTGGCTACAGTCTCCCTTTCATAGCCACCTCTCTAGGTTCCTGAAAACTCTAGTAATATACTGTGCCAGTCTATCCAGTTCTATCCCTGTTCTTTTAATTGCTACCTATCTGTTCTGAACTGAAATAGCTCACCCCTTAAGGTGAGTTGCAATGGTTTTGTGGGGTGCCCCTGTTTTATATCACTACAAAGTGGTGTTGGAGCTGTAGATGCAGCATATTGGCACTGTATGCTGTTCGTAAATCATACAAAGTACAGTACCCCAGACACTTCCCAAAAGGTGATTCCTCCAATGTTACATCCTCCAGTTCACTAAGAGCTTTTTATCGACACAAAACTTAATTTGCCATGTTGCCAATGCCTCCCCCCAGTGTGTTTAGGTCTTCCTGTAGATCGGAGACATCTTCCAAGGATTAGCTAAGTTACAGTGACATTGCTAAACCAGGAACCCACTTTTAGCGTTTTGGACCCCAATCGGCCTCCTAGGATTCCCACCTTTAGCATCCTCTAATAAGACATTCAGGTTCCCCAAAACCCCGGCACCTATGTTCAGTGGTCAAAAAAAGGTTGTTGAAGCTTTAGAAGCAGCAGATTGACACTGTATGCTGTTCATAAATCTTCAAAATGGGCAGTTGTGGCCTAGAGGTAAGGAAGCAGCCTTGTGACCGAATGCTTGCAAGTTCGCTTACCGGCCATGTGCCATAACTGAAGTGCTCTTAAACTGGACCTTCAGCATGATTTAATGAAAAGCCCAAACCCTTAAAAAAACAATTCCCCAGCATATAAAATTAACTTATTTTAAGTTTGTAGGCACTTACTTATTATTCTTTCCCCCCACCGGGCTGCAACTCTGTTCAGGACTCTAGGATACGGGTGCCGCCATCTTGATTTAGAAGCATCACACTTACTGAGGAGAGGAGCGTGGTATAAAGTACAGGGGGTGGGGTTATAGCTGTGCTTTGCACAGACAAAGCAGAGCTGGGGTCAGGGAAAGGACAGCAATCATAAAATGCAGAGCGACACAGTCAGAAGACACTTCCTGTTTGCAGGCTGCCTGATGCTCCATGAGCCGCCATCTTGAATGTTTAAAGGTTCATAACATGCAGTAGATGCAGGTAGGATGATTAATGTGAGCAATCTGTATGTACAGGGTGTGGGAAACATATAAGATAGGCTCTTATTCAGGGTGAAGGTCCGCTTTAGGCAAGGCATCTACCACCCAACTTCTGGGGGCCGGGCGCAGTAATTAGAGCAACCAGTCCAGGCTTGTGTACACTCGCTGAATGGATAGGTTATATGTGGTACCCCAGGCACTTTTAGTATTAGTGAATCCTCCAATGTTACCTCCTCTAGTTCACTTTGAACTTTTTTTATCTATACAAGATCTAATTTGACATGTGGCCAACACCTCCCGCCAGTGTTTATATTTCACCCTGTAAATTGGAGGCATTTTCGAAGAATTATATCAACTATGATGGAAGTGATGACCTCCTTAACTAGGACTTCAAGGTGGGAGCTGCTGGCCTGCTGATGGGTCCCCTTTGTGCCAGAGGTCTTTCTGGGGAACCACTCTGTCCTGATAAATAGACAAGTGGTGTGTGCGTTTTTTTTTCGGTAGATCGCACAGATTCTTCAGATGTCACCTGGTGAATAAACTTCATTCCTGCCTCGTGTCAATTAGTTAATTAACATCATTGTGTGTCAGTCTCGGCAGATAATAAAGCACCTTGAATCTGACTAATTATCAGAACAATAGGCAGAGGGGTGCCTCCTCTATGGATGTACCCGGCGGCTCCGGAGTCAGTCAAACACAGAGGATCTCAGGGTGTCAGATGAGCGATGGTAAGACCTTTGTCTGATGCCGCCGGTGCACACCGGATCCCACTCCGCTTAGAATAGATAGACGAGAGGTTATCTCTAACATTTTCCCAAAAATTCCTCTTTTCTTTATATCCCCCCCAACCTAAATCCTCCAGTCGGCTCCCCTGAAAGACTCCTTTGTCTGTTCACAGGAAGAGACTCCGGACAGCTGAAAACCAGAAGGCGTCTGTGGAGAATGAGATTACTCAGTCGAGAGAAAGTCGCGCCAAGCCGTGCCGCCCCTGCCAGAACTTTGTAGCTGTTCTGTTGCGGTGCCCAGCCATATCCACTCAACACATACAGACATCAAGCAACCAATCAGCACGTGTGCACACACAAAGTCGCCTGATTGTGAGTACGAACGCATTGTGGCCACCGGCCAAAGCAAAAAGAAAGAAAAAAAAAACATCTTATACGTTGAGCCACCGTCGCGTCTACTATTGTGCCAGGCGATGGTGTGCCACTAATTAATGTACAGAGAAACACGGGGGATGTACATTGTCTCCTGGCACCCCGTCAACTACATGCCGCCTCTGCCCTGTGTCGCGTTCCCCACTGGTCAAAGACAATGTGAGGCTGTCTGGGGAGGGGGTGAGCCATGGATGGTCGTCCTAACTCTACACCACCTCCAACTGCTTACCTTCCATCATCACAGGGGAAGTCAAAAAAATTACAACGGGTCCCGTTGCCACACCATAGATACGTAGATCAGGGGTTCCCAACTTTTCTTCGGCAAGTACTACCTTTCATTTTCTACTACCACCTTGATGGAATATCAGTTGCCTAAGAGTTAAAAATTCACAAACAAAACTTTAAAGTTAAGAAATGCACATACATATTTTTATAATCTTTTTGAGCAAATTATACTGTACTCTGGTAAAGTAGAGATGGCAACAGATGTTGGGGGCATAGATGGGTCTGCAGCCTCACTGAGAACCACCAGACAGGATCTCCAATACCACTGGTTTAGACCCCCTGGTCTAGAATGAAAAACGACATCTGTCCAAGTTCAGCCATGAAAGGCATAATGGTCAAAATGCTCTAGTTCTTCCTCAGAAAGGCAGAAATCCCAAGAAAGCTGCCCCACATCACGTACCTACGCCCTAGGCCGAGGAGAAGGCAAACGGTCCCATTCACGTGTCATACTTACGTAAATGTTTTAGACTAAAAAAAATTATGTTGACCAAGGTGGGGAAAAAGGGGTGTTTAAGAAAGAGCTCTAATTAATCCAGCGCAAAGCAAGGGGGGGGGGGGGGGGGGGCGCAGTCACAAAGAAAAAGTTCTACTTTATCTAAAGCAAGGCAAAGACCCAAACCAAGCTGCCCTCGCTAGTGCTTTTATGACAAGGGGCAGGCAAAAAGTTCCACCAGGTCCCATTGTCGTGTCATAAAAATGATGTATGGGAACTCAGTTCAGCCAAGGCAGGATAAAAGGGGGGGGGGGCAAAGTAAGAGCTCTAGGTTATTCAGAGCAAGGCAAAGTAAAAGCTCAATTTCATCTAAAGCAAGGCAACGACTCCAACCAAGCTGCACCATGCTACTTACCTTCCTTTTACGAAGGCGGAAGGCGAAGGGGAAGGAAAAAAGTTCCACCATGTCAGAGTTACATAATTAACTTAAAAATTATATTGATCAATAAAGTACAGCTGCAGAAGAGGGAAAGGATGGGATAAGGGCGAATGAAGAGCCCTAGTTGTTTGAAAAAAATGCAAAAACCACTAGAAAGCTGCCCCCGCCACTTCCTTAAGGCAAAACGTTACATCAGGTCTCATTGTCATGTCATAGTTATGTTCAGACTAAAAACCTACTTCTGTCTATGAAGTTTAGCCAAGGAAAAGCTAAAAGAGGGGAACCGGCAAAGAAAGAAGTTCATCCAGAGCAAGGCATAGAAACCAAGCAAGCTGCCCCAGGCTACTTACCTTCCCTTTACAACAAGGGAAAGGCAAAAAGTGACTCCAGGTCCCACTGTCATTTAGGTAATTTTTTAGAATAAAAAATGACATTGGTCCATTAAGTTCAAACAAGGAAAGGGAAAAGGGGGAGGGATTGGCAAGGAGAGCGAACCTCAACCAAGCTGCTTCACAACACTTACCTTCCCTTTATGACAAGAAAACACATGTACTAAGTTACACCAGGCCCTCTGTCATGCCAAAGTTTCATAGTTATTGAGATTGTTAAAATGACATCTGTCCAAGTGAAACCAAGGGAGGACAAAGGCTTAAATGGCAAAGGAAGAGCTCTAGTTCATCCAGCGCAAGGCATAAAAGCCCCAACCATGCTGGCCCATGTCACTTACCTACCCTTTATTTGAAGGGGAGAGCAAAAAGTTAAACCAGATCAACTCATCGTTAAAGTAATTGGTTCATCAAGTTCATCCATGGAACAAGGAAAAGGGGAGTGGGGTGGCAGGGAAAGAGCTCAAGTTCATCCAGAGCAAGGCAAAAACCCCACCAAGCTGGTCCACACCTTCGTTTCCCTTTATGACAAGGGGAAGGCAAAATGTTTGACCAAGTTCCGCTGTTGCGCCAAAGTTATGTAGCTATCTAGACTGGAAAACAACATCTGCCCAAGTTTAGCAAAGGGAGGCAAAAGGCTGACATTGTAATGGAAGAGCTCTAGATCATTCAGAGTGAGCCATAAAAACCCCAACCAAGCTGGCCCACCTCACATACCTACCCTTAGGACAAGAAGGCAAAAAGTTTCACCAGGCCCCGCTGTCGCACCAAAGTTATGTGGCTATCTAGACTAAAATCAACATCTGTCTAAGTTCAGCCAAGGGAGTCGAGAGGCTGAAATTGTAATGGAAGAGCTCTAGATCATTCAGAGCGAGCCCTAAAAACCCCAACCAAGCTGGCCCTGTTGCAGACTGTGAGTGCTGGGTGCTGGGTGCAGCGGAGTTGTAGTCCAGATAGACAATAGTGGTGTAACAGGAACTGGCTTTACTCAGGCATGTATGCAGTAAGAGAATGTCACCTTACATCAGTAGTCCTCAAACTTCCTCCTCAAGGGCCGAGACAGGCCAGGTTTTGCAGCTCTCCACGCTACTCCACAGGTGAATTAACTGGTGCTCAGACAGAGCTATAGCCCTAATTATTACATCTGTGCATCAGCATAGAGAGCTGCAAAACCTGGCCTGTCTCGGCTCTTGAGGAGGAAGTTTGAGGACTACTGCCTTACATGGTGGCTTAGGAAAAAAACAACAAGACAGGAAGAGAAGCACTTGCAGTGATAGATTACAGCTCGATCTGCAGGAAATAACAATACAGTAGAAAAATACAGTTGCACATTGGTAACAGCGCCATCTAGTGTCATAACCTGCAGTAGCTGCAGACTACAATAAAACATAGTAAAAGTCATTCTAGCATAGACTAAGCTGTAAGTCTGTTGTACAGTTTCTCCAACAGGCCCCACGTCACTTACCTACCCTTAGGACAAGGGGAAGGCAAAAAGTGACACCAGGTCCTGTTGTCAAGTCATAGTGATGTAATTTTTCACACTAATATCGGTCCAAGTTTAGCCACCAAAGGGAATAAGGAGGAGGAAATGGCAAAGAGCTGTTCGGCAAATTACATAGGCACGTTGAATGGCTCTGATTGGACGAGAGCCCACTCATGCACCGTTGGCCCGGCATCCAGTGACTTCCACTTTAATGACTATGGTCTGTCAAGTTTAGCCAAGGGAAAAGGGCTGCATTGCAAATAAAAAGCTCTAAGACCAGCGGGGGAGGGAGGATGTAAATGCAAATGTAATTTGATATTTAGGGGAACAATTTTCGTCCATAACCCCCTTAAAGAAATCAAATATATCGGGAGATCATTACTACCCCAGGCTCTCTGCACATGTCCAAACTTACTGCAGGTGTCTGACCTCAATCTCTGCAAGTGTCTGACCTCACTCACTGCAGGTGTCTAACCTGACTCACTGCAGGTGCCTGACCTTACGTACTCCATGTGCCTGACCTCACTCAATGCAGGTGCCCGACCTCATTCACTGCTGGTGTCTGACCTCATTTACTGCAGGTGTCCGACCTCACTCAATGCAGGTGCCCGACCTGACTCACATGTGTCCGACCTCTTTCACTGCAGGGGTCCGACCTCACTTACTGCAGGGGTCCGACCTCACTTACTGCAGGGGTCCGACCTCACTTACTGCAGGCGTCCGACCTCACTTACTGCAGGGGTCCGACCTCACTTACTGCAGGGGTCCGACCTCACTTACTGCAGGCGTCCGACCTCACTTACTGCAGGGGTCCGACCTCACTTACTGCAGGGGTCCGACCTCACTTACTGCAGGCGTCCGACCTCACTCACTGCAGGTGTCCGACCTCACTTACTGCAGGGGTCCGACCTCACTTACTGCAGGTGTCTGACCTCACTGCAGGTGTCTGACCTCACTGCAGGTGTCCGACCTCACCGCAGGTGTGTCCTACCTCTCTGCTGGTGTCTGACCTCACTTACTGCAGGGGTCCGACCTCACTGCAGGTGTCCGACCTCACTGCTGGTGTCTGACCTCACTGCAGGTGTCCGACCTCACTGCTGGTGTCCGACCTCACTTACTGCAGGGGTCCGACCTCACTTACTGCAGGTGTCTGACCTCACTGCAGGTGTCTGACCTCACTGCTGGTGTCTGACCTCACTGCAGGTGTCCGACCTCACTGCTGGTGTCTGACCTCACTTACTGCTGGTGTCTGACCTCACTTACAGCAGGTGTCTGACCTCACTTACTGCAGGTGTCCGACCTCACTTACTGCAGGTGTCCGACCTCACTTACTGCAGGGGTCCGACCTTACTTACTGCAGGTGTCCGACCTCACTTACTGCAGGGGTCCGACCTCACTTACTGCAGGGGTCTGACCTCACTTACTGCAGGGGTCCGACCTCACTTACTGCAGGTGTCCGACCTCACTTACTGCAGGGGTCCGACCTCACTTACTGCAGGGGTCTGACCTCACTTACTGCAGGTGTCCGACCTCACTTACTGCAGGGGTCCGACTTCACTCACTGCAGGGGTCCGACCTCACCTACTGCAGGTGTCCGACCTCACTTACTGGAGGTGTCCGACCACACTTACTGCAGGTGTCCGACCACACTTACTGCAGGTGTCTGACCTCACTTACTGCAGGTGTCCGACCTCACTCACTGCAGGTGTCCGACCTCACTCACTGCAGGTGTCCGACCTCACTTACTGCAGGTGTCTGACCTCACTTACTGCAGGTATCCAACCTCACTTACTGCAGGTGTCTGACCTCACTGCAGGTGTCCGACCTCACCGCAGGTGTCTGATCTCACTTACTGCAGGGGTCCGACCTCACTGCAGGTGTCTGACCTCACTGCTGGTGTCCGACCTCACTGCAGGTGTCTGACCTCACTCACTGCAGGGGTCCGACCTCACCTACTGCAGGTGTCCGACCTCACTTACTGGAGGTGTCCGACCACACTTACTGCAGGTGTCCGACCACACTTACTGCAGGTGTCTGACCTCACTTACTGCAGGTGTCCGACCTCACTCACTGCAGGTGTCCGACCTCACTTACTGCAGGTGTCCGACCTCACTTACTGCAGGTGTCCGACCTCACTCACTGCAGGTGTCCGACCTCACTCACTGCAGGTGTCCGACCTCACTTACTGCAGGTGTCCGACCTTACTTACTGCAGGTGTCCGACCTCACTTACTGCAGGGGTCTGACCTCACTT
Source organism: Gastrophryne carolinensis (assembly GCA_027917425.1). Lineage (NCBI taxonomy): Eukaryota > Metazoa > Chordata > Amphibia > Anura > Microhylidae > Gastrophryne > Gastrophryne carolinensis. Next base: position 510,971,649 of record CM051236.1, on the reverse strand, counting down.
ACTGCAGGGGTCCGACCTCACTTACTGCAGGTGTCCGACCTCACTTACTGCAGGGGTCCGACCTCACTTACTGCAGGGGTCTGACCTCACTTACTGCAGGTGTCCGACCTCACTTACTGCAGGGGTCCGACTTCACTCACTGCAGGGGTCCGACCTCACCTACTGCAGGTGTCCGACCTCACTTACTGGAGGTGTCCGACCACACTTACTGCAGGTGTCCGACCACACTTACTGCAGGTGTCTGACCTCACTTACTGCAGGTGTCCGACCTCACTCACTGCAGGTGTCCGACCTCACTCACTGCAGGTGTCCGACCTCACTTACTGCAGGTGTCTGACCTCACTTACTGCAGGTGTCCGACCTCACTCACTGCAGGTGTCCGACCTCACTCACTGCAGGTGTCTGATCTCACTTACTGCAGGGGTCCGACCTCACTTACTGCAGGGGTCTGACCTCACTTACTGCAGGTGTCCGACCTCACTTACTGCAGGTGTCCGACCTCACTTACTGCAGGGGTCTGACCTCACTTACTGCAGGTGTCCGACCTCACTTACTGCAGGGGTCCGACTTCACTCACTGCAGGGGTCCGACCTCACCTACTGCAGGTGTCCGACCTCACTTACTGGAGGTGTCCGACCACACTTACTGCAGGTGTCCGACCACACTTACTGCAGGTGTCTGACCTCACTTACTGCAGGTGTCCGACCTCACTCACTGCAGGTGTCCGACCTCACTCACTGCAGGTGTCCGACCTCACTTACTGCAGGTGTCTGACCTCACTTACTGCAGGTGTCCGACCTCACTCACTGCAGGTGTCCGACCTCACTCACTGCAGGTGTCTGATCTCACTTACTGCAGGGGTCCGACCTCACTGCAGGTGTCTGACCTCACTGCTGGTGTCCGACCTCACTGCAGGTGTCTGACCTCACTTACTGCAGGTGTCCGACCTCACTTACTGCAGGGGTCTGACCTCACTTACTGCAGGTGTCCGACCTCACTTACTGCAGGTGTCCGACCTCACTTACTGCAGGGGTCTGACCTCACTTACTGCAGGTGTCTGACCTCACTTACTGCAGGTGTCCGACCTCACTTACTGCAGGGGTCTGACCTCACTTACTGCAGGTGTCTGACCTCACTTACTGCAGGTGTCCGACCTCACTTACTGCAGGGGTCTGACCTCACTTACTGCAGGTGTCTGACCTCACTTACTGCAGGTGTCCGACCTCACTTACTGCAGGTGTCCGACCTCACTTACTGCAGGGGTCCGACCTCACTTACTGCAGGGGTCTGACCTCACTTACTGCAGGTGTCCGACCTCACTTACTGCAGGGGTCCGACTTCACTCACTGCAGGGGTCCGACCTCACTTACTGGAGGTGTCCGACCTTACTTACTGCAGGTGTCCGACCTCACTTACTGCAGGTGTCCGACCTCACTTACTGCAGGTGTCTGACCTCACTTACTGCAGGTGTCCGACCTCACTTACTGCAGGGGTCTGACCTCACTTACTGCAGGTGTCTGACCTCACTTACTGCAGGTGTCTGACCTCACTTACTGCAGGTGTCCGACCTCACTTACTGCAGGTGTCTGACCTCACTTACTGCAGGGGTCTGACCTCACTTACTGCAGGTGTCTGACCTCACTTACTGCAGGTGTCCGACCTCACTTACTGCAGGGGTCTGACCTCACTTACTGCAGGTGTCCGACCTCACTTACTGCAGGTGTCCGACCTCACTTACTGCAGGGGTCTGACCTCACTTACTGCAGGTGTCCGACCTCACTTACTGCAGGTGTCCGACCTCACTTACTGCAGGTGTCTGACCTCACTTACTGCAGGTGTCTGACCTCACTTACTGCAGGTGTCCGACCTCACTTACTGCAGGTGTCCGACCTCACTTACTGCAGGTGTCCGACCTCACTTACTGCAGGTGTCCGACCTCACTTACTGCAGGTGTCCGACCTCACTTACTGCAGGTGTCCGACCTCACTTACTGCAGGTATCCAACCTCACTTACTGCAGGTGTCCGACCTCACTTACTGCAGGGGTCCGACCTCACTTACTGCAGGTGTCTGACCTCACTTACTGCAGGTGTCTGACCTCACTTACTGCAGGTGTCCGACCTCACTTACTGCAGGTGTCCGACCTCACTTACTGCAGGTGTCCGACCTCACTTACTGCAGGTGTCCGACCTCACTTACTGCAGGTGTCCGACCTCACTTACTGCAGGTATCCAACCTCACTTACTGCAGGTGTCCGACCTCACTTACTGCAGGGGTCCGACCTCACTTACTGCAGGTGTCTGACCTCACTTACTGCAGGTGTCCGACCTCACTTACTGCAGGTGTCTGACCTCACTTACTGCAGGTGTCCGACCTCACTTACTGCAGGTGTCTGACCTCACTTACTGCAGGTGTCCGACCTCACTTACTGCAGGTGTCTGACCTCACTTACTGCAGGTTTCCGACCTCACTTACTGCAGGGGTCCGACCTCACTTACTGCAGGGGTCCGACCTCACTTACTGCAGGTGTCCGACCACACTTACTGCAGGTGTCTGACCTCACTTACTGCAGGTGTCTGACCTCACTTACTGCAGGTGTCTGACCTCACTTACTGCAGGTGTCCGACCTCACTTACTGCAGGTATCCAACCTCACTTACTGCAGGTATCCAACCTCACTTACTGCAGGTGTCTGACCTCACTTACTGCAGGTATCCAACCTCACTTACTGCAGGTATCCAACCTCACTTACTGCAGGTGTCTGACCTCACTTACTGCAGGTGTCTGACCTCACTTACTGCAGGTATCCAACCTCACTTACTGCAGGTGTCCGACCTCACTTACTGCAGGTATCCAACCTCACTTACTGCAGGTGTCCGACCTCACTTACTGCAGGTATCCAACCTCACTTACTGCAGGGGTCTGACCTCACTTACTGCAGGTGTCTGACCTCACTTACTGCAGGTGTCCGACCTCACTTACTGCAGGTATCCAACCTCACTTACTGCAGGTGTCTGACCTCACTTACTGCAGGTGTCCGACCTCACTTACTGCAGGTGTCTGACCTCACTTACTGCAGGTGTCCGACCTCACTTACTGCAGGTATCCAACCTCACTTACTGCAGGTGTCCGACCTCACTTACTGCAGGTGTCCGACCTCACTTACTGCAGGTGTCCGACCTCACTTACTGCAGGTGTCCGACCTCACTTACTGCAGGTGTCCGACCTCACTTACTGCAGGTGTCCGACCTCACTTACTGCAGGTATCCAACCTCACTTACTGCAGGTGTCCGACCTCACTTACTGCAGGTATCCAACCTCACTTACTGCAGGTGTCCGACCTCACTTACTGCAGGTATCCAACCTCACTTACTGCAGGTGTCTGACCTCACTTACTGCAGGTGTCCGACCACACTTACTGCAGGTGTCTGACCTCACTTACTGCAGGTGTCCGACCACACTTACTGCAGGTGTCCGACCTCACTTACTGCAGGTGTCCGACCTCACTTACTGCAGGTGTCCGACCTCACTTACTGCAGGTGTCTGACCTCACTTACTGCAGGGGTCTGACCTCACTTACTGCAGGTGTCCGACCTCACTTACTGCAGGTGTCTGACCTCACTTACTGCAGGTTTCCGACCTCACTTACTGCAGGTTTCCGACCTCACTTACTGCAGGGGTCCGACCTCCGTTACTGCAGGTGTCCGACCTCACTTACTGCAGGTATCCAACCTCACTTACTGCAGGTGTCCGACCTCACTTACTGCAGGGGTCCGACCTCACTTACTGCAGGGGTCCGACCTCACTTACTGCAGGGGTCCGACCTCACTTACTGCAGGGGTCCGACCTCACTTACTGCAGGTGTTCGATCTCACTTACTGCAGGTGTCTGACCTCACTTACTGCAGGGGTCCGACCTCACTTACTGCAGGTGTCTGACCTCACTTACTGCAGGGGTCCGACCTCACTTACTGCAGGTGTCTGACCTCACTTACTGCAGGGGTCCGACCTCACTTACTGCAGGGGTCCGACCTCACTTACTGCAGGTGTCTGACCTCACTTACTGCAGGTGTCTGACCTCACTTACTGCAGGTGTCCGACCTCACTTACTGCAGGTGTCTGACCTCACTTACTGCAGGGGTCCGACCTCACTTACTGCAGGTGTCCGACCTCACTTACTGCAGGGGTCCGACTTCACTTACTGCAGGGGTCCGACCTCACTTACTGCAGGGGTCCGACCTCACTTACTGCAGGGGTCCGACCTCACTTACTGCAGGGGTCCGACCTCACTTACTGCAGGGGTCCGACCTCACTTACTGCAGGGGTCCGACCTCACTTACTGCAGGGGTCCGACCTCACTTACTGCAGGTGTCTGACCTCACTTACTGCAGGTGTCTGACCTCACTTACTGCAGGTGTCTGACCTCACTTACTGCAGGTGTCTGACCTCACTTACTGCAGGTGTCTGACCTCACTTACTGCAGGTGTCTGACCTCACTTACTGCAGGGGTCCGACCTCACTTACTGCAGGGGTCCGACCTCACTTACTGCAGGGGTCCGACCTCACTTACTGCAGGTGTCCGACCTCACTTACTGCAGGGGTCCGACCTCACTTACTGCAGGGGTCCGACCTCACTTACTGCAGGGGTCCGACCTCACTTACTGCAGGTGTCTGACCTCACTTACTGCAGGTGTCTGACCTCACTTACTGCAGGTTTCTGACCTCACTTACTGCAGGTGTCCGACCTCACTTACTGCAGGTTTCTGACCTCACTTACTGCAGGTGTCCGACCTCACTTACTGCAGGGGTCCGACCTCACTTACTGCAGGTGTCCGACCTCACTTACTGCAGGTGTCCGACCTCACTTACTGCAGGTGTCCGACCTCACTTACTGCAGGTGTCCGACCTCACTTACTGCAGGTGTCCGACCACACTTACTGCAGGTGTCTGACCTCACTTACTGCAGGGGTCCGACCTCACTTACTGCAGGTGTCCGACCTCACTTACTGCAGGTGTCCGACCTCACTTACTGCAGGTGTCCGACCTCACTTACTGCAGGTATCCGACCTCACTTACTGCAGGTATCCGACCTCACTTACTGCAGGTGTCCGACCTCACTTACTGCAGGTGTCCGACCTTACTTACTGCAGGTGTCTGACCTCACTTACTGCAGGTGTCCGACCTTACTTACTGCAGGTGTCCGACCTCACTTACTGCAGGTATCCAACCTCACTTACTGCAGGTGTCCGACCTCACTTACTGCAGGTGTCCGACCTTACTTACTGCAGGTGTCTGACCTCACTTACTGCAGGTGTCCGACCTCACTTACTGCAGGGGTCCGACCTCACTTACTGCAGGTGTCCGACCTCACTTACTGCAGGTGTCCGACCTTACTTACTGCAGGTGTCTGACCTCACTTACTGCAGGTGTCCGACCTCACTTACTGCAGGGGTCTGACCTCACTTACTGCAGGGGTCCGACCTCACTTACTGCAGGTGTCTGACCTCACTTACTGCAGGTGTCTGACCTCACTTACTGCAGGTGTCCGACCTCACTTACTGCAGGTATCCAACCTCACTTACTGCAGGTATCCAACCTCACTTACTGCAGGTGTCTGACCTCACTTACTGCAGGTGTCCGACCTCACTTACTGCAGGTATCCAACCTCACTTACTGCAGGTGTCTGACCTCACTTACTGCAGGTGTCTGACCTCACTTACTGCAGGTGTCCGACCTCACTTACTGCAGGTATCCAACCTCACTTACTGCAGGTGTCCGACCTCACTTACTGCAGGTATCCAACCTCACTTACTGCAGGTGTCTGACCTCACTTACTGCAGGTGTCCGACCTCACTTACTGCAGGTATCCAACCTCACTTACTGCAGGTATCCAACCTCACTTACTGCAGGTGTCTGACCTCACTTACTGCAGGTGTCTGACCTCACTTACTGCAGGTGTCTGACCTCACTTACTGCAGGTATCCAACCTCACTTACTGCAGGTGTCCGACCTCACTTACTGCAGGTATCCAACCTCACTTACTGCAGGTGTCCGACCTCACTTACTGCAGGTATCCAACCTCACTTACTGCAGGTATCCAACCTCACTTACTGCAGGTGTCTGACCTCACTTACTGCAGGTGTCTGACCTCACTTACTGCAGGTGTCTGACCTTACTTACTGCAGGTGTCCGACCTCACTTACTGCAGGTGTCCGACCTCACTTACTGCAGGTATCCAACCTCACTTACTGCAGGTGTCCGACCTCACTTACTGCAGGTATCCAACCTCACTTACTGCAAGTGTCTGACCTCACTTACTGCAGGTGTCTGACCTCACTTACTGCAGGGGTCCGACCTCACTTACTGCAGGGGTCCGACCTCACTTACTGCAGGTGTCCGACCACACTTACTGCAGGTGTCTGACCTCACTTACTGCAGGGGTCCGACCTCACTTACTGCAGGTGTCTGACCTCACTTACTGCAGGTGTCCGACCTCACTTACTGCAGGTATCCAACCTCACTTACTGCAGGTGTCCGACCTCACTTACTGCAGGTATCCAACCTCACTTACTGCAGGTGTCCGACCTCACTTACTGCAGGTATCCAACCTCACTTACTGCAGGTGTCCGACCTCACTTACTGCAGGTATCCAACCTCACTTACTGCAGGTGTCTGACCTCACTTACTGCAGGTGTCCGACCTCACTTACTGCAGGTGTCCGACCTCACTTACTGCAGGTATCCAACCTCACTTACTGCAGGTGTCTGACCTCACTTACTGCAGGTGTCCGACCTCACTTACTGCAGGTATCCAACCTCACTTACTGCAGGTGTCTGACCTCACTTACTGCAGGTGTCCGACCTCACTTACTGCAGGTGTCCGACCTCACTTACTGCAGGTGTCCGACCTCACTTACTGCAGGTATCCAACCTCACTTACTGCAGGTGTCCGACCTCACTTACTGCAGGTATCCAACCTCACTTACTGCAGGTGTCTGACCTCACTTACTGCAGGTGTCCGACCACACTTACTGCAGGTGTCCGACCTCACTTACTGCAGGTGTCCGACCTCACTTACTGCAGGTGTCCGACCTCACTTACTGCAGGTGTCTGACCTCACTTACTGCAGGGGTCTGACCTCACTTACTGCAGGTGTCCGACCTCACTTACTGCAGGTGTCTGACCTCACTTACTGCAGGTTTCCGACCTCACTTACTGCAGGTTTCCGACCTCACTTACTGCAGGGGTCCGACCTCCGTTACTGCAGGTGTCCGACCTCACTTACTGCAGGTATCCAACCTCACTTACTGCAGGTGTCCGACCTCACTTACTGCAGGGGTCCGACCTCACTTACTGCAGGGGTCCGACCTCACTTACTGCAGGGGTCCGACCTCACTTACTGCAGGTGTTCGATCTCACTTACTGCAGGTGTCCGACCTCACTTACTGCAGGGGTCTGACCTCACTTACTGCAGGGGTCCGACCTCACTTACAGCAGGTGTCCGACCTCACTTACTGCAGGGGTCTGACCTCACTTACTGCAGGGGTCCGACCTTACTTACTGCAGGGGTCCGACCTCACTTACAGCAGGTGTCCGACCTCACTTACTGCAGGTGTCTGACCTCACTTACTGCAGGGGTCCGACCTCACTTACTGCGGGTGTCCGACCTCACTTACTGCAGGTGTCTGACCTCACTTACTGCAGGGGTCCGACCTCACTTACAGCAGGTGTCCGACCTCACTTACTGCAGGGGTCTGACCTCACTTACTGCAGGGGTCCGACCTTACTTACTGCAGGGGTCCGACCTCACTTACAGCAGGTGTCCGACCTCACTTACTGCAGGTGTCTGACCTCACTTACTGCAGGGGTCCGACCTCACTTACTGCAGGTGTCTGACCTCACTTACTGCAGGGGTCCGACCTCACTTACTGCAGGTGTCTGACCTCACTTACTGCAGGGGTCCGACCTCACTTACTGCAGGGGTCCGACCTCACTTACTGCAGGTGTCTGACCTCACTTACTGCAGGTGTCTGACCTCACTTACTGCAGGTGTCCGACCTCACTTACTGCAGGTGTCTGACCTCACTTACTGCAGGGGTCCGACCTCACTTACTGCAGGTGTCCGACCTCACTTACTGCAGGGGTCCGACTTCACTTACTGCAGGGGTCCGACCTCACTTACTGCAGGGGTCCGACGTCACTTACTGCAGGGGTCCGACCTCACTTACTGCAGGGGTCCGACCTCACTTACTGCAGGGGTCCGACCTCACTTACTGCAGGGGTCCGACCTCACTTACTGCAGGTGTCTGACCTCACTTACTGCAGGTGTCTGACCTCACTTACTGCAGGTGTCTGACCTCACTTACTGCAGGTGTCTGACCTCACTTACTGCAGGTGTCTGACCTCACTTACTGCAGGGGTCCGACCTCACTTACTGCAGGTGTCTGACCTCACTTACTGCAGGTGTCTGACCTCACTTACTGCAGGTGTCTGACCTCACTTACTGCAGGTGTCTGACCTCACTTACTGCAGGGGTCCGACCTCACTTACTGCAGGGGTCCGACCTCACTTACTGCAGGTGTCTGACCTCACTTACTGCAGGTTTCTGACCTCACTTACTGCAGGTGTCCGACCTCACTTACTGCAGGGGTCCGACCTCACTTACTGCAGGTGTCCGACCACACTTACTGCAGGTGTCTGACCTCACTTACTGCAGGGGTCCGACCTCACTTACTGCAGGTGTCTGACCTCACTTACTGCAGGTGTCCGACCTCACTTACTGCAGGTATCCAACCTCACTTACTGCAGGTGTCCGACCTCACTTACTGCAGGTGTCCGACCTTACTTACTGCAGGTGTCTGACCTCACTTACTGCAGGTGTCCGACCTTACTTACTGCAGGTGTCCGACCTCACTTACTGCAGGTATCCAACCTCACTTACTGCAGGTGTCCGACCTCACTTACTGCAGGTATCCAACCTCACTTACTGCAGGTGTCTGACCTCACTTACTGCAGGTGTCCGACCTTACTTACTGCAGGTGTCTGACCTCACTTACTGCAGGTGTCCGACCTCACTTACTGCAGGTGTCCGACCTCACTTACTGCAGGTGTCCGACCTTACTTACTGCAGGTGTCTGACCTCACTTACTGCAGGGGTCCGACCTCACTTACTGCAGGTGTCTGACCTCACTTACTGCAGGTGTCTGACCTCACTTACTGCAGGTGTCCGACCTCACTTACTGCAGGTATCCAACCTCACTTACTGCAGGTGTCCGACCTCACTTACTGCAGGTATCCAACCTCACTTACTGCAGGTGTCCGACCTCACTTACTGCAGGTATCCAACCTCACTTACTGCAGGTGTCCGACCTCACTTACTGCAGGTGTCCGACCTCACTTACTGCAGGTGTCCAACCTCACTTACTGCAGGTGTCCGACCTTACTTACTGCAGGTGTCCGACCTCACTTACTGCAGGTATCCAACCTCACTTACTGCAGGTGTCCGACCTCACTTACTGCAGGTGTAAGTCGTGCACCGGTAGGTCTCTCAAGGTACAGCAAAGCCACAGACAAGAAAGCGACAATGACACCAGCTTATGCAAAACACGTTTACTAAAACAGGCTTCTGAAAATACTTCAAATATATGCAGCAAACAGTGAAATAATAACAACAGTTTCCCTACCCCAAAGCTGACCCAAACTGCGTAGCAGGCACTGTTCCAGAGGGATGCACTGAGTAAAACTGCAGACAGCTCAGTGCACAACAGCCAATGTCTCCTGTAGCAAAGTTCCTGTGTAATCCGGAATCCAGAATCCAACAGCAAAGCAAAGCAAAGTCTTGGCCTGTGTAAAGTCTCTCTATCTAACTAACTAGCTAACAGGCAGTCTATAGCACGTGCATGTATTAATTAAAGTACTGACCCGGGCCTTTGGTAAACTCCAGCTGAACAGATCTCCTTCACAAAACGACCGGATGCACCACGCAGCTCTCAGGAGTCTTTCAGGCAAAAATCCACAGCCTCTGATTCAGATCCAGTTGTCAGTCTTTCTTTATCTGTTGCACGCCAGGCCACCACTTGCTCACATGGCCTTTTTCTCTCTCTTTCAAGATGGTGCCCAGTCTGCTTGCTCCTTGCTCTAGCACACACAGCACATGTCATCTCCTGCTCCTTAAGATCAACAAGTCTCTGCAGAGAGTTAGCTGTGTGAACAGGGGAACCAGTGGCCTCTTGTGGCCAAACAACAGGACGGCAGTTTTTATAGAATAGTCCTGGTTTCACCCTCTTACATGCCACCCCACTAGAGGTTGTCGTCCTCGGCAACCCTCCCCAAACAAACTCCTCCTGAGCATAGCGTTGCGGGGGCACACCAGCATTGGATCTTGTTGACCTTCTCAGCACAATGGTTTCAGGGGTATCTGGTGCATTAGGCAGCTCTGCCAAGGGAGGGGCCACCACTCTGTCAGCATTCTCGCGGGGTGGCAGACCCGATCCCCCTGGGGCAACAGCGGGTATCTGGGCAGGGGCGACCCACCAATCTTCCTCATCGGCTGAGAGGCTCTCCTCTGTTCTGGGAGCGTGAGGGGGCATCTCTTCCTCATGCACCGGCTCATCAAAGTTACATTGTCTTAGCATGTTACGGTGCAAGTTTCGTGAGGGTCCCCCAGTCCCCACTGGTTCTACCTCATAGACCGGAATGTCAGGGTCCACTCTCCTTTTCACCATATATGGAACCGCCTCCCACCGCCCATCCAACTTCCCAGATGGTCGCTTAGCTCGGACCATCACTCTATCACCCGGGGAATAACTATCTCTCTGCACAGGTCCTGGGGCAGGGTGCACCACTTGTTCCAGGCGTTCCCCTACAACTTTGTGGATCGCTCTTAGACGGCGGCGGTGTTCTTGCATCCATGCAGTAGCACTTCTCGGTTGTGGTTCCTTTGGGTCAGGCATGTGGAGATCTTCCACCTCTCGTCCGGCTCTTCCAAACATGAGCATATGGGGGGAGTAGCCAGTGGTATTGTGTACCCTATTGTTATAGGCCCACATCAGTTCAGGTAGATATTCGGGCCACCTAGCCTTTTGTCCATTCTCCAATGTCCGTAACATCTGAATCAAAGTCCTATTAAAGCGCTCACAGGCCCCATTTCCTTGGGGATGGTACGGAGTGGTGCGGGATCGTTCAATCCCATACAATTGATACAGTTCATTCATCATATTTCCTTGAAAACATGCTCCTTGATCTGAGTGTATTCTCTGGGGGCACCCGAAGACTTGGATAAAGTGTTTGCAGACAGCCTCTGCAGCTGACTCAGCCGTCTGGTCTCTGGTGGGTACAGCCACCGCATACTTGGTGAAATGGTCGGTCATTACCAGACAATACGAGTGTCCTGAGGCAGAGTACCCAATCTGCACATAGTCAATCATAAGCAGTTCCAACGGGGCTGAAGTCTTGATTGTCTGGACGGGGGCCCGCTGTTCGGTGCTTTTACTCAGTCCACAAGTTCGACACTTAAGACAGGCTTCGGCCACCATGTCGGCCAGATCTGGACAATACACAAATCGTTGGAGCCACTTAAACGTTTTCTCACTTCCAAAATGAGCACCCCTCTCGTGGGCTTCCCGCGCAGCCTCTGGGCCCAATGACATAGGGATTACAATCTGTTGCCGATGCTGCAGCTCTGTCTGTAGGTATATGGTCCGACACAGGAGGCCCTGGGTAACAGTCAGCTTATCCCACTGTCTCAGCAACTTTTGGCCCTCTGGAGTCAAACGGGCCCTTTCTTCCGGCCGAGGCCAGGTCTTGGTCCGGACCCATTCTCTCACTCTCCACAGATCAGGACAGCTGTTCTGGACTCTCTCCCAGTCGGTCAATGTCTTCCCCAACACCATGGGCATTCCGGACGCCACCCCACTTGCATGTGCCACGTCCTGGAGCACGGGTAATCGACCAAGGTCAGGAGTTTCAATGTCCTCTAACTCCTCATCACCCCTCTGCGGCGGTGCCCCCACGGGGACTCGGGAAAGTGCATCTGCATTGCTGTTCTCTTTACCAGACCGGAACTTGATGCGATACTTAAATTTAGAAAGGCGAGCCAACCACCTCTGCTCCAGGGCACCGAGCTTGGCATTCTCCAGATGAGCTAGGGGGTTGTTGTCTGTCATCACGGTCACTTCCGCGCCTGTCAGGTATTCTGCAAACTTTTCAGTCATGGCCCACACCAGAGCCAACAGTTCCAGCTTGAAGGAGCTATAGTTGTCGGGGTTGCGCTCGGATTCCCTCAGAGACCGGCTCCCATAGGCAATGACTCTCTCGCGCCCATCCTGGACTTGGGATAGCACAGCTCCCAACCCATGCAGACTCCCATCAGTGTACAGCAGGAATGGTATATCAAACTGCGCGTAAGCCAGGATCGGGGCACTGGTTAGCGACTCCTTCACTGCCTCAAAGGCCTCTTGCTGCCGGGGCCCCCAACCAATGGGACGATTTTTCGGACCTCCTGCGGTGCCTCTCAGTAACTCGTTCAATGGGCCCACCAACTGAGCAAACTTGGGTATAAATCTCCTGTAGTAACTGGCCAGCCCCACGAATGCCCGTACTTCTCGTAATGTCACCGGCCGGGGCCACTGCTGGACGGCTTCCACCTTGCTGGGGGCGGGTTTTACACCCTCGGAGGTGACCACATGTCCCAAGTACTCTATCTGCTGTCGAAACAGTTGGCACTTATTGGGCTTAATCTTGAGCCCATGATCTCGCAGTCGCCCAAGGACCTGTTTCAGCTTCTGAAGATGGTCCTCGAAGGAAGCTCCAAACACCACTATGTCGTCCAAGTATATCAACACTGACTCGAAGTTGAGGTCCCCCAGACAGTGCTCCATTAACCGCTGAAATGTCCCTGGGGCATTGGTGAGGCCGAATGGCATTCGGTTAAATTCGTAAAGTCCCATGGGTAAAATGAAAGCCGTCTTCGCTTTGTCTTTCTGGGCTACCGGTACTTGCCAATATCCACTGGCCAGGTCAAGGGTCGAGAAGAATTTCGCCTGGCCCAGGGCTGACAATGACTCTTCAATCCGCGGGAGAGGATATGCATCCCGGACGGTCTGGGCATTCAACTTCCGATAGTCCACGCAGAACCGGAGACTCCCATCTTTCTTCCGCACCAAGACTACTGGGGCAGCCCACGGACTCTGACTCTCTTGAATCACCCGATTTTCCAGCATGCTGGCTACCATGTCCTTCACCTCTTGGTACATTTTGGGAGGGATTTGTCGGTAACGTTCTCTAATCGGTGCAGCATCGCCCGTGGGGATTTCGTGTTCAATAGCAGAAGCACACCCAAAGTCCTCGTCATGTCTTGAGAACGCCTCCTGAAATTCCCAGAGAGTATCTTCCAGCAACTTCTGTTGTCCTGGGGTCAGGGTCTTACAGTCCACTCCCAACTGGGCCATGATCACTCTCCCATTCCACTTCTCTGTCGGGATCTCCTTCTGCTGGACTTCCACAGCATAAGTCCAGGCCGACCTTCTATCAGGCTGTAACGTGAAGTGGCTCTTTCGGGGTATACCCCCTTCGGACACATAAACGTCTGCCAGGACAGCATTGCCAGGAACGGTTAGCTCACAGTCTTCAACGTTCAAGCAACGTACCGGTACACACCCATTTGTCACAATGGCAAGGGCCCGAGCTATCAATGGGCAAGCTTGGGGTTCCTCTTGCTGGGCTGGCTCAATCAGGACCTCCAATCCATTAAGTCGTCGCCCAGCCCCCACCGGCAGCATCAATACTCGTTCTTGTCGCGGTGGGATCTTTACCGGGGTCCCCCCTGGCACCTTCGCTCTTCCGACAGGCCGACCAGAGAGGTTACTCTTTTGCAGACTACAGCTTCTCACCATCTGTTGAAGAACCTTCTGAGTTGGCCGGTGAGTGGTGGCCCGTTGCCAATACTTTGGCCCTTCTCTGGCATAGAGCTGATGGTCTAGGTCTCTCAGCACATTCATACCCAGCGTCACGTCCATCCCGCTCCGAGAAGAGTGGTCCACCAGCACGACCCCCTTCTTGCCCACATCTTGCCCAAGCACTCGGACCCGCATCCAGACTATCCCTCGGACATCCATCTCCTTATTGTCGGCAGCCGTCAACCTGATGACACTTCCATCTTCCGGCTCCATCATATGTCCAAAGTGTCTTTCAAAGAACTGTAAGGGCATAAGGGTGCACTCTGATCCTGTATCAACCAGGCAGCGTACCTTCTGACCTTCCAACTCGGCTTCCATGACGGGGCTGCTGGCATACAAGTCATGATCCTTTCGCACAGGGCTTAGCTGTTGACATACCGCCGCAGGGCGCCCAGTTACTGCGGCGGTCGGCAGTTTAACGGTTGCTCAGATTCCATCCGTTCGGGGCATTCTCGGGCTATATGGCCGTACTGCCGACAACCCCAACAGAGGGGGCTTCTTCTGACAGGTCCCCGCACCTGACTTCTCATGCGTGGGGTGGTGTGGCGTGCTGGAGTCACTTCTGGGGGTTGGGAAGATTCTGTCTTCATCTGGGACACCTCCAACCGCAGTTCCCTTAATTCAGCTCTCAGGGCCTGGACCACTGTCTTTAGGGACTCGGATTCCTCAGATCCCGGGTGTTTCTTCATAGCATGAGAGCTGCTCACAACCCTCGCCTCCACAGGGACATGCTCCTCCTCCCTTTCCATGGCAGCTTGGTAGATACTATAAAATGACATGTCGGGTGCCACCCGGGTCATCTCTCGCAGCTTATCCTGCAGGAACTTGTTGGAGAGCCCCACTATGAACTGATCTCTCAGCAGTCGGTCCACTTCCCGGAAGGCTCCCATGCCACCTGGGTCTCGCCGCTGTATCTCATTGAGCATTTCTTGGAGGACATTGGAATACTGCATAAGAGTCTCATCTTCCTGCTGTGGGCGGTTAAAGAAGTGGCTCCTTAGCTGTACAACTTTAGCATGGCCCCCATGAGCTATCTCCAGAAGGGACAATATTTTCTCTAGAGTGTCTCTCTCAGATTCGGGCCTTACCATCACTGTCCGCCTGAAATCACCCTCTAGCGTTCCCAGTGCAACCTCTGCCTGCAGTTCGGGGGTCAGGTTACACATTCTGGCAGCACTCCGCACCCTCTCAGTCCAATCTTGCAAAGTCATGCTTTTCCCATCAAATTTTGGCAGATAGCGCAACAGCGCCCCCACCGGGATGTATGCTATTGGGGGAGACATGGTGCTACAGCCCGGCTGACCTTGGGCCGGCATACCCTGAGCTGGGTCCTGCTCCGGTGCCACTGGCGCCGGGGGAAGGTCTCCCGCCGCGTTCCCGTCCATAACGAATGCTGTACCCTGCCAGCTACGCCAAAATGTAAGTCGTGCACCGGTAGGTCTCTCAAGGTACAGCAAAGCCACAGACAAGAAAGCGACAATGACACCAGCTTATGCAAAACACGTTTACTAAAACAGGCTTCTGAAAATACTTCAAATATATGCAGCAAACAGTGAAATAATAACAACAGTTTCCCTACCCCAAAGCTGACCCAAACTGCGTAGCAGGCACTGTTCCAGAGGGATGCACTGAGTAAAACTGCAGACAGCTCAGTGCACAACAGCCAATGTCTCCTGTAGCAAAGTTCCTGTGTAATCCGGAATCCAGAATCCAACAGCAAAGCAAAGCAAAGTCTTGGCCTGTGTAAAGTCTCTCTATCTAACTAACTAGCTAACAGGCAGTCTATAGCACGTGCATGTATTAATTAAAGTACTGACCCGGGCCTTTGGTAAACTCCAGCTGAACAGATCTCCTTCACAAAACGACCGGATGCACCACGCAGCTCTCAGGAGTCTTTCAGGCAAAAATCCACAGCCTCTGATTCAGATCCAGTTGTCAGTCTTTCTTTATCTGTTGCACGCCAGGCCACCACTTGCTCACATGGCCTTTTTCTCTCTCTTTCAAGATGGTGCCCAGTCTGCTTGCTCCTTGCTCTAGCACACACAGCACATGTCATCTCCTGCTCCTTAAGATCAACAAGTCTCTGCAGAGAGTTAGCTGTGTGAACAGGGGAACCAGTGGCCTCTTGTGGCCAAACAACAGGACGGCAGTTTTTATAGAATAGTCCTGGTTTCACCCTCTTACACAGGTGTCCGACCTCACTTACTGCAGGTGTCCGACCTTACTTACTGCAGGTGTCCGACCTCACTTACTGCAGGTGTCCGACCTTACTTACTGCAGGTGTCCGACCTCACTTACTGCAGGTGTCCGACCTCACTTACTGCAGGTGTCCGACCTTACTTACTGCAGGTGTCCGACCTCACTTACTGCAGGTGTCCGACCTCACTTACTGCAGGTGTCCGACCTCACTTACTGCAGGTGTCCGACCTTACTTACTGCAGGTGTCTGACCTCACTTACTGCAGGTGTCCGACCTCACTTACTGCAGGTGTCCGACCTCACTTACTGCAGGTGTCCGACCTCACTTACTGCAGGAGTCCAACCTCACTTACTGCAGGGGTCTGACCTCACTTACTGCAGGGGTCCGACCTCACTTACTGCAGGTGTCTGACCTCACTTACTGCAGGTGTCCGACCTCACTTACTGCAGGTGTCTGACCTCACTTACTGCAGGGGTCTGACCTCACTTACTGCAGGTGTCTGACCTCACTTACTGCAGGTGTCCGACCTCACTTACTGCAGGTGTCCGACCTCACTTACTGCAGGGGTCTGACCTCACTTACTGCAGGGGTCCGACCTCACTTACTGCAGGTGTCTGACCTCACTTACTGCAGGTGTCCGACCTCACTTACTGCAGGTGTCTGACCTCACTTACTGCAGGGGTCTGACCTCACTTACTGCAGGGGTCCGACCTCACTTACTGCAGGTGTCTGACCTCACTTACTGCAGGTGTCTGACCTCACTTACTGCAGGTGTCCGACCTCACTTACTGCAGGTGTCCGACCTCACTTACTGCAGGTGTCCGACCTCACTTACTGCAGGGGTCCGACCTCACTTACTGCAGGGGTCTGACTTCACTTACTGCAGGGGTCCGACCTCACTTACTGCAGGTGTCCGACCTCACTTACTGCAGGGGTCTGACTTCACTTACTGCAGGGGTCCGACCTCACTTACTGCAGGTGTCCGACCTCACTTCAGGCTTCACTTGCAGATCATTCATACTGAATAAAGCTTGAGCTAAAAAGAGGCTCTGCTGACTGACTCCACGACAAAGTTATTTCCCGTCTCCTCCTTACACCACCAAACACCTCAATATGACCCATTCCAGCATTAGTAATATTCTCTGGTCCTGCCCTTATCCCTGACTGTTTCTTGGTTTCTCTAGGGCTCAGGTTTAAGAGAATCGTCTATGAAATTAGGTCATGGCTTGAGTCCAGGTAAAATCAGGAAATCAGTGCTACGAGTCGGGCCAGAATATTATCACACTGATGGAATAGGTCAGGTTGCCATTTACGCCAAGCCGCTTCCAAAATAGACCAAGAAAAACAAGGACCTCTTCTGCCCCCTTGTGACTATTTCAGACACTGCAGGTCATATTTTTAGGAATAACCACAAAGTGACTTCTACAAGGAAGTAAAGTGATTTCCTATTTCTATCGCTCATCTGGGATATTTTTCCCAAGTCACAGGAGGCATTTCCTACAGTATCTCACAGGAGATTATTTCTATGTCACGGGAATAAACTCGCTCTCACTGTATCTTAAATCTCCTTTGACTTTAATGCTTTGTATCCAATGTATTTTCATCATTATTCTCGTCAAATATTACTCCATTGTATTTTATCTAGTCAGTTTATATGTCTCGCAGCACATTCCCTTCACAACTGATGGCTTCTTGAATTAGCAGCCAAGACTTAAAGCGGAACAAAAGCCACTGACCTTGTGAAATACATTTGGCCAAAGCCCCTGCCAATACTCCCCTTTTAGGGTGCAGAACTAGAAAATGTTGCTTTTCGATTCGTCCTGGAACACTTTTTTTTTGCTGTCCATCTCTGTAAGATGGCAAGCAGTCCTCCATTGCATAGCTGTGGCAATTACATAATTGCCACACAAAACACTGACAATGAATGGAGGAGGCGGAGCTTTACAACTAAAATAGGCACCATTATCTGGGATTAGAGTGAAGCAGGAGCAAAATTGGCTAAAGGTACTCCACATGGGGGGGAGCAAATCAGGGCATCCGAGTTAAAAATGTGGGTTTTGGTCCGCTTAAATATGGAATGACCTGTATAAATTATCATTTTCGCACACATATATTGCACATAACTTCTCTAACTCTTCACTCTCTCGTTTGTGTCTCCTCCCAGGTGACATCAGTTGCAAGGGGATGACAGAGCGCATTCACAGCATCAACCTTCACAACTTCAGCAATTCTGTGCTCGAGACACTGAACGAGCAGCGCAACCGTGGCCACTTCTGTGACGTGACGGTGCGAATCCACGGGAGCATGCTGCGGGCCCACCGCTGCGTGCTGGCCGCTGGCAGCCCATTCTTCCAGGACAAGCTGCTTCTTGGCTACAGTGACATTGAGATCCCGTCAGTCGTCTCGGTCCATGCGGTGCAGAAGCTCATCGAATTTATGTACAGTGGGGTGCTGCGCGTCTCCCAGTCGGAGGCCCTCCAAATCTTGACTGCTGCCAGCATCCTGCAGATCAAAACGGTCATAGATGAATGCACGCGGATTGTGTCCCAAAACGTAGGTGGGATCTACCCTCTCATACCGGACTCTGGCCAAGAGACGCCCAGGGGGACCCCGGAATCCGGGACCTCCGGGCAAAGTAGCGACACCGAATCTGGCTATCTGCAAAACCATCGCCAGCACAGCGTCGACAGGATCTACTCTGCCTTATATACATGTTCCATGCAAAATGGCAGCGGGGAGCGCTCCTTCTACAGCGGAGCCCTCGTCAGCCATCACGAAACTGCCTTGGGTCTACCTAGACAACATCACATGGAAGAGCCCAGTTGGATTACGCGCATCCACCAGCGTTCTCAGAGGATGGAACGGTACCTCACCACCACTCCAGAAACCACCCACTGCCGCAAGCAGCCTCGTCCGGTCCGAATCATGGGAAACATACACATCAAACAAGAGGTGGATGATGACTATGACTACTACGGCCAGCAGCGGCCGCAGGGTATTGAGCGCAATGAGTCCGAAGAGTGCACTGAAGATACCGATCAAGCTGAAGGGACAGAGAGTGAACCCAAAGGGGAAAGCTTTGACTCTGGAGTCAGCTCATCCATCGGAACGGAGCCTGACACCACGGAGCAACAGTTTATGTCCAATACTGTAAAAGAAGGTCAATCAGATGCGTCTCAAATGGAGTCGAATCTCTTGCCCAACGAATGCGTGGAGAACCAGAACCAACAGCACTTAGATACCAGCTCTTCCTCTCCAGAGAGGAGCAACGCCATTGACATGGACAGCACAGTCATCAGTGTTAGCAATAGCACTGAGAAAGGAGTCCTACAGACTTCCGTCTCCCAGTCAATTGCGCAGGCTTTGCCGACCGCTCAGCTGTACTTACGCCAGACTGAAACGGTCACCAGCAACTTGAGAATGCCCATCACTCTGACCAGCAACACCCAGGTAATCGGCACAGCGGGAAATACTTACCTCCCGGCCCTCTTCACTACGCAGGCGGCTGGCTCAGGACCCAAGCCTTTTCTCTTTAGCCTGCCGCAACCTCTGCCTGGTCAGCAAACCCAGTTTGTGTCCGTTCCCCAAGGAGGGGTGTCTTCGTTTCCTTCCCAAATTCAAGGACAACAAAACCAAGGAGGGCATAGCACAAGCAACGCGCAGGGAGAGAAGAAGCCTTACGAGTGCACACTCTGCAACAAGACCTTCACCGCCAAACAGAATTACGTAAAGCACATGTTTGTACATACAGGTGAGATGATCCCTCCTCTGTCTTCCATACAAGTTTAAGTAAACCTGTAAACCTGTAGTACTATGTGACTGGGTAGGACAACAGAATCTGGGTCAGCACAGGACCAACATATTCCTCCTCAATCCATTAAAAAACTCCTTCAACTCAACTCAATAGCCCCGTAATCCCTTAGTCCATAAGAAACTGTCCTCAGTCAACAGTTAAAAACTCATTCAACCCCCACAGCCCTGATATATTATCCCTTAGTCCATAAGAATCTGACCTCAGTCACCAGCACAAAACTCCTTCAACTGAACTCAGCAGCCCTGGTATATAATCCCTTAGTCCATAAAGAACTGCCCTCAGTCAACCAGTTCAAAACTCCTTCAACTCAACTCAGTAGCCCCACAGTCCTGATTTATAATCTCTTAGTCCAGAAGAAACTGCCCTCAGTCAACTAGTTCAAAACTCCTTCAACTCAATTTAGTAGAACCACAGCCCTGACCGATAATCCCCTAGGCCATAATAAACTGCCCTCAGACATCAGCTGAAAACCTCTTCAACTGAACTCATTAGCCTTACAGTCCTAATATATAATCCCTTAGCCCAGAAGAAACTTCCATCAGTAAACCTGTTCAAAACTCATTCAACTCAACTCAGGAGCTCCACAGCCCTGATAGATAAGCCCTTAGTCCATAAGAAACTGCCCTCAGTCACCAGTTCAAAACTCATTCAACCCAACTCGGTAGCACCACAGCCCTGACCGATAATCCCCTAGGCCGTAATAAACTGCCCTCAGTCATCAGCTGAAAACTCCTTCAACTGAACTCATTAGCCCCACAGTCCTAATATATAATCCCTTAGTCCAGAATAAAATGCCCTCTCAGTCACTAGCTCAAAACTCCTTCAACTCAGTAGCCCCACAGTCCTGATATATAATCTTTTAGTCCAGAAGAAACTGCCCTCAGTCACCACATTAAAACTCATTCAACTCAATTTAGCAGCTCCACAGTCCTGATAGATAAATCCTAAGTCCATAAGGAACTGCCCTCAACCACCAGCTCAAAACATCTTCAAGTCAACTCATTAGCCCCAAAGTTCTTATATATAATCCCTTAGTCCAGAAGAAACTGCCCCCAGTCAACTAATTCAAAACTGATTCAACTCAACTCAGCAGAGGACCGTCCTGATATATAATCCCTTAGTCCTTAAAGCAAACAAAACACGGAAAACCATCGGCCAGGCCTGAAATCTTTTAGATCCTGCCTTATTAAAATGCCCTTAATCACCAGCTCAAAACTCCATCAATTTAACTCAATAGCCCCCACATTTCTGATAGATAATCCATTAGCCTATAAAAAGCTTCTCTCAGTCACCAAATCAAAACTCCTTCAACTGAACTCAGTAGTCCAACAGTCCTGATATATAATCTCTTAGTCCAGAAGAAACTGCCCTCAGTCACCATCTTAAAACTCATTCAACTCAATTTAGCAGCTCCACAGTTCTGATAGATAATTCCAAAGTCCATAAGGAACTGCCCTCAATCACCAGCTCACAACTCCTTCAAGTCAACTCATTAGCCCCAAAGTTCTTATATATAATCCCTTAGTCCAGAAGAATCTGCCCTCAGTCAACCAGTTCAAAACTCATTCAACCCAACTCAGAAGCCGAACAGCTCGGTAAGTTAATCCCCTTAGTCCTTAAAGTGAACAGAACCCAGAAAGCCAGCGGCCCGGCCTGGAATCTTTTAGATTTCGATTTAGGAAAATGCCCTCAATCACCAGCTCAAAATTCCATCAACTTAACTCAGTAGCCCCACAACCCTGATATACTGTATTAATCTTTAGTCCTTAAGAGACTGCCCTCAGTCACCAGCTCTTATTAATGGCCCCTCAGTCTAGTCTGTAAACCTAAGTCGGACAAAATAAATACCACCTTAGTCTAAAGGAGACAGCAAACAAATGATTACCCCATATATCCCTTACACACACCAGATAGCCATGGAATCATTTTTTATATACCAAAGTATGCCCTAGGTTTCCCAACCTCCCTAGTCTATATCGTATGTGGCTTTGTAGCCATACATGCATCCTTCTCTCCACAAGTAATAATAATAGGATTATTTTAAGCCTGAACAATTGGCCAAAGGGTCTATTGTGGATTTATAAATATTAGTGTTGAGTCATAACCTGTAAGGGATTGTGAGGGTTTATGTCAAGCTGTAGTCTAACACCGGCTTTTAAAATAATGACCAGGATAAGGAGAAGGTACTAACTGGTGCTCCTAGGAATGCCCCTCACCCTCTAGTGCTGCTCTGTTCCTCCCTAAAGTGGTCCAATACCCAAAAATGGGCTTTGCATGCTATTGTGTATCATGCTGCACAAAGGGTGATAACCTATAGTGAGAAATTTGACCAGATCTACTTCCCTCACTGTTATCGCTTACCTCAAACCCAGTTACTAAATCTGTAGAATTTCTGTTGTTGTTGTTTAAAAACTTGATTGTGTTAGATTGGTGTGGCCGCGTCCTCTCTAATTGCTCCTGGTGGAGATAAGGCACATGAAGATGCGAGCGCTATGACGTTCTAATGGCCTCCCAACTCCCAGTCCGGCCATAAATGTCTAATTAGACAGGATGTCACAGAGCACACCATTAACAATGTGCTGTTGTTGTTTTTAGGGGAATAATGGTATTTTTCGGAAGCTGCTCTCCCTAAAACAATCATCTTTCGATATCCCCGGGGAGCGGCCGTTAAGGAGTGGTATACATCTCATACGGCTGAAGCGTTTAACATCTGTGCTTACAGCTTATACACAAAACTGCTATTGTATAATCCAAAAGAAATGCCCAGCAACCAAAGTTAAAGGAACACTTCCTTTTGGAATGTAAAATAATCATTTGTGTTAGGGTTGTGCCCTCATACCCGTGATTTACTTATAATCACCCTGCTTCCACATTTCTCATATTCCCGGGGCTCTGTTTCGCTACAGTCGGAGTGGTTTTCATGGTTGAGTAAAAACAATGGCCTACAAGTCCCATAATTCTTCCAATGTAACTGGTGAGCTAATCAGCAGCTTTGGCTAAGTCTAAGCTGCATAGTGACCTATTCAGCTGAGAACTCCTTTTGCTACTGGAACACAAGACTGTGATCCTTCCAAACTGAAGAAGTTGAATTTCAGCCAATCAGATGATTAGCAAGCTAAAGTTAGGAAGTCTCTCAGATGTACTCACTTTGGTGTACATTGGTAACATAAACACATTGTTGCTATGAAAAACTGTTTTCTTTTATAACACAGTTGCAAACTAATAGAAAATAAAAAATAACAGATAAGCTTAGCAGGTACTGACCATCTAAATAAGATAAGAAAAGGGTACTTAAATTCCCCTCCTTCCCCCTAACTGATTGTTCCAACTCTAGTGTTTGGCAATTCCTCTGGCATGAATACCTTGTCCCTCACCCATAGTTGATTGGTCAAACTCTGGTGCTTGGCAACTCAACTGGCATGAATCCTTTGCTTCCCGGGCCCGAACTCCAGACATTGGTGCCTATGTGTCCCGGGACAGTTTTAGACCAAATGTGGCCCTGGGCAAAATTAAACGGTGAAGCCTCAAGTTCGAAAATATTGTATCAACCAGGGCTGGAGACAGTAGGCAAAAATCCATTTTGACTCCAACATCGACTTGGACTTTATAAGCCTCCAACTCTGACGCCAGATCCGACTCCTCTATTTTATTAGGCTCCAACTCTGATTCCAGCTCTGACACCCCTAAATTTATTAGGCTCCAACACTGACTCCTGCTCTGACCCCTCTATTTTATCAGGCTCTAACTCTAACTTCAGCTCCAACCCATCTATTTTATCAGGGTCCGACTCTAACTCCAGCTCCGACTCCTCTATTGTATCAGGGTCCGACTCTTACTCCAGCTCTGACTCCTCTATTTCATTAGGCTCCAACTCTGACTCCAGCTCCAACTACTCTATTTTATCGGTGTCTGACTCTTACTCCAGCTCCGACTCCTCTATTTCATTAGGCCCCCTCTCTGACTCCAGCTCTGACTCCTCTATTTTATCAGGCTTCAGCTCTGACTCCAGCTCCGACTTCTCTATTTTATCAGGGTCCAATTCTGCTCTATTGTATCAGATGCTGACTCTGTAATTGACTTTTACTCCAGCTACGACTCCTCTATTTCATTAGGCTACAATTCTATCTCCAGCTCTGACTCCTCTATTTTATCAGGGTCTGACTCTTACTCCAGCTCCAGCCCCGACTTCTCTATTTTATCAGGGTCCAATTCTTCTCTATTTTATCAGACATTTCCTCTGTCTCCTCTATTTTATCAGGCTCTAACACCTCTGTTATATCCTCTGACTCCTCTATGTTATCAGGCTGCAACTCTGACTCCAGCTCCGACTCGTCTATTTTATCATCCGCCAACTCTAACTCCAGCTCCGACTCCTCTATTTTATCAGGTTCCAACTCTGACTTCAGCTTTGTCTCTCTAATTTATCAGGCTTTGACTCCAGTTCTAACTCCTATTTTATCATGCAGGCCCAGCCTTTGGAGTGTGCGAGGTTTGCCTTCAGCTCCGACACCTTTATAGACTCTTCAGCTCCAGTGCTTCTGTGTTGGGCCCCGCTATCAGCCCTGGATGCCTCGGGATCATGGGCAGTGGTGCAGGCTTGGATTCAGCGATCAGGGGGGTTGCTGATTGTTAGATTAGCACCAATCCGCAGCAGGACACAAAAGGAATGTACCCTTTTGTTTTTTGCCTGCTGAATTACTTCTAAGCAGACCAAAACCCAGGTTTTTAACTCACCTAGGCTTTGGTCTTCATTGCTGGGGTAAGTACTGTTCCTATGGTAGGGTGAGTGCCCTGTGTGTCAAAGCCATTGGGGGCATCTTGATCCCAGCCATCTTGTTTTCTGCAGATGTGGCAGGGCCACTGTTAATGGTGCAGGCCATAAGACAGGCTCCTCATCCTCATAATGTGCTCAGTCATGAGGACAGGGCACCGCCTGAAGAAGTTATAGACACAGCATGGCACACAACTGTATGGGACAGCAGCAGCAAAGGGTGGATGAGGAGAGGGCAGAATTTTTTTCTCCTTCGTAAGGAGTGTTATTTTGCTTAGAAATTGCTCTGACTGGGGATGCCTTTGTGTTTGAAACTCTTGGGAAAGCCAAATATTCGTACCTCCATGGCTCTCCTCCAATTACAATAGATTTTCCGGTGACACCAACCGATCAGGATACAATGTGTCACCTGTCAATCTATTCTGAAGAATGGAGCGCATCCCTCCGGGTAATGCGTGCCTACGACAGCTATTTAGAAATGCCACACCAGCTATAGGATGTTGATGTGACCTGTGCATGCACTGTGGAATCCATGAGCCCAGGGAGCCTGATATCACCAGCAGGGTTTCTCATTGCCGCAGTACAGATCCAATGCTTACATTTACGGACCAACTGCCCCATCCTGTAAATCTTCCATTCTATAATAAGCATGTCGATTATATTGTGCTTGATTAATTTCTTCCTCTTCTTGTTGTCCCTGTGTTATAGGTGAGAAGCCTCACCAGTGTAGCATCTGCTGGAGGTCATTTTCATTGAAGGATTACTTAATCAAACACATGGTGACGCACACTGGCGTGAGGGCGTACCAGTGCAGCATCTGCAACAAGCGCTTCACCCAAAAGAGTTCCCTCAACGTACACATGCGCCTGCACCGCGGGGAAAAGTCTTACGAGTGCTACATCTGTAAGAAGAAGTTTTCCCACAAGACGCTGTTGGAGAGGCACGTGGCTCTTCACAGCGCCACCAACGGCACTGCCAACATCCCAGTTCCTGTCCCGCCAACAAATTCTGTCCCAGGATCAGTGCAGGCCCCTGTTTCCAATCCTGGGCAGGGTTTGCCTCCGACTCCCACCATGGCTCCAGCACCGGTCTTGCCTCCAACCCCTGTCTTGGCTCCAACCCCAGCCTTAGTTCCAGCACCAATTTTGGTCTCTGCCTTAGCACCGGCACCGTCGCTGGCTCAGCCACCGAGTGCCGCCCTGACCCCCAGCCCGGTTTTAGTCCCTCGTCCCGGGCCTCCAAACAGTGTAGGCGGCGTTTGTACCGAGGGTACTACATACGTTTGCTCAGTGTGTCCAGCTAAGTTTGACCAAATCGAGCAGTTCAATGACCACATGAGAATGCACGTTTCAGATGGATAAAACACCATTCATTCTTACGAACAAACCAGAAAAAAAAAAGTTATGGCACTAGAATTTAAGAGTTTTCTTCTTATTTTTAGTTTTTTTTTGTTTTTTTTTTTGACATTTTGTACTACATGAAGAACTTTATTGCCTGCTGGTACATTACATTTCCGGAGAGTGGGTGAATATATATATCTATATATATCAAGATATATAACCTGCATATATATTTTATCCAGTCTCCCTCAGATGGTGGCCTTAAGGCCTGGTAGATTTACCTGAATTCCACTGGTTGGAATTCACACTACTGGCCTCTAAATATACAACCCTTCTTAAAAAAAAAAACAAAACAAAAAGACATGTAAAAATAAAAAAAACTTTGCGAAAAAGCTACAAAATAAAAAAAAACTGAACATTTTCCACTTGTGTAAAGCACTACAAAGAGAAAAATAATATAACAAAATATTACAAAAGGCCTACTGTCTCTTAACATGCCGCCTACAGTGTTTTTTTTTTCCTTGTGGCTTTCTCCCTTCTTTGTGGCAGACATTTTTTCCCTGCATTTACCCTTCCAGACATCATGATATCTGGAGAATAGAAACTGAGCATTTCTTTTTGTTTCTTTGTCGGTTTCAATGGCATCATATGTCTATTTTTTGAGTTTTTTTTTTTTTTATGGAGGGGGGCAAGTGGGTCGTTTTTATCGGCAGACGTAAACAAGACCCAGGCAGGAAACAGCCCTTGCTCCAAATCTGGGTTCAGTATTGTCCAACATGTTGCCTGCTCTGCCCGGGAACCCATAATTCTGCTTCTCTTCACCTTCTTACCCGTCCATGAATTTCATTTGCAGCATTGAGGACGAGAAGGAACTGACAGCTCAACATGAAACCTGTAAGGGCAAAGATTTGTGGCTGTTGTTTTATTTTTTTTTCTCAAAAACCAGTGAACCTACAGTGACATAATCTACAGTTTAAAACTCCTGTCTACTCACGCCATCGCCAGAGTTCCTTATGCAGTACAGGACAAGGACTGGGAAAGCCGAGCACAACCTACAAATACTGTGTCTGCGGAACCAACTTTACTATAAAAGACTAACGCCTAAGGTATAGAAGAAAACGAAAAAAGAAATCCTTCTGACATCTTTACCCAAACATCAAAGGTGTTCAATGGTGCCCTTTCAATGTTGAAAATCTTTAATGAAGTATAAGAGAGCATACCAAATGTGGGGGGTTATCAAACCATCTTTGTGTGTTCAGTTGATCTAACCATTTCTATGTTATTCAAAGCAGACTGTCTCCTTCTATCGCTGATAGGTTTTATCCCAATGTTGAGTTTTTTTTGAATATGCTGTTTCCAAAAATGTATGTCTTCGAGTCTCTTAGGCAGAATCTTCTACGTTGCATATGTACACCTTGTCGTAAAGTCGGAACATGAACAGTCTGATTATCTTCACATTAATGGCTGTAGTAACGGGATATGGTTTCATAGGATTTTCTAAACCCATACTGAAAATGATTTTGATGGGCAGCAGATGTCTGCAAGCCTGGAGACCACTATGTACAAGATCGGGTTTTAGAAAGAAAAAACGCTTCTAGTGAGTCCTAGTGAGGTCTATGACACTAGAGAGACACAGTAACATGGAGCACTGTCAACCACATCTGTTTCTAGGAATAATATGATTGCCTGTTAAGTAAGTGCCTTGCTTAACAGTAAGCACCCAGTTTAGGGTCAACTTCTAGAAGTATTAACTTTCTCTCTTGAATAAGGTCTACAAGGCTAGACAGCCATGCTTTACAACAAGCACCTAGTACAGGGTCAGCTTCTAGAAAACCTTTTTTTGAGTAAATACTTCAAAGTGACCGAGTACCTGTAACAGTAACACCTTGTAGAAATAATATTCACTTCCAATCAAGTCTACCACCCTTAGAAATGAGCAACCACTGGCTTCCATAAAGTAAGGTCTACCACCCTTAAATATGAGTAGCAATGTATATAATCTCCTTCCACTAGTAATAGCAGCCCCCCTTTGAAAAGACCTACAGTGGTAGGAAAACCCTCATAGCAATGAGCACCAGGAATTGTAGCAGCTACTTAAATGAATAAGAGCTTCACTTGAGCAAGGTCTACCATCCTTAAAACTGAGCAACAGTTGGCTTCCATTAAGTAAGCAATAGAATCTCCTTCCACAAGTAAAAGCAGTTCCCCTTTAGTAAGGTCTACAGTGTACAAGTCTACAAGGCCCCATAGTAAAGAGCATCTGAAATCGTATCAGTTACTTAAATGATTAAGAACTTCATTTATGTAAGTTCTACCACCCTCAGATATGAGCAACAGAATCCTTCCACAAGTAATAGCGACTCTTTAGTAAGTCCTGCAGTGCTAGAACAAGTCCCCATAACAATGAACATCAGAAATCGTATCAGTTACCTAAATGAATAAGAGCTTCACGTGACTAAGGTCTACTACCCTTAAAAATTAGCAACCCTTTGCTTCCATGAAGTAAGATCTACCACCCAAAAATGGACAGAATCCCTTTCAAAAAATGGCCTTTAGTGAGGTCTACACCCCCAATATAAAAATACTCATCATGAGTAATATCAGCTACCAAAATGAATAAGCACTTTATTTGACTAAGGTCTACCGCCCTTACAAGTGAGCAACCTTTGACTTCCATTTAGTAAGGTTTGCCATCCTTAACATTAAGCTTACAGAAATTTCCTTCCACAAATAAAAGCACCTTTCTTTTAGTAAGGCCTACAATGCAAGAAAATCCCCCATAACAATAAGCACCACCAAACATATCATTTACGAAAGAGCTTCTCTTGAGTATTCTTTGTACCTGCTCTTTTTGAGCAAGGTCTAGGGTTCTCATTCATAGTACTATATGTGACTTGAACATCTAGCTACTCTTGAAGAACTTCAGTATCGGTTTGGAAAATTTGGTGCTGTGATTCCTACAGCAAAAATGTCCAAATACAGGAACTTTTTCCTGTAGCAGAAGGCAAAAATTGGGTTTCAAAGCAGTGCCACTGAATTTTGCGTGGCCACCTAAAAGATCCATCTGCACTGTTTTGCATGTCAGAATACCTTGCCTTTATTAACTATTACTCCTAAATCCTATTAGTCCACAAACAGTTGTAGCAGTCTTTAACCTGAGATTTTTTCTGCACTGCATCGGAATGTTTTCATGATATAGCAATAGTAACCATTCGAAGAGTTCAGTACTATTTCTTCCTGGAAAAGTAAAACCAGAGGCCCGGTGATGACGATAGTCTTTTCTCCCCTTTCTCTTTTTTTTGTCTTGTGAACATGCGATCATGCAATCAATGATCGCATCTTTAGACCAAAAAAAAAAAAAAATTAAGAATCCACCGTAACGAAACGGTACGTTGTGCTACTTGTATCTGGTGGTGGAAATATGTTGTAATTCGTTCCTTTGCTGTACCATCAATGCTCAAAATGTTTTTTACTTGAGCATTTTGCTAGTGTATTGCTTTTTGAGCTGTGACAATCGGGTTAAAGACTGCTCCATCGTTTTCTCCACTGACCTTGTTGGAGGGTTCTCTTCTTGGTTACACATGTAGACTGGTTACCTGTTTGAATTAATTTGATATTTAGGAATGAGCTCTGCAAGGTTTTAACTGAAAGTTCAGCGCTGTGACCTGAGCTAGTATTTAGGGGAAGGTACAGGAGCTTAGTCTCCTTAGCAGGACTGAAATAAGTAAGTGAATAACATTCTGGACATATAGATATCCAAATCCAGACACTGCTTAATGCTGGTTTTGTTGTAGCCTTTTAAAATGTAGAGTGCAATGCAATATGTCGTGCCCATTCGATTTTTTGTTGGCATTGACACAAGGTCTGATGGCTATTGGCTGCTACATATCCAGTTTAAATATTGCTTTATTTTTGAAAATGTCCTTATGTAACTAATACACATTTAGAAAGATCTTGGGGTTGCTTGTGTAACATTTCTGTTGTGTTGCGCTGAAGGGGTCACGAGGGTCTTCGTCCCTGTTTATTCCAAAAATGTTGGCACACATAACAGAAAGTGTGCACTGCTTAAACATGATTTAACTGTAAAAACTACATTTCGATGTTTCAGACAATGGCCATCAGTCTCTTAAGGATCAAGAACAAGGGTTTCTTAACTCATCCGAAAAAATTGAAGGTGACAGTCCCGGCATGTGTCTGACAGTGCGTCTTGTTAGGTCTATCTCAAGAATTCAGCCTGCTGTGTCTACTTTTTTGTTCCAAACTGACTATTGCTGTATTGTCTCGTTCCTATGGGGAAGCCGGTAAGGCCCCTTCATTTTACAATTTTACATTGTTGAGATTAGGGACTTTACTGAAGGTTTCTTGTATATTGATTTTTTTAAAATTTATTTTCTCATACAGTTTTAATTGTAAAATGTAACCCATTTAACAGTAGCACTTCTGAGCAAGCATTTGCAGAGCAGATACAATGTTTCAAGTTTTTGGAACTTTCGCCAGATATTGATTTTGGGACTCTACATAGATGAGGCACATGCTGCTTTAACAGACATCCCCAATAAATAGTTACTTACCCTGTATGGTAAGATGTGTAGAGTTATGCAGTGTAAGGGTTTTAAAAACAAGTGGGACCTAGAAATTGGTCTTGTTTTAAGATTACGAAAAACAAAAATGCATATCGTTGAAATGTTAATTACATAACAGAAAGAATCTCCTGATGTATATTCTAGCAGTAGACTGAAGATGTTGGTTTTTATGGCTTGACATAAGATTCATGCGAAGATAGATGAGGTGGGTATCCTCTTCATGGAAGAGTTCGGAATTCCCATAATTCTTATTGACTTCCTCTGGCAAGACGTATAATGTATACATGTATGACTAAACCTTGTGGTGTTGCGGCCCATTTGAAACCTTATAGCTAGAATATCAGTCGAGCTACCACCAGTGCTACAGAGACCATTCTGAGAACTGGTCTGCCCCAATGGGTTGATGATCTTGTCACTTAATTTATCAAAACTTCTCAAGATTGGCTTTGAAAAAAAGGAGAGGAAAATTAAAAGGCCAGTTGCTAACAGATTCTGCTTAAACTATGAAATGTCACTAGATGTTGTAAGTAGTTGCACCAGTTCATCTACAGTTTGCCCCTAAACTATATGTGGAAATAAATCAGGACTTGATTTTTATCTATTTGATGATGTTTTGCTAGTCATCTGACTGGCTTTGTTAAATTGGAGTGAATCAATCAGCAATAAGTAATAGAGGGTCTAAATTGCAGGGCCCTAAAAATCTGGTTTGTTTCTAGCTATGTAAGTGATAATGGTGCCACACACTGGTTAGGCCAAGGGTGCTCAACCATTCCCTCAAGAGCCACCAACAGGTCGTGTTTTTTTTTATCACCGCATAACTGGCTCTATAGCTCTGTTAGAGCACTAATTACTTCATGTGTGTGGAGATCTGCCTGTTGGTGGTCCTTGAGAGGGTTCGGCACCACTGGGTTAAATGTCAGAAATGTAATTCTTTAATGCTAATGAGCATTCCATGTATGGGCCTACTGGAAATATTAGAAGTCATCAGTTACCATATGGGTGAGATGGAAGACAATATCGAGACCCCCGAATGACAACCACAACCCGATGTAGCCTACAGTTATCAAGATGTAAAAAAAAAATGTCAAAAAAGTCAACAATCAACATGTTTGGGGGGTGTGTAGTGTGTCTAAATATAGACACAAAATAGGTTCGTGGTTGTCAGTTGGGGATGCCCTGTCTGGCGTGTAAGGTGGTAATTTACCTGTTATTGTGGTTTCCTGTGCTGGTCATTATGAAAGGCTATAGAATGTCAACATTGGTGCATATATGGGTTTGTTTCTTTGTCTGTGCATGAAATTTGTTATTCTCTTTCCTAGGGTCCACATTTTCACTTTCTGTTGCTAAAGCGGTCTAGCAGCATCTTCTGAAAGTCTATGATCCATGTCTTGGAAAAGATATATCACTAACATGCAGTTTAAACCAAAAACTGTCTAGCCAAGTTCAAGTTCAATGGATACAAATGTTGTTGGAAAAGGGTCGGTTTATGCCATTACCCCAATAAGTAATCTATATATGAACAATGGTAGAGGCCATCAGAACTTTGGTGTTCATTTGGCTGTAAAGAAAGAACTACACTGGTTTTTGTGGGTGGCCATAGTCTGACTGTGGTGGCCTTATCCTATTTACATTTTGGGACCTTGTTGAGGGCCCTTGCTTGTCGTATTTGCCCATCACCTTAGATGGCCAAAGCTGTCGCAGACTGAGCTAAGGGGAAGAAACTGAAAGCAGCCTGATGTTACAGTTAATACCAGCTTTGTACAATTTCATCTTTACTACACGGCAGATATTGAATTCCTAGTAGCTTGACATTCTAGAGAGCTTGGCATTTGAAACTCATTTAAAGAGAGAAAAAAAATCTCTTTAAGATGTGTGCATGTCTTCCACTGTGCAGCGGGTGTGGACCTTTATCTCTTCTTTAAATGTGACAGTTCAGACTGAATGTTTCTATTGTCTCACAATTACAATAAGCAGAGAGGAGAATGAATTTCTGACACATGAACGCAGCATGTTATAAGCTCGATCCACCCCACGCCAACATCTCGATCCTTTCTCTGCACGGATTGTCTTTCCATATCGAGCATTGTGTAATAGAGAGAGAGATATACACTGCACTTATTTTGGGGTGTTTCCTTAAGTATTTGCACTAATTTGTAGATGGCCTCAATGCATCCAACGTAAAAATGCGTTGTCCTTATAAATGGTCAGCACTTCACACTGCCCAAGTGAGAATTTTGTAGCAAGGGGTAAGGCCTTGATATTGTAAATAGTTATTGTAGCTGGGAGTTAAGGGGGCATTGCGAAGACACAAAAACACCTTTCTTGGTACAAAATAAAGACCCACAAAATTTCACAGAATGCAATGCCAGTTAAATCTTTTGTCCCTAGATCTTATTTTTTAGCAATAGCTTGCAAAACATGATTTGTAGGATAGATATACCTGCAGATTTCAGTTGCTTCCTGTATGTACAAAATCCCATTTTCACTGAATGTGAGCAACCCCAAAAAAGTCCACAATGTTTATCCGCTGCTGAAGACAACGTAAGGGTTGGGAATGAAGTTAGTAATGAAACAAACATGCCAGAACATGAAATTTTGGGCAGCAGTGGGTGAGGGAGCGCCTTTATTTTATATCTAAAGTCTTGCAGACAACCTTCTTCTGTCAGTCTTCTCTGGTTTGTGAGTTTTGCTCTTAGCCTTTATTGTTTTGCGTTGTTTATTATTGCACTAAGTTTGACTGCACTGCATTGCACTACTGACAAGTCATTGCACAGGCCGAGGTGAAGAGCAGAACCAAGTTCGATGGTTGTGAAAACTAGCTAAAAGCTAGAATGGGTCTAACCCACTGAGTCGATCTTCCTACATGTAATCACAGTTTTACTGCCTTCCGATTCTCCCAACCCCCCTTTTTTGTAAAACCTGTAGCAATACGATAAAGTCACCCCCATGATTCAACACACTACTCCGAAAAGTGGTGTCACACCACTAGGACTCTCAACTTTAGTCAAAGGATTTGCTTACAAGATTATTACAGCACCTGAAAATACAATGACACAAAACTCTCTGGATGGTGGTGACCGAATCGTAGTATTTTGTAATAAAAACTGCGGTTGTGCTTCCTGACATGATGTACAGTAATCAATGTTGTCCAATACTATACATCGTTAACTGATTGGATTAGGGCAGGGGTGAAACTAGAGACTTGCAGCCAGTATTATAGTGGGCCCAAGGGGTCATTGGAGGAGAAGTAACTCTATAGTGTGATCCACTAGTGAATGATTTCACTGGTTTAGTGATCTCTTGCTTGTCTTTTTGTGTTGGTGGAAAAATGTTTGATTGTTGTAGATTTTTTCACCTCTTTTCTGGCAAAGCCATTCGAGAACAAGACGGTTCTCGAACAGGCGAATCCTGATAAGTCCAGGCTGCAAATGATAGGACAATGAGTTTAATAATATCTCAGCCTTACACTTTTCTTGGAAAGTTAAGCTCACGTATTCAGTTATTCAATGCCTGCTTGCTGCAATATCCTACTGAACTACCGGGCCTAAAACGTGCTAGCCTGGAGAAGTGGGATCACACGCCCGCAATGCTGTGATTAGTTTATATTTGCACTAGACTGAAAAAAAAATGATTTTGCCTGGAGCTGCTGAATATGAGAACGCATGCGTAAAACTGGGCCGAATGGCGAAAAAAAAACAGCGACGTAGTTGGAGTGACAGGTTCCTAATTTTGCCACGTAGCTAACCATTCATGTTCCATTTTGCATCCACCACCTGGCCAGTACCTGACTCGAATCCGGATTATCACTCTAAATCTACATACACACTCTCATACACGGCTCCAGCTCATTGCTTGCTGTCGTTTACATCTTCCTTGTCTCGCGCTTGGAGAGTAGGGAAGTCTTTCTTGATGTGAGTTATTGGCTTTGTTGGCATTTCTTTTTATTATTTATGTGCTAATAATAAAGGCATTGCACTTTTTCCCCTTGTTAAACACAGGGTGGGTATGTTATTATTTGTTTCTTGCAACAAAAGCATAAAAAAAGGAGAAAAAAAATTGGAGGTTGACCAAATCATCAGTTTTAAGTCAGGTTTTTGGCAACAACCATTAAATGCTGTCTTCATAGGGCATGTCATTAGCTACTAGTCATTCTAAACCTTTCAAGACCCAAATTGGGAAACTTAGCTGATGTCTATATTGTTGTAGACGATAGATTCTGTTTAACACCTTTATGCCTTTGTTGTAACCACCATACGATATTGTAGGTTTGCCGGTTAAGCCAGCGATTTTGGCTTGGCTGGAAAAGACCAAAAACACTTGCTGCCCCCCCCCCCCCTTCCCCAACTGATGTTTCTCTTTTTTGTATTTTTTTTTTCGATGATGTATTTTAATTAGGTATGAAACGACATGAGCGATGACATTTCTCCCCCGCCCCACCAGTTAATCACTGTACTCCGCACTAATTTCACTAAATGTTATCAGATTTTATTCTAGACTTTGTACTACCCTTTTTATTTTTTAATTACTAACATTGTTCCTCGTATTTAATCTTTACAAGCAGTATCAGCCTTTTTGTTGTGAAAAAGCAATGACAAAGAAAAGTTATATTGTTAGATTATTTGACATTTTTTTCATATTTTTTTGTTTAGTTTATCTTTCATATTGTTGATATGTAATTCTACTGTAGACCAAATATTAGAACGGAGGCTTAATTTCAGGCGACGGCAAACAGCGTGTAAAATACTATGAGCAAGAAAAAAACACCTAAAGCATCTACGTGCTTGACGTATCATAAGAAGCCTTATTCACTTCGCTACGGGCTGTCGCATGGGCTTTTAGAATATGCCCACTTGGCATCCGGAGTGATGAAACAGCGCTTACCAGTTATAGGGAACTTTTCAAATAAAACACTATTTTATGTTTTTTTTTTTTTTAGCATATAATTGTGTTATATTATGCTTTTGTAAATTCCTTCAGTACCAAGACGAAGAAGCATTGCAGGATGTAGTGAGTTAAGGGGTTAAACATATTGTAAAGCTTTAGTGCTTTAGAGAACGCCTTGAATTTTAATTTTATTGTACATATAATTTTACAGTATATATCCTAGCTTTTTATATCAGTCTGGTAGAAAAAAAAGAAGCTATTTTTGTTGAATGTTCTTTGTGCACTAGAGGGTGTACCTGGTACTATACTGTGGAAAGGTCGAATAAAATGTGGCCAGGACACAGCGGTTGGTCAAGAGGTTGTGCCAGGTACAGCACCATACTGTGGTTATGTATGCAGAGCATACTGGCTTCCGTACCATGGCTATGTGTAGAGAATTTGGTGGAAAGTCACTGAGGCCTTGTTGAAAGGTCATCCTGGCACTAATATCTTGGGTACCCAATGTGGCAGGCAACTATGGTAGTCATGTCTGCGGTGCATACCGGCTACCATACCATGGCTTTATGTGGAGAATGTGCTGGCTACCGTTAACGTTTTGAGGGTATGTCTGGACTATTTCGTGGTGATATCGACTGACATTTTCAATGTCCTTAAATTTTTATGTAAGCAGCTACAGGTTATGAAAAATTACCAGGAATCTGCTAAATCATTTTCTCATGTGATAAATAATAAAAGGAAAGGATTTCGTATTAAAGCAGGTGCCTAAAATTTTCTCCTCTAGTATTGTTATAGATCTAATTAATTAGTCCTTACTTTTTTATTTTGTTTAGTTTTTTATCTGACAAATTCACATTTATACTGAAATACACTAGAAGAGAGGGTCCTGGTCTTTCGTGCTTACTCTCTAAAGTATGTTAAAGAATTTGACAAATGATTTTGCATAACCCATAGGATGTTGTTATTTCCAAACTTTAAAAAAAGTTTGAAAAGTTAGAAAAAAAAAACACTTACTTAGTTGTAAGTTTCAGTTCACATCTAAACACACACCCAAAGTTAAAATTGCTTCACTAAAAAATTAGCATGCTCCCAATTTTCTGTCCTTGCCCACCATGTGGTTATAACGGCAAAACCAAGAAGGAAATAAGTTGCATGTGCTGTTTTCAAATGCATTTTAATTTTTCAGTTAAATTATAAAAAAAAATGAAACCATTGTCAATTTTAGTTAAATGAAATTGCTTAAGTTCAACTAAAACAGTTTCAGCGCAATCTTGTCAACTTATTTGTTATAAAATAAATTGAACAAATTAAATTAATTGGTTTAATTCATCATTGAAGCCAGTGTATAAGTGTAAAAGTAATCAATTTAACTCTAAAATGAAATTCACAATAAAGCAAAACAATTCAAATCGTATCAACGTATCAAATCTTATCAACGTAATCGTTATAATCAAATAATATTTTAAATTGAGCTATTAAATTTAACATTTTAAATTGAACTATTAAATTGAGCTGTTTAATTCAAAAACAAATAAAACCAAAACTCTGTATAATCAAATCTTACCAAATGAACCCTGAACTTCAATTCAATTTTCAACAAATGTTATGTCGAAATACAAATTTCAATAAATCAGACCTGAAAATTTTACATTTAGATTGAACTTAGAATGTGCATTTAGGTGTATCTTTATTTAAAAGACACATGCACATGTGATTACTTTTTTATGGAGGGGTGCGGTGGGTTAGCTGTAATTTCAAATTAAAATCTAAATTCCCCTTCAATATTTTACATAGCCTGAAAGCTGGCTTTTACATAGCTATTCACTTCACAAATATTCCGTTTTATTTAAAGAAAATGAATGAACCCTTTTCTGGCTGCAGAGCCTGAAAGGCAGGGTCACTAACCAGATAAAAGAAAAACATGCAGATATTGTGTGTCCTTGACTAAAAATTCTTGCGAGATTTTCTTTCTTCGAGCAATTTAGAAAGGAAAAATACCTATTTTTGTTGTGTAATATTTTCTATCTTTGAATGAGTATTGGTATGAGAGTGTTTTCATTCATGTTTCTTTTTTTTTTTTGGTGAAGGCATTAATGACAAAAAATATAAAAAAGTCAAATTAACGGAGACAATTAAAAACAATCTATGATTGCCCTTACGGATATGCTGCAGTTCTGAGACATTAAAGCTGATTTGTCAATGAGTGTTAAAGATGGAGATAAGAATTTTTTGTTGTTGTACTTGTTAAGATATTTGTATCCACTGCTGTTTGTTTTGTGTTGAAAAGGACGTAGAAAAAAGGGATTGTTGTGTTTTCAGTTTTAATTTTTTTTATTGAGAAAAGAAATATTATTTATGAGATGTCAAACACTGGACTTGGAGTTTAAGTGTAAAAAGAAAAAAAGAAAAAACAAAAATACATATTTTCCAGTCATATATCAAAAAAACGGTGTCCCCACATATCTCTCTTTTTATGCTCTTCCAAATATTATTGCTTCATTAACAGATAAAAAAAAAAACTAAAACCAAACAGCTGAATACCCCACTCTGTCCGATTCTGTATTTACTCTTTTACTGACCCACTAAATCAGTGTCAGACTAAAGTACATTGGGCCCACTAGAGAAAATTCTTCATGGGGCCTACATACAGCTACATAGAAATAGGACCACTCTTAATAGTAAAATATTTTTAAATCGTAAAATGTTTATTAGTTAAGTAACAAATGCAATTTGCTGAAAAAGAAACTCTCAACATACGCCAGGCCAACGAGAAACAGCTCAAATCACGACCTTGTGCTAGTTGCTTGGGCCCACCAGAGCCAGTCCAACAATGTCCTGATAGGCTAGATAGGGGACCACTCTTTAGTGCACCAAATACATTTTGGATGTCCCATAAAGAACCCCCCCAGAGATGTCTTATAGACTCAAGGGGGGTGTTTCTCCTCTTTAAATTGAACTGTGTTTCTATGACACAGCTCCTTTTCTAATCACAGTTAAGCTGCCAAACTAGAGGATTTACAGTGGCCAGTCAATTACCCATCATCCTGCAAACAAAGTTACGGCTGAAGTAGGCTCTAATGATAGTTAGCAGGCTGGATCTTACAAGTGGGGATGCATTTCGAGGCAGAAAAATGGAGAAGCTGGCACAGCAATGGGTAATTTCTCCGGGAGGTAAAGTGGCCACAATTGTAAATTGCCACTATTGCCCTTTAAGTAATATTAAATGGGGCTTGTAGTAGTAAATTAAAAGTGACGTTTGTCTATTGTCCCTGCAGCAGTATTTACATATGCATCTTTCTTGGTGCTACACTTGGTGCACCGGCACATTGTGCTATAAAATCTTAAATGCTTTTCAATAGCTTCTTTGTGAGATTTCACAATGAGCTGAGCTGCGATGTGTCAGATAGCGATTGCTACCTCTGTACCTGCCTCAAGTACAGTAAAGCCTCTATAGTAAACTATGACCATCTAGTTTACTATTAGTCCATTCAAGTCTCTACAGTCATTTAGCAGCTGGTTGCTACTGGCACGGCCAAGTCATGTTAAGCAGGGTGGCTTGAGTGATAGGGGAGTATGGCATCAAGTCTGTCAGTCTTCTTTCCCTGCCTCAACTATGACACAGTCTTTTTATTTCATCCCTGCTGCACTATGAATGTCTAGTTTACTTTCCAGTCGTTTAGGCCTCTATGGTCATTTAGCAGCTGGTTGCTGCTAGTATGGGCAAGATATGTTAAGTGGGAGTGATAGGGATGAATGCCATTGTTTATTAGCCATACATTTTGCAGAGGTTTGAACTAAGGAACATTGGTTACACTATAGGGGCTTTGTTTTGAAGGTCCCCCACAGGCAATTAACCATAACCTTAGTTAGCTCATTTAGTCCTCATTTCATACAATAAGGCTGTTTTTTCCCTTTTAATATGTCACTAAGGTGCAGGATCAACATTATCTTTAATTAAAATTAAAATAAATACAAGGCAAAAATTGGTGGCATGGGTGGAGCTTTAACTGACAATGGGTAAATCACCAAATCTGGATGACGCACAAAATTTCACATAAAGCCATTTTTGGAGGGTTTATCCTTTTATTAGTCCACCCGCCTACAAGCATTATTGTTTTGAACCCTGTAGCTTGAGAAAAAGGAGAGTATGATGGGGACACTGTTGACATTCAAACACAAATACCACCATAAATTACTTTGTTTTGAGCTGCGGACACCCATAAACCACCTCTCATCTTTCTCTATTCTGGGCTTTATATGCAACCAAATTTAGAGTCACTTGGAATGAAATGGAGAGGCCTGACCTCCCCCATTTTATGGGAGAAAGCACTATAGGTGGCTATGGCTTCCCCTTCGACTCCTTGTTTCTTCCTTAAGCAACCATACAGTTTAAAGTATGTGCCTTCTTTTTCTGCTTCTAGAAAGTACCCCAACAGGAACCTTAATGCTCGCCATTGCATATAGTGTCTTCACCATAATTAGTATATTGAAACCAGGACATTAACTGTGCAAGTTTGTTGTACACATCTCAGTATCCAGCTTTTAGATAGTCGAGACTTCATTTTTTTCTTAGTCCTGAGATTTATTTAAGTTAGAAACATAGATTGTGGCCTTAAGCTCATATTAACTTTCCTTGTACAGCCATCCTTTTTCGAGCACCATTTTCGGATCCAGGGTGTAAAACGGTTTACCAGACATTTTTTTTTTTTTTATTGCAGATAGGTCCCATTTTATAGGCAAATTTAGTGCTTCCTACCACGGGAGTGGTCATAAAGAAAATATCTTGTTAGTTTCCGGTGGGCCCATTTTCATATGCTGAAATATTTCCCTGTTCTTTAGGATTACTTTATCACTGCCAGATAAGTGTTTATCTTTCACTGTGAAAACTGCCTCCCTAAAGACTTGAATTTAAGCTCCTTTCATTTATTCTCTCATTTAAGCCTGCCCTAGTTTCATTCCAAGTGACCTTTTTATCATTCAAAACCAAATGCTGAATGGAAAAAGATGGAGAAATACTTTACTAAGAACACTCAGACCTGCTTGTGCCTGTCAGGCCTCACTGTCACTGATGGTTATTTTATGACCTAGGCTCACGAGCTGTCAAACTTATCCTTTCATCATCCACCACAAGTTGAATATTCATGCGATCTTACCAATTTTTCAAATATCAGCTAACTAAACTGCTTAAAATTTGGAAAAAAAGTTATTTGCAACAACTTCACTTTCAGTCGTTTGTCAAGCTTGGATAGGTTCCCTGATCTACATCACTGAGACAGAGTTATTATTCTACAGTCTCAAAAGATGGCGTTACAGTTATGTTAATTAAGACTAGGATTAATTGTTAGCTCTGGAACCCTGGTGGAAAAAAATGAAAATGTAGGCCATGAACATGAACTTTAAGACTTAATACATTTTTTTTTTACTTTGGTCTTTGCTATTGTTTGCCATTGATAACAGATAATGGAACATATTTTAGCCTGCTAAATTGTCCAAGAAGTCCAAAGTTGATATTAGGTTCTGTGTCTCTACTAAACTTGATAGAACTGAAAGTTCTACTACTTTTACAAAAAAGAAAACACCATGTGTTAAGAGCCTAAACATAACAATAAAAGCTGTGGGTTCCTGGCACAAAGACTATGTAAAATGTAATTTTTTTGGTATTACCAATGTCTTCGAGTTTCTTGACTGACGATCTTGGAACATGTCAATACATAATTTAGTACTAGAGACTGGCACAAACCAAATACTAATGTTTTGTGACCAAACAGATGTTAATAAGGGGGATGGGTGCTGAACTTCATCTGTTTCTCTTGTAGAGCACTGGGTCTTAAACTTTTTATGCCAAGCACCCCTTATAGACAAGAAGTTTAAACAAAATCCCCCCAAGGAGGGGAACAAATATAAATATTACCAAAATAAGTAGGCCATAGTAAGTAAAGTAAGAAGGAATAAAGTAAAATAACTCGTCAGACCCCCCTGCGTACCCCCGGAGTAAGCGTACTTTAGGTTGAGAAACAGTGACATAGACCATCCAGGAGGATGAAAGGATTTGTAAACGAGCCTAATCTAAAAATGAAAAACCTAGTGAGGCCTACACGACAAACCTTTAGATTTTGAGTTCCGCTTCCTCAATTCAAGTAAAACCAACTCAGACTTTACAGACTCCCTCACAAAACAGTCCAGACAAAAGGCGACAACCTTGGAAAAAAAAATAACGGATCACAAACTAGAGAAATAACAAAACTGCATCCTAACGGAGCAGCAAAAGCAGAGCTAGCTAGTCATTCACACACACACACACACACACAGCGAACAGCTATCATTTCCAACCGTTAATTTAATATTTCAGTTCAAAGAGGACTTGGGGTGGAACAGAAGAAGTTGTATTTTTTTAAGAAGCAAAAAATAAAAAATAAAAATGAAAGTGGGCAAAACATTACACCAGAAGACCGCCGCATCATTTCACTAACTGTTTTCGGTACTGTTCGATTTTCTTCCTCTTTACAAGTGGGTGTTAACGCAGTATGTGTATATATATATATATATATATATATATATATATATATCCTCCCGTATATATACATTTATACTGTAAGTACTATGTCTTTATGCATACATTTATGTATTCTGTATGTGCGAGTTGACATGTAGATATATATATATATATATTTGTATTTAACAGAAAATTTACAATGATTGGTCATGATGAAGAATTCAATTCCTGGTGATTGATCTACTGGTAACAGTGCGCTATCCCTTGTGTAAATGGCAGATACGTGGAACACAGATACTGTTGGCCTGCCTTTCCTCTTCTGATTACGTTTATTACGTTTTCCTTTTTTTTTCATCGATCAGAGTGTGGCTAGGGATCTGTTATAGTGGTTGTAAAAAAAATAGGAAAACCTTCTCAAAGCACCTTAATTTGGCGCATAGTGTGCCGTTGCTACTACACTGAGCACCTTATACATGTTGGAGTGCCAGAGTGTCACACGTGTTTTGTAGAATGAGATCCCCACTTCATTCAATTTTTTTCACATTCATTACAATGTTTTTGCTTTTAATGGCCAATGCAACTTTTAGGACGTGAACATCCATACTTAGAGCCTGACCTTTAGTGTTCCATGGCTAGTTTAGATGCGGTCATGCAATGCAGGGGCAAGGATAGCACCTAACAAGGCCCTTTATGGATAAGGAGTAGATTTCCCACCTACTAGAGCCAGATTAACTTCTAAGTTGGCCCAACTCTACCCAAGTAGCCTGACTAATATCACCTGAGCTGTTTAGCTGTGTTGGTTGACTATAATTTAATTGTCCAGATTTTCGCAATGGCCATAGAGTCCATGCGTAATTCTAGGAACAGGGACTCAATGCTTTGGTTATGGATTACCGGGAAGTTAAAGATCATTGGAGGTGCATCTTAGGAATCCACTCTGGTGGTACTCAAAGCCACTGAAAGTGAAATTAAGGGTACATGAAGCACTACAGACTAGCTACTGTTCTAATTGGATATGCTAGGTGGCCAAGTCAACAAGCCAACGATAGTGCAGGAGTGGCACATCTAGGGATGACTCAATTTCTTGCACAAAAACTTGCATTGTTGGATCAGTAAAGGACTTGTACTCTTCCTGGAAAATCTGTATTAGTGGTGGTATGAGTAGTACTTGAGATAAGTGCAAAATAAAGTTAATCCAAGAAGAAAGGTTGGGAGCCGCTGTTCTAGACCAAGGGTTCCCAACTTTTTTCACCAACCACCTTCTATTTTTTAAGGATCTCAAGTACCACTTGGGTGATGCATATGGGTTGTCAGTCATCTAAACAACCATTTAAATTACATGGAATCCACAAAACTCTACACAAGAAGAGTTTCTGTCACCTGTTGGTGCAGTTTTGCTTGGGTAGAATATAGATGACCGAGTGCCAGGTGCCTCCTGATATGATCTTGAGTACCACCAGTGGTGCTTGTACCACTTGCTCTAGACCCTTATCTTTCCAGCTATGTTGGAATATACCTGCTGCATGCAGACCAAATTCTTGGAAATATCATGATGATGTCAAGGACTTTGAGTTGAGTGAAAGCTTTGGTTCCAAAGAAACTAATAATGAATTATTTACTAAGACAAGAACTCTTACTCAGGGATCTCCCACCAAACATTTTCAAATCACCTGGGAGTCTGTAAATAAGAGCTCTCTACTTAGTAGAAATGGCTGCTAAAAGATTCCAAGTCCTATTATCATAATTTCGCACTTAGAACATAAAAGCACTTATTATAAAATGTTTCGAAATTTTCTTCTCCAACCAACTTCCCCCCAAAAGAAAAGCAAAATCTTAGTCCGCCATTGGTTGTTTGTGTGCATTGGCCTCAAAGATCTTCAACGTGTTCACAGTTCTCCAAAGGCAGGCCAACAGTTCTGACCCAAGTTGGTGAAATGTTAATTGTCACTTCTCTCC
Source organism: Gastrophryne carolinensis (assembly GCA_027917425.1). Lineage (NCBI taxonomy): Eukaryota > Metazoa > Chordata > Amphibia > Anura > Microhylidae > Gastrophryne > Gastrophryne carolinensis. The sequence continues at coordinate 510,927,661 of CM051236.1, read as the reverse complement.
TGTAACTGTTCCTTTTATTTTCTTTCTTTCTTTCTTTCAGTAACATTTGTCAAAATTATAGGTGAACAGAGAAATATAGACGTTTAACAGTAACAAAAGAAAAAAATAAAAAAAAATTAAAACTCATACGCCTTTTTTAATCAAGTGCTTTAAAAATATAGAATTAATATTCACATCTTGACAGCTTTTTTTTTTTTTTTTTATAACAGTAAGACAGCACCCTTAAGGCCATCTATCCCTTGCCTCTCCTCTTTCTCACCTATATTTACCTGTGATTTGTATTGTTATTTAAACAGGACAAAAAATGTAAAAAAAAAAACAAAAAAACAAAACACAAAATACACAATGAAAAAAAAGAAGATAATTGTAGCGCTTCAATATTCTATTATATTACTATTGTGACATTTTTTGAATACTGTGAAAGTTTATCTCTTGCATATACTTTATACAGAAGTATTACGCCTTAAATACGAAAAAAAAAAAACTTTTACAAGTTTTCTGTTCTGTGTGGAAGAGTTATTGATGTTGCTAAAGGATGATGTTTTTTGTTTATTTTTTTTTTAAATGTTACCAGCACTTTTTTGTAAGTTTCACTTTCTGAGGTATTGTAAATTCACACTGTTTGTGAAGTTTGAATATGAAGGAATAATAAAAAAAAAAAAATGTTTCTGGTTGTTTTTGGTTAATTTTGAGAGGTATTTAAGGGATTAAATAATATAAAACATAAACATGTATCTTGGGGGGATTACATAGCTTCTATTTCAGGGGTACTCAACCAATTCTTGTAAAGGTCAATTTAAAGGCATCCGCTGAGAGGTGAAGGTCTGGGCAGAGGGCTGGCGGCGGCGGGTGGATAGTTAGAAATCAGCACACTGGGGGAGGATCTATAGATTCCCCAGGCAAAACTAAAAAAGGGTTCTTCCCCTTGTTGACCTGGATAAGGCAGAGCTGAGGGGACAGGGATTGGATGGGCAAAGCTGGGAGGACGGGAATGGATGTGGCAGAGAGACTGGGGTGGATAGGGAAAAGCTGGGGGGGCAGGGATGGATAGGGAAAAGCTGGGGGGTGAGATGGTGGGACAGGGATAGATAGGCGGGGGGGAGGCGGGGGGAGGGTTGGATATGGCAAAGAGACCGATAAACAAAGTTTGTGTGTACTTTGTACCCATGCAGTACATCATATTGCAATGCTAGGTGCCAGGGAGCCATGACACTGGCAGGGATACTAAGCACTACATCGTCAATTAAGGGGGCAGCTCTGAGCAAGGCAACATAGAAGCAACGGAGTGCAGGGCTCTCTAGGTAGGGGTCCGGAAATCTGGTGCTGAGGTCTGCATTTGGTCCCCGGTCCGCCAGTTGAGTATCGCTGTTCTATTTAGTTGCTTGTGAGTTAATAGAAGCACATCACAGGAGATGGGACACTAACATCACAGCTTCTTCCTCTTCTAACCCACCTCCTGCAGCGGAGAGTCTTTTGACTATGTTTTGTTAGGAGACAGACATTTGGGACTACGCAATTTGTTGTTTTTTTTTTGTTCTTTCTTGGACCATTTCCATTTTGGGACATACTGCCATTCCTGAGTGAATTATATCACCGGGCATTTAGGGTGGTTAGGAACACAGACTGTGTAGACCAAGGTAGCTCGCAGCCAGGAAGCCAAATTCCAAACCAGGAATTTCCAGTCGTATGTGCCCAGCAAAATAATTTTCCTGGACCTGACAGAATGTTCCAGCCTGTTCATATTGGGATTCCTGGTTTGTGCAAGAGACCTGACCATGTGTCTCTCCTTTGCCACACACTGTAGCTGTGAAGCATGGTATCCAAAGTTGCCCCTCTTTTACTTTCCATTTTTCCTGACCGTGTTGCAAATGTGGTCACATGGCTGCCCCAGACCCTCAGTACTCGCAGCATGAGTAGCCCCCGCAAGTACGACCACTGTTGCTTGCTGGACCCAGTCCCACTGGGATTGCTGAGGGACAGGATCACAGCCGGGCGAGCTGACTTGGGGCATGGTCGTGTAGGAATGGAAGTGAAAGGAGGGGCAAGCTACTGATGCTACAACATTTTGAGCACACTTCAGGAAATGTAGGAGAGGCACATGGGGCAAGCTTCAGATGAGCTCCTTGGTGCCTGGACTGTCTCTTTAAGCCACAAGATTATAACTAGTGCATCTGCTGTTCAGCTCCCACATTTTTTTGTTCCATGGCATTCTTTCTCATCACTTCCCTTGAGACACCAGCCCCGGTGGTGAAGATATTGGAAGCACTAGCCTCAACCCTAGGTTTTGGGTCTGGCGCGCAGAGGCAAAGGATGAAGAACTGAAGAGATTTGCCCAAAGACTGCTGCTAGTGCATGAAGGAACAAGATTATGTATCTTGGAGTTATTGACCGTTAAATAAAAAAATAATCTCTTAATTTCGAAGGAAGAGATGACTTAACATTTCAGAAATCCCTCTTTCTGATTCGCAATTTGCTGGTGTGTAAGTGTTCTTTTAATTAGCTGCAAGTAATTGTTGGTAATTGTTTTAATGTGAATAACACTTTGTTGTAATACAGTCAATAATACAAATACTAAGTAATACAAATTTATAGAACACTCAGTGTACCCATAGTTTCATAAAATGTACTCACAATGCCAAACCATAAGGGGTCTGGTCCAGTGTCCAGTAGCAGTGGAAGAACTATCAGCCAAAGGGGGGAAAAGAAGAGGTAGAAGGACTGGTGTTGTCAGCAGCACTCGTGGTAACAGGGCGGAGCTCCCTTTAACATCTAGTAGTCATGTGTTGACAAACCAGCCAGCAGTCTTGGACTGGTTGACACAGACCTCAGACTCCACAGTAGACAGAAGCCAATGATACAGAAAGGTATCAGGTGGTTCCTCAGACACCATCATTCCTGGCAAAGGCAGCCAGATTCCTCTGGGTCCTCTCCAGTTCTGAATTTGCATCCTTTGCTGCACCATCTGCCCGAGAGATATTGATAGGTCTCCCCACTTACTCTCAACTGCTGTTCATCGACAAAAAAGTTCTGAGGATAGTCATCGGTTGGAGGTCAGCAGTGATTATGAGGGGACTACCTCAAAGCATAGCATTGTATAATTGTAATAATGTAATAATACAATAATATAATTGCTGAATAGCTTAGTTAGGATATGTTTGATTTTATAAAATATTGAAATGTATATTGGTGAGTTGGGTAATGGTAGTGAATAAGTATGGTCATGCTAGGTTGCATTAGCATTAGGTCTGTTAGGATGTGCTGTCCTGGCTTGGGGACAGTTAAAGTATTTGCTCCTGGACTCAAAATGGTGGACATATACAGTATAGCCATTGTATGCTTGTACACACATAAGCATTTTCTATATTTTATACACCCGTTCAGAGAGACAAACACAGGTAATTAGTGCACATGCCTGTAGGGTTAGGCTGCCCTAGAATTGGGGCCCAGGGGGGTTGGGGGCTTAGGTGCCTTGCTCAAGTGCATGTCAACCATGTCCTCTCTGGAAATCAAACCTGCACACTTCGGTCACATGATCACTTCCTTATCAATATATTTATTATATTTCTTTTGGCCAGCACTTATATCGTTTTCCAGTTTCCCAGTTTCATTCTACCAATGCCAGGCCTGTTGTTGTCACACGTTCCTGCACCTGCTTACCCTGGACCAACACAGCCACAATAGCCAGAGAAGACAGTCCAACTGTCCTTGGCACCCATGCGTTCAGTGGTCCACTATACCATTTCTGAGGGCTGAAACCCCTCTGTGCACTTCAGTGCTGACGTGTGGAGCTCCAGCAGTGGGAAAGGGCAGTAGATGTCCATCACAGCCCAACATTTAAGACATCATTTTGGCACACAATATGGGAAACTTGCCATGGACTTTCCAACTTGGAAAAATGCAATGCCAAATGAAAATACCCTTTAAGCGGCAAAGACAGTGTTATCATGATCTGCGATATGCTGACCTGTTGTAACTCCTCCCACCATATGTTGGACTAGCTGTACGAGCAGAGAATGGCGATTAATAACTTCCTCATGCATCAGCTGGCCAGCTTTACATCTCAGTGCAATTTCCAACTGAGCCACCTGTCAGATGTGATTCTGATGCTCCATGTACTGGAGGGTTTCCTGAAAGGTCATATTGGCGATCGGACCCAGACCAGTGCTCACATTTATCATATCCAACTGAGCCAGGGCTGGATAAAGTGGTGGTGGACGATGAGGAGGTGCCCAAAGCCCAGACTCTGTTCACACCACTTGGTGGCTTATCTGGTGAAGAGGAGCATTAGGAGCTGGCAGGCAAGGAGGTTGATGAGGATCCGTAGGACCCCAGCACCCCCTGCCAGTATTCAATAAAAAACACGCAGGAAAGAAACACAGAGTCCCTAATGCAAATGGCAACATGCCTACATTCCCCCCATCCCATGACAACATGGGCCTCGTGGAGTTCTGGGCAGGGGAACTGGACATCTGGCCACAAGTAGCAGATTTAACCATGTTCATGCTGTCATGCCCAGCTAGCTGTGTGGCATCCAAGAGGGTAATTAGTGCGACAGAGCTATTGTGACCCCAGCCTGTGACTCTGCTCACCTGTTCCCAGCCCGTGGCTCTTCTCAACTGTCTCCAGCTTGTGACTCTGCTCACCTGTCCCCTGCCTCAGACTCTGCTCCCCTGTCCATAGCCTGAGACTCTGCTCACCTGTTCCCAACCTGAGACTCTGCTAGCCTCTTCCCAGCCTGAGACTCTGCTCATCTGTTTCCAACTCATCAGTCTCAACAGCTCAGTTTCAGGTCTGTGTCTGTAGACTCCCTAAGACATCTACAAAGTGACCATTGGTCTGGCCTCTAGAGAAGGAATTAGCTGACTGGCTTAGAGCTGCCTCTGTGTCCCACATTCCTATTTCAAAATGGATACAGTGAGATCTTTCTGTACTTAAAGTGGACGAACAGTCAAAAATGACTTAAACCAGACCAACACGAAAAACAGTGCTCATATACATCCCTTCCCAAATTTAGATTGCAGCACTTAAAAATTTATTTACCATTTTCTAACTCCTGCTGAAGTGAATTTTAGAAACAAAATGGCGGCTCATGCATTTGCAGGCCACATGCAAACAGGAAGTGCTGCTGGGCTTCCTGTTACTGCGCATTGTCAGTTATGTCAGTTGATCCAGGCAGCAGCATGGCTGAGATGATGGTAGAGGAAGCTCCAAAATGGCCGCTACCTTTCTTTTGCAACTGTGCCGGGCTTAAGTCACCATGTTTAGTTTCAATCTGGAGTACTCCCACACCCAAAATTGTTGTGATACACAGTGATAATAATGATACCCTTACCTAGAAGGTATCAAGACTGACTTAGTTAAACTTATAAGAAAACAAGAGCGCAATGCTTGCACCGTAAGATTGGATCTGGAGGTGAGTACTGGCGAACCAGAGGGGAGGGGGTTCACAAATCTGTGTAACCCAGTGTAACCCTAGCCCTGTCATTTTTTAAACTCAATGGCCAGGTTACAGTTTTTACAACACAGAACAAAAATTAGTTAGCTAAAGTTAAAAAAACAAAAAGTCATGATTCCTGTTAACACTTTCTGTAAAAAAAAGTTTCAATTTCTCTGGATCTTTTTACAGCTGACTCCAGAGATGTTATTGGGTCGCGCTTATAACAATAATACACCAAGCTGATCAAAATGATATAAAAAAAGTTAAAAATTAAGTATGACCAATTTATCACTCATGCGCCGGGATTAATTGTTATGTGCAAATGGAAGAATCTGAGGTTTTGATCTTATCGATCAAAGATCTCAATCCCGCGCAATAATCAATTAAAATGTAACTTTTACATTAAACGACATTAACATTTTGATCAACATATTAAACAATACTTTACAACCGCATTAATAAAGGAATCAGGAGATATAGGCCTCTATTCAATAAAGGTAGTAAAATTCTCATGGTAGTAAAAGATTCAATTCATGAGAGAAAAGTCTGGGAATGTCACTCTTCCTGAATCACCAGATAGGAAAACAATTAAAGTCAAAGTAGAGAACTGTTTAACCCTTTAAATGCCAAGCACGTAGTTTCTACGTGGTTGCTTCTCCTACCCTTAAGTGCCAAGCACGTAGAAACTATGTGCCTGGCATTTCCCACTAATAGTTAAAAAATAGAAAAAAATAAAGACTTACCTCTGATGTTGCCGTGAAGCTTGGGGGTCCCCTCTTCCTGTGGGGGCGCATCCGATCCCCCCCCCGTCGTCCTCCGTCTTCAGGAAACAAAAAAAAAAAACAATGTCTTTAACTCACCTCCTCACCCGATCCGTCCGCAGCGTCTTCTCTTCACCAGGGGGGGAGTCCGATCCACCCCCTGGGCTGCGCAGGCTTCAGGTGAGGACCCTCTTCCGAGTCCTTACCTCTTCTAATGGCGGCGATGGCTGCTGCCCCCTAGCCCCGCCCATTGTGGGAGGAGCGGGATGACGTCATCCCGCTCCTCCTATGTCAGATGCCGGTGGTGATTGGAGCAGGGCGGGTGTGAGGCGAGTAGGCTCCGATCGAAGCCTCCTCGCCTCTCACCTGCCCTGCGCCGATCACCACCGGCATCTGTCAATGACAGCGGCGCGGGACAGCGACGAGGGTCGCAGGATCGGAGGTGAGTACAGTAAAAAAGGAAAAAATAAAGATCATTTTTTTCTGTGTCAGTGTCTTATTTTTTACTTTTAACCCCTTGTGAACTGGTAAGGGGTCCATGTGACCCCTATACCAGTTCACAAGGCTGGAGGGATGGCAAGTCACTTGGTGACTTGCCATTAACCCCCGGGACCCCCAATTACCTGCCTCCCCAAAGCCCGGGGGGGGGCAGAAGAGCCCGGGCCCACGGGCTATGCGGGCTTGTAGCCTGCAGGGCTAGGGGCCACAAAAGATGGCCCCTGCACCCTGTTTCTACAAGCTCTGCATAGCTGGTCCCGGGCTGGTTGCTTTGGGTAAGGGGAACCCTAAAAAAATGCCCCCCCCAGGAGGGGGGGGGCCCTATGTCATTTTTGTTAATTAACCCTTTATGTTCTGTCATCCAGCAGCTATAAAAGGCTTCCAGCAGGTGAGCTGAGGCCAGTGATTGCTGAGGGACACAGTGCTCCAGGATGGATGGGAGGTAAGTATTAAAAAAAAAAAAAAATTAATAAAATATTTTTTTCTCTTTGTGTGTGTCTGTGTTTTTTTTTACATTTAACCCCTTGTGGACTGGTAAGGGGTCCATGACCCCTATACCAGTTCACAAGGCTGGGGGGATGGCAAGTCACCTGCGACTAGCGGGTGACTTACCATTAACCCCCGGCACCCCCATTACCTGCCTCCCCAAAGCCCGGGGGGGGGGGGTGAAGAGCACGGGCCCACGGGCTATGTGGGCTTGTAGCTTGCAGGGCCAGGGGCCACAAAAGCTGGCCCCTGCGCCCTGTTTCTGCAAGCCCTGCATAGCTGGTCCCAGGCTGTTTACTTTGGGTAAGGGGGACCCCATGTAAAATTTTTTTTTTGGATTTTTAAGGGTTTTTAACCCTTAAAAATCCCTCAGAAATGGAGCCCCTTCCCCCCCCCCCCCCCCCACGGGTGGGGGGACTCTATGTCATTTTTTATTTTATTTAACCCTTTGTAGTGTGGATGGTAGTTGTATTTTAAATGTTATAAAGTACTTGTTTCAGTTAGGGGGGTCTCCTGGGCAGGAACGGGGAGCTACCGATAAATATGTGGTACCATTCTAATCGGTAGAAATGGGGCTTTCACATGCAATATGGTTTTCCTTAATAAAATACATTTTTATTTAAAATAAAGGAGTCAATTTTGTAAAAAAATGTTTATTTTTTTTTTTTTTTACTTAATATTGTAAAAAACAAAATAAAATTTACAAACAAGACATTTCATGTTAAAGCCTAAACTCTGCTGCAAAAAAAAAATATATATATATAATTTTCCTGAAAATTTCAGCAAAAATGGCGCAAACTGGGGAAAAATGACCTGTCAACAGAGGGTGACAAAATCTCAAGTAGGCTGGAAATTAAAAGGGTTAAAAGTAGCTATGCATGTTGGGTATTGTTCTGTTCGGGTGACCTTACGCTTTGAGACTTAGCTTGTTTTTTTTTGGTTTGCATATTTTTATTTTAGGAAAAGGTGTTTTTTATTTAGCTTTTTTATAAATTTTTTAGGGAAACCCTGCGCAACCAGAGAATTCTTTGAGGGGTTAATTCCAGAAAGACAAGCTGGGTACGCGTAGAAAGCTTAACATGTGTACTTTCAGGGAATATATGGTTTATGGGGGATATTCCAAATGTAAAGGGTTGTTTTGGTTGAAAAAACGCAAGGTGCGCATTTAGTCTGCAGAGCTGAAATTTTCAAGTAAAATTGCCGTTACGCACATGCTTTAATTTGTGGTGTTTGGCAACTCTTCCCTTGACAGTAGCTATGCATATTGGGTATTCTGTTCGGGGGACCTTGCTTTTTCAGATTAAACTTGTTTTTTCTTGTTTGTATATAGTTTTTTTAGGAAAATGTGGCTTTGATTCTGCTTTTTTATCCTTTTTTTAGGGAAACTCTTTGCAACCAAAGAATACATTGAGGGATTACTTCCAGAAAACTATGGCCACATCAACAAGCCCGGTACACCTAGAAAGCTTGAGGTGTGTACTTCCAGAGAATCTATAGTTTGTTGGGGGTATTTCAAATGTAAAGGGTTGTTTTTCTGGAAAAACTGCAAGGTGCACATATTGCATAGCATAGTTGTATATTATCTGAAAATCCCCTATAGCCCTGTTTCAGTTTGGGGGGGGTCTCCTGGACAGGAAAGGATGTCTACCTATACATATGTGGTATCGCTGTAACCGGGAGAAATTGGGATTTCACACGCAATAAGATTTTATTGACAAACTTACATTTTTTATTACAAAAAAACTACAAAATGTAAAAAATATATTTTTTTTAATTTCTTTGCACATATTTCACCCAAAAATATTGAGAATACACCAAAAAAATGACAAACAAGACATTTCATGTTAAAGCCCAGACTCTGCTGAAAAAAAGCAATATATAATTTTCCTGGGAAATCCCTTCAAAAATCACATTTGAACATGGGGAGCGCATAATAGTGCAAAATAGTCTGGCAACAAAGGGTGACAAAAACTCCAGGTAGGCTGGCAGCGAAAGGGTTAATCCTTTCTACAATGTAGTAAAAGCTGCCATTGACTTTCATTGTCTTTTTATCTAGTGATTCGGTAACAGTGACATTCTCAGGCTTTTTTCTCATGAATAGAGTCTATGGGGGCAAGGAAGGGTTATAATTCTTGCATCCACTCTGTGTGCTTGAACTTCTTATCCACACGTGATTTCCCAGCCACCAATTCTCAAGAATAAATGTACCAGATAGCAGATGAAGCAACGCTTTTCAATCCTCCTCCACCTCGGCCCTCATCACCACCTTTCCAGAAACGCCACAGGTGGGTAAATTTAGCTCCACTTAGATACACTAGGAATATCTTATATAATTTGTGTTTCCTGTATATACTCCTAATTTCCAGCTAGTGGTTTGTTTAAAATCACAAAATTTTAATGTAGCAGCAGGCAACTCATAAAGTAAAAAGCACAAAAACATCACATAGCGCAACACTGTTAAAGCTTAAAATATGCGCACAGAGATCTAACAATGCTCACCAGAGTTTCACAGTAAAGATTCACATTTATGATATACCCCAAGGGGAAGCAAGATACAAAACATCCCTCCACACCGCACTCCAGATACGGGTTCTGCCCGCCGCTTTGTTCCCCGGACGTGGGAAGAAAAGCTCTGATGGCGAGAAATGTGAAAGTGCTGCCGTCCACCACCCCGGACCCCAGGTGTGTGCCACACCACTCCTCAGAAAAGCAGTGTGCTGCTCTGCCTGGCTCCTTCCTATGAATGGGCGACCCAATGTTGTGGGTGGAGGCCGCCAATGATTGGCTGTAAAAACATGACAGCATACAGCGGTGCCCCCCAATTTCCAATGTGCTGGACGGACTATACATGATTTTGGAGCTGTATGCTGAGCAGAGAGGACCTCTGTGTGGAGCTGGAGCTGTTAGGACAAAGCTGATCGAAGCTGGATGGACATGGGCAGTTTAAAATTATTGAGGGAAAGAATATCCCTGGAGTCAGGACTTGGGACAAGACCATGTTTGTCAGTCAGCGTGTTTTCTTTTTTGAGGGGAGCAGATAATAGCAAACAGTCTAATCTGCCTAAAAGCTTGGACCATTTCTGTGCAATTCCATACCATTCCAAGTGTCCCTGATTTGGAGGGACTGTCCTGCTTTTGAGTCCATGTCCCCCTGTCCCTCGTTGTTCTCATTTGTCCCTCTTTGAGGTGTAACATGCAGATTTTGGTGCAGATTTTTATCTGCAATGTTCCGACACACAGAAATTCCACCCTACATATGCTGGACCACCTGCACCAGCAGCAAAAAGCAGTAAAAGTTTTCCTCCTGCAACAAACGCTCAGCATTTTTGTCACTGTGATTTTCAGCTTTGGCATTGGCTGCTGATCAGAGAGCCGTGTCGTGTGCTGAGGCCTTTTGAATAGGTGACAAGATTTGCCAGCAGGGACAACAACAGAATGAATGAGGTTATGCTGCTGATATTTATTTTGGAGCAAACGCTCATGGCCATGACTCAGCAAGGGATGGAGGAAGGACCCCATCTGGCTGTAGCACATCGGACCTAGAAGAAGAGGTGTAGTAGGATGTAGAGGAGGGGGATTTCAGACCAGAGAAAGTGGATTTGATGATGGAAACAGTCAACTTATCACTGGAAGGGATGAGGCAGGAGGCACACGATGATGATGCTGACAGCCATAATGATGATGATGAGCATGATATAGAAGAAACATGACAATATGGAGTGGAAGTGGAACCAACCGGGCCCTCTGAAATGCTGACGAGGATAGCGAATTATATGCTTTCTCACTGACAGCAGCATTTGTTAGCATGAAGCAAAAAGACGAGTAATGGGTGGCTACACTTGGTATAAAACCAGAATTGGGGAATCTTTTATGCCTTCCTAGAGGAAGACAACAATAGCTATTATAGAGAGAAGCTGTACAGCCAGCTAGCCATTCCTTTCAAACGACAAACACTCTCCACTCCCTGCCGAGTCAATACGCTACCTCCACAACAGGTGGCGACAGCAGCAGCAGAAGCGCATATTTATTTATTTTTGAGAATATGATGTCAATGGTTTTACATTCAATATCCTCACCTGACACATCATCATGGAAGAGATGTTCATCAGCGGCACCACCCCCACCTGAACAGCCAGGTGCACTCCTACCTTGACTGTGCTCTTTCACCAGGAGATAAACTGAGCTCAGGCTCCTTGAACTTCTGGGTGAGCAGATTGGACCATTGGCCAGAGGTAACCCAATTAGCCATGGGGGTCAAGTCTTGTCCTCCCTTAAGTGTAGCTGAGTTTTTTCAGCACCCCTGCACCACAGGTCTCCTGCCCCTTGGCCACTGCTGCCACCCCCTATTGCCACGCCTACACCCTATTTGTCAACCCTATGATGCCTAAAATGGGCACATTTTCACCACTCACAAAAAGCCATCTCTTCTACAATTACAATTTCAGTATTGACAGTATTGCCAATCCTGCTGCTACCCCCACTACTGCCGGGCCTAAACAACAACCACAGTTCTCCTGTCCCATGGCCTAGTCTTTCTTTGACAACTGTGCCTATGCAAATGTTTCACTGCTTGTAAAGAGACGTTGCTTCTTCTTCACTTTCCAGGAACGCCAATCCTGCTGCTACACCCCCATACAAATAGGATCATTTTTTAAGGGCTTGCCTGCCTCTGCCAGGCCTACACAACCACAGATTAACCCTATGATGCCAAAATTGGCACATTTTCACTACTTGTAAAAAGGCCATCACTTCATCTTCACTTTCCAGGAATTCCAATCCTGCTGCTACTCTCCTTCGAATTTTAACATTTTTTTATGTGCTTTAAACTATCACATGAACAAAGGTAACCGTGGACTATGCATATGAGTGTTATACAGGACTTTTAGGTCAACTCGGTAGTGTTTTAGGCTAAAGTTGGTTTAGAACTAGTTTGGTCCAAATCAAACTTTTTTGGTAAAGTTTGGGGAACCAAGCTTTTGAACAGTTTTCTCATCTCTAGTTAGGACCTGCTAGGCATAGAAGAGGGAAAGCCTTATCTGAGCCTGTTAATTGGTTCCCATGCTTACTGAAGAGACAGAGCTAGAGGGATGCTGAGAAAGATTGTCATCGAGGTGTGCCGCACAGATTGCCTACCTGGAGGACCTTAGAGATCAGTTACCAGGACTAACCCCCTCTGTAAGGGACAGAGAGAAGGGCTGTGATCAAGCACTCTACATAGACCTCTGAGGGGGAATAAACTGTACAGCAAAAGATTGCTGTTCCTGGAAGATATACCAGGTGAGGACCAACTACAGGACTTGGCAGAGTCCCTCAGTATTACCAGCCAAGGACCGATATACCAGTTCAATGGTTAGATGGTCGCAAGGCAACTGCCTGCCAAGGACCTCGATACCAGTTCAATCGTTAGATGGTCGCAAGCCAACTGCCTGCCAAGGACCTTGATACCAGTTTAATGTTTAGATGGTGGCAAGCCAACTGCCTGCCAAGGACCTTCATACCAGTTTAATGGTTTAATGGTTACATGGTGGCAAGCCAACACCTGTCACCCCTACACTAGATCATTGGGTAGAGCGTGGCAAGTCAACTGCCTGCCAAGAAATCCTATACCAGTTCAGTGGGTAGGGGGTAAGTCAAATGCCTGCCAAGGACTCCTATAGCAGTTTAATGGTCAGATGGTTTGCATGCTGGGTTTAAATGTTTTTTTATGTTGTCAGTGCCCAACATCCAACACTCTCAGATTAGAGTAGTGACTGCACTTGTGGAGGCGCCTTAAATCTATAAGACTTTAGGGCCAGTGGTCTCCCTCGTTGTTGATAAGCCCAATTTGGGATCCTCCGATGTGTGAAACCGCCCAGATATCCTGTAAACTCACTTATTGGGCATAGATAGCTATTGCTATGCTTGCGCGCAGATAGGAATTCTTCCTCCACATTAATCCATCAGTGCAGTGAGTGCACACGTCAGAAGTGGTGGGCTGCACTAATTACAGCACCCGGGAAATAGTTGGGCTTTGGTGCCTTGCTTAAGAGAACTTCAGTCCCATGGCCAGGTATCAAACCTGAAACCCTCCAGTCACAAGGTCGCTTCCTCACCTCTAGGCTATGTCTGCCCCTTAGCCGGTGATCCCATGGTGCATGCTCAGGCTGCATCCCTGAGAAACCTGTTTCTCTTTAACACAGTGTGTATTTTTCACATATCTTTGCAAATTTGCACAACTAAAACCTCTGTTTTACCCAATAGAATTGCATGCTGGGTTATGTCTGCTTTCTTTGCCAAAAATGAAACTCTGCTAGATTACGATCGGGAAGGCACTTGTGGAGGTGTCTTAAAGAGGAGCAACCACCGACCAAGTCCCACAGTGTATATATGTGGGCCCATGAAAATCCTTTCTTTTTAACGCAGTGTGAGCTTTTCACATACCTTTGCAAATGTATACAACTATGACCTCTGTTTTAACTACATTTTTGAATATGTATCATAGGACTTGTCCATGTCTTCTTCCATTGCCAAACAAGGAACTTTCTCAGATTAGGGTAAGGAAGAGAAGCAACCACCAACCTAGAGTCCTAGTATGAGACCTAGTTTGGCTCTATGGCTTTATGGCTGGGGGTCTCCCTCTTCGTGGGACATGCCAATTTGGGATTTGTTGATATGTGAAACCCCTGGGATCACCTGTAAACTCACTTAGCCGGCAATCCCACAGGCCACATCCCTTATAATCCCGTGTTTTGTTTCTCTTTAATGTTGTGTGGATTTCACATACCTTCGCAAATGTGTGCAACTAAGACCTCTGTTTCAACCAGATTTTAGAATTCACACTATAGGACATGTTGCCGGCTAACAGGGCTGGCATGTCTGTCCATGTTTTCTACATCTACTTTCATTGCCAAACATGGAACTCTCTCAGATGAGCGTAGGGACCGCACTTGTGTCTTCAAGAGGAGCAACCACCATCCTAGAGCCCCACATTCGATGTACGTGGGCCCATGAAAATCCCTGGTTGCGTTTCTTTTTAATGCAGTGTGTTAACACATATGACCTCTGTTTTAACCAAATTTTTGAATGCCCATCACAGGATTTGTCTATGTCTACTTCCATTTCCAAACAAGGAACCCTCCAAGATTAGGGTAGGGTCTGCACTGGTGGAGGTCCAGTGGAACAAACCCAGCATGGTCGGTTCTGGAATCTAAAAGATTCCAGGGTTGGCTGCTTGCCTTCCCGTGGCCACTGTGTGAAACCCCCCAGGGTACCAGTAATGACTCACCTTTCCCTGGTCCAATGGCACATGCACAGGCTCTCGTCCTGGCAAACAGCTCTGATTATTTACAATGGGGAGAAAGAGTGGCCCCATCCCCTGCAATCGAGATATTCCGGTTGTAAGGAACAAAACCCGGGAAAGTCAAAATCTCGTATTTTGTGTATTTTGTGCTGCTTAAGTCTATAATACACTAGGGCCGGTGGTCGCCTTTTTTGTGGGGCATCCCAATTTGGGATATTCCGATGTGTGAAACCCCTGGGATCACCTGTAAACTCACTTAGTTGGCAATTCTGTGGGCCGCATCCCGGATATTCCTGGGTTTTGTTTCTCTTCAGCGTAGTGTATGGATTTCAAATACCTTTGCAAATGTCTGCAACTAAGACCTCGGTTTTAACCAGATTTTAGAATTCACACTATAGGACATGTTGCAGGCTAGCAGGGCTGACATGTCTGTCCATGTTCTCAATGTCTACTTCCATTGCCAAACCTGGAACTCTCTCAGATGAGGGTAGGACTTGTCTATGTCTACTTCCATTGCCAATCAAGGAACCCTCTAAGATTAGGGTAGGGTCTGCACTGGTGGAGATGCCTTAAAGTGGAACAAACCCAGCATGGTCGGCTCTGGAATCTAAAATATGCCACCTTTTCCCAGTCCAATGGCACATGTGCGGGCTCTCGTACAATCAGAGCTGTTTATCTTTCGGCAAATGGCTCTGATTGTTTACGATGAGGAGCGAGAGAAGCCGCAGCCTTGGGCTGTCCACACGCTCCCGCTCAGCTATTCAAATAAGCTGGGGACGGGAGCGCACACACTGCTGGAGGTGCAGCCGCTCTCGCTCTTCATAGAAATTGATGAGAGCCCTTTGCTGAAGGATGTAAACAAGTGCGGCTCTCATCCAATCAGGGCAAAAGGCCCCAATTGGATGAGACCAGGGGAATGTGAATTCTACTCAGCAACCTGCGAGGTTTCACACAGTGGGGCATCCTAAATTGGGGTGCCCTGGGGGAGGGTCGGCTCCAGGTTTATGTGGGCCCTTGGGCAGCATGGTCTCAGTGGGCCCCTTTGTGGTGAAGAGTCGCCTCACATCACAGAGGGACGTCCCAAATCTGGATGTCCCCTAAGGCAGTGATTTTCAACCGGTGTGCCGCGGCACACTAGTGTGCCGCGACACATGGTCAGGTGTGCCGTGGGGAAAGTTCCCCAAACTAAGGTGCCCCCTGTTCCCCGGCAATGCGCAGCGATGCGGCTTCCGCACAAGGAACAGGGCCGTATTTGCCTTAAGGCAATGCCTGCGAGGAAGGCACTGTCACTTACCCGCCAGTGGATCCGGGGGGCGGGGGCACTGAGCGGTCGCACGCTTCCCGCGAGGAAGGCATTTTCCAGCTAGTGGATCCATCTCGCCGGCCTCCTCGCTTCTCCCCGAACAGCTGCTTCGCGGCGCGCGCCCGCCTCCATCTCGCTTCCCCCTCCCCCCGATCAGCTGCTCCGGCACCCGCCCGCCTCCATCTCGCCGGCCTCCTCGCTGCCCCGGCACCCGCCCGCCTCCATCTCGCCGCCGTCATCGCTGCCCCCATCCCAGCTGCTCCGCGGTGCGCGCCCGCCTCCATCTCGTCGGCCTTTTCGCTGCCCCCCTCCCCGATCAGCTGCTCCGGCACCTGCCCGCCTCCTTCTCGCTGGCCTCCTTGCCACCCATCCCCCCCATCAGCTGCTCCGGTGCCCACACACAACTTGCCGGCCTCCTCGGTACTCGCCCCCCCCCCCCCCGATCAGCTGCTCCGGTGCCCACCCACGGGGGTCGTTCCGTGCTCCTCACTAACCCCCCCCCCAGTCCAGTACCAGCGCGGGACATGTGAGCGGGATGCCAGGCTCTGGCCACCCGCTGATTCATCACTCCCAGACGCATGACTGCTGAGGACCCCGGAGGATAAGGTAAGGAACTTTATAATATTTTATATATATATAAAAAAAATAAATAAATTATGATTTTGGAGTGTGTGTGTGCTTGCTTGCATGGCAGAGGGCATGAGCCCTTACATGACTGCAGCAAGCAAAAAAATCTTTTTTTTTTACAGTTCGGCCATGGGGCTCCCGCGCGTGTGCCCGCAGGAGCGCACATGCCCCGTGAAGTAAATCTGGCCAGCTGGTGTCAGCAACCCCTCTGCCTCAGCGGCTCCAGCGCCCTTCCCCAGGGGAATCCCGATCTGGAATGCCCTGGGCGGAAGGTCAGAGGCCAGCCCCCACAACACCCATAGACACTCACCTTTTCCCGGTCCAATGGTGCATGCGCAAGCTCTGGTCCAGTGAGAGCCAGCCACTGTCACTAGGTAATTCGGCAGGTGGCTTTCATTAGAATCAATAGGGATCCCAGCCTGTTGAATTACGCAGTGACGGTGAGCGGCTTTCATTGGACCAGAGCCCGTGCATGCACCGTTGAAGCCAGGTAAGTGTTAACTGGACTTTCTGGGGGTTATACACAGCAAGGTATTCTAAACTGGTATGCTCCGCTGGGTAACCCCCCAGAAGCCCCATTTCACTCACCTTGTCCCAGAGCCCTCACCACATATCTGCACAGCGGCCGCATCCCGGCACACCTCTGCCCGAACCTGCGCTTGGCCTTTCTGAATGGGTGCACCACCCACACGTCCACCGCACATGCAACGGCTGATAGGTGAGTGGGGAATGCGGCTGGATGCGCACTCTGCTCCCTTTGGCTGCTTAGCCTTCAGTGGTGCCAAAGGGAACCAAGTGAAAGGCGCTCAGGCTATCAATCAGTGCGCTCGTTCTGACCCCAGTCTGGGCTGTGGGAGCAACAGGAAGCAGGAAGGTGAGTGAATAGGGCAACCTGGGAGGGTACACACAGTGGGGCATCCCAAATCAAGATGCTCTCACCGAGAGGAACAACACCAAGTGAAACAAGTGAAAATCTTTAAAGTGGACCAACACCCAGGATTTTGACTATCCTGGGTTTGGTCCTTTCCAGATCGGGGTGCCCTGCTATGTGAAACCCCCCAGATCGCAAGTTACAACTCACCTCACCCTGCTCCTACGGCGCATGCGCGGGCACTCGTCCAATCAGCGCGCTCTGAGCCGCCGTGGTATGCGCGTCAATGAGACGTCTTACCGCAGCGGCTGCTGCATCTCACGCTTCCCTCTAACAGGGAGTGCGCCCTCGCCGGCCATTCACAAATGTGAATTCACAAATGTGAGCTGGGCTTCTCAAGCTTGACTGCGATAAAAACTAAAAACAGGGAGAGACTGAGAACTGTTGAGGAAGAGCTTCGTGTGTGTCTTTCCACCATTCCTGCCAGGATATCCCTTTTGTGTTCATCGAAACAGGCCCAGGTTTCACACTGAGTGGTAAGAAATACATTTAGAATCTATATTATTAACTATATGTATAGTATGTACTGTTTTAGTGTCATTTTGTGCCATTTTGGTTGGTGGTGTGCCGCGGGATTTTTTAAGTATAAAAAGTGTGCCGCGGCTTAAAAAAGGTTGAAAATCACTGCCCTAAGGATTATGCTATTTGGACCAAAACTCTAGTTTTGGTCTACTTTGCAGCGCACCAAAACCCTTTAAACCTAAACGAATCTAGATTCTCCTGATTTTGGATGCCCCTGTGTGTGACCCCCCCCCCCTTTGTTCATTACTTTCCTGGAACTGGTGAATGCACTGTGGGATCGCCAATTTGAGTTAACTGTCAAACCAGGGGGGTTCTTTCACAAACAGGGGCATCCCAAATTGAGATGCCCCTGTAAAGCGGACCAAGACTCAGGGGTTGAAATGGCTTGCAATCCCAGGGGGTATCACACAGTAGGGTATCACAGATTGGGATGCTCCAGGGATAGGAAATCAGCTGGGGTGGGCAACTTAAAAGCAGAACAAAACTCAGCACTTCCTCCTCTGGAATCTAAATCGAGATGCCCCGTTGTGTGGAACCCCGCCATTCGAGGAGATGTGGGCACCAGCTGTGGCGGTGGCTTCCCAGTCCGCTGCCGGTCTAGCGCCTTCGCACGCCCCAAAGGCCAGCCCTGTCAGTGGGCCCCCTGGCAGCTGCCCCGCCTTGCCGGGTGCTGACGCCGGCCCTGCCCTGGGGCAAAGACCAAAACCCGGGATAAGAGGTACTTGTGTCTACTTCCATTATCAGTCAGTTGCAGTTATCTTGCAACAGGTTCCCTTTACACCCAGAATAAACAAAAGTCACAAATGGCCTCCCCCCCCCTCTGGCCATGGCGGGGAAGGAGTTAATGGGGATGTATATATATGTTTGCAGCAGCTGCCGGTGGGGGGCCAATAAGCCCCGGCGTGTAGAATGCCGCTCTGTCATCCCAAACTCCCAGCAGGGATGTGATGAGAACACAATGTGATCTATTATCATAGGCGGCGCCGCTTCATTAGGCTGATTACAGGCACCAATTTCCTCCCGGCTATGGCAGACGTATAAGATGGCGCCGTATACGCCGCCTCCTGCCAGTCGAATGGCAAGATTGGATTTATAGGAGATATAGCGGGCTGGCTATTTGTTACCAAGTGAAAATGCTGTTTGCTCGACTGTCCTGCTGCGCCTCGGCACCACAATGTGCATTACGGCGCTGCAACCGGCGCAGCTTCACCTGCTTTACATCGCGAAGTGCAGCCGATCTTCTCCCTGTGACATGGCAACCTGCTACCATAATATAGTCATACGATTGGCTAGGGAGAGACCAGAAGTGCACATACAATAGAGGCAGAGGAGGCAGCTGCTGCCGGGCTCGTGGCAGAAATGGGCCCAATGAGCGTTGCCTCCCCTCATCTTGAAGCACCGGATGGGCCCCAGGCAGGCAAGTACAACTGCCATGGGAGTCGGCGATATTGGGGCCCTGTAAGTTACAGACAGCAGGGACTGTCTCTTCCCGGTATAACAGCCCAAGCGCGGCTGCTCGTCCAATCAGAGCATTCAGATTCGCTGACGTCCTTTCGTCTAAGGCGTGCGGCTCCAAGCGTGCCGATGTGCACATCCCCCGCTACCCTCTCACAGGGAGTGTGCCCGCACCGGCCATTCACAAAGGCCTGGCATGGGCACGCGGCCTGCTAGAGGGATAGCGGGGATGTGGCCGCGGCTCCCACATGCGACGTTGGACCGGAAAAGAAGGTAAGTGTATGGGGCGACCTGGGAGTTTCATACAGCGCGACATCCTGATTTTGGATGCCCCGGGGGGAGGGAATCGATTGGCCCAGGAAGCTTATAGATTCCCAGGCCGACCATCATGGGTTTTGGTCCACTTTAAAGTGGACCAACACCCAGGATTTTCACTATCCTGGGTGTTGGTCCACTTCTGCGGGGCACCCCCCAGAAAGCCCCCAAAAACTTACCTCACCGCCGACGGACAAGCTGAGGCTGCCGCCGGCGCCTCTCGCGCGTCCCTCTTACAGGGAGCGTGCCTGCGCTGGCCATTCACAAACGGCTGGCGTGGGTGCGCGCCCTGCTAGAGGGATGCGCGGCGGCCCGCGCATGCGCCATTGGAACGGGAGAAGGTTAGGTTTGTGGGCGTCCGGGGAGGTTTCACACAGCGGGGCATCCCGGATGCCCTGCGGGGAGGGAGCTGATCGGCCCGGGAATCTTATAGATTATCAGCGGTGGGTGTTGGTCCGCTTTAATAGCCACTGCACAGGGGCCCAGGGTGGGTTGTCGACGGGCGGGCTTCTCCGACAGCTGTCGAGCGCTTTGTGATGGAGGCGTTGGCCGGGGGAGAGGCGGGGTGCCTGGCTTCACCACCTCCCTTCCTTCTGGTTGAAGAGTAAGTGCGTACCTCCCAACTTTTCAGGGTGGGAAAGAGGGACAATTTTTAAATTAAGCCACGCCCCCCATTGAGGGATGGATGAAGCCACGCCCCCTCGTTGAGGGATGGATAGGAGATAGGATGTAACAGTTACAACAATAGAAACACTTTGAAAAGGCAAATGAATCATTTGTTGCTGCAGATCTGCATGTTACACCTCAAAGAGGGACAAATGAGAACAACGAGGTTCAGGGGGACATGGACTCAAAATAGGGACAGTCCCTCCAAATGAGGGACAGTTGGGAGGTATGTAAGTGTGCATTGTAAGAGGACAGCCACGCCCTCGGTGGGGATGTCTCTATCTCCTTTAGGCCTCTTGGCCGCGCACTCTCTGCCTCAATTGCTGGGGTCTCCCCCCCCCCCCCAGTCGGACGATGTAAAGCAGTAAAGCACGCAAACTTACCTGACAACTCACACCCTCTTGGAAATGAGGCTCCACGATTGGCCGGCGGCTGTCACATGGCTGGCCTGCATTTCTCCGAGCCAGTGAGCTGTCAGGTAAGGTTTGCAGGCTTTACAGCGCTCGATCGAGGGTGGGACCCTCGGCAATCGGGGTGCCCTCCACCCGCAGCGGACCAACACCCATGTTTTATAAAATGGGTGTTGGTCCGGGTTAAAGTTGAACAAGACCCGGGATTTTGCCTATCCCTGGTTTCGTTCCCTGCCCTGGGGGCATCCATTATTACAAACTCACCTTTTCCTGGTCCTATGTTGCATGCGCAGGCTCTCGTCCAATCAAAGCCATTTGCCTCGCGTATTAATGCTCAGCATTAATACGGAGTGGACCAAAACCCAGCGCGATGGTCCCGGGAATCTATAAGATTTCTGGGCCGATTGATTCCCTCCCCCCCGGGGCATTCACTGTGTGAAACCCTTCCCCGGTTGCCCATACACTTACCTTGTTTCCCGGTCCATCAGCGCATGCGCGAGCCACAGCCGCATCCCCGCTATCCCTCTAGCATGACGCGTGCGCGCGCCAGGCATTTGTGAATGTCTGCTGTTAGAGAGAAGTGCACTTGGAGCCGCTGGCCTTAGACGAAGACCTAGACGTCGTGACATCAGCGGCTTCGAGCGCTGATTGGACGAGCGGCGCGCTTGTGCCGCAGGGCCGGGAAGAGGTGAGTTAACTTCGATGATCTGGGGGGTTTCACACAGCGATCGGGGTGCCCCGGGGACAAGGACCAAAACCCAGGATAGTCAAAATATTGTGCCACTTCCAAACCCATACAGCTACCTATATCCAGCCTTGTGCTGATGAGGACCAGCAGTCTGAAACACTGGCGGAGTAGATGGCTGTGTAAAATGTAGCTACACCAAAGTACGGCACAACCCGGTGGCTTTCCAGGAGAGCTTGGGTATAGCCTTGAGGTGTAAAATTAATTTGCATATCCACGCCTACTGCAAAGGATCCTGGGAGCAATCCTTTTTAGTCTTTTTTTGTACACAAACCATTCATTAGGAAACAAAGGAGGGACGGCAGCCGCTCAGACCAATTTACATACCTCCCAAGTGTTCCTGATTTGGAGGGACTGTCCCTCTTTTGAGTCTATGTCCCCCTGTCCCTCGTTGTTCCCATTTGTCCCTCTTTGAGCTGTAACCTGCTGATCTGCAGCAATAAATGATTCATTTGCGCATTCAAAGTGTTTCTATTGTTGTAACTGTTACAATGTATCTCCTATCCATCCCCCAATGGGGCGTGGCTTCATCCATCCCTCAATGAGGGGGCGTGGCTTCATCCATCACTCAATGAGGGGCGTGGCTTCATTCATCCCTCAATGAGGGGGCGTGGCTGCAATTAACAAATGTCCCTCTTTCACGCTATGAAAAGTTGGTAGGTATGAATTTATAACTGACCTGGGAGGTGCACATGAGTAATTAGGATACACAAGTGTTAAACCGGACCAACACCCATTTTTTTCAATAGTTGTTAGTTCCGCAGACAGCAAATAAGAACAAGTTTCAGGAGGCATCCAGAATGCTGGAGCCCCCATACATAACCCCCAAAATGCCCCATATGCTTACCTTTACCTCTAGCCAGCGCAGGGAAAGGAGTCCAGTGATTGGGCCATGGTTGCATCCTCGGCATTGATCACCGGAATGCCCCGCCCACGTGCACGCTAGTGGCCAATCCTGGTGAAGGTAAGGATATTGGGTATTTTGGGGGGTTATGTTCTGGGGGGACTCCAGCATTCTGGATGCCCCCTGAGCTTGTTCGTATATATTCTGTCTGAGGGACCAACACCCGTTAAAGGAAAAATGGGTGTTGGTCCAGTTTAGCTCAACCCTGTTAGCGTGCAACCAACCTAACTTAATCTGTCTCTTAATCTGGTTAAAAACAGAGGTCTTGGTGCACACGCATTTGCAGCGGCTGCCACCCCTCCTTTGTTTCGTTTGATATTGTCTTTGTGCTGCACTCAAGCTTATAGGGCAACTTCTGCAGATGTGTGCCAACCCAGACCTCTGTTTTTAACCAGATTTCGAGATAGATTATAGGTTTGGTTGCAAGCTAACAGGGTTGGGTGCTGTGGCTCCTTTGAGATTAGGAAATTGCTCTCTGTCCAGGTAGGATGGGTCCCTGAACCAGCCTTAGGTTAAAGTGGACCAAAACCCAGGATTTTGACTATCCTGAGTTATAGTCCTATCCCCCGAGGCACCCTGATCAGGGATGCCCCCCTGTGTGAAACCCCCCCCAGATCGACCGAACAAACTCCTCCCCTTAACACCTCTTCCTGGTCCTACGGCGCATGCGCAGCTGCTCGTCTAATAAGTGCGCTGGGAGTCGCTGATGTCACGCCTTCTAAGCCTTCATCTAAGGCGAGCGGCTCTGAGCACGCTGGCGGCCGCATCCCCCGCTTCCCTCTAACAGGGAGCGTGCCAGCGTCGGCCATTCACAAATGCCTGGTGCTGGCACGTGCCCTGCTAGAGGGATAGCGGGGATGCGGCCGTGGCTCGTGCATGCTCCATTGGACCGGGAGACAAGGGAAATGTATGGAGCGACCTGGGGGGTTTTACACAGCGGGGCATCCTGATTTTGGATGGATTTTCGGGGGAAGGCAATCGATCGGCCCGGGAATCTAATCGGTGTAGGTTTGGTCCACTTTAAAGAGAAAGTCCCCTTTCTGTAGCATTTTTGAAAGTGTATATTTTTTGTGCTAAAATAATGTTTTCTGATCTAGAAATGTTTTTTTCCCTGTTTTTTTTTTAACTTATATGCCAAGATCTACAAGAAGAGAGAAGTGAGTCCTGCACACACAGAACACTGCCGCTATGGCCGCTGCTGTGGTGAGGGAGATCACTCACCCTTACACATGCCCAGCAGCAGTGTTCTGTGTGTGCAGGACTCGCTTCTCTCCTCTTGGTGTACAGACTTGGTGTACATTGCCAATGGCAACAGATTGCAGTTAGTGAAAACTGCTTCCATAAATCACACATTTGCTAACATAAGAAAAAATGAAAAAAAAAAAAATTCTAGATCAGCTCAGCACCCTGAAGACAACATTTTAGCAAAAAAAATATATATACACTTTCAAAAATTCCATTAAAAGTGGACTTTCCCTTTAAAGTGGAACAAAATCCAATCCAAGCAGGTCTTATAATCTAAAAGATTCCAGGGTTGGCAGCTGGCCCAGAATGGGGTGCCCCACTGTATGAAAAATCTCTCGGGCGCTGATAATGACTCACCTTTCCTGGGTCCAGCAGCGCAGCTCAATGAGAGCTGTTTCCCTTGACAGGGAGGCCGATTCATTAATAGCGGCAGGTAGCGACAGTTGAGCGACTGTAGCGGCATTTTCAGAGCGCCCGCTAGTATTCGCTGTGCTTGGCCGTTGTTCGGTAGTTGATAGCGACTCAGTCGGTTTGCCGTAATGTTGAATATTGGGTGAGGAGTCGCTATTTGACAGGTTCCGCGCTGTATGGGAGCGCATGATAGCGACTGGTCATAGCGACCGGCTTCCACCATATTCATTAAAAAATCATTCTCAAAAAATTCTCGCTCTGTAAAATGCATGCTTAAACCCCAGAGCGCTGGCGGCGATGGGTTAAAAGTAGTTTTTTAACCCCAAAACAACCATATTTTTGGAAACCAAAAAAAACAAGTTTTTTAAATAATTTAGTAATATGAATACATTAATATCAGACCTGTAATATCAATTCTGTACTTTTTTTTTTTTAATTTTTTTTACCTTAAAAAAATTATTTAAAATGACAGAAGTGGTCACAGAATTTTTCACATTTAAAAAAAAAAAATAATAACAATTAATTATGAATATTTAAAGATTGTTCCATTGAAATGCATTGGAGAGCGCCAGGTAGCGAGAGGTCATACCTGTCGCTGTTCAAGGTCGGACGCTGGCGCTGTGGGCTGAGGCTGGAATAATGATGAATGAGTCGCTATATGGCGCTATCTCAGTTGCTAAGCAGGATCGGCTTGATAAATGTGTGATTGTGGTGGGGAGCCGGCATTCTCGTGGCGGGGCCCGTCATTACCGGCCGCTCACCAGTCGCTACCTGTCGCTATTCCTTCATAAATAAGGGCCTAAGTCATTCAGACAATGGCACTGATTGTTCAATGGGGAGCGAGAACAGGTGCATTCCCTGCTTCTTCGGGCTGTGTACGCCCTCCCGCCCCAGACATTCAGATAGGCTGGGATAAGAGGACGAGCGCTGCTGGAGATGCGGACGCTCTCGCTTCCCATTGAAACCCGAATGACATTGTCTTGGCAAATGGCTTTTATAAGATGAGAGCTTGCGCTTGCACCATTGGCAGGACCAGATTATGAGGGGAGTGCAAGTGGTGCGCGCCCCGGGGCCCACACCGGCCATTCACTAATGCCTAAAGGAATAGCGGGGATGCGGTCACTGCTTGAGCATGTGCCATTGGACCAGGAACTAAGGTAATCTTTTGGACGACCTGGGAGGTTTCATACTCCCCTGATCGGGGTGCCCCGGGTGGAGCGTATGCCTGCCCTGGAGTCTCATAGACTACAGTATGGGTTTTGGTCCTCTTTAACAATTTCACTGGCTGAATATTGGCGATTGCAGGAGATCCCAGCATCATCTTGCAGAGACTGCCATCTTATGGACAGATATAAAGTGGCAGTCCTAAAAATCAATGTTGGCTGTATAAGCTGGATTACTGGGCGAGCTCTCGGATGGAGGGAGAGTTGCCTGTTTCAGTGGCCCACCAGTGAATTTCCCAGATGACACATTTCTTTGAATGTTACAGGTACATCAGTGCGGGACATTTAATGACATGTCTGCCTGTGCTGTTTGGATACATCACCCGGGTGCAAGTGCTGGTATCAGGGCCGGCGCCAGCACAGGGCAAACCTGGGCAATTGCCAGGGCCCTTGCCATCTAAAGGGGCCCACTCAGGCTCACACTTGGCCACTGTTTTTTTACAGTGGACCTGAAACACTGAATGCCGGGTGCTATGTGCAGACCTGCTCGTGGCCGGCCTCAGCAACAGGGGATGATCAGCAACATTGGAAAAGGTGGCCTGGAATGGAGGGCAATTGATGGAAGCTCAGAAGATGGCGAGAACCAGGTGACAACTGACAGCAATGATGAAGTCGTTAGTGGCAGCGAAGCAAGCAGTAAGGACTGGAGGGTGATTGGTGGCTATAGGGAAGGCAATAAGGACTGGAGGGCGATTGGTGGCTATAGGGAAGCCAATAAGGACTGGAGGGTGATTGGTGGCTATAGGGAAGGCAATGTGGACTGGAGGGTGATTGGTGGCTATAGAGAAGGTAATAAGGACTGGAGGGCAATTGGTGGCTATAGGGAAGGCAATAAGGACTGGAGGATGATTGGTGGCTATAGGGAAGCCAATAAGGACTGGAGGGCGATTGGTGGCTATAGGGAAGGCAAAAAGGACTGGAGGGTGATTGGTGGCTAAAGGGAAGGCAATAAGGACTGGAGGGCGATTGGTGGCTAAAGGGAAGGCAATAAGGACTGGAGGATGATTGGCGGCTATAGGGAAGGCTATAAGGACTGGAGGATTATTGGTGGCTATAGGGAAGGCAATAAGGACTGGAGGGCGATTGGTGGCTATAGGGAAGGCAATAAGGACTGGAGGGTGATTGGTGGCTTAAGGGAAGGCAATAAGGACTGGAGGGCGATTGGTGGCTATAGGGAAGGCAATAAGGACTGGAGGGCGATTGGTGGCTATAGGGAAGGTAATAAGCACTGGAGGTTGATTGGTGGCTATAGGGAAGGCAATAAGGACTAGGGGATGATTGATGGCTATAGGGAAGGCAATAAGGACTGGAGGGTGATTGGTGGCTATAGGGAAGGCAATAAGGACTGGAGGGTGATTGGTGAGTATAGGGAAGGCAATAAGGACTGAAGGATGATTGGTGGCTATAGGGAAGGCAATAAGGACTGGAGGGCGATTGGTGGCTATAGGGAAGGCAATAAGGACTGGAGGGTGATTGGTGGCTATAGGGAAGGCAATAAGGACTGGAGGGCGATTGGTGGCTATAGGGAAGGTAATAAGCACTGGAGGTTGATTGGTGGCTATAGGGAAGGCAATAAGGACTGGAGGGCGATTGGTGGCTATAGGGAAGGTAATAAGCACTGGAGGTTGATTGGTGGCTATAGGGAAGGCAGTAAGGACTGGAGGGTTATTGGTGGCTATAGGAAAGGCAATAAGGACTGGAGGGTGATTAGTGGCTATAGGGAAGGCAATAAGGACTGGAGGGTGATTGGTGGCTATAGGAAAGGCAATAAGGACTGGAGGGTGATTAGTGGCTATAGGGAAGGCAATAAGGACTGGAGGGTGATTGGTGGCTATAGGGAAGGCAATAAGGACTGGAGGGCATTTGGTGGCTATAGGGAAGGCAATAAGGATTTGAGGGCGATTGGTGGCTATAGGGAAGGCTATAAGGACTGGAGGATTATTGTTGGCTATAGGGAAGGCAATAAGGATTGGAGGGCGATTGATGGCTATAGGGAAGGCAATAAGGATTGGAGGGTGATTGGTGACTATAGGGAAGGCAATAAGGACTAGGGGATGATTGGTGGCTATAGGGAAGGCAATAAGGACTGGAGGGCGATTGGTGGCTATAGGGAAGGCATTAAGTACTGAAGGGTTACTGGTGGCTATAGGGAAGGCAATAAGGACTGGAGGGCGATTGGTGGCTATAGGGAAGGTAATAAGGACTGGAGGGCGATTGGTGGCTATAGGGAAGGCAATAAGGACTGGAGGGCGATTGGTGGCTATAGGGAAGGCATTAAGTACTGAAGGGTTACTGGTGGCTATAGGGAAGGCAATAAGGACTGGAGGGCGATTGGTGGCTATAGGGAAGGCAATAAGGACTGGAGGTTGATTGGTGGCTATAGGGAAGGCAGTAAGGACTGGAGGGTTACTGGTGGCTATAGGGAAGGCAATAAGGACTGGAGGGCATTTGGTGGCTATAGGGAAGGCAATAAGGATTTGAGGGCGATTGGTGGCTATAGGGAAGGCAGTAAGGACTAGAGGATTATTGTTGGCTATAGGGAAGGCAATAAGGACTGGAGGACGATTGGTGGCTATAGGGAAGGCAATAAGGACTGGAGGGCAATTGGTGATTATAGGGAAGGCAAAATGGACTGGGGAGGGGGAGATTGGTGGCTATAGGGAAGGCAATTTGGCTGGAGGCGATTGGTGGCTATAGAGAAGGCAATAAAGACTGGAGGATGATTGGTGGCTATAGAGAAGGCAATAAAGACTGGAGAATGATTGGTGGCTATAGAGAAGGCAAAAAGGACTGGAGGGCGATTGGTGGCTATATGGAAGGCAAAAAGGACTGGAGGGTGTTTGTTGGCTATAGGGAAGGCAATAAGGACTGGAGGGCATTTGGTGGCTATAGGGAAGGCAATAAGGACTGGAGGGTGATTGGTGGCAATAGAGAAGGCAATAAGGACTGGAGTGTGATTGGTGATTATAGGGAAGGCAATAAGGACTGGAGGATGATTGGTGGCTATAGGGAAGGCAAAAAGGACTAGAGGGCGATTGGTGGCCATAGGGAAGGCAATAAGGACTGGAGGGTGATTAGTGGCTATAGAGAAGGCAATAAGGACTGGAGGGTGATTGGTGGCTATAGAGAAGGCAATAAGGACTGGAGGGTGATTGGTGGCTATAGGGAAGGCAATAAGGACTGGAGGATGATTGGTGGCTATAGGGAAGGCAATAAGGACTGGAGGGTGATTAGTGGCTATAGAGAAGGCAATAAGGACTGGAGGGTGATTGGTGGCTATAGGGAAGGCAATAAGGACTGGAGGGTGATTAGTGGCTATAGAGAAGGCAATAAGGACTGGAGGGTGATTGGTGGCTATAGGGAAGGCAATAAAGACTGGAGGATGATTGGTGGCTATAGGGAAGGCAATAAAGACTGGAGGGCATTTGGTGGCTATAGGGAAGGCAATAAGGACTGGAGGGCAATTGGTGGCTATAGGGAAGGCAATAAGGACTAGAGGGCGATTGGTGGCTATAGGGAAGGTAATAAGGACTGTAGGGCATTTGGTGGCTATAGGGAAGGCAATAAGGACTGTAGGGCATTTGGTGGCTATATGGAAGGCAAGAAGGACTGGAGGGTGATTGGTGGCTATAGGGAAGGCAGTAAGGACTGGAGGGCAATTGGTTGCTATAGGGAAAGCAATAAGGACTGGGGGGTGATTGGTGGCTATAGGGAAGGCAAGAAGGACTAGAGGATGATAGGTGGCTACAGGGAAGGCAATAGGGACTGGAGGGAGATTGGTGGCTATAGGGAGGGCAACAAGGACTAGAAGGCAATTGGTGACTATAGGGTAGGCAATAAGGACTGGAGGGTGATTGGTGGCTATAGGGAAGGCAAGAAGGACTGGAGGGCAATTGGTGGCTATATGGAAGGCAATAAGGACTGGAGGG
The DNA here is from genome assembly GCA_027917425.1 of Gastrophryne carolinensis. Taxonomy (NCBI): domain Eukaryota; kingdom Metazoa; phylum Chordata; class Amphibia; order Anura; family Microhylidae; genus Gastrophryne; species Gastrophryne carolinensis. The sequence continues at coordinate 510,898,514 of CM051236.1, read as the reverse complement.
CAATTGGTGACTATAGGGTAGGCAATAAGGACTGGAGGGTGATTGGTGGCTATATGGAAGGCAATAAGGACTGGAGGGTGATTGGTGGCTATGTGGAAGGCAATAAGGACTGGAGGGTGATTGGTGGCTATAGGGAAGGCAATAAGGACTGGAGGGCGATTGGTGGCTATATGGAAGGCAAAAAGGACTGGAGGGCGATTGATGGCTGTAGGGAAGGCTATAAGGACGGGAGGATGATTGGTGGCTATAGCGAAGGCAATAAGGACTAGAGGACGATTGGTGGCTATAGGGAAGGCAATAAGGACTGGAGGGTGATTGGTGGCTATAGGGAAGGCAATAATGACTGGAGGGTGATTGGTGGCTATAGGGAAGGCAATAAGGACTGGAGGGTGATTGGTGGGTATAGGGAAGGCAATAAGGACTGGAGGGTGATTGGTGGCTATAGGGAAGGCAATAAGGACTGGAGGGTGATTGGTGGGTATAGGGAAGGCAATAAGGACTGGAGGGTGATTGGTGGCTATAGGGAAGGCAATAAGGACTGGAGGGTGATTGGTGGCTATAGGGAAGGCAATAAGGACTGGATGGCGATTGGTGGCTATAGGGAAGGCAATAAGGACTGGAGGGTGATTGGTGGCTATAGGGAAGGCAATAAGGACTGGAGGGTGATTGGTGGCTATAGGGAAGGCAATAAGGACTGGAGGGTGATTGGTGGCTATAGGGAAGGCAATAAGGACTGGATGGTGATTGGTGGCTATAGGGAAGGCAATAAGGACTGGATGGTGATTGGTGGCTATAGCGAAGGCATTCGTTTCATTCATTTGTGGCAGCGGAGATGAAAGGGGACAGCATGTGACACATTACTCTGGGGCCCATTAACTCTTTCTTGCCCTCGGGCCCCCACAAACCTGGAGCCTGCCCTGGCTGATATGGTATATGGTGCAATGTGCAGAAGTGTTGGGCCCCGCTGTAAAACTGGACTAATTTCATATAAACTCTCAGTAGCATATTTAGACCTGGCCTGTCTTGGGGTAAATGTCCCCTTGTGCCAAGGTTTCAGCATAGCGCCCCCTTGACATCATATACTATCAGCAATGCACTCCACTCCAAAATAGACTTTGATGCAAAAAGAGTAAATTGTATTGGAATACATAGCAAGTACATTTACATTGTAGCCATTAGTCCCAAACACAAACCTATTGCAAATAATGTTCCAAATATTCTATTTTGTTAATAAGTTCCATATCAGGATAGAGTTCTGTTGGAAAAAAAGGGATCAAATCGTAAAAATATATCAGAAAGTATATGCCAATAAATGCAGCAAGGTAAGTACAGGTTTCTTTCCAATATGGAGCTTATCCACATCACAGTAATGCATCTTGATAAGTAACATCGCCATCTTGTGGCCGAAAGTTGCTATGGCAGTATATGTGCTGGCAATATCAGCTCAGACTGGAACAAATGTAACAATGTGATAGTTTAAAGTGGACCAAAACCCAGGATTTTGACTATCCTGGGTTTTGGTCCTTTCCCCTGGGGCAACCCCGATCAGGGGTGCCTCTCTGTCTGAAACCCCCCAGATCGCCGAAGCCAACTCATCTCATCCGCTGCCTTTTGTCCAATCAGCGCGCTCGGAGCCGCTGATGTCACGTCGTCTAAGCCTTTGTCTAAGCGTGCTGGCGGCCACATCCCCCTGCTTCCCTCTAACAGGGTACGTGCTCGCGCCAGCCAGTCATGAATGCCTGGAGCGGGCACGCGTCCTGCTAGAGGGATAGCGGGGATGCGGCCGCGGCTCGCGCATATTCCATTGGACCGGCAAACAAGGTAAGTGTATCGGCAACCTGGTGGGTTATACACAGTGGGGCATCTCCATTTTTGATACCCTGGGGGGATGACATCAATGATTAAGAGGCGGAAAATAAGGTAGCAAACACTTTAACCAGTCACTCGGGCTCTGGCATAGCCAAGTGGTATAGGATCCACATCTGGCTCATCTTAAGGAATGTAAGGATGTCCACATTGGCTATGGATAGGCTGATCCTCTTGTTAATTAGCAGGGGTCTGCTTTACACCTTTAAAGTCTCAATGTGTAAGCACTTCATTTATGTTCATATTCCAGCTTTAGACTATTTTGGAGTTTAGTGCGTTTTTTCTCTGGTACGTAGATGAATGCTTTGCATCCAAAAACTCCTAGGTGTTTTACACTTGGTTGCTCATTGTGCCACATTTCATATAGAGTTTTCTGTACTGTTCTCAATCTGTTCTGCAAATATGTGGCTGTGTCATTGCTGCCTCACCCCAATATTTTTGTGGTAGTCCAGAGTCTGTCAGAATACATCTGATCATTTCAGTCATAGTTCTCTCCTTTCTTTCAGATACCCTATTTAGCTCTGGTGTGCAAATGAGACAGCATCCCTCTTATACTAAACAGAAGGTCAACTCAAGGGAACTGACATGCCACATGTAAAGTGACAGGTGTCAGTTCTTCAATAGCAAAGGCGGTTTTATTCAGAAAATAAAGTGTTCACCAGCAAAACAAATCTTATCTCTTACATCAGAGAACGTTGCAGCACAAATGCAAAACATCAAGCGGTTTACTTCACCAGCTCCTGTGGAAGTCCTTGGTTTGACAGACCAATAAACTAGTCCAGGTTACAGGGGCGTACCAGCCCACGCTGCTCATCTAGAATGCCAAGTAAAAAGTCACAAGCAAAGTCCTTCCGCTGCATACAGATCTGTCGTTCACTTTCAGCAGGTACTGCCTGGGTTCCTTGCTCCAGGCTATTCAACAGCCCACTGACAGGCTCAGTGGCTCCTTTTATTCAGGCTTCCCCTGCAATTAGCCTCATCACCTGTGCAAGGCCTGCGATCAGGGAACAAACCTGTAAAGGACTGGGGAATGTGACCTGGGTCCTGAAAACCCGGCATGGATCGTGTCTGATACGGCATAGCAGGGGAAAAATACACACCATTTATGACATTTCCATACACTTTACCACACAGGCAACCATATATTTCAAGGCTGGTGCATTGACTCGGGAGCAACCAGTCAGATGACAAGTGATAGAAGTTTTTTCAAATAACTTGATATGAATAAAAAAGGGACTATTTACCTTGCAGATGGAAGTAAAATGCATGCAGAGGGATATGGGCATGGAATCCTTGTAGGCCCCAATGATGCTGGACACAATTTAGCCATACCAGTGAAGGATGTGCTTTATGTTCCTGATCTTGAAGGGGGACTCTTATCTGTGAAGCATCTGACAGCCAAAGGACTCACTGTAAAAGTTCAAGCTGACAAGTGTTCTATCCTGGATGGCAAGCAGACCGTAGCCAAGATGGATGACTATCTATATCACCCCAATACAGTGAAGGTGAGACTATGCAGCCATAAACACAATGGCTGTATACACATATGGCACAGACGTTTAGGTCACAGACACCCAGAATGCATGCAGGAACTAAAAGTGGAATCTTACAAAGTATCTGACAGTATCCCCTTGTCCATTTACTGTTAAGAGTGAATGTTGCATCAAATCCAATGCTACAAGAGCAACACTTTACCTGAGATCAGTCAGAATAGAGCTTCAAGACCACTTGACCTAGTTCACAAAGATGTATGTGGTCCTCTAAAACCAACTGCACCTGGAGGCAACAGGTACATAGTGACTCATAAATTACTATTCAAGGTACACAGTTACTTGCAACACAAGAGTGAACTTCTTGACAAATTACATTGACTATGCAGTAAAGGCAAGTAACAAGTTTCAGAGGAAGCCTCCCAAATGACAATGTATGTGAATTCACAGGACACAAAGGACAAGAGTACTTGAAGCTGAATTGAATGTAGCCGCAAAAGACAGTGCCATACACACAAGAGCTAAATAGGGTATCTGAAAGAAAGAAGAGAACTTTGACTGAAATGATTAGATGTATGCTGACAGACTCTGGACTACCACAAAAATATTGGGGTGAGGCAGCAATGACAGCCACATATTTGCAGAACAGATTGAGAACAGTAGAGAAAACTCTATATGAAATGTGGCACAATGAGCAACCAAGTGTAAAGCACCTAGGAGTTTTTGGATGCAAAGCATTCATCTACGTTCCAGAGAAAAGACGCACCAAACTCCAAAACAGTGATAATTAGAGATGAGCGAACTTCTTGAAAGAAGTAATTCGGGTTCGCCCGAATCGAACTTTCACGAATCGCTCATCTGAAAAAAAAAATGCCGGCATGGTGGGAGCGGGCAGGCCGGCTACGCCTGTCAGCGGGCGCCCTCTGATGACGCGTCCTCTGTTGGCGCGTCCTCTGATGACAGCTGAGAGCGGCGCCGGCCTCCACGCTCCGACCATGCAGGTAAGTGTTTGCTTTTTAAAAAAATGCCAGCAGGCTGTCAGCGCAGTTGGCCTGCCCGCTCCCACCATGCCGCCATTTTTTTAAAAAGCAAACACTTACCTGCATGGTCGGAGCGTGGAGGCCGGCGCCGCTCTCAGCTGTCATCAGAGGACGCGTCATCAGAGGGCGCCTGAGAGCGGCGCCGGCCTCCACGCTCCGACCATGCAGGTAAGTGTTTGCTTTTTAAAAAAATGCGGGCATGGTGGGAGCGGGCAGGCCGTCTGCGCTTCCGCCACCCGCTGACAGCGTAGCCGGCCTGCCCGCTCCCACCATGCCGGCATTTTTTTTTTTTTATTTCAGGGAAAATTCGATCGGCACGAACCAAAAAAAATTCGGGTTCGTGCCGAATCGAATTTTCCCTGAAATTCGGAGCGAATTCCGGTTCGCTCATCCTAGTGATAATGTTAAGGGTCACAGAATCCTAAATCCCAAAACAGACAAGGTTACCATTAGCAACAGCATAAGTGGTGAATGGTGAAGATCTCAGAGACAATGTGATGGCAATGAAAGAAGTAAGAACAGAAGAGAAAACTGACACTGATCAGCCATCGCCTGTAACTTTTGAACAAACAGTTGAAGTGAGCGCAGAACCTACCAGTACTGAAGAGCAGACATGAGCAAGCTCAGACACAGAACCAAGACACTCAATGTGAGAAAACAGAGGTAAACCACCTGTACGTCTTTCATACAAGGCAAGCACTGCCAGTACCAATGAACCTGCAACATGGGAAGACATATCTCAGTTTTCAAAAGCGGAAGTGAGTAAATGGATAAAGGCTGCAAAGGAAGAGATAAAATCCATGTATGACACTAACACATAAATATTTACAGAACTACTACCAGGAAAGCCATAGGCTGTAAATGGAATTTTAAAGTGAAGTACAATGCAGATGACATATTGGAGCGATACAAAGGGATATTTTCAAAAATATGGAGAGGACTATGATGAGATGAGACTTTTGCTCCATGAGTTAAACATGTGGATTTTGCTGACAATAGCCACCACAAGGAAAATTCAAGTGAAACAGTTTAATGTGAAAACAGTGCCGAAGACATCTACATGTAACAACCACAAGGGTTCAAATTTGAACAAATGCCAGACCTAGTATGCAAACTTCAGAGGAGTATATATGGTCTAAAAACTAGAGCATGGAATATGAACATAAATTACGTGCTTACACTTTAAGAATTTAAAGGTGTAAAGCAGACCCCTTCTAATACACAAAGAAACTGGCATACAGATTAATGTTTGTGCTTATTTATGTGGACTATATCCTGTGTTGCTTTGAGCTAGAAGAGGATGAAGCAGAAATACTGCAAATCCCAAATCAGCATTTCGAGACCAAAGATCTTGGAAACATAAATAATTACCTCGGCATTCAGATTGAGAGAGAGGAAAATGGCAACTTTCTTCTGAACTAAAAGCACAAAATACAAGAAATAACTGAAACATTTGGAATGGAAGATGTCAAACGAGTTAAATCTCCTATGGAGACCAACTACCTTAAGGAGATAAACAGCCAATATATGCCATCACCATCTAACAGTCAGTACAGGAAAGCAATAGGGAAATTGCTGTACATTACTACCGCTACAAGGCCTGACATTGCAGCAGCTATTGGAATCCTATGCAGAAAGGTTTCAATGCCAAATCAGATGGACTGGAAAGCGAGTCATTTACACTTTACATTTCAAGCTAAAGTTACCAGCAATTGATGAAAGCATCATGACATACGTGGATGCCCACTGGCCCGGCGACACCAGTGATAGGAAATATACCAGTGGCTACTTGTTTCCACTATCAGGGGGTGCTGTCAGGTGGATGTGGTGGTTTAAGCATAAGAGGTGGAAAATAAGGTAGCAAACACTTTAACCAGTCACTCGGGCTCTGGCACAGCCAAGTCGTATGGGATCCCCGTCTGGCTCATCTTAAGGAATGTAAAGATGTCCACGTTGGCTATGGATAGGCTGATCCTCTTGTCAATAATGACACCCCCTGCAGTGCTGAACACACGTTCTGATAGGGCACTTGCCGAAGGGCAGGGCAGCCCCTCCAAGGCATAGAGGGCAAGCTCTGGCCACCCCTCAAATTTAGTGACCTAGAAATTGAAAGAAGACAAAGCAGAGGCCGGTGGGAGAGATCTCATGGTTGTGGAAAAGATCAGAGGGGTGTCAGGGCCTGGTGTCAGAGGAGGACAATGTGGAAGAGGGTGTGAGGTCAGCAGAGGAAATTACTGCAGTAAAAGACCCAGCAGAGGAGAGGGGGCCTTTTACATCCCCCCCCCCCCATATCCTATTAAACCTGGTGCATAAAGCGAAGGGGCTGAAAACCACTTACCTTGGAACCCACTCAAGAGGCCCCTGGCCATGCAGAATGCCGGCCCTTATGCCCTTTAGTGCTGATCCAGTGGTGATCCCAATAATGGCCACCCCTTGAAGAGCTTCAGGGCGATACTAATCAGCACCAGGCTCATCAACACCCTCAGTGCCTGGGAAGGGGTGTGGGGGTATAGGAAATGGGTACTGGCAAGCCATATGCCCACTGAACTGGTATATGGGTTCTGAAGAATAAATATGCCCCCGCGGGGAGAAGTGTATTTCTATAGGAGAGGCAGTGTTTCACAGGTACATCACCGTGACACAGGGTTTCTGAGTCACAAGAATCCCATCCATTATACTTGGTGTGCTGGGTTGATAGGCCTGAAAAAATGTTTTAAATCCTCCGTTGCTTTTTTACCTTGCTATACAAACAGAGCATTGCCTTTACCTGCCTTAAGTAGTGGTTAAAAGGGAATCATAAAAACAAACAACAGTTACTGAATCACGTTTTTGCACAAATGCACATTTTTTCCAGGTGCACTTTTTGGTGGTGGCAGGTGTTACCTATGTCTACCTTGCTAGAAAATAGGGTTCAAAGAGTGAGTTTTTTTTAGCACTAATAGTTCTTGTAATAGTTCTTGTAAATGTGTGGGGCAAGGATTAGAGATGAGAAAACCTTTAAAAATTCGGTTCGGTCAAGTCACCAAATTTTTTTCTGACATTCGATTCGTGCCGAATGGAACTGCTAAAAAAAACAGCCAAATTAATAGAGGAGCTTGCATGCACAAACTGACCTACCCTTGACCCTTCTCCACGCTGCCAATCAGAGTGTATGGCACCTCCCTTTCCCTCCTGTAAGTTCTTCCACCTGAGCAAGAATAGAGACCCAAGCTTGAGCCCACCACTCCTGCTGGAACCAACCGGGGAGCCCCTCACCCCAGGGCAGCCCCCAGAATTGCCTCCAGAGTTTATGGATGACTCCGGGTCTCCATGTCCACTAGAGCTCATCCCCAAGGAAGACCAGTACCCAAACAAGGACATAATCTACCTCATCCAGGGGTTTTATTACATAGAGCCCCCTATAAGGATTTTCACACTGTCTCAACCACATGTCCCATCTAGCCATTAAAGGGGGACTAGAACAGCTGCCTTGGCTAGCTGTGGAAAGGCATTCACCCTTCATTTTCGGAAGGTGGCTACCGCTGATGTTGGCACTGGGAAACTACTGCACATATCCCAAGCTTGACCCTGCAGGGTCAGAGTATCCGGTATTCTCTAGAGTATAGTTTTGCTGCTTGGGTTGTCCCAGGTCACTCCCCAGGGAGACAAGGACCTGGACAGACAGCAGTGGTTACCAGTGGCTAAGGCTTGCGAAAGCCAGATGAGGTGGGTAGCATTATCAGTAGTCTTTCTGAGTGCCCAAAGGCTGTGAAAGCCAGTGAAAATGTGTGGCAGCAGTAGCAGAGGTATCCCTGAGTGACTAAGACCTGTGAAAGCCAGTGGAGGTGGGTAGCACTATCAGTAGTCTCTCTCTCTCTCTGCCTTTTAGCAAACCTCTCTGCAGGTGGAAAAAAGAGAGACATTTTGCTGTGGGATCTAGGGTCTCACCCACTCTCCAATGAATATTTCCAGGGGGTGCTGGGGTCCTCCTTATCTTCCTCCTCATCGTTCAACCCGGTGGCTTCTTTTCACCAAATCAGCCACCCAGTGTTATGATCATGGCTTGATCGTGGAGCTTCTCCTCCTCCACCGCTTCATCTAGAGTTGTACATGATAAATGTGAGCACTGGCCTGGGTTCCCTTGCAAACATGGCATTGCAGGGCATCCTCCAGTACATGAAGCAATGGAACTACATCGTTAAGACCATAGTCTTCTCGGATGATGAGCAGAGGGCTTCCTCGAGTGGCCTCAGCAAACAACAGGTGTCACGCATCATTTGCCAGTGGCTCAGTTGGAAATTGCACTGCTGTATGAAGCTGGATGGCTGCTGCACGAGGTAGTCGTTAATCGCCGTTCTCTTCTTGTACAGCTGGTCCAACATAAGGAGGGAGGAGTTCCAACGGGTCGCAGATCATGCAAGAGTGTTCCTTGAACAATAGGAGTGGCTAAAGTGCATGCACAGTTTGTGTGACATTTTTAGCAGATGATTAAGCCCACTAAAGGATGTTTGGAACCTGTTTACAATCAAATTGAAAACCTGCATGGCGCAGCCTTCCCTGCTGCAGTGCCAGCATGTTTTTCTCCCTGTTGTCAGTAATGATGGTTAGAGGACAGCCAAGAGGAGATTTTCTTGGTGTGGCTGCATTTGCTGAGGCTCATCAGGTGCAGGAACAGGTGACTACGGGCCTGGCATTGGAACAGATGACTAGGGGCCCCTCTGTTGAGACTCTTGACGTGTGTGCATGCAAAAGAAACAGTTGTTGGGTGCCTGTTGCTTTTTAAAACTAGGAATACGTTTATTTAATGCAAGGCTCCGCTTTGGCCGGTGGCCATCTTGGCACATGTCTTTACTTTAAAAACAGCAGCAAACAGTTCCTAGCACAAACAGGGGGGCGGGCAGTACCTGGTAGAACAGTCAGTTTCTTGGTATGCCCCTCCTAATCCTTGAGGATCTTCTCTACACGGTCTCCCCTGTCCTTTATATACTCTCCCACTAGTGCAGGGACGTTGGGCGACTGGTTTACTAGCTCCGGGGTCCTTCTCTGTAAAGTACTTCATGTCCCAGGGAGGGCCTAAACCACTGCAGATCCACCCTGCTTCGAGCCACTGCTTCACTGCAAGTTAGTCTGCTGACTAGCAAATGGTGTACCCTCCCCCACATTTTGGCCGATATGTCTGATGGCTGCCACAATGCTGGGTTGGTTGCACTTTGCCACCACGCTGGGTATATGCCATGCTGCCACCTTCGTCGCCTGATGAGGATGATGCCATCTCATGACCTGGCTGCCATGTGCCGTCGGTGACATCATCTATGCAGGTTCCACTGCTACCACTTTTCCCTCAACTGGATGACGCAATTCTACTCGGGATCCACCTGAATTTGCCCCTCCCTGTCTATCACGAGAAGTGCTTTGAGGCCTAGTGGTCTCCTCATGATGGCTGCTGGTCTCCTCATGATGACTGCTGGCATGCAATGTCTGACTATCCAAAACTTTTTCATCAGTATGTAGTAGTAGTATGCAGCAAAGCTTGCCAGTAGCTCTCAGGCAGATTGTGGTGCAAAGGAGAGAGGCACATTCAAGAAAGGACAGGACCATGGAATCACCCGATGCCTGGCTGAGTGATTGGAGTGGAATCAAAGGTCTCTGTTTACCAGTCCATGACTGCTGGATGGTTGGTCAACACATGACTGCTGGATGGTTGGTCAACACATGACTGCTTGGTGGTTGGTCAACACATGACTGCAGGATGGTTGGTCAATACATGACTGCTTGCTGGTTGGTCAACACATGACTGCTAGATGGTTGGTCAATACATGAATGCTTACTGGTTGGTCAACACATGACTGCTGGATGGTTGGTCAACACATGACCAGTGGATGGTTGGTCAACACATGACCGATGGATGGTTGGTCAACACATGACCAATGGATGGTTGGTCAACAAATAACCAATGGATGATAAAGGGAAGCTCCATCCTGCTGCTGCTGACAACACCACCAGTCCCTCTGGCACTGCTTCTCCCCCTTGAGCTGATAGGTATGCCACTGCCACTCCCAGTTGAAACACCGGCCAGACCAACACTGGCCATTTTTTGGGGCTTTGTTTAATTATTATTATTGTTAATTTATACAGCACCATCATCTTCCATAGCGCTGTAATTAGTTTTGTTTAATGTCACCAAACCCCAGAGAGTCTAAATGAGAGGTAGGTAGCTCAGCTTCAAGAGTGCAACTGGACTCTTGGTGTAAAAAAACCCAAGAGATTATGAAGGCCAGGCAGGTACTAGATAGCTAAGCAATATGAAGACCCCAATTACAGGTGTAGGGTTAGGAAATGCTTAACTTTTGTTAATGAGTTTTTAATGAGTGGTAGGTACTAGGCACTAGTGTCAAGAGTGCAATTTGAAGACCCCAATTACAGGTGTAGGTAAGTGAACCCCAGTAGGTAGGTGAACCCCTTAGAAAAAAACATGAATAGATTCCCCCTATACTATCTCTGCCCCTAGAAATCAGATCACAGCTTTTCCTGTGGGGAGGGGGTGCTGTGTGTGTGTGTGGGGGGGGGCTTAGTTGTGTGTGGGGGCCTTGCCTGTGTGTGTGGGGGCTTGGCTGTGTAGAGGGGCTTGGCTGTGTGTGTGTTGGGGCTTGGTTGTGTGTGGGGGGCTTGACTGTGTGTGGGGGCTTGACTTTGTGTGTGTGGGGGGTGTGGCTGTGTGTGTGGGGGCTTGGTTGTGTGTGGCAGGGGCTTGGCTGTTTGTGGGGGGCTTGGATGTGTGTGGGGGCTTGACTGTGTGTGGGGGGCTTAGCTGTGTGTGGGGGAGTTGGCTGTGTGTGTGGGGGCTTGGCTGTGTGGGGTGGGGGCTTGCCTATTTATTTATTATTAGCTTAGCTGTGTGTGGGGGAGTTGGCTGTGTGTGTGGGGGCTTGGCTGTGTGGGGCGGGGGCTTGCCTATTTATTTATTATTATTAATTATTAGGTGGTGTTTCCCTTTAAGGGCATGGCTGAGTGCATGGTTTAAGGATGGAAAATGTCCCTCTTTTCTGTTTTCAAAAGTTGGGAGGTGTGTGTGGGGCTTGGCTGTGTGTGTGGGGGGGCTTGGCTGTTTGTGGGGGCTTGGCTGTTTGTGGGGGCCTTGGCTGTGTGTGTGGGGGGCTTGGCTGTGTGTGGGGGGGGCTTGGTTGTGTTTAGGTCGACTTGGCTCTGTGTGTGGGGGGCTTTGCTGTGTGTGGGGGGGCTTGGCTGTTTGTGGGAGGCTTGGCTCTGTGTGTGGGGCTTGGCTGTGTGTGTGGGAAGGCTTGGCTGTGTGTGTGGGGGGCTTGCCTGTGTGTGTGGGAGGCTTGGCTCTGTGTGTGGGGCTTGGCTCTATGTGTGTGGGGGGCTTGGCTCCATGTGTGTGAGGGGCTTGCCTGTAATTTAGTTATCATTATTAATTATTAGGTAGTGCTTGAGCGCGTGGTTTAAGGTTGAAAAAAGTTGGGAGGTATGTCTCTGTCCCTACCAGATCCCTATCAGATCACTATCACAACAGCTTCTTTCCTTATCTACTGCTAGGCCCCTTGCTGAGGAGCTGACAGCAACCAGGAAACAGTAATGTATGCCTACCTACCAACTTTTCAGGGTGGGAAAGAGACATTTGTAAAATTAGGCCACGCCCGCTCATTGAGGGATGGATAGCAGATAGGATGTAACAGCTAAAACAATAGAAATACTTTCGATAGGCAAATGAAACATTTATTGATGCAGATCTACATGTTGCACATCAAAGAGGGACAGAGGAGAACAACGAGGGGCAGGAGGGCATGGGCTCAAAAGAGGGACAGTCCCTCCAAATCAGGGACACTTGGGAGGTATGAAGTATGTGTTTCTGTGCAACCCCAATTGTATTCCAGCAGGGACTAGGAGTAGACTGGTTGGCTGTCTTGCATCATCTCTGACCCCTCTGCTTCATGTGCCCTGTGTACGTGTCACTTCCTGGCACCCAAATCCCCATTAATCAGCCAATGAAAATTGTGAGTCCGTTTGAATGAACTTGGGGGGGGGGAAACGTGGGACCACGCCGAACCACATTTTTCCCGATGTTTATCCCGAACTCCAGTTCCAGTTGTTTGGTTGGCTCTTCTCGGCCGGTGCTGGAACATGGATGGAGGTGCAGTAAGCATATTTTTTTTTTATTATTAAAAAAATTCAATTCAGCTGAACCCGAATTTCTTGGGAAAATTCTGCAAAAGGCACAAATCGAATTTTCAAGAAGTTAGCTCGTCTCTAATCTCCACCCTCATGCTTTCCAGCAGGTGGCACCCGACCACTTCTGGTAAAGGTCCATATACAGGCATCCGGTGAGAGGTGAAGGTCCTGGTGGAGGGGGGTGGAAAGTTAGAAATCAGCACACTGGGGGAGGGGCTATAGATTCCCCAGGCAAAACTAAAAAAGGCTGCTTGCCCCCCCCCTCCACCCTACCCCAAAAATCCTATTGGGCACTGGGTAAAATCAGGAGCTTTTTTGGCCCCACAGAAACTACAGCTCTGGCCTGCGGCACACTGCTTTGACCGCCCCCTGGCCGTGTACAGGGGGGACTGGGGCTCAAAATGTTACTGGCTATAAGGTAACAAGGATGGATAGATAGAGCTCGGGGAGAGAGGGATGGATGGGAGAGGAGCTGTAAGGAAGAAGGATGGATAGACAGAACAGGAAGGACAGGGAGGGATGGAGAGAGAGCTGGGAGAAGGGATGGATGGGGCAGAGCTGAGGGGACAGGGATGGATGACGCAGAGCTGAGGGGATAGGGATGGATGGGGCAGAGATGAGGGGACAGGGATGGATGGGGCAGAGATGAGGGGACAGGGATGGATGGGGCAGAGCTGAGAGGACAGGGATGGATGGGGCAGAGATGAGGGGACAGGGATGGATGGGGCAGAGCTGAGGGGACAGGAATGGATGGGGCAGAGATGAGGGGACAGGGATGGATGGGGCAGAGCTGAGGGAACAGGGATGGATGGGACAGAGCTGGGGGGACAGGGATGGATGGGGCAGAGCTGGGGGGACAGGGATGGATGGGGCATAGCTGGGGGGACAGGGATGGATGGGACAGAGCTGGGGGGACAGGGATGGATGGAGCACAGATGAGGGGACAGGGATGGATGGGGCAGAGCTGGGGGGGACAGGAATGGATGGGGCAGAGCTGGGGGGACAGGGATGGATGGGGCAGAGCTGAGGGGACAGGGATGGATGAGGCAGAGCTGAGGGGACAGGGATGGATGACGCAGAGCTGAGGGGATAGGGATGGATGGGGCAGAGATGAGGGGACAGGGATGGATGGGGCAGAGATGAGGGGACAGGGATGGATGGGGCAGAGCTGAGAGGACAGGGATGGATGGGGCAGAGATGAGGGGACAGGGATGGATGGGGCAGAGCTGAGGGGACAGGAATGGATGGGGCAGAGATGAGGGGACATGGATGGATGGGACAGAGCTGGGGGGACAGGGATGGATGGGGCATAGCTGGGGGGACAGGGATGGATGGGGCATAGCTGGGGGGACAGGGATGGATGGGACAGAGCTGGGGGGACAGGGATGGATGGAGCACAGATGAGGGGACAGGGATGGATGGGGCAGAGCTGGGGGGGACAGGAATGGATGGGGCAGAGCTGGGGGGACAGGGATGGATGGGGCAGAGCTGAGGGGACAGGGATGGATGAGGCAGAGCTGAGGGGACAGGGATGGATGGGGCAGAGCTGGGGGGACAGGGATGGATGAGGCAGAGCTGAGGGAACAGGGATGGATGAGGCAGAGCTGGGGGGACAGGGATGGATGAGGCAGAGCTGAGGGGACAGGGATGGATGGGGCAGAGCTGAGGGGACAGGGATGGATGAGGCAGAGCTGGGGGGACAGGGATGGATGGGGCAGAGATGAGGGGACAGGGATGGATGAGGCAGAGCTGGGGGGACAGGAATGGATGGGGCAGAGATGAGAGGACAGGGATGGATGGGGCAGAGCTGGGGGGACAGGGAAGGATGGGGCAGAGCTGAGGGGACAGGAATGGATGGGGCAGAGCTGGGGGTACAGGGATGGATGGGGCAGAGCTGGGGGGGACAGGGATGGATGGGGCAGAGCTGGGGGGGACAGGGATGGATGGGGCAGAGATGAGAGGACAGGGATGGATGGGGCAGAGCTGGGGGGGACAGGGATGGATGGGGCAGAGATGAGAGGACAGGGATGGATGGGGCAGAGCTGAGGGGACAGGAATGGATGGGGCAGAGATGAGGGGACAGGGATGGATGGAGCAGAGCTGAGGGGACAGGGATGGATGGGGCAGAGATGAGAGGACAGGGATGGATGGGGCAGAGATGAGGGGGACAGGAATGGATGGGGCAGAGCTGGGGGGACAGGGATGGATGGGGCAGAGCTGAGGGGACAGGAATGGATGGGGCAGAGATGAGGGGACAGGGATGGATGGAGCAGAGCTGAGGGGACAGGGATGGATGGAGCAGAGCTGAGGGGACAGGGATGGATGGGGCAGAGCTGAGGGGACAGGGATGGATGGAGCAGAGCTGAGGGGACAGGGATGGATGGAGCAGAGCTGAGGGGACAGGGATGGATGGAGCAGAGCTGAGGGGACAGGGATGGATGGGGCAGAGCTGGGGGGACAGGGATGGATGGGGCAAAGAGCCTGAGAAACAGTTTGTGTGCACTCTGCAATGTGGTCCCGCCCCCGCAGTACTTCATATTGCAATGCTAGGTGTCGGGAGCCATGACACTGGCAGGGAGACTAAGCACTACATCAAGGGGCAGCTCTGAGCACCACAACACAGAAGCAACTGAGCGCAGAGCTGTCAGGGCCGGGGTCCGGAAATCTGCCACCGAGGTCCGCCAGTCGAGTACCATTGCTTTAGATTGTAAGCTCCCAAGGACAGGGCCCACTATCCTAATGTATTCCTGTGCCAGTGTGATGTACTAAGTCCTTTACGATGTCTACACTAACGGGGTGATTTAAGTAGGGATAGAGCCAAGTAGCGCCTCGTAGCGGCAGGCAGCGTCTGGTGAACGTCGGGCGCTGTACGCAAAACCACATTTATGAAAGCGAATCTGGTGAGTGCCTCTAACAGCGCCATGTAGCGTCACATGTATTATTACAGGCAGGTCAGTGTATAGCACCTCTAACAGCGTCATGTAGTGTCACATGTATTATTACAGGCAGGTCAGTGTATAGCACCTCTAACAGCGCCATGTAGCGTCACATGTATTATTACAGGCAGGTCAGTGTATAGCGCCTCTAACAGCATCATGTAGTGTCACATGTATTATTACAGGCAGGTCAGTGTATAGCGCCTCTAACAGCGCCATGTAGCGTCACATGTATTATTACAGGCAGGTCAGTGTATAGCGCCTCTAACAGCGTCATGTAGTGTCACATGTATTATTACAGGCAGGTCAGTGTATAGCGCCTCTAACAGCGTCATGTAGTGTCACATGTATTATTACAGGCAGCTCAGTGTATAGCGCCTCTAACAGCGCCATGTAGTGTCACATGTATTATTACAGGCAGGTCAGTGTATAGCGCCTCTAACAGCGTCATGTAGTGTCACATGTATTATTACAGGCGGCTCAGCGTATTACACCTCTAACAGCGCCATGTAGCGCCACATGTATTATTACAGGCAGGTCAGTGTATAGCGCCGGAGCTCTAGCTTCCAGAGCCAGGTATTACCTGTCGCTCAGTGTCGCTCTCCCATACATTTCAATGGCCGCTCATTTGCTTGTGTTTAAACAGCGTGTTTGAATATTTTTTTTCTCTCCGAACATTGTGTGACGTCTCCTGGCTGCAAACAAACACTTTTAGAAACTTTTTAAACTTTTAATATACATATATATACAGAATTTTCATTACAAGTCTGGTATTAAAGTGGACCAACACCCAGGATTTTGACTATCCTGGGTTTGGTCCACTTCGGTGGATCGGGGGTGCCCCGCTGTGTGAAACCCCCCAGAAAGCTCCGAAAACTCACCTCACCACGCTCCCACATGACCTCTGCAGCCAATCCCCGCCGGCGGACAAGCGAGAGGCAGCGCCGGACAAGCAGAGCGCGTCTGCCGCCACCTCCCGCGCGTCACTCTTACAGGGAGCGCACCCGCGCCGGCCATTCACAAACGGACGGCGTGGGAGCACGCCCTGCTAGAGGGACGCGCGGGAGGCGGCGGCGGAGGCACATGCGCTGCTGGAACGTGGAAAAGGTAGGATTGTGGGCTTCCTGGGCGGTTTCACCCCGCGGGACATCCCGATTTCGGATGCCCAGCGGGGAGGGATCTGATTGGCCCGGGAATCTTATAGATCCCCCCTGGATGTTGGTCCGCTTTAAAGTGTTCATGTCACAATGTTAGAACAATATCATTCCATGTGTTGTCGCTTTGTTACTGGTGGATATGTGTTCAAAAACAGACTTTAATCACACAGCGTCTGGCGCTCTATGCTACAGCGCCCAGATTTAAAGCGCCAACGCTGTGTGTGTGTCCTTTTTTGATAAGTATGGTGTGGAGCGCCGAGAGTCGGTCGCACCGAGCTGGCACTGCCTTTCGCTCCCTGCAGCGCTGTACTGGTGTTGGAGTGCCCAACATACATCACATTCATCAGCTTACTAGAGCGATGTTACAACGCCCAATAGCCGCTTACAGCGTCTACTAGCGATCGTTCTAAGCGCCGCTATACAGATGCTCATCTGCCGATAGCTGGCGTTAGTAGCGAATCAGCCTCCATGAATAAAATTATATTTAAAAAAATATAATATTATTTTTTAGGATTTTAATTTTTTCGGACAGGCCAATGTGTGAGCTGCATAATGCTGCGTTCAGGGATGATTAAAAAAAAAAACCTATATGCTGTGTTAGCAAGGTTAGCTGTTTGCAGAGAGTTAATAAATAATTTGTCCTACAGAGGGCGCCCTGTCCCCACAATAGAGGAATACTCACCTCCCACCTCCCCTTCTCTCAAGCGGAGAGAAGATCTGCAGGAGGGGGATTTTCTTTTGTTAAGGTGACAGGGCGTGGCGGCGGCGGCGGCGGCTGTTTGAACGATCAGCGTACTGGGTGAATGCTGGACAGGGAGTAATCTGGCTGATTAACAGTCGCTTTACAGATCCACCAACCAACAGTCAGTGTTCAGGTTACTATTGCGCAATCCAGGGGAGGGACTTTATCAATGGCAGCACACTGGCTGAAGGTCGGCATCAGGTTGGCAGCAGGAGCGCCAATATAAAACCATGTTACAGGAGATTGTTAGAGACTGCTGCCAGGTTATAGGAGACTGTCGTGCCAACAAGGGGCGTACCTCCCAACTTTTGAAAGTTGTAAAGAGGGACACGAGAAGACATTTACTGACACTTAAACCGCACTCCAGCCACGCCTAAACCACGCCCTTAAATGGAAACACCACTTAAGAATTAAATAAATATTACAGCCAAGGGCTATAGTGAATGGGGCATCCCTCCATTACAATCAGTGAGGGACAGTCCTCCTTACAGCCAGTGAGGGGCATCCCTCATTACAGCCAGTTAGGGAATACATCATTACACATTACAGCCAGTTAGGTGCATCCCTCATTACAATCAGTGAGGGGCATCCCTCCATTACACATTACAGCCAGTTAGGGGCATCCCTCATTACAGACAGTTAGGGCATCCCTCATTACACATTACAGCCAGTTAGGTGCATCCCTCATTAAAATCAGTGAGGGGCATCCCTCCATTACAGCCAGTGCGGGGCATCCCTCAGTACAGCCAGTTAGGGGCATCCCACCATTCCAGCCAATGAGGGGCATCCCCCCATTCCAGCCAGTGAGCGGCATCTCTCCAATATAACCAGTGAGGGCCATTCCTCCTTTTCAACCAGTGAGGGGCATCCTTCATTACAGCCAGTTAGGTGCATTCCTCATTACAATCAGTGAGGGGCATCCCTCCATTACAGCCAGTGAGGGGCATCTCTCATTACAGCCAGTTAGGGGCATCCCTCCATTACAGTCAGTGAGGGGCATCCCTCATTACAGCCAGTGAGGGGCATCCCCTCAAATACAACCAGTTAGGGGCATACCGCCATTCCAGCCAATGAGGGGCATCCCCCCATTCCAGCCAATGAGCGGCATCCCTCCAATATAAACAGTGAGGGACATTCCTCCTTTTCAACCAGTGAGGGGCATCCTTCATTACAGCCAGTTCATGGCATCCATCATTAGAGCCAGTTCTGGGCATCCCTCATTACAGCCAGTTAGGGGCATCCCTCATTACAGCCAGTTAGGGGCATGTCTCATCACAGCCAGTTAGGGACATCCCTCATTACATCCAGTTAGGGACATCCCTCATTACAGTCAGTGAGGGACATCCCTCATTACAGTCAGTGAGGGGCATCTCTCATTACAGTCAGTTAGGGGCAACACAGAGAGAAACACACCCCCACAGACATACTCACCGCAATGCAGGCGATCTCCCCCTCCAGCGAGGCCAAACTCCTTCCTGGAGTCCCGCCTATCCACTGAACCACCAAGGAGCTTAAAAGCTTAAAGTGGACCAACACCCAGGGGGGATCAGATCCCTCCCCGCGGGGCATCCGAAATCGGGATGTCCCGCGGGGTGAAACCACCCAGGAAGCCCACAATCCTACCTTTTCCACATTCCAGCGGCGCATGCGCGTCCGCCGCCGCCGCCTCCTGCGCGGCCCTCTAGCAGGGCGCGCTCCCGCGACGGGCGTTTGTGAATGGCCGGCGCGGTTGCGCTCCCTGTAAGAGGGCCGCGTGGGAGGTGGCGGCGGACGCGCTCTGCTTGTCCGACGCTGCCTCTCGCTTGTCCGTCGGCGGGGATTGGCTGCAGCGGTCACGTGGGAGCGGGGTGAGGTGAGTTTTTGGGCCTTTCTGGGGGGTTTCACACAGCGGGGATCCCCCGAAGTGGACCAAGTGGCGCGGGACATGTGCAACCACACGGGATGCCGTGACAAACACCCGAAAGCGGGATTGTCCCGTGGAAGTTGGGGCGGGTGGGCGGTATGCTGTCGTGTTATAGGAGATGGAGAATTGCATCATATTGAAAGGCAGCCATGTCACAGGAGACTATCAGAAACTACTGTCATGTTACAGGAGAGGATTGGAGCCTGCTGCCATGTTACAGGAGACTGCTGCTGCTATACTGAAGCACACGGCGCTACTTGCCGGTTGTGTTACATGAGACAATGAGAAACTTCTACTGTGTTCCAGGAGATGGTTAGAGACTGCTGCCATGTTATAGGAGACCTCCGGCTCCTCTGCCATAACACAAAAGCGAGTTATTATAATTATTGTTTATTTATAAAGCGCCATCATATTCCGTGGCGCTGATCGTTAGAAACTGCTGTCATGTTACAGGAGACAGTTACAGGGCAGGGGCCAGAAAATTACTTTACTAAACTTACATACCCGACAGAACGTCTGAGTGGCCCTATGCTCCCCACTGATGTCCCTACAATACTTTAGCCTCAGCTCACAAATGCATTCATTGCTAAGTGCATTGGGGTGGGGCTTAGCACCTCATGGGCTGGGCATGATCAGCCCAGGAGGCACCAAGCTCCGCCTTTAATGTGCTTCCCAGCTGTTAATGAGTTGTTCAGTTGAGGCTATAGCATTGCAGGAACAGGTCATTATTATTAAAGCAGGGACACAGCAGTGGTTTTACATATGAGTTCACCCTCCTTTCCTTGGGCCCTGTAGCAGTTACATTAGGTGCCATAGTTTCATACCTCCCAAGTGTCCCTTATTTGGAGGGATTGTCCCTCTTTTGAGTCCATGTCCCTGTGTCTCCCGTTGTTCTCTTTGACCCTCTTATTCAAAGTGTTTCTATTGTTGTAACTGTTACACCCTATCCTTGCTTGGCTTCACCCCCCCCCCAATGAGGGGGTGTGGCTTAATTTAACAATTGTCGCTCTTTCCTACCCTAAAACGTTGGAAGGTATGGTTTATTATATGTCTGCCCACCTCTTCCCTGGGAACCATCACAGCTGCCGTGAAATTAGTTTTTAAAGTGGACCAAAACCCAGGATTTTGACTATCCTGGGTTTTGGTTCTTTCCCCTGGGGGACCCCCGACCGGGGATGCCCCGCTGCGTGAAACCCCTCAGATCTCTTAAGGTGACTCACCTCTTCCCAGTCCAAAGGCGCATGCACGGTCGCTCGTCCAATCAGCACGCTCGGATCTGCTGACATTATGTCATCAAAGCTTTCGACTAAGGCGAGCGGCTCCAGGCGCGCTGGTGGCCGCATCCCCCGCTACCCTGTAACAGGGAGCATGCCCGCGCCAGCCATCCACAAATGCCTGCATGCACCCTGCTAGAGGGATAGCGGGATGCGGCTGCTGGACTGGGAAACAAGGTAAGTGTATGGGGCGACCTGGGGGATTTCACACAGTGGGGCATCCCGATTTTGGATGCCCCAGGGGGAGGAAATCGATTGGCCCAGGAATCTTATAGATTTCTGGGCTGATCGCGGTGGGTTTTGGTCCACTTTAACCTAAAACTGGGCCCATGTTTCCTGGGACTGCTGCAATGATAGTAGTTTTACTTATGACTTATGCCACCCTTTTCCATGGGTCCCATAGCAGTGGCCTGAGCTGCCTTGGTAATAGTTTACCCTAAAAAAGGGATCCCCATTTTTCTGGGCTCCATAGCAGTGGCATGCATACCTTCCAACTTTTCAGGGTGGAAATGAGGGATAGTTGTTAAATTTAGCCACGCCCCCTCATTGAGGGATGATGAGGCCACGCCCCTTCATTGAGGGATGGATAGGAGATACATTGTAACAGTTACAACAATAGAAACACCTTGAACAGGCAAATGGATCATTTATTGCTGCAGATCTGCATGTTACACCCCAAAGGTCAATATGTAAATTAAGCCATGCCCCCTCATTGAAGGATGATGTAGCCACGCCCCTAATTGATTGATGGATAGGAGATAGGATGTAACAGTTACAACAATAGAAACACTTTGAATAGACAAATTAATCATTTATTGCTGCAGATCTGCATGTTACACCTCAAAGAGGGACAAATGAGAACAACGAGGGACAGGGGGGACATGGACTCAAAAGAGGGACAGTCCCTCCAAATCAGGGACACTTGGGAGGTTTGTGCATAGGCTCTCATTGCAGCAATTTACCTTATAACTGGGACACCCCATTTCCTGGGTCTCACAGCAGTGGCATCAGCTGTTGCAATGATAGTCACTTATGACTGGCCCTCTTGTCCTGGGCCCTATAGCAGTTGTATAGACTGCCATGGTAATAATTTACCCTATAACAGATACCCTCTTTACCTGGGCCCCAAAGCAGTGACATGAGCTACCGGGCATAATAGTTTAACATATAACTGGGTCCCATAGCAGTGGCATGGGCTGTTGCCATGATAGTAATTTCACATATGAAGGGCCCCCGCCCTTCCCTGGGCCAACTTCAGTTTCATGAGCTACTTCGGTAGCATTTTGCCCTGTTACTGTGACCCCCTTCTCTGGGCCCCATAGCGGTTGCATACCTACCAAGTTTTCAGGGTGGGAAAGAGGGACATTTGTTAAATGAAGCCACGCCCCCTCATTGAGGGATGGATGAAGCCACACCCCCTCATTGAGGGATGGATGAAACCACGCCCCCTCGTTGAGAGATGGATAGGAGATAGGGTGTAACAGTTACAACAATAGAAACACTTTGAATAGGCAAATTAATCATTTATTGCTGTAGATCTGCATGTTACACCTCAAAGAGGGACAATATGTAAATTAAACCACACCCTCTTATTAAGGGATTGGTGAAGCTATGCCCCCCCTCATTGAGGGATGTATGAAACCACGCCCCCTCATTAAGGGATAGATGAAGCCACACCCCTTACTGAGGGATTGATGAAGCCACGCCCCCTCATTGAAGGATGGACAGGAGATAGGATGTAACAGTTACAATAGAAACACTTTAAATAGGTAAATTAATAATTTATTGCTGCAGATCTGCATGTTACACCTCAAAGAAAAATGTAAATGAAGCCACGCCCTCTCATTGAAGGATCGATGAAGCCATGCCCTCTCATTGAAGGATTGATGAAGCCACACCCCCTCACTGAGGGATGGATAGGAGATAGGATGTAACAGTTACAACAATAGAAACACTTTGAATAGGCAAATGAAACATTTATTGATCTGCATGTTACACCTCAAAGAAAAATGAAATGTAAATGAAGCCACGCCCCCCTCATTGAGGGATGGATGAAGCCACGCCCCCTCATTGAGGGATGGATGGAGGCACGCCCCCTCATTGAGGGATGGATGAAGCCACGCCCCCCTCATGAGGGATGGATGGAGGCACGCCCCCTCATTGAGGGATGGATAGCAGATAGGATGTAACAGTCACAACAATATAAACAGTTTAAATAGGCAAATGAATCATTTATTGCGCAGATCTGCATGTTACACCTCAAAGAAGGACAAA
Organism: Gastrophryne carolinensis; assembly: GCA_027917425.1. Lineage (NCBI taxonomy): Eukaryota > Metazoa > Chordata > Amphibia > Anura > Microhylidae > Gastrophryne > Gastrophryne carolinensis. The sequence continues at coordinate 510,875,666 of CM051236.1, read as the reverse complement.
TGAGAACAACGAGGGACCGGGGGACATAGACTCCAAAGAGGGACAGTCCCTCCAAATCAGGGACACTTGGGAGGTATGCAGTTACATGGGCTGTTGCCATGATCGTAGTTTTGCATATGTTTGCACCCCCTGACCCCGCTTGCCCCATAGCAGTGGCATGAGCTGCTGTGGTTGTAGTTACACCAGTGTTTGCCTCCATGGCCCCGGATGACATGAGTGCTGTTAATGGAGGAAGCAGAGGACAGTCAGCAGGTAGGTGCCCCGGGAGGTGGTGGCCATTAAGGCAGTTTTCATTGCAGTGCACAGTGATAAGCGCTCTCGGGAAAAGCCATTTATACAGGCGATGTTATCAGGCCTCGGCAATGGGCAATTACATGGCTGCCAGCGGGGGCGCGCTAATGGCTTCATGGAGTCGCGTGTTACTGCGTGAGAAATGTCCTCGTTGTCCCAGACAATCTTACAATTAATGTGATGGGGGTGCGGAGCCGCAGCGGGGAGGCCGGATTAAAACAATGCGCTTATATGGTCAGAGCCAGTGTATGAGGCATCCCTTATTCTGCACCTGTCCATAATAAGCCAGAAATCCAAAAACAGGCTAGATTACTTACCAGGTCCTCCCTCTTATGCCCAAAGTGGCCACCGGTGGCCAATCAGTGAGAAACACGTAAATGGGCTAGATTACTTACCAGGTCCTCACTCTTATGTCCTGTGTACAGCGCCATGGAATAGGATGGCGCTTTATAAATAAACAATAGTAATAATTGAGAAAAAAGATAACGCCGTTGGACTGAGACAAGGAGTGTGCAGCCTCCCTGTCAGGGAACCGTGGGTCACATGATCCCACTATCAATCAGGGACCCCCGGACACACAGCCCGCTTTCTCAAACCCCCGTCCGAGCCCGCCTAGCGGGACTACCAGGCCCAAAGCCTATGGACACACAGATTCTTGGCTAAGGCAAAAAGATCGCTCAAGTTAAATAAAGGTTTTAATGAAATGAGCGCACACTAGGCAGTGATAACAATCATTTGGCTATGATGGAATATGAATGAATACAAATGTCGCTCTGAGAAGTGGGTTACAGGTTACAGTGAGTTACACACGGAGATATAACAGTCAGTTACCTTAAGAAGCAGTTGTTGAGTGGTGATGAAAATCTCCCACAAGGGGTATGTCAAGAGCTTATAGATGGTTTGGGAACCTCCAGCACGTGACCTCTCTCCAGAGAATGACCAAAGCCTGGCCCAGGGTCATCCCCCTTTATGCCTCGGGACCCTTTCACGCTCTCCCTTCTGTGGGACAGATTGTCCCCTCCCACTGTTGTGGAGCCTGCTTTAGCACCTAAAACCCTTTAGGGGTTATAACTTTGAGCAGGGGGGTCGTATGGTTCTGGATATGGAACCAAAAAATTGGGCTGCATGCCAGGCATCCGATTAGTCCGAAGATGGGGTCCCTAAATGGGTCAGAAACTTGGATCACTATTTCTCTAGGTTCCCCTTGTCGCAGGGCCCTGAGAAAGCTACCTCTATGTGCGGTTTTGTGGGCGCGTTCTGCTTATGTACCTGGCTTGGTGCTGGGACACACAATGGCCCAGCTATGATCCGATTTGTTTTGGTGCCGCTGGTCTGAGGCTCGTGTCTTTGATGTGAAGAGACTCACAGCCAGGGGTCATACCGCTTTCAGACCGATTGGACCTTCCCAGGCTGGAGGTGCGAGAGAATCAGCAGGGAGTCTGTGATCTGCGCTCGGCTCAAGTCACAGATGCTAATTCTCCTTCCTGGGGGAGATTGATATTTATGACTAGGAAGCCTTAACAGGGGGAAATAAATGGGAACTCTGGACTTGTATATTTGGGGTTTTCACATTTAAACTGGATCGTTCCTTCACACTTCCTTTTAATCCCGGTGGCCCTGGTCCTTGGTTGGTTGGTGGGGGTTCAGTGGGTGATGGCGCGGGGGCCACATCTCCAGATGGCAAACTTTTTGGCCTGATGCTGCGGGGCCTTCGTCGTGCTGTTGGGGTTTCGGTATTGTCCGAGCTGGATGTTGTGCTCCAGGCTGGGAGGACTGGCATCTCCCCCCTCTTCACAGTTTGGAATGCCCCTCTGCGGATCCAGGTCTGCATTAGGAGGCTGGTAGCCCTGCACGGCAGTGTTCATCCCGATGGGCAGCCCCCTACCATCTCTACTGCTGTCCTCTATTGTGAATGGTGGGAGAGAGGGGATGGGAGGAGCTTCCCTATGAAAAGGGAATAAATGGGCTTAGTTATCTTATATCTGACAGGTAAATGGATGGAGTTAGTATTTAACCAGAGAGCAGAGGTTGGATTTACCCTAAGAAGAGATCAGAGTGGGAGAAGTTAGAGTTTAGGCTAGATGTAAGTGGGTGGAGTTGGTGTTGGTTGTATTTCCTCTAAGAAGAGATCAGAGTGGGAGGAATTAGAGTTTAAGCTAGAGGTAAGTGAATGGAGTTAGTATTGGTTGGATTTCCCCTAAAAAGAGATGAGAGTGGGAGGAGTTAGAGTTTAGGCTGGAGGTAAGTGGGTGGAGTTAGTATTGGTTGGATTTCACCTAAGAAGAGATCAGAGTGGGAGGAGTTAGAGTTTAAGCTAGAGGTAAGTGGGTGGAGTTAGTATTAGTTGGATTTCCCCTAAAAAGAGAATAAAATGGGAGGAGTTAGAATTTAGGCTAGAGGTAAGTGGGTGGAGTTAGTATTAGTTGGATTTCCCTTAAAAAGAGAATAAAATGGGAGGAGTTAGAATTTAGGCTAGGGGTAAGTGGGTGGAGTTAGTATTGGTTGGATTTCCCCTAAGAAGAAATCAGAGTGGGAGGAGTTAGAGTTTAGGCTAGAGGAAAGTAGGTGGAGTTAGTATTGTTGAATTTCCCCTAAGAAAAGATCAGAGTGGGAGGAGTTAGAGTTTAGGTTAGAGGTAAGTGGGTGGAGTTAGTATTGGTTGGATTTCCCCTAAGAAGAGATCAGAGTGGGAGGAGTTCGAGTTTAGGCTAGAGGTAAGTGGGTGGAGTTAGTATTGGTTGAGTTTCCCCTAAGAAGAGATCAGAGTGGGAGGAGTTAAAGCTTAGACTAGAGGTAAGTGGGTGGAGTTAGTATTTGTTGGGTTTCCCCTAAGAAGAGATCAGAGGGGGAGGGGTTAGAGTTTAGGCTAGAGGTAAGTGGGTGGAGTTAGTATTGGTTGGATTTCCCCTGAGAAGAGATAAGAGTGGGAGGAGTTAGAGTTTAGGCTAGAGGTAAGTGGGTGGAGTTAGTATTGGTTGGATTTCCCCTGAGAAGAGATAAGAGTGGGAGGGGTTAGAGTTTAGGCTAGAGGTAAGTGGGTGGAGTTAGTATTGGTTGAGTTTCCCCTAAGAAGAGATCAGAGTGGGAGGGGTTAGAGTTTAGGCTAGAAGTAAGTGGGTGGAGTTAGTATTGGTTGGATTTCCCCTGAGAAGAGATAAGAGTGGGAGGAGTTAGAGTTTAGGCTAGAGGTAAGTGGGTGGAGTTAGTGTTGGTTGGATTTACCCTAAGAAGAGATCAGAGTGGGAGGGGTTAGAGTTTAGGCTTGAGGTAAGTAGGTGGAGTTAGTATTGGTTCGATTTCCCCTAAGAAGAGATCAGAATGGGAGGAGTTAGACTTTAGGCTAGAGGTAAGTGGGTGAAGTTAGTATTGGTTGAGTTTCCCCTAAGAGGAGATCAGAGTGGGAGGAGTTAGAGTTTAGGCTAGAGGTAAGTGGGTGGAGTTAGTATTGGTTGGATTTCCCCTGAGAAGAGATAAGAGTGGGAGGAGTCAAAGTTTAGGCTTGAGGTAAGTGGGTGGAGTTAGTATTGGTTGGATTTCCCCTAAGAAGAGATCAGAGTGGGAGGAGTTAGACTTTAGGCTAGAGGTAATTGGGTGGAGTTAGTATTGGTTGAGTTTCCCCTAAGAAGAGATCAGAGTGGGAGGAGTTAGAGTTTAGGCTAGAAGTAAGTGGGTGGAGTTAGTATTGGTTGGATTTCCCCTGAGAAGAGATAAGAGTGGGAGGAGTTAGAGTTTAGGCTAGAGGTAAGTGGGTGGAGTTAGTGTTGGTTGGATTTCCCCTAAGAAGAGATCAGAGTGGGAGGGGTTAGAGTTTAGGCTTGAGGTAAGTAGGTGGAGTTAGTATTGGTTCGATTTCCCCTAAGAAGAGATCAGAATGGGAGGAGTTAGACTTTAGGCTAGAGGTAAGTGGGTGGAGTTAGTATTGGTTGAGTTTCCCCTAAGAAGAGATCAGAGTGGGAGGAGTTAGAGTTTAGGCTAGAGGTAAGTGGGTGGAGTTAGTATTGGTTGGATTTCCTCTAAGAGATCAGAGTGGGAGGAGTTAGAGTTTAGGCTAGAGGTAAGTGGGTGGAGTTAGTATTGGTTGGATTTCCTCTAAGAGATCAGAGTGGGAGGAGTTAGACTTTAGGCTAGAGGTAAGTGGGTGGAGTTAGTGTTGGTTGGATTTCCTCTAAGAAGAGATCAGAGTGGGAGGGGTTAGAGTTTAGGCTAGAGGTAAGTGGGGGGAGTTAGTATTGGTTGGGTTTCCCCTAAGAAGAGATCAGAGTGGGAGGAGTTAGACTTTAGGCTAGAGGTAAGTGGGGGGAGTTAGTATTGGTTGGGTTTCCCCTAAGAAGAGATCAGAGTGGGAGGAGTTAAAGTTTAGGCTAGAGGAAAGTGGGTGGAGTTAGTATTGGTTGGATTTCCCCTAAGAATGTGATCAGAGTGGGAGGAGTTAGACTTTAGACTAGAAGTAAGTGGGTGGAGTTAGTATTGGTTGGATTTCCCCTAAGAAGAGATCAGAATGGGAGGAGTTAGACTTTAGGCTAGAGGTAAGTGGGGGGAGTTAGTATTGGTTGGGTTTCCCCTAAGAAGAGATCAGAGTGGGAGGAGTTAAAGTTTAGGCTAGAGGAAAGTGGGTGGAGTTAGTATTGGTTGGATTTCCCCTAAGAATGTGATCAGAGTGGGAGGAGTTAGACTTTAGACTAGAAGTAAGTGGGTGGAGTTAGTATTGGTTGGATTTCCCCTAAGAAGAGATCAGAATGGGAGGAGTTAGAGTTTAGGCTAGAGGTAAGTGGGTGGAGTTAGTATTGGTTGAGTTTCCCCTAAGAAGAGATCAGAGTGGGAGGGGTTAGAGTTTAGGCTAGAAGTGGGTGGAGTTAGTATTGGTTGGATTTCCCCTGAGAAGAGATGAGTGGGAGGAGTCACATTTTAGACTAGAGGTAAGTGGGTGGAGTTAGTATTGGTTGGATTTCCCCTAAGAAGAGATCAGAGTGGGAGGAGTTAGACTTTAGACTAGAGGTAAGTGGGTGGAGTTAGTATTGGTTGGATTTCCCCTAAGAAGAGATCAGAGTGGGATGAGTTAGAGTTTAGGCTAGAGGTAAGTGGGTGGAGTTAGTATTGGTTGAGTTTCCCCTAAGAAGAGATCAGAGTGGGAGGGGTTAGAGTTTAGGCTAGAAGTGGGTGGAGTTAGTATTGGTTGGATTTCCCCTGAGAAGAGATAAGAGTGGGAGGAGTTAGAGTTTAGGCTAGAGGTAAGTGGGTGGAGTTAGTGTTGGTTGGATTTCCCCTAAGAAGAGATCAGAGTGGGAGGGGTTAGAGTTTAGGCTTGAGGTAAGTAGGTTGAGTTAGTATTGGTTCGATTTCCCCTAAGAAGAGATCAGAATGGGAGGAGTTAGACTTTAGGCTAGAGGTAAGTGGGTGGAGTTTCCCCTAAGAAGAGATCAGAGTGGGAGGGGTTAGAGTTTAGGCTAGAAGTAAGTGGGTGGAGTTAGTATTGGTTGGATTTCCCCTGAGAAGAGATAAGAGTGGGAGGAGTTAGAGTTTAGGCTAGAGGAAAGTGGGTGGAGTTAGTATTGGTTGGATTTCCCCTAAGAAGAGATCAGATAATAGTCCACACATGTACAGCTGGAGCCTGAACAGGTTAGTTTTTCTTTCTAGCCTCCTGGTGGGGGAGGGGGGGGGGGTTGGGGGTGCTTAAACAAAAACTCGGGAAAGTTAAATTTGTGAGTTTTGTTCAGCTTTAAAGTGGACCAAAACCCAGGATTTTGACAATCGGGGATGCCCCGCTGTGTGAAACCCCCCAGATCGAGGATGCCAACTCACCTCTTCCTGGTCCTATGGCAAATGCGCGGCCGCTTGTCCAATCAGCGCGCTCAGAGTCGATGATGTCACGCCATCTAAGGCGTCGTCCAAGCTCCGGGAGCGCTGGCGGACGCATCACCCGCTTCCCTCTAGCAGGGAGCATGGCCGTGCTGGCCATTCACAAATGCCTGGTGCAGGCACTCGCCCTGCTAAAGGGATAGCGAGGATACGGCTGTGGCACGCGCATGCGCTGTTGGACCGGGAAGCAAGGTAAGTGTATGGGGCGACCTGGGGGGTTTCACACAGAGGGGCCTCCTGAATTTGGATTCCCTGGGGGGAGGGAATCGATCGGCACAGGATTCTTATAGATTCTTGGTCCGTTTGCGCTGGGTTTTGGTCCACTTTAAATGGGGCCCTTCACAGTGCCGTTGGAGCAGGGAAAGGTGAGTTTCACACAGTGGGACATCCAAATTTGGGGTGCCCCAGGAAAAAGGCAGTGGAATCTTTTAGAATCTTTTAGATTCCAGGCTGGCAGCTGCTAGATTTTGTTCCGCTTTAATGTTTGCACAAACTGGAGAATAGCCATCTAAGAGACATGTAGGTACAATTCCAGCTTTACCAATGTTAATTGTCTGAAATTGTGATATTTTGGTTCCACATTAGTGCCACAATCTGGCCTCTAAACACTTTGTTACCTCTGACAGACGGGAAGCTTAATCACATTTACAGGATGATAAAAGACATTAGGCTGATGCGGTAATTAAAGGTCACTACAGGGGTGACCTCATCGCGTGTACTAATAGGAGAATCCTCCCAGGAGGCACCGGCCTCCCATTTATCTCTGCCCAACCTGCTGATCAGCGAGAGCCTATTCCTGATGGGACCAGCGACTTTACAGCATCCGTATCAATATACCTCTCAAGTGTCCCTGATTTGAAGGGACTGTCCCTCTTTTCAGTCCATGTCCCCCTGTCCCTCGTTGTTCTTCTCTGTCCCTCTTTGAGGTGTAACATGCAGATCTGCAGCAATAAGTGATTTATTTGCCTATTCAAAGTGTTTCTATTGTTGTAACTGTTACATCCTATCTCCTATCCATCCCTGAATGAGGGGGCGTGGCTTCATCCATCTCTGAATGAGGGGACGCGTGTAGTGGGCCAATGGCCAGGCACGCGCTCTGAGGAGCGAGGGGGGTTCTTGGACCTAGGGTAGGGCGACTCAGATTGGTGTGGCATGTGTGGGATGGAGGTGCACTTACTGATTCAGTTGTCGCTGGTCTCCAATCATGACACTCCTTGGTGCAAACAACAGGGTCTTTATTTGAAGGCTTCCATCCAGGTTAAACAGCATAGTCCAGTTACAGGCAACAGCCATAGGTTACAGCAATCAGTTACAATCTATAGGCTTCTTCCATGGCTGTTTCTCAGCTCCTCCACTACATTAACACTTCCCCTTGGTACTCGCATGGAACAGAACCATCTAGAAGGGTTGGGTTCTCCCTTATATAACCTCTGAAATGTTGCCTTAACCAACTATGCCTCAAGCAATGGCAGGGCAGGTAATGTTGTCAATGCCACCTGGCTAAGTCTCTATTTATCTATTTTAAGGAGTACGCTAGACTAATTAATATTAGTTATGTTCATTACTTAGGCAACACTGCCATCATGTGGATTTATGATGTAATAGTACCCTAGTTATGTATTTAACCATGATTATTAAAGTTTCTATCGCTATCAGGGCCTAGCCCACTGAGAGGGCTCTAATGTTTCCTATGTGCAGTGTTGACCATGAGATGAGTGAACTTTTGAAAAATTCGATTCGGATGATTCGCCGAATTTTCCGGAAAAATTTGTTTTGGTCTGAATTTATTCGCGGCGAAACGCTATTAAAAACAGCTATTTATGGGCTTCTGAGAGCCTCCATAGGGTTGCAGAACATTTTGCTTGGCTGTACCATGCATAGGATGCATGCTGGGTTAGTGAAATAATATTGTAAAGAAGTATGGCATGCAGATCAGAGGCGTCGCTATTAGATTCGCTTTCGCAGAGTGGCACAATTAGAGAGCCTTGAGGTGGCATCAGCACGATGAGCCCATATATTGCCTGAAAAACACACCCTAAAATTTGGCAGCAGCATAGGGACCCCATATATTGCCTGAAAAACACACCCTGGAGTTGGCAGCAGCATTAGGAGCCCATATATTGCCTGAAAGAGACACTGGAGTTGGCAGCAGCATAAGGAACCCATATATTGCCTGAAAAACACACCCAAGAGTTGGCAGCAGCATTAGGAGCCCATATATTGCCTGAAAGACACACTCTGGACTTGGCAGCAGCATAGGGAGCAGCATAAGGAACCCATAGATTGCCTGACACACCCTGGATTTGGCAGCAGCATTAGGAGCCCATATATTGCCTGAAAGACACACAGTGGAGTTGGCAGCAGCATGGGGAGCTCATATATTGCCTTTAAAAAACCCACCCTGAATTTGGCAGCAGCATATGGAGCACAGATATTGCCTGATAAACACATAGGAGTTGGCAGCAGTATTAGAAGCCCATATATTGCCTGAAAAACACATTGGAGTTGGCAGAAGTATTAGGAGCTCATATATTGCCTGAAAAACACATTGGAGTTGGCAGCAGTATTAGGAGCTCATATATTGCCTGAAAGACACACAGTGGAGTTGGCAGCAGCATAGGGAGCCCATATATTGCCTGAAAAACACACCCAAGAGTTTGCAGCAGCATTAGGAGCCCATATATTGCCTGAAAAACACACCCTGGAGTTGGCAGCAGCATTAGGAGCCCATATATTACCTGAAAGACACACCCTGGAGTTGGCAGCAACATGAAGAGAACATATACAGATTTTGGGCACATATATCTTATCCTAAGAATATTAATAAAAATTAAGATTAACGTAAAGCATTTCCTCAATAATTACTTGTGGTCTGATGCAGAGGAATGTCTGTAACTGGAGAGCTATCCATATTTCTTTAGTGTTGGTCTGGCACCATGATCAATCTACTCTAATGCATCAGGCATTGGTGGATGGAAATCTTGGCTGATCCATGCCCGATTCATTTTCACGCAGGCCAGTCTCTCAAAAAAACATTTTTCAAGCGTACTGGAGCACATTGAATTGCCCTCATCAGAGCATCACATACGCACATCTAAGAGTTTCATCACTTTGTTCCTGTTAAAGTCTTCAGGGCCTAGTTACTACTTAGTGAAAGGCCACAGATAGTTACACACCTGCTGCTGTTATCGACAAATCCTGTTTTAAGTGTAGTGTAGCATTTTGTCCTCCCCTCATATACGCACTAAGTATGTCAGGCAGAGAAGTGCCAGGATGGGCACAGAGGAGTTGCAGAGGCCTAAATTCATCAAGCAGAGGTCGCAGCAGACTAGGGTGAATGGCAGCAGGAGTCTCAGTGAGAGGTCTGATCTCCCGGTATAAGCTAGCGGTCGTGTCTTGACCAGCAACCCATCTGCCGTCATCGATTGGTTAACACGATCATCCACTTCATCACAAGTGACATCTGACACCCCCAGTCAACTGTCGGTTATATCTTATGCTTTGGGTTCAGCTCCACAATTCAGTGAGGACGATCTGATAATCTAAAAAATCAGCAGCTACTGCCCAGCCAAGAAGTGGAGGAGACACTCGCCGCTTCTTCTACTAGGCGGGCAAGTAGTGATGAGGAGAGTAGCGTGGGAGGTGGTGTTGCAAGTGTTTTGGCTTCTTAAGCAGACGCTGTTGAGGAACCTGAGGAGGACATCAGTGAGTTTTGAGGGCACTTTTAAAGGCTTGGAGTGATGGAGACTGACAGATTTAGCGGCCAGCATGGTGGCAGAAGGGGAAAGTATGGAGGCAAATATGCTCGGGGTAGACCACTTGCTGCGCGGCAGGCTACCTTCCCAGGAGGTAGTGGAAGAGGGTCCCAGGAGTCGGCGGCAGCGGCAGCGGCAGCAGCAGTGAATTAGTGCGGACTGTTGGTAGGAAAATCAGCTACTCGGCGATGTGGCAGTTTTTCATTAAGCATCCGCAGGAGGTTAACATGGCTATATGAAAGATGTGTAGGCAGAAGGCGAAGTGTGGCCAGGGTCCCAATGTTGGACCCACAGCCCTGCGTCAACATTTGCAGCATCACCATAAAGCGCCCTGGGAGGGTTGGCTCCAAAGTGGCGGTCCAGCCTGCTGCATTACCTAGTGGCACGCCGCTCCCTGTTCCAGCCAGCTAAGGCTCCACCACCTCCTGTGTGTCATACCCATCCTCTGTTGCTCCAGATGCTCCTCCTCCTCTTAATCGAGTCAGCCATTCCGCCAGCAATCCATTGCCAAGCCATGTCCAAGAGACAACAGTATGTGCCCACTCATCCAACGTGCAGAAGCTAAATGTGCTCCTGTATAAGTTGCTGGTGCTGCAGTCCCTCCCTTTTGAGGTGGTGGACCTTTCAAAGAACTGATGGCTTGTGCCAAGCCGAGGTGGAGAGTCCCAAGCTGTAATTTCTTTGTGAAGATGGCAGTACCAGCCCTGTACAATTTTGTTGAACAGAAGGTGGGCCAGTCCTTTAGCCTGTCAGTGTGTACCAAAGTGCACGGCAGCGCCTTTGTCTGGAGCTGTAACTACTGTTAGGGACAATACATATCCTTTAAGGCCCACTGGGGGATTGTGGTTCCTGCACAACCACAACAGCAACTTGGACAGGTCCCTCCGCTGTGGCCTCCACGCTCCTAGGCCGTTGCGCCTGTGACAGTGCACTTACATTTAGCAATGGTGTCACAGGAAAAAGTGCCTAATTGTCAATTACATATTAATTAACATTTATCTTATTTGAACACATTTATAATAATAATATATAATAACATATAACATAATAACAATAACATAATAACATATAAAATTAATAAGTTTTTTTTTTTAAATATATATCTTTAAATTTTTTTTATTTTTTTTTGGTATTTTTTTTTTTTAAATATATATTTTTTTCATTGTCTTTTTTTAAATATTTTGTTAATTTTTTTACAATTTTTTTTTCCATTTTTTATTTTGTTTTTTTCAAAATATATATATATATATATATATATTTTTTTTTAATTTTTTTTTATTTTTTTGGTATTTTTCTCTCTTTCTTTATTTTTTTTTCAGTGCCCTTCCAGCCTACCATGTGTGCAGGACACAACGGTTTCACGCTGTTCTTCACATGGTTTGCCTTGAGCCACGGAGTCACACATAGGAGGAACTGCTAAAAATCATAAATCAATAAATGAAATCATGGCTTACTTCTCGAAAACTTCAAATGGGGCCCATGGTGACTGACAATGGGAAGAACATCTTGTCTGCGCTGCGACAAGGAAGTCTGAGCCATGCGCCCTGTATGGCACACGTGTTCAACCTAGTTGTCAAGTGTTTTCTGAAGTCTTCTCCCAATCTGCAAGACATCCTAACAACGAGAAGGAAACTTTGCATGCACTTCAGCCACTCCTACCCTGCCAAGCACACCCTTCTTGAGCTACAGCGTCAGAACGGTATCCCCCAACATAGTCTGATTTGCGATGTTTCCACCCGTTGGAATTCCACCCTCCATATGTTGGATCGACTATACGAACAGAGAAAATACATCACTGATTTCTAGATGATCCAAGCGGATAGGGGGACTCCCCTGTGTAACTTCAATGTAAACCAGTGGCAGCTCATACGTGACACCTGTCAGGCCCTTTGAGGAAGCCAATTATAAGTCAGTCGCCAGGACTATGGGATGAACAATGTGATTCCACTGCTTCATGTACTACAACACATGTTGGAAACCATGGCTGGTCAGGGCACTGGAGACATGGCGCCTACATTTCACGGCCACATGAAGCCTGTGGGGGCTGAAGTGGAGGAGGAGGAGGGGGTGGGGCACAGCGAAGCACAGTTTAAGTTTGACAAAATGGCCATTTTATATAGTCATCTGACAGGAGAGGAGGAGCAGGAGCAGCCAGAGGAGCTAGAGGGTTGTGAGCAAGGCGAGACAGAGGACCCAGACACACCGTGGCAGTATGCAGTTGAGATGGAGACAGGTAGTCCTTCCGAGTCACTTGCACAAATGGCACGATGCATGCTCACGTGCTTGCATAGTGACCGCAGAATTGTCTCCATTTGTCTGCGGGATAACTTCTGGATCTCCACCTTATTGGACCCTCGCTACCGGCACAAAATGGGGGCATTTTTTACACCCACTGAGAGGGAGGACAAACTGACCTACTACAGAGACATTCTACGTAGTCAGTTGGCCAATGCCTATCTGCGCCATGGTCCATACTCTCGCAGGTCTGACTCGGGGGGACCTCTGCGCTCATCTTCCACTGCCATGGTTGCTGGGGGGTGACAGGAGCAGCAGCTCCATCATCAGCAGCCTGAGTCTTCAGTCGCTAATGAGTAGCTTTCTTCACCAGCATAGTGAGGCTAATCATGAGCAGCAGAAAGACCTGGAGCAGGCCCTGAACCAGCAGGTAGTATCATACCTTGACATGACCATGCCAACGCACCTTGGGGACCCGCTGGACTTCTGGGCAGCCAAACTTGACTTGTGGCCGCAACTGGCAGAGTTTGCCCGACGAGTAGTGTGCCATCTGAGTGGGTGTTTAGTGCGGCGGGGGCCATAGTCATGCCGAGGATAACTCGTCTGTCTACGAAAAATGTGGAGAGACTCACCTTTGTGAAGATGAATCAGGCATGGATCAGCCAGAATTTCCAGCCACCAATGGCTGACCATGGTAGTAGCTGATGCATGGTAGCTCCTTATGCTGCTGCCAACTCCAAGGTGTGTCTTTCAGGCAATATATGGGCTCCCTATGCTGCTGCTGCCAGCTCCAATGTGTGTCTTTCAGGCAATATATGGGCACCTAATGCTGCTGCTGCCAACTCCAATGTGTGTACTCTTAAAAGACACATGCTAGCATATTTAGGATGCCAGCAATGGCTGCTGGCAATTTGACAACGTGAATTTCTTTACAAAATGCAACCAGTTAGCAGACAGGTACTCTTGAAATATTTATGCTAGTATTTGGGATGCCCCCTCTTCAAATACATAGGCTGGCTGCTTTTACAGTGGAAAAGTGACTTTCTTTACAAAATGCAACCAGTTAGTAGACAGGTACTCTTGAAATATTTATGCTAGTATTTGGGATGCCCCCTCTTCAAATACATAGGCTGGCTGCTTTTACAGTGGAAAAGTGACTTTCTTTACAAAATACAACCAGTTAGTAGACAGGTATTCTTGAAATATTTATGCTAGTATTTGGGATGCCCATTCTTCAAATACATAGGCTGGCTGCTTTTACAGTGGAAAAGTGACTTTCTTTACAAAATGCAACCATTTAGTAGACAGGTACTCTTCAAATATTTATGCTAGTATTTGGGATGCCCCCCCCCCCCGGCGAAAGGCAAAGTTTGCCTAAATAGTGACTTTGTTTACAAAATGCAACCAGTTAGCAGACATGTACTCTTGAAATATTTATGCTAATATTTGGGATGCCCCCTCTTCAAATACATAGGCTGGCTACTTTTACAGTGGAAAAGTGACTTTCTTTACAAAATGCAACCAGTTAGTAGACAGGTACTCTTCAAATATTTATGCTAGTATTTGGGATACTCCCTCTTCAAATACATAGGCTGGCTGCATTTACAGTGGAAAGTGACTTTCTTTACAAAATGCAACCAGTTGGTAGACAGGTACTCTTCAAATATTTATGCTAGTATTTGGGATGCCCCCTCTTCAAATACATAGGCTGGCTGCTTTTACAGTGGAAGAGTGACTTTCTTTACAAAATGCAACCAGTTAGTAGACAGGTAATCTTCAAATATTTTTGCTAGTATTTGGGATGCCCCCCCCCTCTTCAAATACATAGGCTGGCTGCTTTTACAGAGGAAAAGTGACTTTCTTTACAAAATGCAACCAGTTAGTAGACAGGTACTCTTGAAATATTTGTGCTAGTATTTGGGATGCCCCCTCTTCAAATACATAGGCTGGCTGCTTTTACAGTGGAAAAGTGACTTTCTTTACAAAATGCAACCATTTAGTAGACAGGTACTCTTCAAATATTTATGCTAGTATTTGGGATGCCCCCCCCGGCGAAAGGCAAAGTTTGCCTAAAAAGTGACTTTGTTTACAAAATGCAACCAGTTAGCAGACAGGTACTCTTGAAATATTTATGCTAATATTTGGGATGCCCCCTCTTCAAATACATAGGCTGGCTGCTTTTACAGTGGAAAAGTGACTTTCTTTACAAAATGCAACCAGTTAGTAGACAGGTACTCTTCAAATATTAATGCTAGTATTTGGGATACCCCCTCTTCAAATACATAGGCTGGCTGCATTTACAGTGGAAAGTGACTTTCTTTACAAAATGCAGCCAGTTGGTAGACAGGTACTCTTCAAATATTTATGCTAGTATTTGGGATGCCCCCTCTTCAAATACATAGGCTGGCTGCTTTTACAGTGGAAGAGTGACTTTCTTTACAAAATGCAACCAGTTAGTAGACAGGTAATCTTCAAATATTTTTGCTAGTATTTGGGATGCCCCCCCTACCCCCAGCGAAAGGCAAAGTTTGCTTAAAAAGTGACTTTCTTTACAAAATATCAACCAGTTAGTAAACAGGTACTCTTGAAATATTTATGCTAGTATTTGGGATGCCCCCTCTTTAAATCCATAGGCTGGCTGCTTTTACAGTGGAAGAGTGACTTTCATTACAAAATGCAACCAGTTAGTAGACAGGTACTCTTCAAATATTTATGCTAGCACGCTTTTTAAAGAATGACACCAGGAAAACTAAAAGCTAAATAGGTAGGTGTGTTATTACCACTAAATAGGCTTGAAAGCTAATGTAAACACTTTAAAATGTCCCTGTCTTTCTCTGTCACTGTCACAGCCTCTCTCCTTCTCTATCTGTCCCTCGCTTCTTCAGTTTTTTGTTCTATCTATCTATCCCTCGCTCTCTCCCTGCCTGATCTGCTCTGGCCGCAATACAGTGTCAGAATGAGCTTCCGCAAAATGGCCGCCGCTTATATAGGTCTGTGACATCATCTGTAAGCCTGGCTGCTGATAGGTAGCATGTGACGCCTACCCAGGATTCCTTGTCCCATGGGACATGTCCTGACACGTGGATCCACCATTTCAGATGGGCTGGATAGCAGTAAATGGTGATTTAAGGAAGCGATTCGAGCGATCGAATCGCAGCGATATTCAGAATCATTACGAATCAAATTTTTCCTGAAATTTGTGACAAATTCGGGTTCGTCAGATTCGATTCGCTCATCTCTAACCACGGTATCCACCCGTCACATCTGGCCTAATTTAACAAATTTCCCTCTTTGTCACTTTTTAAAGTTGGTAGGTATGGTATCAAGTGGAGTAATGTTGATGCCAACCTGAGCAGGATCTAGAAGGGAAATCTGGAGGAACAGCTAGGATGCTCCTGAAATATAACATAAATTGATGGACAACCCAACTCCAGGAAAAATAAGGAGGAACAACTGCGCCATCAATGTGGGAGCTTCATGGTTGCTGCCTTGCCCACAGTCCTTCTCTAGGTATATGACAAGCATCAGGAATTGGTTTATGGTTGCTGCCTTGCCCACAATCCTGGTCTAGGTATATGACAAGCTTAAGGAACTTGATCAGGATTGTGGGCAAGGCAGCAACCATGAACAAGTTCTTGGAGCATGGCATGGACCTAGAGAAGGACTTTGGTCAATGCAACAACCATAAAAAAGTTCTTTTTGCATGGCATCAACCTAGTCCCAGGATTGTGGGCAAAGCAGCAACCATAAACACATTCTTGAAGCATGACATGGACCTAGACCAGGATTGTGGGCAAAGCAGAAACCATGAACATGTTCTTGAAGCATGACATGGACCTAGACCAGGATTGTGGGCAAAGCAGCAACCATGAACACGTTCTTGAAGCATGACATGGACCTAGACCAGGATTGAGGGCAAAGCAGCAACCATGAACATGTTCTTGAAGCATGACATGGACCTAGACCAGGATTGAGGGCAAAGCAGCAACCATGAACATGTTCTTGAAGCATGACAAAGACCTAGACCAGGATTGTGGGCAAAGCAGCAACCATGAACATGTTCTTAAAGCATGGCATACCCCTAGACAAGGACTGTGGGCAAGGCAGCAACCATGAACAGGTTTTTTTTTGCATGCCATGGACCTGAACCAGAATTATGGGCAAGAGGGCAACCATGAACATGTTCTTGAAGCATGGCATGGATCTAGAACAGGATTGCGGACAAGGCAGCAACCATGAACATGTTCCTAAAGCATGGCATAGGCCTAGAACAGGAACCCAGAGCAGGAAAATAGGGCCTCTGTCTTGCTCCAGGTTTCTGAAATGAAGCAAAGTGAAGACCAAAAACAGGAATTCGGAGCAAGACAGAAACCTGAAAGGTGTTTAAAGCCATGGACCTGTTTGGTCCTACCCCGCACATATATCCCTCCTTTATTGGAGCCTGGCTGTAGACCAGACATGGCAGATCCTCGTTTTACACAGCGCAGTGTCTCTAGACTCGGCAAGGTGTTAATAATTCACTCTGGCACATCGCTCTCAGGCCACCAGCGGACGCTGTTACCCGGGCTGCTGTCCTGAGGTGTTTGTAGATTAGGATGCATTGTCCATTGTATTTTTTTATAAATGGTCCATGCAATATTAAAGGCGTCTTTTAAGGATGCTTGACGCATGAATAAAATATCAGCTTCTTTCAGGTCTGTGACTGGCCCTGGGAATAAGCGCGGCCAATAATGCTGCCTGTGGCTGGCACCGCTTCATGCAGGGTGTCGGGCTCTGCCGGCCTTGGAAGGTTTCATTACTCTTTGGATGGGCTGCCAGCTGGCGTTGAGCCAGGGTGTTAAATTGAAGGTGTTCCCTTGTATGATATTCCCCGGGTGTCCTGGCATGCCCCCGGTAATGGCTGTGAGCAACGTCTCTGAGCATCTTTCAGAGAACATTCTTAAAGGTCTTGCGTTCTTGCACATGTCCGCCCCTTGGGGTACTAAGGGTGTAGTGGTCAGAAACTCATAGTCATGGACCCGGGACCAAATCACGAACAACAAGTCGCTTCTTTGGAATCATTGGGTTGATGCATGGGGCCCCTGAGGTTCCTTTCATTGTTAGGTAAGTAACAGTGTTACAGGCTATATCCCTTTTCAATAATTTTTATTGAAGACATCTATTGACAGCCTCGGAAGCAAAATCCCTGGGATGTCCCATCGTACTGAGCCATCTGTTCCGGCGTTATATACCATCTTAATGCAACCTTTACATTGGCTTCAATGGCCAAAACCGAAGCTGAACCAAAAGATGCTTTCACATCTTCTGCCAGGAATCATGGTCTCTCTCCTCCCTCTCGTTCTCGCTGCCATCTCTTTCTATGCATCAGCTCCCTTTCATCTGTTCCAAAACTCAAGAGACCATAAATCTCGGAGACTGCCCCTTTTCCCCCTAGGATCTGTCTGCAACGTTTTTTCTAGTGGGGAAAGGCTGTCCTAGGCCGCTCTTCCTTTAACAACCAATTTAATAAAATGTATAACCTGTAAATAACCAAAAAACAGGCTATATCCAAGAACAGTTCACATCAGCGTTGGGGTAGCTAGGCCCCACTACTACCTCTAATACCATGCCACCTTAAGGTAGAACAAAACTCAAAAGGGCCAGGCTCTGGCTTCCCCCTGTGGCATCCCAAATTACGACACCCTGCTGTGTGAACCCCCCACTTTCACCGGTAAACTCACCAGTTCTGCCAGGAGATGACTGGAATCCTGGCTGCAGTACAGCTTGACCATCTGCTGGTGGCGCTGGTTCTACCTGTTCACTGGACTGAGTCTTTTCAGCTTCAACCAGAAGGTGGCTCTGCTGGTTTCTTCCTGGAGGATAATTGGCTCATCTGTGGCCAATTAAAGAGGAACATCAGGGTAAGTTAAAACTTCCCCCAAAACTCACTGGACTGCTGCTCCCCCGGTCTTACATTTGGGCAGTTGTACTCACCTTGCCTTGGCATCCATCTTCTAGGTCCCTCTGATTTTGGGCGACCTCCCGATGGGCAGCACTATCTTGCATCCCATCAGGCACTGCGTGCGTCCCCCAATCTCGCACCTGCGCAGTGCCCATGAATAGGATGCAAGAAAACAAATGGGTGAGGGCACCATTAACAATTATAAGCAAATACTAAAATATTGACACCGAAAGGTGCACCCCGGGCTCCTCACATAGGCATAGTAACCACTAAAGAACACCCTAACCAAGGAGTCCAACTTGAAGCAGGGAACTCAACCGGTTAATATGTATCACAAAAATCTTTATTATCTAGACTAGGCCATCACACAATATAAAACACAAAAAACACAATGACAACACACACGGATACCCCAAAGGAACCCTGAAATCAGCACTCAATAAGGCACGTGGAGTAAATAGATTACAATTGCTTCAACCGAAAAAAAGGAATGAATACAACAACATAGGAGTGGTAACCACTTTTAACCAACAGTGGACTGGCATAAGAACCATTCTGGCACGACATTGTGGGGTGCTGAAAAGTGACAGGATATCGGAGGCACCCAGTCTGATAGCAAGACGGTCGAGTAACATCAGGGACCAACTATGCCACAGCCATTTCTCACGACAGGAGGGCACTTGGCTATCGCGGACTCATCACCATGTGGAAAATGTTCCATATGCAAACATGTGATTAAAGGAGCAGTATCGCGAAATTTGCATTAAAATAGATAAATAATTAAGCACACAATAGCTTCTAACATGTGTATAAATAATCTGGCGATAGAAAAAGAAAAAAATATATGCCTCTCTTTTAAATTGTATAATTACAATAGCTCAGTCCATTTGCTGAATAGGGGGATCTGCTGGGTTGTATTTAGTGAGCTGCTTCATTTAGCCCACTGGTCTCCTAGCAACACTTTACCTCAGAGGCTGACACTGTAATCAGTGGTAACGGCTGTGTGTGTGTGAGGTGCTGCTTTTGTTATGAGACCAGGTGACTCAAATGTGTAAAATCTATACAAAATAAACTAAACTGACTGAAAATGACTGAAATTCTTCTTTGAATAACTGTGCAGGAAAATCTGAAGGTATTAAAGTGGAACAAAACCCTGAGTGGCCGACCCTGAAGTCTATAAGACCCGGCCATTGACCTTGCCCCTTCTGCATTCTAAATCAGGATGCCCCACTGTGTGAAACGACCCCTGGATTACCACAGATCCCCCCATTTTTCTGGCGCGCTCACGCAGATAGTCATTTAGACAGGCCGGGCGGCCAGGAAGGTTACTGCTCAGGCTCCCCATCTGCGTGCAAACAGAGCTGATTGGATGAGAGCCCGCGCATGCGCTGTGGGACAGGGAAAGGTACGTTTTCACAGGCGAACTTGGGGATTTCACATATCAGGGCATCCCAAGTCGGGATGCCCCTAGGGGCACAAAACAAAACTCCAGATAGTGAAAATCCTGGGTTGGGCTTTGCGCAAAACACACAAAGCTGAAAGAAAGATCATATGGAAAAATGAAAAATAAGAATATGAAAGAGAAAATGGTAAACTGAAAGCAGAGCCAACATGAAGGGAAAACTGTCAAAATCAGCTAAATGACTCCTAGAGCTTTTCTCTCTGTTTTAGATATATAAGTTCTGGCCAGGCAATGTTGCAATGTTGTTATCTGATGCTGGATGGCTGACAGCACTGAACAGCTGATACTTTGATACATTGTTCTCCCCCTCTCCTCAGCATGGAACTGATACATTGTTTCACCCCTCTCCTCAGCGGGGAACAGGCCAGAGTGTTGGTCCCGACACTCAGCAGACATAAACATGAGCTATTAGTCTCCAGCTGCTTAACACACACATCATTTTTTTCTACATTTGTGATTCTTACTCCAACACTTACCTACATTCAAGGTACCATTTAAATATAAGTCACCAAGAAAAATTTGCGATACTGCTCCTTTAAGTCCAAAGAGGTAAAAAACCAACGCACAGGACAGACCTTCAAGCTACACAACTTCATTAATTGCCAAACAAAATCGGTAATTTATCTCTTGAAATGTCCCTGTTCTAAATTCTATATTGGTGAGACCAGAAAAAGTTTGAAGTATAGGATACAGTCACACCTATTAAATATTCGAGTGGCAGGACGGGACCTGGACAGAAGTAAGACATTGACACTAGTGGCTAGACATTTCTTCTCCCAACATAACTCTCGGGTAGAGGGCCTACATATAGTGGGTTTTAAAAAAAGTACGCTTAGGACCAAGGGCTGGGGACCTTAAAAAGAGACTCCTACGGGAGGAATTGAAATGGATTTACACTTTGGATACAGCGGCCCCCCTTGGTCTAAATGAAGACATGTCCTTTGGGCCCTTTATTGGTTAAGAAATAGATAATAAAAGACAAAACCCATTTTTTTGTTTTTGGTTTTTTTTCTCTCTCTGCCCTCATCCCCTCCTGAACATATGGTAGTTCCTCCTCCTCCTCTATGCAGCCTTGTATTATGGGCACTTTTACCCACCTATTTTTGGTGGGCCTATTATATGTCACGTTTGTTTTTTTTTCACATTTATATATTTTTTGTTTTAACACGACAACATATTGATTATAGGTCATTGCACACGTTTTTTATGGTTTATTTTTATTTTCACTTTAGATATGGCTGGGATATGAGGCTCTTGGACAACGTAGTAGAGAGAATGATGCAGACAGGGGGGATGAACTTAGAAAAAGCAATGTCGGCAGTGGGAAATTAAAGAGGACCCGGAAATGCAACATCCTAAGAAGAAATAGGTCCATATAGCGACAAGAACTTCAATATAAAGTTTTTTTTTTTTTTGGGCCATAAGACAGTCATAGTCATCACCTAAATCCTATTTTGTGCATATTTTGTGTAGAAATATAAGTTTATTGTCTTGCCAACATTCGTTATTGATTATTATGTTTTCAGTTTGAAATAATGACAGTACACATAATAATATTTTCTTGATATTCTATTATAAGCATTTCAATTTGTTATTTAAACGTTGATAGACCAATTCCAATATGTTGTGGGAGCCATCGTTTTTTATGTATGTTGTGGATGGTTTATCAAAGTGGGTTTATCTGTAGGTTGCTACTCCTCTCGCCTGATGAATGCGTGTGTCCTATTGTCTCCCCCCCCCCGCTGCTCATCTTCGCCCGTCTTTTCCTCCCATTCCCTCGCTCCTTCCTTTTCCCGCCCCTGCTGGGGCAGCGATGGCGGCAGGATCGCTGCCCCGCGGGACGGGATGGGATGGCGTGCTGGGATGTGAGTTGATGGCGTGCTGGGATGTGGGCGCCGATCATTGCAGGTCTGCACCTGCTTTGCACTCATTCCACCGCATATCAGGGGGTTAATTTGGGCTGTGAGTGGGGTCGGTGGGGGGGGTGTGGGGGTGGAGTGTGTCTTCTGCCTGAACACGCTCTGTGTGCTGGGGAGGACACTTCCCGGCTGCATCCTGGTTGGGTATGGGACGCGGCTCCACCCACCGGACTTCCTGCGGCGGTCATGTGACACATGCCTGCATCACAGAGGGGAGTGGCTACCATCTTTAAAAAGTAAACAGAGGAGAGACAATCTCACCCCCTAGAGAAGCTGTGGGCGCACGGCGGAGCACGTGGGGGAGCTTTCACCCGGGAATGAACAGCACCTACATGCGGTATCTCTTGCTTTGAATTTCGTTTCTTGTCATGATTGTGATGCATTAGGCCAGGCTGCTCTGGCCTTTCTGTGTCAGCTGTACAGCATGTGCAGTAATTAGCTTATTTGCAGAAAATAGTCTATTCCTCAGATACTATTTATATACTGTTTATTTTTGTTTTTTTTTAACTTTGCACTTTAAATTGATATGTCATTATATATATTAAGTTTCTTTGGGGAATATTGTAGTTTGGAGGCATTTTGCCCCAATTAGCACTTTTATTAGGAAGATATATACATATTGCACATGGTCACTTTATATAGTGTTTATCTGTGGTATATTAGGGCATTAATATTTGTATTTATAATATTTGGGCAGATATGTTTATGATTTTTGGATTGTGGGGTTTGACATTATTTATTCATATGCTTTGAGTGGCCGCACTATGTATTAATTGATGTGTTTATACCAATATTATTGTGATTTCATATATCCTACAAATTTTACATAATCATTGGTGCTGTGTAGGTCCTGGGTCTGGTTTTTTACTTGTATTTAAAAAAAAAATTTGTTGTCATTGTGTTTTTTGTGTTTTATATTGTGTGATGGCCTACTGTAGATAATAAAGATTTTTGTGATACATATTAACCGGTTGAGTGCCCTGCTTCAAGTTGGACTCCTTGGTTAGGGTGTTCTTTAGTGGTTACCATGAATAGGATGCAAGGAGAGGCACCAAAAAGCTGTCGGATTTGGCTGAATGGCGCAGGACTTTAAAGAGCACATGCCGTGCTGTCATTTAAAGACGGCACGATGGGGGGGATAGGCCACACTTGTGTTTTACCCTGATGTTCCTTTTAAAGCGGACCAAAACCTGCTGAATTTGTGAAATCTTCCCGAAGCCCCAGCCAATATTCCCTCTTTAGGGTGTAGAACTAGAAATGGATATTTTTGCTTCTTGAATAGTCCCAGAACATTTTTTTTTTTGCTGTCCCTTTCTGTAAGATGGTCATTGCATAGGTGCGGCAATGACATCATTGCAGCTAAAACAGGCGGAGTTATCTGGGATTAGAGTGAAGCAGGAGCAGTAAAAATTGGCAAAAGTTTCTCTTCATAGGGGGAGCAATTCAGGGGATGCTAGTTAAAAAGGTGGGTTTGGTCCGCTTTAAGGTTGCTTTAATTGGCTCTGCAGACACTACTTGACCTGCTCCTGTGATTCAGTCCTCAGCCCGGTCCTGATCCTGCTGCTCCGGCTTCATCCCATTCCTAATATCCTGCAGTCATCCTGGTCCTCAGACTCAGTTCCATCCTGCTTCTCCACCACCCCGCCAGGACCTCGGAGGAGAGAGATTTAGGGGTACTGATTACTGAAAGCTGCAAGATGATTGGACAGTGTAGCCAGGCAGTGGGAAAAGCAAGCAGGATGCTCGGCTGCATAACTCGAGGCATCACCAGTAGGAAGAGGGAGGTTGTGATGCCGCTGTATAGAGCCCTGGTGAGGCCACAGCTAGAATACTGTGTGCAGTTCTGGAGACCTCCCCTGCAAATAGACATTATTCAAATAGAACGGGTCCAAAGGCCGGCAACAAAAATGGTGGAAGGACTTAAAGTTAAAACTTATCAGGAGAGACTTAAAGAACTTAATTTGTACAGTCTGGAGGAAAGAAGGGAGAGGGGGGACATGATGGAGACCTTTATATATGTGAAAGGATTGAATACGGTTCAGGAGGGAAGTGTTTTTAAGAAGAAACTTAATGATAGAACAAGGGGCACAACCTGAAGCTAGTCGGGGGGAAGATCAGGAGCAATGTTAGAAAATATTATTTTACAGAAAGAGTAGTAGATGCTTGGAACAAACTTCCAGCAGAGGTAGTTGAAAAATCAACAGTCACTGAATTTAAACATGCCTGGGATAAGCACACATCTATCCTAAGATAAAGAGAACATACAGTATACATATAAGGGCAGACTAGATGGACCATATGGTCTCCTTCTGCCGTCAACCTTCTATGTTTCTATGTATAATCATCCTCCAGTGCTCCTCAGCCTCCATTTCTCATCTAGGTATCCATCCATTCAGCCTTTTTGCTGCAGAGCCTAGATTATTCTTTGGCCCTTATTTAACAAGGGATAGCGCCAGGTAGCGAATGGTGAGCGAACGGTAATGACGCTCACCGCCACGAGAACGCCGGCTCCCCTCCGCAATCACACATTTATCAAGCCGATCCTGCTTAGCGACTGACAGAGCGCCAGATAGCGAATCATTCATCATTATTCCAGCCTCACCCCACAGCGCCAGCGAGCGACCTTGAACAGCGACAGGTATGACCTCTCGCTACCTGGCGCTCTCCAATGCATTTCAATGGAGCAATCTTTAAATATTCATAATTAATTGCTATTATTATTTATTTATTTTTTTTTTAATGTCAAAAATTCTGTGACCACTTCTGCAATGTAAGATATTTTTTTAAGGTAAAAAAAAAAAATAATAAATTTGTGCAGAATTGATATTACAGGTCTGATATTAATGTATTCATATTACAAAATGTTTTGAAAAACATGTTTTTTTTTTTCCTAAAAATATGGTTGTTTTGGGGTTAAAAAACTACTTTTAACCCATCGCCGCCAGCGCTCTGGGGTTTAAACAAGCATTTCACAGCACGAGAATTTTTGGAGCGTGATTTGTTAATGAATATGCTGGGAGCCGTTCGCTATCATGCGCTCCCATACAGCGCGGAACCTGTCAAACAGCGACTCCTAACCCCGTATTCAACATTACCGCACACCGACTGAGTCGCTGTCAACAGCTGAACAACAGCCAAGCACAGCGAATACTAGCGGGCGCTGTGAAAATAACGCTACTGTCGCTCATCTGTCGCTACCTGGCGCTATTAATGAATCGGCCTCTATGTATAATCATCCTCCAGTGCTCCTCAGCCTCCATTTCTCATCTAGATATCCATCCATTCAGCCTTCTTGCTGCAAAGCCTTTGTCTTTAGCGAGCTTTGTATATAGTGTATATGACAGGGAATATGGTTTAAAATTTGACCAAATCCACTTTCAATTCAATTCCATTTGATTTCAATTTAATTTCTAGTCAGCAGAGTCCTTGAAGCTAAATGTATATATAGCTTGTCTTTTACACACTGGCAGAGAAGCCGTCATACATCTATCTCAAGTGCATATGCTTATGTAATGCCGATGTATAGGAGTATTGTACTTATTATTGTACTATATGGCTTGTGATTGGTTACAATAGACAGGCAGGCCGATTCATTACTAGCCCCAGCTATCGGCAGAAGAGGTGCTAAGAGCGACCGCTAGTATACGCTGTGATCGGCTATCGAGCGCTGTAACAGAGCGCCTCAGTCTCTGTAGTAACCTGGCCGGCATTGATGAATGAGATGTATGTTGGGCGCTTTAACACCAGTACAGCGTTGCAGGGAGCAAGAGGTAGCGCCAGCTCAGTGCGACTGACTCTCAGCGACTAACACCATATTCAACAAAAAAACACACACAGCGTTGGCGCTCTGGATCTGGGCTATGTAGCATAGAGCGCCAGACGCTGCGGGTTTTTGATCACATATCCACCAGTAACAAAGCGAAAACACATGGAATGACATTGTTGTAACATTGTGACATTAATACTTTAATACCAGACCTGTAATGACAATATTGCATAAACATATAAAAAAAAGTTCAAAAATGACTCTTTCTAGGCCAGGAGAGGTCACACAATTACTTGAAAGAAAAGAAAATATTAAAAACAAAAAACCCTGTTTAAACAGAAGAAAAGGAAACGTACATTGAAATATATGGGAGAGCGACTGGTAATACCAGGCTCTGGAAGCTAGAGCTCCGGCGCTATACGCTGAGCCGCCTGTAATGATGAATCGGACGCTACATGGCGCTGTTAGAGTCGCTCACCAGATTCGCTTTCATAAATGTGGTTTTGCGTACAGCGCCCGGCGTTCACCAGACGCTGCCTGCCGCTACGAAGCACTACCGGCGCTATGCCCTGATGAATAAACTCCTATGTGTCAAAAGGCTGTAAGACAACCCTCTGCTTGACTATACAAAAAAGGTTCAAGGCTCTTTTAGAAGAGACGCTCCTTGAGAAGTACCGCACGTGGTGTGTGATGTTTGTGTCCTGAATCACAACCGATGACATGATCAAGATGACATGGACAATTTCCCCGACATATATAATGCCGTTGGTTCGATTGCTGAGATTTATGTATTGTGCATCTTTTATTTAGCTTGCTGTGGTGTTTTGTTGTTGGTTTAGTTCTAGTGTGTTGATTGTCACTTCACTTAGCTATTCTAATAAACCCAGTTATCCACAAACAATACTGTGTGTCTTAGTACATACTGGTCAAACCATTGCAAGACGTGACGGAATACTGGAGCCCTTAAACCGGAACTTCAGCATTGTTTAATGAAAAGCCCTTTAAAAAAAAACAATTCCCCATTATCTAAAATTAATACATTTTATGTTTTTAGTGACTTATTATTCTTTCTCTCACTGGGCTGCAACTCTGTTCAGGACTCTAGGATACGGGCGCCGCCATCTTGCCTCAGAAGCATCACATACTGAGGAATGGAGGAGAGGGGGGAAGTGCAGGGGGCAGGTTATAGCTGTGTTCTGCAGACAGAGCAGAGCTGGGATCAGGAAAAGGACAGCAATCTCAGAATGCAGAGCAACACAGTCAGAAGACACTTCCTGTCTGCAGGCAGCCTGAGACTCCATGGGCCACCATCTTGGGTGTTTAAAGGCACAGAAAATGTACTAGTTGCAGGTAGGATAATTTTAATGTGGGCAATCTGCATGTACAGGGTGGGGGGAAACATATAAGATAGGCTCTTATTCGGAGTGAAGGTCCGTATTGTGACTCACCAGATGGCAGTAATATGAATCCTGTAGACAGCTCCACATTCCCTCTCTGTGTCTGTGATGGACGTTTTCTTTACTCCATAAGGCTTGGCCGATAGCTTACTTGGCTGCTCATGGATCACGTAGAATACGTTTCAAAAGCTTTGTTTCAGTACAGAATCTTGCAATAAACATCTTACAGCAGGAATCTCAACATGTACAATGAATACAGCAGGAAACTTGTGTGATGTAACCCATAACAGCAGTAGGTAGAAAGACTGTAGCTGCAGAAGGGAGCAGCAGGTGTGCACTGCTTGGATGCCAAACTAGAAATGGCTGAGGGAGAGGGGAAGAGGGGAGGAGTTACTTGCATCACAGCAGGACTAAGGGAGTCAGGAAGGGACGAAGGGAATTAAAGGCACACTGCTCAGCCAATGTAAATAAACATTATATTAAAGGAGCAGTATCGTGAAATTTGCATTAAAAAAGATAAATAATTAAATAGCCACACAATAGCTTCTAACATGTGTATAAATAATGTGGCGATAGAAAAAGGAAAAAATATCTGCCTTTCTTTTAAATTGTATAATGACAATGGCTCAGTCCATTTGCTGAATAGGGGGATCTGCTGGGTTGTATTTAGTGAGCTACTTCATTTAGCCCACTGGTCTCCTAGCAACACTTTACCTCAGAGGCTGACACTGTAATCAGTGGTAACGGCTGTGTGTGTGTGTGAGGTGCTTTTGTTATGAGACAAGGTGACTCAAATGTAAACTAAACTGACTGAAATTCTTCTTTGAATAACTGTGCAGGAAAATCTAAAGGTATTAAAGTGGAACAAAACCCTGAGTGGCCGACCCTGAAGTCTATAAGACCCGGCCATTGACCTTCCCCCTTGGGCATTCTAAATCGGGATGCCCACTGTGTGAAACGACCCCTGGATAACCACAGACCCCCCCATTTTTCTGGCGCACTCATGCAGATAGTCATTTAGACAGGCTGGGCGGCCAGGAAGGTTACTGCTCAGGCTCCCCATCTGCGTGCAAACAGAGCTGATTGGATGAGAGCCCGCGCATGCGCTGTGGGACAGGGAAAGGTACGTTTTCACAGGCGAACTTGGGCATTTCACATATCAGGGCATCCCAAGTCGGGATGCCCCTAGGGGCACAAAACAAAACTCCAGATAGTGAAAATCCTGGGTTGGGCTTTGCTCAAAACACACAAAGCTGAAAGAAAGATCATATGGAAAAATGTGTTGAGAAAAGAGAGAGAAAATGGTAAACTGAAAGATTCTGCAGCAGAGCCAACATGAAGGGAAAACTGTAAAAATCAGCTAAATTACTTCTAGAGTTTTCTCTCTGTTTTAGATATATAAGTTCTGGCCAGGCAACGTTGTTATCTTATGCTGGACGGCTGCCAGCACTGAACAGCTGATACTTTGTTACATTGTTTCACCCCTCTCCTCAGCATGGAACAGGCCAGAGTGTCGGGCTCCGACACTCATAAGACATAAACATGAGCTATTAGTCTCCAGCTGCTCAATACAGACATTGTAATTCTTACTCCAACACTTACCTACATTCAAAGTACCATTTAAATATAAGTCACCAAAAAATTTTACGATACTGCTCATTTAAACAGTTAACCTGGGCAATATAAAACACACGCCGTAGGATATGACAGTCCGGTTTAACTGACCAGTCACTGCACACTTCAGCAAGCTCCACCATCATGTTGTCCGCAGCTGATATGCGTTGTTCTGCCTCGCTGGCTGTGAGAAACAAGGCCAGATTCAGGCAGACATTTTTCTGGCTGTTCCAGAGACGGCGTGTTTGATTTGATCAGGAAAGTATTTGTATTGGTAGACCAAAAGTTGTTTGGAAATTCAGCAGGCAATTGGATTATGGTGTCACATGTCTTCGGCAGCCTTTGAAGACAAAAGATGATTTTGGCCCACCTTTCTCTGACTGGCAGGTGGATAGTTTGCTAGATTTATTTAAAGATGACCCTAAGTGTTTTCATGAGCAATATCACCATCGTTCAGAGAAGTTCCTCTCTGAATGCATCCACTCCGTTCAAGACCAGGTAGATCAGATGAATCATTTTGGTCAAATCTGATTAAAAACCATAACAATACCACTCTTCCAGTTACCTCCCGGTCCCCTGCAGCATTTCTCTCAGGCTCTACACTTTCACTTCAGGTTTACCCATCTGTTTAGTCCATTTCTCCTGATATTCACCCTTACCCCCAGTCGGACTTTCAGCTTTCTACTGCACACTCATTTACCTCTTCTGTTGCTGGGTGTGAGTGCTGGGTGCAGCAGAGTCATAATCCAGATTGACATTAGTAGTATAACAGAAACTGGCTTTACTGGAAGATGTATGCAGTAAGAGAATGTCACCTTACATGGTGCTTAACACAGACAGGAAACAAAGGAAGTACCATATAGCAACTGAATATACAGGAAACGCAGCACAGCAGAAAATGCATAGATAAACTACAGTTAAGCACTGGTCACAGCTCCATCTAGTGTCATAACTTGTCATGTGTAAACTGCAGTAAATCTAGCAAAAGTCACTCTAGCATAGACTAAGCTAAAAATATCTCCAACACTCCTTCTCAACAGCTGAGGCTTAGCCTATGAAACCCATCTTCTTTTGTAAGCCTCAAGTGTCTTTCAGTGGCCAGGGGCTTGGTAAGGATATCTGATGTCATATCCTCAGTAAGATAATAAAGAAATTCAGGAAGTCCCTGTTCGTGAAGTTCCTTTGTCTCGAAATGCTGATTCAGGTTTTTGCAGTGTTTCTGCTTCATCCACTTCTAGCTCAAAACAAATCAGCATATCATCCACATAAATAAGTTTCTCAACTCTACCTCTGGGTATGCACCCCGGAGAAGTGGGCTTGAACCACGCAGCGCGTCTGTGAGAGGTAAGTGGGGAGGACTAAGGGCGTTGGATCAGTAGATACAATCAGAGTTTTAGCTTATTTGATGTATGGCAACATGACATGGCGGATGCTTGCAGAGATGAGTAGGAGCACTATTAGTTGGTAGATTTAGCACTTGAAGCACTTTAGGCACTTTTGCACTGATTAATTGCACTTTCTTGCTGAGTTTGCACATATTGTAGTATTTTCAGGGGCTGTATATATCCTTGATAAAGGAGCACAGTTCACTAGTAATTTTAGTTTTATATGGATTCACTTATATAGCATCTCATCATGCGGGCGTCCGTTTATGTATATGTATGCCATCAACACTCTAAAGTTAGAGGTATATGAAATTATATTATTTGAATGTTTAGACACACATTGTGAGTGTCTTATATATTAGCCCCAAAAAGTTCCTCCCCTCTTGGATTTTTATGTATGTTTTTTAAAGTGTGATGTTGTGTGATATATGTTATGTACTGACAGCATTTGGCTAATAATACATTTTCATCTATTTTTGGAAATTGTGTACAGCCTGCTATATGGGGATATAAAGATCCACATAAATAAGCACATAGATCCATCTGTTTGCCAATTTCTTTGTGTATAAGCAGGGATCTACTTTACTCATGTGTAAGCACTTTATTTATTTTCATATTCCATGCTCTGCGTGTTGCTTTAGACCATATATACTCCTCTGAAGTTTGCATACTAGGTCTGGCCTTTGTTAATTTTTGAACCCTAGTGGTTGTTCCATGTAGATGTCTTCTGTTAACTCGCCATTTAGAAAAGTTGTTTTCACATCAAAGTGTTTCACCTGCATGTTCCATGTGGCGGCTGCTTTCAGCAAAGTCCTTACTGTAGCGTGTTTAACTACTGGAGCAAAAGTCCCATCATAGTCAATTGCATATTTTTGAGAATATCCCTTGGCTACGAGTCTTGGTTAGTATCACTCGACTGTGCTGTCTGCATTGTGCTTTCACTTTAAAAGTCCATTTATAGCCTATGGCTTTCCTTCAAGGTGGTAGTTCTGTAAGTGTCCTTGTTTTAGTGTCATGCATGGATTTTATCTCTTCCTTTGCCGGCTTCCCCTTCTGAAAGATGGGATATATCTTCCCAAGTGGCAGGTTCATTGGTACTGGCAGTGCTTGCCTTGTATGAGAGACATACAGGTGGTTTACCTCTGTTTTCTCTTGTTGAGCGTCTTGATTCTGTGTCTAAGCTTGCTTGTGTCTGCTCTTCAGTACTGATAGTTTCTGCGCTCACTTCAACTGTTTGTTCAGAAGTTACAGATGACGGCTAATTAGTGTCAGTTTTCTCTTCTGTTCTTACGGTATTTCCTCAGTTGTCATCACGTTGTCTCTCAGATCTTCAACAAAAGTTATGCTGTTGCTAATAATAAATTTGTCTGTTTGGGGATTTAGGATTCTGTAACCATCAACATTGTCACTGTATCCAACAAAGTTTCCTTCAGATGCTCTGTTTTGGAGTTTGACACATTTTGTCCTGTGGAATGTAGATGAACGATTTGCATCCCAAAAACTTTTGTTTTATACTTTATGTCTCTGTTTCTTTGTATTTCACAGTTTATATGGAGTTTTATCCACTGTTCTAGAAAAAAATTTGTTCTGCAAATAAGTGTCTGTCATTGCCGCCTCACCCGAGTATTTTGTAATAGTCCAGAGTCTATAAGCATACATGTGATCATTTTAGTTCTGTTGTTTCTTTCAGCTACCTTATTTTGCTCTGGTGTGTATTTTGATGCACTGTTCTGTGAATTCACCTCCATTGTCACTTCTAAGTATGAGAGGTTTCCTCTGAAACTTATTACTTGTCTTTACTACATAGTTCTGTAATTTGCCAAGAACTTCACACTTGTGTTGCATTAGGCAAGTTACTGTGCATCTTTGAAAGTCACTATGTACCTGTTGCCTCCAGGTGTAGGTGGGTTTATGGGACCACATACATCAGTATGAACTAGGTCCAGTGGTCCTGAAGCTCTATTTTGACTGACTTTAGAAAGTGTTGCTCTTGTAGCTTTGGATTTGATGCAACATTCAAACTTAACAGTAAATGGACAAAGGGATATTGTAGTTCTTGTATGCATTTTGGGGGTCTGTGGCCTAAATGCCTGTGCCACATGTGTATACAGTAATTTTGTTTATGAGTGCATAGCCTCACCTTTTGATGATACAGATGATCATCCAGTTTGGTACTTGCTATCTGCTTGGTGTCCAGAATAGAACACTTGTCACTTAGGAATTCTACAGTGAGTCCTTTGGCTGTCAGACGCTTCACCGATAAGAGTCCTCCTAGACCAGGAACATAAAGCACATCTTTCACTGGTATGCCTAAATTGCATCCCGCATCATTGGGGCATACAAGAGTTCCATGCCCATATCCCTCTGCATGTATTTTATTTCCATCTGCAAGGTAAATAGTCTATATGTTATTCAGATCAAGTTCTGTGAAAAAGCTTCTGTCACTTGTCATGTGACTGGTTGCTCCAGCCTTGAAATATATGGTTGCTTGTCACTTTAAAGGTGACATGTCGATTCCCTTGAGTTGACCTTCTGCTTAATATAAGAGGGACGCTGTCTCATTTGCTCTGCTTTCCATATAGTACAGTCTCTCTTTCCGTGTGCCAGTTTGTGGCATCTAAAGCACACCCTGATTTCCTTTTGCGTGACCTTGTGTCTGTAGCTTTAGGAGCGGTTCTGGTGTCAGTTTCTGCTTAGTCATACACAAGCTCCTTTCTTCTTTGATACTCATCTGTGAGCCTGGTCTTTACAATTGCTAGTGTCAGATCTGTCTCAGGCCTTTTCTCTGGCACATTGATTAATGCAGTGTATGTATTGGGTAAGCTGCACAACAACATGACTGTTGCATGACTTTTATATTCTCACCAACTGATCTTATTTGTGTGATCGCTTCCAGCATGGCATTTATATGCTCCTGCATGTCCTGCTTTCTGCTAAGCCTTGTATTGTAAAGTTTCCTCAGCAGAAACAACTTCCTGTTTAAGCTGGATCTTTCAGTACATCCCACATGCCTTTCGCTGTATTCTCACCGCAAATGTGAATAAGCTGATTGTCTTCCACTAGTAAGCTTATGGTGATCTGTGCCTGTCTGTTTTTCCTGTCTCACTGCTGATTATTATTGGTTACTAATTATTGTCCTGTGGCTTCTCTGTAGTGATAACCTCCCACAAGTCATCTCTGGATAATAGCATTTCCACTTTAAACTTTCATAGCTGATAATTGTCATTGTTCAGCTTGGCCACTGAGAGTTTAATCTCTGATCTGCTGGTCATTCTCCCTCCTTTATATATAAGAACAGTCTTACCTGTATACAGGAGATGTCTCTGTGGAAGCTTCTTTATGTCGATCTCAGCATCGGCTGCACTGTCTCCTGTTCAGAGCTTTGCTCTGTCTGGGATTCATGGTCACTGGGCTTTTTCCATTCTCTGGGGCTTCATTCGGCCACTAGGTCCATAACCTTTTGTGCTTTAACAGGAACTGGCTTTACTGGAACAAGAGAAGGTCACCTTACAACAGAGAAAACATATAGGTATATGTAACAGCACCACCTACTGCCATAAATGTAAACTACATTAACCCAACAATATTGATGCAGATAATATACAGAGACAAGCTGAAAGCTGTTGCACAGCATCTCCAACACAGATGATGGTGGGGAGGCTGCAATAGCGACTGCCGAACAGGGGCAGACCAGCACCTGCTGGACCCAGAGAGAGCCCCTGATCCGGAAGACCTGCAGAGAGGATACTACCTGGCGGGGATATTTTAAGGAAAAAGTGGCGTTAATTAGTTTTTTTTTATTTTAAAACTGTATTTTATTTCCCTTTTAACTGATTGTGAATTGGTAAGAGGTTCAAGCGACTCCTATAACAGTTCATAGGGTAGTGATAGGTGGCCTGTCAGGTAACTTGCCCTCGACCCTGTTCTTGCTCCTGGATCCCCATGGTCCCTGTTCTTGTTCCTGGATTCTAGTGTCTGTTCGGTGGTCCCTGTTCTTGCTCCTGAATCCTTGTGTCTTTACTGTGACCCCTGTTTTTGCACCTGGATCCCCATGGTCCCTGTTCTTGCTCCTGGACCCTAGTGTCTGTTTGATGGTCCCTGTTCTTGCTCCTGAATCCTTGTGTCTTTACCGTGGCCCCTATTTTTGCACCTGGATCCCCATGGTCCCTGTTCTTGCTCCTGGATCTATTCTGTGCTGTTTCTGTTCCTGCTCCTGGATCCTTGTGTCTTTACCATGAGCCTGTTCTTGCTCTTTGATACCCGTGGTCTCTGTTCTTGCTCCTGGATCCTTGTGTCTGTTCCACAGCCCCTGATTTTTGCTCCTGGATCCTTGTGTTTGTTCCATGACCCCTGTTCTTGCTACTGGATTGTTGTGTCCATTCCATGGCCCATGTTTTTGATCTTGGATCCTTGTGTGTTTTCTATGACCCCTGTTTCCCATCCTGGATAACTGGATGAACTGGTAAGGGGTCCAAGCGACTCCTATGCCAGTTCACAGGGTAGTGATGGCTGGCATGTCAGATAACTTGACCCTCATTGACCCTGTTCTTGCTCCTGGATCCCCATGTTCCCTGTTCTTGCTCCTGGATCCCCATGGTCCCTGTTCTTGCTCCTGGATCCCCATGGTCCTTGTTCTTGCTCCTGGATCCCCGTGGTCCTTGTTCTTGCTCCTGAATCTATTCTGTTCTCTGTCCCTGTTCCTGCTCTTGGGTCCTTGTGTCTTTACCATGACCCCTGTGCTTGCTCTGGGATCCCCGTGGTCTTTGTTCTTGATCCTTGTGTTTGTTCCACAGCCCTTGTTTTTTTATCTTGGATCTTTAAGTGTCTTCTATGACCCCTGTATCTGCTCCTGGATAATTATGTCTGTTCTGTGGTCCCTGTTCTTACCTCTGGGTTCTTGTGTCTGCTCCATTACCCCTGGATTTGCTTCAGGATCATTGTGTCTTCTCCATGGCCCTTGTTCTTGCTCCTGGATCATTGTGTCTGTCCCATAACCCATGTTTTTGGTCCTGGAACCCTGTGCCTGTTCTAGGGCCCATGTTCCTACTGCTGGACCTTGTCTCTTCCGTGCCCTTGTTCCCCAGCCTACTGGAGCTCTTGCCCTGTATGGTCTGTCTTTCAGACAGACAGGGGTCATGGAACAAACACAAGGATCCAGGAGCAAAAAACAGGGGCTGTGGAGCAGACACAAGGATCCAGGATCAAGAACATAGACCACGAGGATCTATTAGCAAGAACAGAGGTCATGGTAAAAACACACGGATCCAGGAGCAGGGACAGGGAAAACAGACAAGAATAGATACAGGAGCAAGAACAGGGACCACGGGGATCCAGGGGCAAGAACAGGGGTCATGGTACAGACACAAGGATCCGGGAACAAGAAAAGGGACCATGGAACAGACACTAGGATCCAGGAGCAAGAACGGGGACCACGGAATAGACTCTAGGATCCAGGAGCAAGAACAGGGTAAATTGGGGTCAACGTAACCAACTTGTCACCCATCACTACCCTGTGAACTGGTATAGGAGTCGCTTGGTGCATATTCAAAACAACTGTTAACAACTGTGATTTAAGCAATAAGGGTCAAAATTTGAAGATAAACTCCTGCCACCATGAATGCATTCAGCATGCTCCAGGGAATAAAATCTAGGTGGGAAAAAAAATTAATTTTCACTTTGTATTTATCAAATCTAACAGTTTGCTCCTGTGACATGACAGCAGATCAGCTTTCACCGCTGGAGGCCCCGTTAGAGGTGCCATTACTTTTCAGCCAAAGCGCTGACGTAACTATAGTCATTGCTTTCTCCA
The DNA here is from genome assembly GCA_027917425.1 of Gastrophryne carolinensis. Lineage (NCBI taxonomy): Eukaryota > Metazoa > Chordata > Amphibia > Anura > Microhylidae > Gastrophryne > Gastrophryne carolinensis. Next base: position 510,840,236 of record CM051236.1, on the reverse strand, counting down.
CCAATAACTATCCGTACAATATATGCAATATATAAATAGAATATGGCCGCATTTCTATGTGAAAAGTACAGAACGTCACCTTGCCCACATTTCATAAGGTAGATTTTCTATAAACAGACAAAATGTGCAGCTCTTGATGGTCAGCTTGGCAGGATAGCTGGGGAATTGTGTTTAGTGGATTCAAAACTGATTGTTAACGACTGTGATTTAAGGAGTAAATCACAGTCAAAATTTGAAGATAAACTCCGGCCACCATAAATGCATTCAGCGTGTGCTGAGGAATAGAATCTAGGTGGGAAAAAAAAAATAATTTTCATAAGCACTTTGTATTTATCTAATCTACCGATTTGCTCCCGTGGCATGACAGCAGATCAGCTTTCCCCGCTGGAGGCCCCTTTAGAGGTGCCATTAATTTCAGCCAAAGCGCTGACGTAACTATAGTCATCGCTTTCTCCACCAATAACTATCCGTACAATATATGGCCGCATTTCTCCGTGACAAGTGCAGAACGTCACCTTGCCCACATTTCATAAGGTAGATTTCCTTTAAGCAGAAAAATATGCAGCTCTTGATGGTCAGCTTGGCAGGATAATTGGGGAATTGCTTTTTATGCATCCATTAGCACTACTGGGGCTTCAATTAAGTAAGATTTTGTTCTTTAGTAATTTATTGGCAGTAAAATATTAAAGGCTGGTCCAGTATAAAGGGCACATTCCATTTGTATTTCACTTATGGATATAATAATAATAATACTTTTATTTTACATTACATATGATGATATTTGTTGCCCACACACCACTGACAAGATGGAGCGTAATCCGGCCCTGGAGCCAGTTGTATCTCTACACATTTTATTATTTTTGGAGAGGGATCACACTGTTAATGAGGAACATTGGGGAGGTTAAAACCTCCCCCAAACCTCACCGCCACCCACCTCCACTGCCTTACCTCTCCAGTATTACCGATGGGTAGCTTCTACTCACCTCCCTGGGGGTTCCATCTTCTGGGTGCTATCTTGCATCCCATCAGGCACTGAGCACGGCCCCCAGTCTCGCGCCTGCGTAGTGTCCATGAATGGGATGCGATGGAGCCGCCCGAAATCTCATGAGACTTCACTGAGCGGGAACAGAACTTTGAAGAGGCCAGCTAAAACTGTGCTCCCATTTACAGATGGCTAAGCCGGCGCTGGGGCCGAGGTTCCGGCCCCGAAGCAGCCAGATGTCGCTGCAGCAGGCAGTGACGACGTCTAAAAGTTTGCTAAGGGTAGGCGGCGCAGGGGCCCGATGCAATGTTAGTGGCAAAAAAAAAGTTTAGGTTCTTTAACCACATTGTGCCAACTGTCAGTGGCCCCCCTGGGGGTGGAGGCCCTCGGTAGCTGACCGGGTTTGCCGGGTGCTGATGCCGGCCCTGCCCTGGGGGCTCCGTAAACGCTTACCTTTTCCCCACTCCAATGCATGGGCTCTCGTTGAATGAGAGACGCCTGCCATGACTATGTCATTCGGCAAGGGGCTCCTATTTATTGTGAATGAGGACTGACATGTCCCCCGCATCCCCGGAGGCGTGTGCGCGCTCCCGTCCCAACCATTAAAGTGGACCAAAACCCACGCCGTTTGGCCCGGGAATCTATAAGATTCCTGGGCCGATCGATTTCCCCCACTGCCGGAGCATCCAAAATCGGAAATGTGAAACCCCCCAGGTCGCCCCATACACTTACCTTGTTTCCTGGTCCAACGGCGCATGCGCAAGCTGCAGATGCATCCCCGCTATCCCTCCAGCAGGATGCGTGCCTGCGCCAGGTATTTGTGAATGGCCAGCGCGGGCACGCTCCCTGTTAGAGGGAAGCGGGGGATGCGGCCATCAGTGCACTGCTTGGATGCTGATTGGACGAATGGTCGTAGGACTGGGAAGAGGTGAGTTGCAATCGGCGATCTGGGGGGTTTCACACAACGGGGGATCCCCTATCGGGATGCCTTGGGGGAAAGGACCTAAACCCAGATCCTGGGTCTTGGTCCACTTTAAGAAGGCTCTCGTTGGATGAAAGCATGCATGCACCGTTCGAACCTGGAAGAGATGAGTGAAAAGCTGCGTTCTTGGCGGGGTTTCACACAGCGGGGCATACCAATTCAGGAACAAATTCCTAGGTTTTGCTTTGCTTTAAAGTGGATCCAAACCCAGGATTTTAACTATCCTGGGTTTTGGTCGATTGGGGGTGCCCCTCTGTGTAAAACCCCCCAGATCGCCGCAGCCAAATCACCTCTTCCCGGTCCCACGGCGCGTCTAAGAGCAGCGGCCTCTGCTTCCCTCTAGCAGTGCGCGTGCCCGCGCCAGGTATTTGTGAATGGCTGGCACAGGTACGCTTCCTGGTGAGTTGGCTGCAGCGTCCTCGGGGGTTTCACACAGTGGGGCACCCCCCTGGGGAAAGGACCAAAGCCCAGGATAGTCAAAAATATTGACTATCCTGGGTTTTGTGTCCACTTTAAGGCTAACAGAAGGAAACAATAATTTTTCGGAGCTAGCCAGGATTATTGCATCACGTTTGTTGCTCGCCGTTGGTGACTGTTCCCACCACTCTCGGGAAGGCGAAACGGCAGAAAGAGCAATAGAGTTAATATAGACTATAAAGAACAATAGAGCAAATAGAGACTATATAGAGCAATAGAGCAAACCGAGACTATATAGAGCAATAGAGCAAACCGAGACTATATAGAGCAATAGAGCAAACCGAGACTTTATAGAGCAATAGAGCAAACCAAGACTATATAGAGCAAATAGAGAATATATAGAGCAAATAGAGACTATATAGAGCAATAGAGCAAATAGAGACTGTATAGAGCAATAGAGCAAATAGAGACTATATAGAGCAATAGAGCAAATAGAGACTATATAGAGCAATAGAGCAAACAGAGACTATATAGAGCAATAGAGCAAACAGAGACTATATAGAGCAATAGAGCAAACAGAGACTATATAGAGCAATAGAGCAAACAGAGACTATATAGAGCAATAGAGCAAACAGAGACTATATAGAGCAAACAGACTATATAGAGCAATAGAGCAAACAGAGACTGTATAGAGCAATAGAGCAAACAGAGACTATATAGAGCAAACAGACTATATAGAGCAATAGAGCAAACAGAGACTGTATAGAGCAATAGAGCAAACAGACTATATAGAGCAATAGAGCAAACAGACTATATAGAGCAATAGAGCAAACAGACTATATAGAGCAATAGAGCAAACAGAGACTATATAGAGCAATAGAGCAAATAGAGAATATATAGAGCAAATAGAGAATATATAGAGCAAATAGAGACTATATAGAGCAATAGAGCAAATAGAGACTATATAGAGCAATAGAGCAAATAGAGACTATATAGAGCAATAGAGCAAATAGAGACTATATAGAGCAATAGAGCAAACAGAGACTATATAGAGCATTAGAGCAAACAGAGACTGTATAGAGCAGCGATACTCAACTGGCGGACCTGGGTCCGAATGCGGACCTCGGCACCAGATTTCCGGACCCCTGCCCTGACAGCCCTGCACTCATTTGCTCCTGTGTTGCCATGCTCAGCACTGCCCCATTGATCAGCAATGTAGTGCTTAGTCTCCCTGCCAGTGTCATGGTTCCCTGGCACCTTGCAGTATGAAGTCCAATCTGCTGTAGGTTCTGTGGGGCCAAAAAAAATCCTGTTTTTCCCAATGGCCAATAGGATTTTTGGGTTGGGGTGATCTGATTTTTAACTGTCCACCTCCCGCGACAGCCCTCCGCCCGGACCTCTACCTCTCACTGGATGCTTTTAAACGGACCTTTACAAAAGGTGGTTGAGTACCCCTGGTATAGAGCAATAGAGCAAACAGAGACTATATAGAGCAAACAGACTATATAGAGCAATAGAGCAAACAGACTATATAGAGCAATAGAGCACACAGACTATATAGAGCAATAGGGCAATCAGAGACTGTATAGAGCAATAGAGCAAACAGACTATATAGAGCAATAGAGCAAACAGAGACTGTATAGAGCAATAGAGCAAACAGAGACTATATAGAGCAAACAGACTATATAGAGCAATAGAGCAAACAGACTATATAGAGCAATAGAGCAAACAGAGACTATATAGAGCAATAGAGCAATCAGAGACTGTATAGAGCAATAGAGCAAACAGACTATATAGAGCAATAGAGCAAACAGAGACTGTATAGAGCAATAGAGCAAACAGAGACTATATAGAGCAAACAGACTATATAGAGCAATAGAGCAAACAGAGACTGTATAGAGCAATAGAGCAAACAGAGACTATATAGAGCAAACAGACTATATAGAGCAATAGAGCAAACAGACTATATAGAGCAATAGAGCAAACAGACTATATAGAGCAATAGAGCAAACAGACTATATAGAGCAATAGAGCAAACAGACTATGGGCCTTTTTTATCACGGGCTAGCGCCAGGTAGTGTCTGATGAGCGCCAGGTACCGCCGCCCGGCGGCGGTCACAATGACGCATTTATCAAGCTAAATGAGGCTAGCGCCGGCGAGAGAGTCAGCTAGCGCGGGATTCATCATGAAGCCGCCTGGAACGAACAGCGCCGCTGCAAATTCCTTCACAGCGCCAGGTATGACCTGTCGCTCCCTGGCATTGTCCAATGCATTTCAATGGAGCAATGTTTAATTAATCATAATTAATTGGTAATAATTTTTTTTTTTTTTTTTAATGTCAAAAATTCTGAGACCACTTCTGCATTGTTCGTTTTTTTTTTTAAAGTAAAAAAAAAAAAAAAAATTTGTGCAGAATTGATCTTACATGTCTGATATTAATGTATTCATATTACAAAATGATTCAAAAAACATGTATAATGTTACAATCAAAAAATATGGATGTTTAGGGGTTAAAAACTAGTTAACACACATCGCCGCCAGCACACTGGGGTTTAAACAAGGAATGGACAGCGACGGCAAATTCGGAGCGTGATTTTTTAATGAATATGAAGCAAGCCGTTCGCTCTGGCCATTCGTTGTCAGACGCACACATACAACGCTGAACCTGTGAAACAGCGACCCCTAAGCCCGTATTCAACATTACCGCACACCGACTGAGTCGCTGTCATCAAGCAAACGCCGGCCAAGCACAGCGAATACTGGCTGGCGCTGTAAAAATCACGCTACAGTCGCTCATCTGTCGCTACCTGGCGCTATTAATGAATCGGCCTCCCCATAGAGCAATAGAGCAAACAGACTATATAGAGCAATAGAGCAAACAGAGACTATATAGAGCAATAGAACAAACAGAGACGGGGAGGCTGATTCATCATTAGCGGCAGGTAGCGACAGATGAGCGTCTGTAGCGACATTTTCAGAGCGCCCGCTAGTAGTCGCAGTGCTGGGCCGTGAGTCGCTACTTTATAGCGACTCAGTCGCTGTTCAGTAATGTTGAATACATTGTGAGGAGTCGCTATTTGACCAGTACAGCGCTGTATGGGAGCGCATGTTAGCGACTGCTCATAGCGACCGACTCACACCATATTCAGCAAAAAAACAGCCTAACAAATCTCTGGCGCTGAAAAATATTTGTTTGAAGCCCAGAGCGCAGGAGGCGGTGTGTTTAAAGTCTGTTTTCAAGCATCTATCAACTAGTAACAAAGCGAAAACATATGGAATTACATTGTAGCAACATTGTAACATGAACACTTTAATGCCAGACCTGTAATGTCATTTCTGAGGAAATATTTAAAAAATTATGAAAAAACTGCTATTTCAATGCCAGAAGAGGTCACAGAATTATTTGTGAGTTTTTTGAAAAAAAAAAAAAAAAACCCGTTTAAAGTGAAGAAAAGGATCGTCCATTGAAATGTATGGGAGAGCGCCAGGTAGCGAGAGGTCATACCTGGCGCTGTGCAAGGCTGAACGCCGGCGCTGTTTGCTGAGCCTGTGAAAATGATGAATCAGACGCTACATGGCGCTATCCCAGTCGCTAAACAGATTCTGCTTGATAAATGTGTATTGCGTGCCGTGTCCGGCGTTCACCATTCGCTACCTGTCGCTACCTCTCATTAACCAGCCACTACCTGACGCTATCCCTTCTTAAATAAGGGCCTATATAGAGCAATAGAGCAAACAGAGACTATATAGAGCAATAGAGCAAATAGAGACTATATAGAGCAATAGAGCAAATAGAGACTATATAGAGAAATAGAGCAACTAGAGACTATATAGAGAAATAGAGCAAATAGAGACTATATAGAGAAATAGAGCAAATAGAGACTATATAGAGAAATAGAGCAAATGGAGACGGGTATAGAGCAATAGAGCAAATAGAGACTATATAGAGCAATAGAGCAAATAGAGACTATATAGAGCAATAGAGCAAATAGAGACTATATAGAGCAATAGAGCAAATAGAGACTATATAAAGCAGTAGAGCAATATCACCACCGGTGATATTGATGTTTCCAGAATCTTCCTTTGTTATCTAGGGAAGGTCTCGTCAGCAATTTGGCTGAAAAGGAAAAAGCAGACGGCGGAGCAGGCGATACCCCGGGCGTCTGACCTTATCACTGTGCTTTTACTTTACACTCGAACAAAGTATTGGCCCATGAACGGGGGCAATTGGCCCCCAGGGGAGTCCGCTGTGAATCTGCAGCTAATCTCCGGCAAATCTCCAGGCAGGTCCAAGAGGTTAAAGGGGACCAAAACTCAGGATTTTGACTATCCCCTGGGGCTCCCCGATCGCGGATGCCCTGCTGTATGAAACCCCCAGGTCGCCTGAATAAACTCACCTCTTCCTGGTCCTACGGCACATGCGCAGCCACTCGTCCAATCAGCACGCTCGTCAGCCTTTGGGTGGCGACAGGATCAAAAGCCACCCAAAAGCCATCATGGAGTCTATGAGACTCCAGGGCAGGCATGCGAGCTTCCCCCGGGACACTCCGATCGGAGGTTCCCCACTGTGTGAAACCTCCCAGGTCGACCGAAAACTCACCTTCGTTCCCGGTCCAGTGGCGCATGCGCGAGCAGCGGCTACATCCCCGCTATCACTTTAGCAGGGTGTGTGCTCGCGCCATGTTCTTCCTGTTAGAGGGTAGTGGGGGATGCGGCCATGAGCGCACTCGGATCGCATTAGACGAGCTCCTGGATGAAGGAGTGCGCTGTTTGGACGAGCGGCCGTGCATGCGTCATAGAACTGGGAATAGGTGAGTTTGTTCGGGCGACCTGGGGGGTTTCACACAGCAGGGCACCCCCGATCGGGTTGCCCCAGGGGCAAGGACCAAAACCCAGTATAGTCAAAATCCCAGGTTTTGGTCCACTTTAAATACATCTCAGGGGTGACTTTGGCCACGGATGGCATGGCCGGGACCCAGGCTAAGCATAAATCGATCCTGACCGCTTGTCCCTCTCTTCTCCCCAGCAGCCGGTGGAATCCTGAATTCTCCGAAGCGTTCCCGTAATCCGTGGGCAGCGCGAGGCTGGTGCAGTAATGAGCGGCGCCTCGCGGATGCAATTAGCGCTGTCTGGCAGGATGGTGAATCCTCCTCGGTGGAGGTGACGGGTAAGTCCTCACGGGTTGCCATTGACACCAGGGGTCATGCGCTAATGATGAGGCTCGTTATTTTTGTCCTTGCCCGGAATTCAGCCAGACGACCGCTGCATGCGCCAGGGAAAAAATAATCTACTTCACCTTTAAAATCCTTTGTACATCATTTACAGCAGCAAAATATAGGAGAGCAGGTTGGGGGAATCTCTCCATTACCTCCTGGTGGGATTCTTTCTCTGTTCTTACTATGAAGCCCCTCCCCACTAATAGAGGAAAATCCCTATTTGGGATGCCCTGCTGTCTATAACCCCCTGGTTCCACCATTACTTACCTTGAACCAGCAATCCTACGATTCATGGGTGGACCTTCTCCGGCATCCTGTGCCAGTCATATATCAACTGCTGGTGGCAGTTTGTACAGTCAGAGGTATCGGCCAGTGCAATGATCACATACCTCCCAAGTTCCCTTGATTTGGAGGGACTGTCCCTCTTTTGAGTCCCCTGTCCCTCATTGTTCTCTGTCCCTCTTTGAGGTGTAACATGCAGATCTGCAGCAATAAATGATTCATTTGCCTATTCAATGTGTTTCTATTGTTTTAACTGTTACACCCTGTCTCCTATCCATCAATCAATGAGGGGTCGTGGCTTCATCCATCCCTCAATGAGGGGGCGTGGGTTCATCATCCCTCAACGAGGGGGTGTGGCTTCATCCATCCCTCAATGGGGGCGTGGCTTTGTCCAGCCCTCAATGGGGGCGTGGTTTAATTCATCCTTCAATGGGGGGGTGGCTTCATACATCCCTCAATGAGGGGGCGTGGCTCCATCCATCCCTCAATGAGGGGCGTGGCTTCATCCATCCCTCAATGAGGGGTCTTGGCTTCATCCATCCCTCAATGAGGGGGCGTGGCTTCATCCATCCCGTAATGAGGGGGGCGTGTCTTCATCCATCCCTCAACGAGGGAGCGTGTCTTCATCCATCCCTCAACGAGGGGGCGTGTCTTCATCCATCCCTCAATGAGGGGCGTGGCTTCGTCCAGCCCTCAATGGGGGCGTGGCTTCAATGATCCTTCAATGAGGGGGTGTGGCTTTATTTAACAATTGTCACTCTTTCCTGCCCTAAAAAGTTGGAGTGGAATGAATGAAAGAAAGAAAGAAAGAAGGAAAGAAAGACAGAAATAAAGAATACAAGGGCCGACAGAAAAATAAATAAATGGGATGAAAGAAAGAATAGAAAGAATGACAGAAAAAAGGAATAGAAGGACATAAGAAAGAAAAGGAATGGCAGAATGAACAGATGAATGAAACAAAGAATAGATGGAAAGAAAAGAAGGAAAGAAAAAAAGAATAGAAGGACTGACAGAAGAGAGAAAAGAAAGAAAGTAATAAGGAAAGAAAGGAAATGATTGACAGAAAAAAACAGATGAAAGAGAGATACAAAGAATAGAAGGGCTGACAGAGAGAAAGAAACATGGCTGGCAGTCCTTAGTCCTGGATAGGGTAGATGGAATAAGGTGGGCCCTCGCAGGGTGCTTGCCTTGCACAAGGGTATCCCAAATCTGGATGCCCCTGCAAAGCAGGCCAAAACCCCAAAGGGGGGGGGGGTTCCAGGGTTTTGGTCCACTATAAAGTCTTTTAGACTCCTGAGTCGGCACCTTAGACCTGCATAGCGGTTGCCCAGGGTAGAGGGAATGAGGTGGACCCTCCCAAGGTGCCTGCCCAGGTACACTCAGTGCTGATGCCTGCCCTGCACAGGGGTATCCTAAATCTTCATAGTGGACCAAAACCCTCTTTTGACCTCCCGGATTTTGGTGCTTTCCACTGAGGTATCCCGATTTGGGTTGCCCTGCTATGTAAAACCCCTGGAATCATCAGCAAAATTAATTGTTCCAGTGGTCCCAGGGCACATGTGCTGGCTCTCATGCAATCATTAAAGTGAACCAAAACCCAGGATTTTGACTATCCTGGGTTTTGGTCCTTTGCCCAGGGATGCCCCGCTGTGTGACACCCCCCGAGACCAGCTCACCTCTTCCTGGTCCCACGGCGTGTCTAAGAGCAGTGGCTCTGACAGCTGCACCTTCAGCTTCCCTCCAACAGGGAGCGTGCCTGCGCCGGCCTTTCACAAAGTACGCGCCGGCTAGAGGGATGGCGGTATGCGACCGCTGCTCTTAGACACGCCGTGGGGCCGGGAAAGGAGGTAAGTGAATGGGGCGACCTGGGGGGGGGGGTTTCACACATCTCAAAATTGGGATGCCCCGGGGGGAATCTTATAGATTCCCGGGCCGATCAAGCTGGGTTTTGGTCTACTTTAATGTGGCAACCTCTGAATAGCCGCAGGATGCTGCTGTGCATGCACCGTGACATCACCGGTAATGTAAATATAGCAGAAGTCCCAGGGGGTTTCACAAAGCAGGGCATCCCAAATCTGGATGCCTGGGGGGGAGGTAGGAATGGGTTTCATTCCACTTTAATATTCAGCCCAGTCTATTTGGATTGGCTGGAAGCCCAGCAGGTGCCGTGGGAGCATTAAGCTAGTTAAGGTGTCTGGTGACACACACACACAGGGGCGGACTGGCCATAGGGAGACCCGGGACAATACCCGGTGGGCCGCACTGCTTTAGGGGCTGCTGCTTATAAACACCCACATTCAATTCCTGCCCTCCTTAGTCTCCCTACCCAGCCCCACTGTACCCACAAACCAAGGAACCCCCAGCCCCCAATACTATAGCCCCAGCATCAAGGTTGGGGGCCACAGCAGGGATGTCTCAGGCCGGGCCAGGGGAAAAATCCAGGGCTGATTTTTGGCCCCAGTCCTCCACTGCACAGGGGCATCCCAAACTGGGACCAGAACCCATAGAGGTATGAAAAACCTGGATTTTGGTCCGTTTTAACAGGAAAGTGACCTAAATGCTCCTCACTGGCCCTCTCTTGCCCCAGGCCTGTTACTATGCCCTCGGTGTCTTGCTAGTGTCTGAACGGGGTTAACGATGCGTTGGTGAGAAGATCCAGAATCTTTACAACTCCCCCCCCCCCACCCCGCTCCTCTGCCTTACATTTTATGGCGTAAACATCCTCAATTAAACTCCGTCTTACTTTCTGTAAGTGAGGTACTTGTTGCCATGGAGACCCTCATTGGTCCTGACTCAGAGTAGTGTTACCGTGGCAACTGCATCCAAGCCTTTGGGAAGGGAAAAAGAGACAGGAAAAAAAAATGGTTCAGCGTTGTTTGGGCAGCTCCTCGCTGCGGTGCAGAGCCTCATCTGGAACGATATGGGGGGGGGGGGGGGGGAGGGGGAGGATACCTAAAACAGCTGAAGGATAACAAGAGGAGAAGATGACGTCAACACCCTGAAAGAGAGGCAGGTTTAGAACCACTCTAGTTTGTATACGCTGGCTGTGAATCCATTGAGAGAGGAAATTCATCTAATGGAAAAATCATGGGTGGCATTGGATATAAATAAGCTGACCATTTTTTCAGAGTGACAAATTTGGGAAGCCTCAATCACTAGGTTAATAGGTAGTATTAGTTCTAATCAGAATTATGCAATTATTTATTATTATTTATTAATTTATTTATTATTTATATTAAAATATAATAGTATTAGTTCTAATCAGAATTGTGTAATTATTATAATTATTATTACTATTTTATTATTATTATTAGTAATATTGTTATTATTATTATTAATATACTATTACTGTATAATATATAATATATAATATATATATATATATATATATATATATATATATATATATATATATTTATGATTTATAATTATCATTAATTATTTATGTAATTATTCTATTAGAGCGATGATGCAACGAAAGCCCATTTATTATACAGTATGAGGATGTGAGAAAGATGGGGGACAGGCAGGGCCGGCTCCAGGTTTATGTGGGCCCTTGGGCGGCATCGTCTCAGTCGGCCTCTTTGTGGTGAAGAGTCGTGTCACATTACTGAGAGACGTCCCATATCTGGATGCCCCCAAAGCATCATGCTATTTGGACCAAAGCTCTAGTTTTGGTCTACTTTGAAGCGCACCAAACTCCTTTACACCTGACCTTGGAGTCTAAACGAATCTATATCCTCCTGATTTTGGATGCCCCTGTGTGTGACCCCCTCCCCCCCCTTGTTCATTACTTTCCTGGAACTGGTGAATGCACTGTCGCCAGTTTGAGTTAACGACCAAACCAGGGGGGTTCTTTCACAAACAGGAGCATCCCAAATTGAGATGCCCCTGTAAAGCGGACCAAAACCCAGGGTTGGAATTACTTGCACAGTGGGTATGCCAGAGACCCCAGGGGGTATTACACAGGAGGGTATCACAGATTGGGATGCTCCAGAGATAGGAAATCAGCTGGGGTGGGAAACTTAAAAGCAGAACAAAACCCAGCACTTCCTCCCCTGGAATCTAAATCGAGATGCCCCGTTGTGTGGAACCTCGTCATTCCAGGAGATGTGGGCACCAGCTGTTGCGATCCGCTGCCAGTCAAATGCCGTTGCACACCCTGTTAGTGGGCCCCCAGGGAGGGTGAGGGCCCCCGGCAGCTGCCCCACCTTACCGGGTGCTGACGCCGGCCCTGGGGACAGGTATACTCAATCTTTTCCCTTAATTCCTGGCAACCTCCATCTGGACAATTTCGGGTCTAATCACTTGCTAAAGGGATATGGATTTGTTTTCTGCTTTCAGTGTCCAATATTTTTTTTTTATTAGGGAGCAAATAGAGTTACAGAGGAGGTCATTCAATATTAAAAGTGCACAAGTGGAGGCTTCACTTGCAATAATTCAGGCGATTACATAGATAAATAACCATTAACACCGGTAATTACAATAAATGAGATGTGCCAGGGCCGAGTTGTTTTCTCTTTGCTAACAGGGAATGTGAGCGATACAAACTGGACGCCAGAAAAAGCATCAACTGGATCAAGACCTGACTTAAATAGAGGATTGGACTTGCTTACGGAGTTACCAGGGAATCCCCCAGTGGGACCCTGGGCTCAGGAGTGTGCTCACCTGTTTCCCAGCCTGTGACTCTGCTCACCTGTTTCCCAGCCTGTGACCCTGCTCACCTGTTTCCCAGCCTGTGACTCTGCTCACCTGTTTCCCAGCCTGTGACCCTGCTCACCTGTTTCCCAGCCTGTGACCCTGCTCACCTGTTTCCTAGCCTGTGACCCTGCTCACCTGTTTCCTAGCCTGTGACTCTGCTCACCTGTTTCCCAGCCTGTGACCCTGCTCACCTGTTTCCCAGCCTGTGACCCTGCTCACCTGTTTCCCAGCCTGTGACCCTGCTCACCTGTTTCCCAGCCTGTGACTCTGCTCACCTGTTTCCCAGCCTGTGACCTTGCTCACCTGTTTCCCAGCCTGTGACCCTGCTCACCTGTTTCCCAGCCTGTGACCCTGCTCACCTGTTTCCCAGCCTGTGACTCTGCTCACCTGTTTCCCAGCCTGTGACCTTGCTCACCTGTTTCCCAGCCTGTGACCCTGCTCACCTGTTTCCTAGCCTGTGACTCTGCTCACCTGTTTCCCAGCCTGTGACCCTGCTCACCTGTTTCCTAGCCGGTGACCCTGCTCACCTGTTTCCGAGTCTATGACCCTGCTCACCTGTTTCCTAGCCTGTGACCCTGCTCACCTGTTTCCCAGCCTGTGACCCTGCTCACCTGTTTCCCAGCCTGTGACCCTGCTCACCTGTTTCCTAGCCTGTGACCCTGCTCACCTGTTTCCGAGTTTATGACCCTGCTCACCTGTTTCCTAGCCTGTGACTCTGCTCACCTGTTTACCAGCCTGTGACCCTGCTCACCTGTTTCCCAGCCTGTGACCCTGCTCACCTGTTTCCGAGTTTATGACCCTGCTCACCTGTTTCCTAGCCTGTGACTCTGCTCACCTGTTTACCAGCCTGTGACCCTGCTCACCTGTTTCCCAGCCTGTGACTCTGCTCACCTGTTTCCTAGCCTGTGACCCTGCTCACCTGTTTCTTAGCCTGTGACCCTGCTCACCTGTTTCCCAGCCTGTGACCCTGCTCACCTGTTTCCCAGCCTGTGACTCTGCTCACCTGTTTCCTAGCCTGTGACCCTGCTCACCTGTTTCCCAGCCTGTGACGCTGCTCATCTCTTTCCCAGCCTGTGACCCTGCTCACCTGTATCCCAGCCTGTGACCCTGCTCACCTATTTACCAGCCTGTGACCCTGCTCACCTGTTTCCCAGCCTGTGACCCTGCTCACCTGTTTCCCAGCCTGTGACCCTGCTCACCTATTTACCAGCCTGTGACCCTGCTCACCTGTTTCCCAGCCTGTGACCCTGCTCACCTGTTTCCCAGCCTGTGACCCTGCTCACCTGTTTCCCAGCCTGTGACCCTGCTCACCTGTTTCCCAGCCTGTGACCCTGCTCACCTGTTTCACAGCCTGTGACCCTGCTCACCTGTTTCCCAGCCTGTGACCCTGCTCACCTGTTTCCCAGCCTGTGACCCTGCTCACCTGTTTCCCAGCCTGTGACCCTGCTCACCTGTTTCCGAGTCTATGACCCTGCTCACCTGTTTCCTAGCCTGTGACTCTGCTCACCTGTTTCCCAGCCTGTGACCCTGCTCACCTGTTTCCCAGCCTGTGACCCTGCTCACCTGTTTCCCAGCCTGTGACCCTGCTCACCTGTTTCCCAGCCTGTGACCCTGCTCACCTGTTTCCCAGCCTGTGACCCTGCTCACCTGTTTCCCAGCCTGTGACCCTGCTCACCTGTTTCCCAGCCTGTGACTCTGCTCACCTGTTTCCCAGCCTGTGACCTTGCTCACCTGTTTCCCAGCCTGTGACCCTGCTCACCTGTTTCCTAGCCTGTGACCTTGCTCACCTGTTTCCCAGCCTGTGACCCTGCTCACCTGTTTCCCAGCCTGTGACCCTGCTCACCTGTTTCCCAGCCTGTGACCCTGCTCACCTGTTTCCCAGCCTGTGACTCTGCTCACCTGTTTCCCAGCCTGTGACCTTGCTCACCTGTTTCCCAGCCTGTGACCCTGCTCACCTGTTTCCTAGCCTGTGACTCTGCTCACCTGTTTCCCAGCCTGTGACCCTGCTCACCTGTTTCCCAGCCTGTGACCCTGCTCACCTGTTTCCCAGCCTGTGACCCTGCTCACCTGTTTCCCAGCCTGTGACTCTGCTCACCTGTTTCCCAGCCTGTGACCTTGCTCACCTGTTTCCCAGCCTGTGACCCTGCTCACCTGTTTCCTAGCCTGTGACCTTGCTCACCTGTTTCCCAGCCTGTGACCCTGCTCACCTGTTTCCCAGCCTGTGACCCTGCTCACCTGTTTCCCAGCCTGTGACCCTGCTCACCTGTTTCCGAGTCTATGACCCTGCTCACCTGTTTCCCAGCCTGTGACCCTGCTCACCTGTTTCCGAGTCTATGACCCTGCTCACCTGTTTCCTAGCCTGTGACTCTGCTCACCTGTTTCCCAGCCTGTGACCCTGCTCACCTGTTTCCCAGCCTGTGACCCTGCTCACCTGTTTCCCAGCCTGTGACTCTGCTCACCTGTTTCCCAGCCTGTGACCCTGCTCACCTGTTTCCCAGCCTGTGACCCTGCTCACCTGTTTCCGAGTCTATGACCCTGCTCACCTGTTTCCTAGCCTGTGACTCTGCTCACCTGTTTCCCAGCCTGTGACCCTGCTCACCTGTTTCCCAGCCTGTGACCCTGCTCACCTGTTTCCCAGCCTGTGACCCTGCTCACCTGTTTCCCAGCCTGTGACCCTGCTCACCTGTTTCCCAGCCTGTGACCCTGCTCACCTGTTTCCCAGCCTGTGACTCTGCTCACCTGTTTCCCAGCTTATGACCCTGCTCACCTGTTTCCCAGCCTGTGACCCTGCTCACCTGTTTCCCAGCTTATGACCCTGCTCACCTGTTTCCCAGCCTGTGACCCTGCTCACCTGTTTCCCAGCCTGTGACTCTGCTCACCTGTTTCCCAGCCTGTGACCCTGCTCACCTGTTTCCCAGCCTGTGACCCTGCTCACCTGTTTCCCAGCTTATGACCCTGCTCACCTGTTTCCCAGCCTGTGACCCTGCTCACCTGTTTCCCAGCCTGTGACTCTGCTCACCTGTTTCCCAGCCTGTGACCCTGCTCACCTGTTTCCCAGCCTGTGACCCTGCTCACCTGTTTCCGAGTCTATGACCCTGCTCACCTGTTTCCTAGCCTGTGACTCTGCTCACCTGTTTCCCAGCCTGTGACCCTGCTCGCCTGTTTCCAGCCTGTGACCCTGCTCACCTGTTTCCCAGCCTGTGACTCTGCTCACCTGTTTCCCAGCCTGTGACTCTGCTCACCTGTTTCCGAGTCTATGACCCTGCTCACCTGTTTCCCAGCCTGTGACCCTGCTCACCTGTTTCCGAGTCTATGACCCTGCTCACCTGTTTCCTAGCCTGTGACTCTGCTCACCTGTTTCCCAGCCTGTGACCCTGCTCACCTGTTTCCCAGCCTGTGACTCTGCTCACCTGTATCCCAGCCTGTGACCCTGCTCACCTGTTTCCCAGCCTGTGACCCTGCTCACCTGTTTCCGAGTCTATGACCCTGCTCACCTGTTTCCTAGCCTGTGACTCTGCTCACCTGTTTCCCAGCCTGTGACCCTGCTCACCTGTTTCCCAGCCTGTGACCCTGCTCACCTGTTTCCCAGCCTGTGACCCTGCTCACCTGTTTCCCAGCCTGTGACTCTGCTCACCTGTTTCCCAGCCTGTGACCCTGCTCACCTGTTTCCCAGCCTGTGACCCTGCTCACCTGTTTCCCAGCCTGTGACCCTGCTCACCTGTTTCCCAGCTTATGACCCTGCTCACCTGTTTCCCAGCCTGTGACTCTGCTCACCTGTTTCCCAGCTTATGACCCTGCTCACCTGTTTCCCAGCCTGTGACCCTGCTCACCTGTTTCCCAGCTTATGACCCTGCTCACCTGTTTCCCAGCCTGTGACCCTGCTCACCTGTTTCCCAGCCTGTGACCCTGCTCACCTGTTTCCCAGCTTATGACCCTGCTCACCTGTTTCCCAGCCTGTGACCCTGCTCACCTGTTTCCCAGCCTGTGACTCTGCTCACCTGTTTCCCAGCTTATGACCCTGCTCACCTGTTTCCCAGCCTGTGACTCTGCTCACCTGTTTCCTAGCCTGTGACCCTGCTCACCTGTTTCCCAGCCTGTGACTCTGCTCACCTGTTTCCCAGCCTGTGACTCTGCTCACCTGTTTCCCAGCTTATGACCCTGCTCATCTGTTTCCCAGCCTGTGACCCTGCTCACCTGTTTCCCAGCCTGTGACCCTGCTCACCTGTTTCCCAGCCTGTGACCCTGCTCACCTGTATCCCAAATCGTGATGGCTCGTGGCAAGCACCATAACAGTGGATATTGAAAATCGTGGGTTTTGATTTACTTTAAAGTGATTGAGCACCCAATAAAAAAAAAACAGTACTCCTCTTTTTCCCCAGACAGCTGATCAGTCCGGGTCCAGCAATCTGAGATAGCCCCCCCCCCCGGGTCCGAACTACATTTGTTGGCTAACCACTCCCCTTTCATCAATCACAGGGGATTGGCCACACCCTCTCTATTTGCTACAATGGAGGGGACATGTCCAGCCTCAGCACAACACCACCATTGCAATGAATGAACCGGACGTGGCAGTGCTCCTTTGACTGATGATGGGTCATGAGCCCGGCCCGCCATCAATCCTGGCTCCAGAATGGTACAGGCTAATATCCAGCCACCAGTTAGGTTAGTGATTGCTGGACTCAGCTGCCGGGGACAAAAGGTGAGCACACTTTATTAAAAAAAAAAAAAAATGATAACTCATCCTAATTTTTTAAACATCATAGCCCTGTGAAGTTCCTCCATCTGCCAGCGTTTCCAGCTTCCCGGGTGCACCCAACGTTTCGGCATCTGATGTGCGGTACATGCTGGGAACTGACTAATGATTTTTTATATACGTCTTAGCACAGCGCAGTGACTAAGAGAAGGATTGCCCCCCCCCCCCCACACACACTGAGGGTCAGATCTAATTAAAACAGTTCTGCTATTTCCCGAGCTTCTCCTCCCACGCTCTACCTCCGATGCGCCGCTCCTCGCGGCTGAGGCCGTTGTTATTTGGTAAACATTGTGACGGATGCGCGAGCAAGGTCGCCCCTGCATTGTGCGCCGGTGGATCCGCTGAATAGATTAATACGCTGACGCTGAGATTGAGGATTTCACGCAGGCAGGAGGCATTGGCGCGGCGCTCGGCGGTTGCACTTTATCACTAGCCACAAAATGTTTTTGCAACAAGGCAAAAAAAAGAGCCACAATAGCCTCCAAAACCTTTAAAGCTGTTTATTATTATTAATAATAATAATAATAATAATAATTAATAATAATCATAATAAAAGATTACAACATACACAGATAAAAAAAGACATTAAAAAGCCTAAAAACATCCCGTCTACACAAAATCAAGCTGTCAAGCCACACTCCACTATAAATATAGCCACAATAACAATATAGGTGTAACAAGCCAGTAGAGATATAAATAATACATGACTCACAAAATAACCCCAAATGTTAAAACAAATCCTATGAATATTAGTGTATTAAAATTCCTACCCCTGGAGTGCATCCAAAATATAACAACTATATTCGTTAAACATCCAAACTAAAGTGACAAATAAATTACACAGCCGGGAGCCTGACTGTTACATTGTGTTACACAGCTTGGAGCCTGACTGTTACATTGTGTTACACAGCTGGGAGCCTGACTGTTACATTGTGTTACACAGCTGGGAGCCTGACTGTTACATTGTGCTACACAGCCGGGAGCCTGACTGTTACATTGTGTTACACAGCTTGGAGCCTGACTGTTACATTGTGTTACACAGCTTGGAGCCTGGTTATTACATTGTGTTACACAGCAGAGAGCCTGACGGTTACATTGTGTTACACAGCAGGAAGCCTGACTGTTACATTGTGTTACACAGCAGAGAGCCTAGCTGTTACCATGTGTTACATAACAGGGAGATGACTTTTTTTTTACAGTGCAAGACTCATATCTGCTTGCTACATTGCACAGCAGCGTGAATTAAAAACCTCTCAGCCTGATTTTCAGTGCATTCAGTAATGTTGCCTCTGTATATGTTACAATTTTTGCTGCCTCTGTACATGTTACAATGTGTTACACAGCAGTGAGCCTGCCTGTTACAATGTGTTATACAGCAGAAAGATGTTTTTTACAGTGCAAGAAGAAGACTCATCTCTGCTTGATACATTGCACAGCAGGAGGGAGAGATGCTGCAGCGCCAAGTAAGAACCTCTCTGCCTGATTTTTAGTGCATTCAGTAATGCTGCCTCTGTATGTGTTACAATTGTTGCTGTCTCTGTACATGTTACATTGTGTTACACAGTAGGCAGTCTGGCTGCTATAATGTATTACACAGCAGGGAGCCTGGCTGTTACAATGAGTTATACAGCAGAGAGATGACTGTTTTTTACATTGTAAGAGCAAGACTCATTTCCGCTGGATACATTGCATAGAAGGAGGAAGACCTACTGCAGCGCAAGTTAAAATCCTCTCAACTTGATTTTAGTGCATTCAGTAATGCTGCCTCTGTATGTGTTACAATTGTTGCTGTCTCTGTACATATGATAATCTGTTACACAGCAGGGAGCCTGGCCGTTACCATGTGTTACACAACAGGGAGATGACTGTTTTTAAAGACTCATCTCTGCTTGATACATTGCACAGTGGGAGGAAGAGATGCTCCAGCACAAGGTAAAAACTGCTCAGCCTGATTTTTAGTGCATTCAGTAATGCTGCCTCTGCACATGTTACAATGTGTTACACAGCAGAGAGCCTGGCTGTTATAATGTATTACACAGTAGGGAGTCTGGCTGTTACAATGTGTTCTACAGCAGAGAGATGACTGTTTTTTACAGTGTAAGAGGAAGACTCGTCTCTGCTTGATACATTGCACAACAGAAGGAGGAGATACTGCAGCGCGAGTAAAAGACCTCTGCGCCTGAATTTCAGTGCATTCAGTAATGCTTCCTCTGTACGTGTTGTGTTACACAGCAGGGAGCCTGGCTGTTATAATGTATTACACAGCAGAGAGCTTGGCTGTTACCATGTGTTACACAGCAGAGAGCTTGGCTGTTATAATGTATTACACAGCAGAGAGCTTGGCTGTTACCATGTGTTACACTGCGGGGAGATGACTGTTTTTTACAGTGCAATACTCATCTCTGCTAGATACTGTGCACAGCAGGAGGGAGAGATGTGGCAGCATGAGATAAAAACCTCTCAGCCTGATTTTCAGTGCATTCAGTAATTCTGCCTCTGTACACGTTACAATTGTTGTTTACTCTGCACGTTACAATGTGTTACACAGCAGGGAGCTTCGCTGTTAGGGAGAGATGTGGCAGCATGAGATAAAAACCTCTCAGCCTGATTTTCAGTGCATTCAGTAATTCTGCCTCTGTACACGTTACAATTGTTGTTTACTCTGCACGTTACAATGTGTTACACAGCAGGGAGCTTCGCTGTTACAATGTATTACACAGCAGGGAGCCTGGCTGTTACAATGTGTTACACAGCAGGGAGATTCGCTGTTACAATGTATTGCACAGCAGGGAGCCTGGCTGTTACAATGTGTTATCAGCAGAGAGATGACTGTTTTTTACAGGTAAGAGGAAGACTTTGGTTTCACCTGCAGCTTCGCTGACTACCCACTCTGGTTTATGTCGTCACCTTCTATTCCCAGCCCAGTGTCCCAAAACAACCCGTGTTTCTTTTTTTTTTCCTAAAGCCTTTGCCCAATATTCATAAAAACGCTAACAGTGAGAGAGTAACAGGGGGCGCTGCAATATGGCCAGGGAGCCATATGGCTGCCATTCGAACATCAAACTGAATTTGGTTGGTGTTTTTATGAATATTGGGCAAATGTTTTAGCCAAAAAAGAAACACGGGCTGTTTTGAGGCACTGGGCTGGGGATAGAAGGTGATGGCATTCAATTTATGGGTATAGAATGACTTTAAAGTGGACCAAAACCCAGGATTTTGACTATCCTGGGTTTTGGTCCTCTCCCCCAGGACAGCCCGATCGGGGACACCCCGCTGTGTGAAACCTCCCAGATCACCAAAGCCAACTCACCTCTTTCTGGTCCTATGGAGCATGCACTGTCGTTTATCCAATCAGCTTGTAGCTGAGCGAGTTGGCGGCCTCATGCCCCGCTTCCCTCTAACAGGGAGCGTGCCCGCACCGGCTATTCACAAATGCCCAGTGCGACAGGTAGCGACTGGTGAGCGGCCGGTAATGACGGGCCCCGCCACGAGAACGCCGGCTCCCCACCACAATCACACATTTATCAAGCCAATCCTGCTTAGCGACTGAGATAGCGCCATATAGCGACTCATTCATCATTATTCCAGCCTCAGCCCACAGCGCCAGCGTCCGACCTTGAACAGCGACAGGTATGACATCTCGCTACCTGGCGCTCTCCAATGCATTTCAATGGAACAATCTTTAAATATTCATAATTAATTGTTATAATTTTTTTAATTCTGTGACCACTTCTGCCATTTTAGATTTTTTTAAGGTTAAAAAAAAAAAAAGTACAGAATTGATATTACAGGTCTGATATTAATGTATTCACATTACTAAATTATTTTAAAAAACTTGTTTTTTTTGGTTTCCAAAAATATGCTTGTTTGGGGGTTAAAAAACTACTTTTAACCCATCGCCGCCAGCGCTCTGGGGTTTAAACATGCATTTTACAGCGCGAGAATTTTTTTAGCGTGATTCTTTAATGAATATGGTGGGAGCCGGTCGCTAGGGCCAGTCGCTATCATGCGCTCCCATACAGCGCGGAACCTGTCAAATAGCGACTCCTCACCCAATATTCAACAAACCGACTGAGTCGCTATCAACTACCGAACAACGGGCAAGCACAGTGACTACTAACGGGCGCTCTGACAATGCCGCTACAGTCGCTCAACTGTCGCTACCTGCCGCTATTAATGAATCGGCCTCAGAGTATTACTTTGAAGTGGTAACCTGATGATGTCATTGGTTGCAGTATTCTGCGCTCAGGTAGCGTCCTTTCTTTTCCTCTCTTTTCTTATAACCTGATGAGATTTCTGCTATTTACACTAGAAGGCCGGGGGGGTATGTTGCTGGGAGTATCGATGGCAGCCGATCCATGAGTCACCGCGGCGCGCTTTCAGGCGCTTTTTTATTGTTTGCTGTACATGACGCCCACACTGCGCTGCGCCCCTGTCAGGTCAGGCTTGGAGAACCACCGGAGGTTGATCAATGGAGACCAAAACATTCAATCAATTCATAAAGTGCTGATTCTATTCAGAAAGCAATGCCCGGGGGCTACGATGCAAGTTATTACTTGGCCTAATGTTTGTGGACACAGGGTCACCATGCCGGTTAGGCTTGTTGAAAGGGTAACCCTAGGCATTATTAGAGACGTGGAGGCTGATTCAATACTAGCGCCAAGCATCGGCAGATGAGCGTCTGTATAGAGGCGCTTAGAGCAACCGCTAGTATATGCTTGTGTGCGGGTATCGGGCGCTGTAAGAGAGCGTCTCAGTCACTGTAGTAACCTGGCCGGCATTGATGAATGTGATGTATGTTGGGCGCTCTAACACAAGTACAGCGCTGCAGGGAGCGAAAGGTAGCACCAGCTCAGTGCGACCGACTCTCAGAGGCCGATTCATTAATAGCGCCAGGTAGCGACAGATGAGCGCCAGTAGCGTTATTTTCACAGCGCACGCTAGTATTCGCTGTGCTTGCCCGTTGTTCGGTTGTTGACAGCGACTCAGTCGGTGTGCGGTAATGTTGAATACGGGGTTAGGAGTCGCTGTTTTACAGGTTCCGCGCTGTATGGGAGCACATGACAGCGAATGGCCATAGCGAACGGCTCCCAGCATATTCAAATAAATAAATAATAAACAAATCACGCTCCAAAAATTCTCGCGCTGTGAAATGCTTGTTTAAACCCCAGAGCGCTGGCGGCGATGGGTTAAAAGTAGTTTTTTTAACCCCCAAACAACCATATTTTTTGAAAAAAAAAAACATGTTTTTCTAAACATTTTGTAATATGAATACATTAATATCAGACCTGTAATATCATATTTTTACCTTAAAAAAAAAATCTAACATTGCAGAAGTGGTCACAGAATTTTTGACATTAAAAAAAAAAAAAAAAAAAAAAACATTAATAGCAATTAATTATGAATATTTAAAGATTGCTCCATTGAAATGCATTGGAGAGCGCCAGGTAGCGAGAGGTCATACCTGTCGCTGTTCAAGGTCGCTCGCTGGCGCCGTGGGGTGAGGCTGGTATAATGATGAATGATTCGCTGTCTGGCGCTCTGTCAGTCGCTAAGCAGGATCGGCTTGATAAATGTGTGATTGCGGAGGGGAGCCGGCTTTCTTGTGGCGGTGACCGTCATTACCGTTCGCTCACCATTCGCTACCTGCCATTATCCCTTGTTAAATAAGGGCCTCAGGGACTCACATAATATTCAACAAAAAAACAGACACACACAGCGTCGGCGCTCTGGATCTGGTCGCTGTAGCATAAAGCGGCAGACGCTGTGTGATTAAAGTCTGTTTTTGAACACATATCCACCAGTAACAAAGCGAAAACGCATGGAATGTCATTGTTGTAACATTGTGACATTAACACTTTAATACTAGACCTGTAATGACAATTCTGCATAAAAATATAAAAAATCAAAAAAAGTTTTCAAAAATGACTTTTTCTAGTCCAGGAGAGGTCACACAATGATTTGAGAGAAAAAAAACAAAAAAAATAAAACCCTGTTTAAACAGAAGAAAAGGAACGTCTATTGAAATGTATGGGAGAGCGACTCTGGAAGCTAGAGCGCCGGCGCTATACTCTGAGCCACCTTCAATGATGAATCGGATGCTACATAGCGCTGTTAGAGGCGCTCGCCAGATTCTCTATCGAAAATGTGGTTTTGCGTACAGCGCCCCGCATTCACCATACGCTGCCTGCCTCTACGAGGCGACACCTGGCGCTATCCCTTCATGAATAACCGCCTTGGTTTCTTCTTCTGGAATGACTATGTCATGTAACTTACAGTTAAGTTGTGGATGATAGAACAAGGGGGCACAACCTGAAGCTAGTTGGAGGGAAGATCAGGAGCAATGTTAGAAAATATTATTTTACAGAAAGAGTAGTAGATGCCGGGAACAAACTTCCAGCAGAGGTAGTTGAAAAATCGACAGTCACTGAATTTAAAAATGCCTGGGATAAGCCTCCATCTATCCTAAGATAAAGAGAACATACAGTATACACATAAGATAAAGAGAACATACAGTATATACATAAGATAAAGAGAACATACAGTATATACATAAGATACAGAGAACATACAGTATATACATAGGATAAAGAGAACATACAGTATATACATAAGATACAGAGAACATACAGTATATACATAAGATACAGAGAACATACAGTATACACATAAGATACAGAGAACATACAGTATACACATAAGACACAGAGAACATACAGTATACACATAAGATACAGAGAACATACAGTATATACATAAGATACAGAGAACATACAGTATACACATAAGATACAGAGAACATACAGTATATACATAAGATACAGAGAACATACAGTATACACATAAGATACATAGAACAGACAGTATTCACATACGATAAAAAGAACATACAGTATACACCTAAGATACAGAGAACATACAGTATACACATAAGATACATAGAACAGACAGTATACACATAAGATACAGAGAACATACAGTATACACATAAGATACAGAGAACATACAGTATACACATAAGATACATAGAACAGACAGTATACACATAAGATACAGAGAACATACAGTATATACATTAGATACAGAGAATAGACAGTATACACATAAGATACAGAGAACATACAGGATACACATAAGATACAGAGAACATACAGGATACACATAAGATACAGAGAACATACAGGATACACATAAGATACAGAGAACATACAGTATACACATAAGATACAGAGAACATACAGTATACACATAAGATACAGAGAACATACAGTATACACATAAGATACAGAGAACATACAGTATATACATAAGATAAAGAGAACATACAGGATACACATAAGATACAGAGAACATACAGTATACACATAAGATACAGAGAACATACAGTATACACATAAGATACAGAGAACATACAGGATACACATAAGATACAGAGAACATACAGTATACACATAAGATACAGAGAACATACAGTATATACATAAGATACAGAGAACATACAGTATACACATAAGATACAGAGAACATACAGTATACACATAAGATACAGAGAACATACAGGATACACATAAGATACAGAGAACATACAGTATACACATAAGATACAGAGAACATACAGTATATACATAAGATACAGAGAACATACAGTATACACATAAGATACAGAGAACATACAGTATACACATAAGATACAGAGAACATACAGGATACACATAAGATACAGAGAACATACAGTATACACATAAGATACAGAGAACATACAGTATATACATAAGATACAGAGAACATACAGTATACACATAAGATATAGAGAACATACAGTATATACATAAGATACAGAGAACATACAGTATACACATAAGATACAGAGAACATACAGTATACACATAAGATACAGAGAACATACAGGATACACATAAGATACAGAGAACATACAGTATACACATAAGATACAGAGAACATACAGTATACACATAAGATACAGAGAACATACAGTATATACATAAGATACAGAGAACATACAGTATACACATAAGATACAGAGAACATACAGGATACACATAAGATACAGAGAACATACAGTATGTACATAAGATACAGAGAACATACAGTATACACATAAGATATAGAGAACATACAGTATACACATAAGATACAGAGAACATACAGTATATATATAAGATACAGAGAACATACAGTATATACATAAGGGCAGACTAGATGGAGCGTATGGTCTCCTTCTGCCGTCAGCCTTCTATGTTTCTATGGATGCTGGAGAACCAAAACCCAATCTGCAATATCTACCGAACACCATTTAGGGTTTGGTACTTCTGTGGCCACCACTTCTAAGCTGCCTCGTGGCTGGGTCACCAGCAGAAAGCCTCATTGCCCATTTACAGGAATGGCCTCCTTCCAGAATCCAGTCCACCGACAATACATCACTTCCAGCGCCATTGTGACCTCGGCATTTGCAGTTGATAACAATTGAAAAGCAGATGGGCAAAGCCGGTGGCAGCACTGGACTTACCTGGGCAGGTGCCAGGGCCCCTGCAGCTTGGGAAAGCCCACCTCCACCATTCAGCATATCCTATAGTGCCTGTGACTGAACATCCTAGGTGTAGTTTATTTCTCTATGTGTGTAGGTTGGTGTAATATATATATGTGTGTGTGTGTGTGTGTGTGTATATATATATATATATATATATATATATATATACTTTAGCTGACCTGCCTGCTTGTTGTAAACCACTCATTTCTTGTCCCCCCTTCCACTTGGGTTTCACCTTCATCCCACCCTCATAAATATACATGCCAGGTCAATGATGCTAACCCCTCAAATGTGTCCTCTCCTACTCACTTCCTCCCCCCCCCCACTTAGTAATAAATACGGAGTGGTTGGGGGTAATAAAACCCCCAGTGTGGAAACCAAATTAACAACAGATCACAAAGTCCCAAAGTTCTTCACCTGCTTGTGCCCCCCCTCCCTGTGGAATCCCAGGACAGATGGGGGATGTCATATGGACCAACTTTCAGGTACTCAAAGATGGAGAATCCCAGATGCACCAATCAGACAGTGGGTGACTCCAATCGCTCTGCCCATAGGAGGGGTCAGAAACTGATCCCTGGTTAGAGGGAATAAGGTGAGCTACAGAATGGGACAGGACACTCTAATCTTACCGTCAAGAGTGACACACGCTCCCTTTTAACATCTAAGCAGAAGACCAGAAAGAGTGTGTGGACTGTGAGACAATTTATTTGATCGGACCGCAGCCCGGACAGACACCTAAGTATTTTGCCATCTTTTTGATATCTCTTGCTATTTATCTTATTTACCGTGTTTTACAGTTAATTCTGTTTTTATCACCTGTTTCTTGTTTTGTGGTTTTCTGTTTGTTTAAATAAATTCTAAAAATACAGCAGAGGGTCACTAATGCTCTGAATTAAGGATCTAAAATGCTCACGCTATTTCTGATGAGCCTGGCTACATGACTTGCCCAGGAAACTCGATCGCCCCCTGCCTGGAAGTGGTTGTGGGTCGATCTGATTGTGTTGCGTGTGGCTTATATAGAGGTGAACACTGTGTGTGTTCTGGTGGCAGCGATTTATAGCCACGCGTTTCCAATTGAACAATTGCGGTGACACACGTGGGGTACGATTGGCCGGTTTAATCAGATGAATGATCAATATGTCTGATCAACCCGTGCAACAGCGCCCAGTAACCAGAACTGGCCAACGTCCGGAGATAGAAAGAAAAGAAACATTATTTTCTAATATGGTCTTCTATTCTTTTTGACATTCTGTCTATTCTTTTCTTTCTGACATTCTTTATATTCTTTTCTTTCTGACATTCTGTCTATTCTTTTCTTTCTGACATTCTGTCTATTCTATTCTGTCTATTCTTTTCTTTCTGACATTCTGTCTATTCTTTTCTTTCTGACATTCTGTCTATTCTATTCTGTATATTCTTTTCTTTCTGACATTCTGTCTATTCTCTTCTTTCTGACATTCTGTCTATTCTTTTCTTTCTGACATTCTGTCTTTTCTTTCTGACATTCTGTCTATTCTATTCTGTCTATTCTTTTCTTTCTGACATTCTGTCTATTCTTTTCTTTCTGACATTCTGTCTATTCTTTTCTTTCTGACATTCTGTCTATTTTTTTCTTTCTGACATTCTGTCTATTCTTTTCTTTCTGACATTCTGTCTATTCTCTTCTTTCTGACATTCTGTCTATTCTCTTCTTTCTGACATTCTGTCTATTCTTTTCTTTCTGACATTCTGTCTATTCTCTTCTTTCTGACATTCTGTCTATTCTCTTCTTTCTGACATTCTGTCTATTCTTTTCTTTCTGACATTCTGTCTATTCTCTTCTTCCTGACATTCTGTCTTTTCTTTCTGACATTCTGTCTATTCTATTCTGTCTATTCTTTTCTTTCTGACATTCTGTCTATTCTCTTCTTTCTGACATTCTGTCTATTCTCTTCTTTCTGACATTCTGTCTATTCTTTTCTTTCTGACATTCTGTCTATTCTCTTCTTTCTGACATTCTGTCTTTTCTTTCTGACATTCTGTCTATTCTTTTCTTTCTGACATTCTGTCTATTTTTTTCTTTCTGACATTCTGTCTATTCTTTTCTTTCTGACATTCTGTCTATTCTCTTCTTTCTGACATTCTGTCTATTCTTTTCTTTCTGACATTCTGTCTATTCTTTTCTTTCTGACATTCTGTCTATTCTCGTCTTTCTGACATTCTGTCTATTCTTTTCTTTCTGACATTCTGTCTATTCTCTTCTTTCTGACATTCTGTCTATTCTTTTCTTTCTGACATTCTGTCTATTCTCTTCTTTCTGACATTCTGTCTATTCTCTTCTTTCTGACATTCTGTCTATTCTTTTCTTTCTGACATTCTGTCTATTCTCTTCTTCCTGACATTCTGTCTTTTCTTTCTGACATTCTGTCTATTCTATTCTGTCTATTCTTTTCTTTCTGACATTCTGTCTATTCTCTTCTTTCTGACATTCTGTCTATTCTCTTCTTTCTGACATTCTGTCTATTCTTTTCTTTCTGACATTCTGTCTATTCTCTTCTTTCTGACATTCTGTCTTTTCTTTCTGACATTCTGTCTATTCTTTTCTTTCTGACATTCTGTCTATTCTTTTCTTTCTGACATTCTGTCTATTCTTTTATTTCTGACATTCTGTCTATTCTCTTCTTTCTGACATTCTGTCTATTCTCTTCTTCCTGACATTCTGTCTTTTCTTTCTGACATTCTGTCTATTCTATTCTGTCTATTCTTTTCTTTCTGACAGTCTGTCTATTCTCTTCTTTCTGACATTCTGTCTATTCTCTTCTTTCTGACATTCTGTCTATTCTTTTCTTTCTGACATTCTGTCTATTCTTTTCTTTCTGACATTCTGTCTATTCTCTTCTTTCTGACATTCTGTCTTTTCTTTCTGACATTCTGTCTATTCTATTCTTTCTGACATTCTGTCTATTCTTTTCTTTCTGACATTCTGTCTATTCTTTTCTTTCTGACATTCTGTCTATTCTCTTCTTTCTGACATTCTGTCTATTCTTTTCTTTCTGACATTCTGTCTATTCTTTTATTTCTGACTTTCTGTCTATTCTCTTCTTTCTGACATTCTGTCTATTCTCTTCTTTCTGACATTCTGTCTATTCTCTTCTTTCTGACATTCTGTCTATTCTCTTCTTTCTGACATTCTGTCTATTCTTTTATTTCTGACTTTCTGTCTATTCTCTTCTTTCTGACATTCTGTCTATTCTCTTCTTTCTGACATTCTGTCTATTCTCTTCTTTCTGACATTCTGTCTATTCTCTTCTTTCTGACATTCTGTCTATTCTCTTCTTTCTGACATTCTGTCTATTCTCTTCTTTCTGACATTCTGTCTATTCTTTTCTTTCTGACATTCTGTCTATTCTTTTCTTTCTGACATTCTGTCTATTCTTTTCTTTCTGACATTCTGTCTATTCTCTTCTTTCTGACATTCTGTCTATTCTCTTCTTCTGACATTCTGTCTATTCTCTTCTTTCTGACATTCTGTCTATTCTCTTCTTTCTGACATTCTGTCTATTCTTTTCTTTCTGACATTCTGTCTATTCTCTTCTTTCTGACATTCTGTCTATTCTTTTCTTTCTGACATTCTGTCTATTCTTTTCTTTCTGACATTCTGTCTATTCTCTTCTTTCTGACATTCTGTCTATTCTTTTCTTTCTGACATTCTGTCTATTCTTTTCTTTCTGACATTCTGTCTATTCTTTTCTTTCTGACATTCTGTCTATTCTTTTCTTTCTGACATTCTGTCTATTCTCTTCTTTCTGACATTCTGTCTATTCTCTTCTTTCTGACATTCTGTCTATTCTCTTCTTTCTGACATTCTGTCTATTCTTTTCTTTCTGACATTCCTTTTATTTCGGACTTTCATTCATTCTTTCTATTCTTTCTTTTGCCAGTCATGCCTGCTATTCTGACTTTCTCACTGTCATTATTTTCTTGCCGTTATTCCTTCTATTCTTATTTTTAGCCTTCATTACATGTATTCATTCTATAACTTTTTTTAGGTCGATTTAGAGCTAGGTGAGAAAACTCATTTCTTTTTTAAGAGAGAAAATTGCCATTCCCTTTCATTGTCTACCTTGGGGCTGATTCAGAGCCGGGTGAAAATTTACACCCAGTAGACAATAAAAGTCAATGGCAGTTTTCTCTCCTAAAAAAATAAGTGAGTTTTCTCACCAGGCCCTGAATCAACCTCTTTGTCCATTTTTACTTTTATCTTTCATGCATTCTATTTTTTCTTTCTTTGTCATTCTTTCTTTCTTTCCCATTCTTTTTTCTTTCGATTATTCCTTCTGTTCTTTTTCTTTTGCATCATCTTTCGTGTCTTCTTTTCAATCTTTGTGATTTTATCATTCCTTCTGTTCGTTCAATATTGTTTCTTTCTTTCTTTTATGCCTTCTGTTTTTTTTTGTTGTCATTCCATCCATTCTTTTTTATTCATTCTTTGTCATTCCTTCTATTCTTTTTCTTCATTCCCATTGTCTGTGTGTGCTGCCCCAGTCCTCCTGCCAAAGTTTCCTGTTATTTCTGAGCCAAGTCCTGTCGCTGACCTGTGCCATGTCTGACCCTGTCTCTGAGCCAAGTCCTGTTGCTGACCCGTGCCATGTCTGACCCTGTCTCTGAGCCAAGTCCTGTTGCTGACCCGTGCCATGTCTGACCCTTTCTCTGAGCCAAGTCCTGTTGCTGACCTGTGCCATGTCTGACCCTGTCTCTGAGCCGAGTCCTGTTGCTGACCCGTGCCATGTCTGACCCTGTCTCTGAGCCAAGTCCTGTTGCTGACCCATGCCATGTCTGACCCTGTCTCTGAGCCAAGTCCTGTTGCTGACCCGTGCCATGTCTGACCCTGTCTCTGAGCCAAGTCCTGTTGCTGACCCGTGCCATGTCTGACCCTGTCTCTGAGCCAAGTCCTGCTGCTGACCCGTGCCATGTCTGACCCTGTCTCTGAGCCAAGTCCTGCTGCTGACCCGTGCCATGTCTGACCCTGTCTCTGAGCCAAGTCCTGTTACTGACCTGTGCCATGTCTGACCCTGTCTCTGAGCCAAATCCTGTTGCTGACCTGTGCCATGTCTGACCCTGTCTCTGAGCCAAGTCCTGTTGCTGACCCATGCCATGTCTGACCCTGTCTCTGAGCCAAGTCCTGTTGCTGACCCGTGCCATGTCTGACCCTGTCTCTGAGCCAAGTCCTGTTGCTGACCCGTGCCATGTCTGACCCTGTCTCTGAGCCAAGTCCTGTTGCTGACCCGTGCCATGTCTGACCCTGTCTCTGAGCCAAATCCTGTTGCTGACCCGTGCCATGTCTGACCCTGTCTCTGAGCCAAGTCCTGTTGCTTACCCGTGCCATGTCTGACCCTGTCTCTGAGCCAAGTCCTGTTGCTGACCCGTGCCATGTCTGACCCTTTCTCTGAGCCAAGTCCTATTGCTGACCCGTGCCATGTCTGACCCTGTCTCTGAGCCAAGTCCTGTTGCTTACCCGTGCCATGTCTGACCATGTCTCTGAGCCAAGTCCTGTTGCTGACCCGTGCCATGTCTGACCCTTTCTCTGAGCCAAGTCCTATTGCTGACCCGTGCCATGTCTGACCCTGTCTCTGAGCCAAGTCCTGTTGCTTACCCGTGCCATGTCTGACCGTGTCTCTGAGCCAAGTCCTGTTGCTGACACGTGCCATGTCTGACCGTGTCTCTGAGCCAAGTCCTGTTGCTGACCCGTGCCATGTCTGACCCTGTCTCTGAGCCAAGTCCTGTTGCTGACCCATGCCATGTCTGACCCTGTCTCTGAGCCAAGTCCTGTTGCTGACCTGTGCCATGTCTGATCCTGTCTCTGAGCCAAGTCCTGTTGCTGACCCGTGCCATGTCTGACCCTGTCTCTGAGCCAAGTCCTGTTACTGAGCTGTGCCATGTCTGACCCTGTCTCTGAGCCAAGTCCTGTTGCTGACCTGTGCCATGTCTGACCCTGTCTCTGAGCCAAGTCCTGTTACTGAGCTGTGCCATGTCTGACCCTGTCTCTGAGCCAAGTCCTGTTACTGACCCATGCCATGTCTGACCCTGTCTCTGAGCCATGTCCTGTTGCTGACCCGTGCCATGTCTGACCCTGTCTCTGAGCCAAGTCCTGTTGCTGACCGGTGCCATGTCTGACCCTTTCTCTGAGCCAAGTTCTGCTGCTGGACCTGTGCCATGTCTGACCCTGTCTCTGAGCCAAGTCCTGTTGCTGACCCATGCCATGTCTGACCCTGTCTCTGAGCCAAGTCCTGTTGCTGACCTGTGCCATGTCTGATCCTGTCTCTGAGCCAAGTCCTGTTGCTGACCCGTGCCATGTCTGACCCTGTCTCTGAGCCAAGTCCTGTTACTGAGCTGTGCCATGTCTGACCCTGTCTCTGAGCCAAGTCCTGTTGCTGACCTGTGCCATGTCTGACCCTGTCTCTGAGCCAAGTCCTGTTACTGAGCTGTGCCATGTCTGACCCTGTCTCTGAGCCAAGTCCTGTTGCTGACCTGTGCCATGTCTGACCCTGTCTCTGAGCCAAGTCCTGTTGCTGACCCGTGCCATGCCTGACTCTGTCTCTGAGCCAAGTCCTGTTGCTGACCCGTGCCATGTCTGACTCTGTCTCTGAGTCATGTCCTGTTGCTGACCCGTGCCATGTCTGACCCTGTCTCTGAGCCAAGTCCTGTTACTGACCCGTGCCATGTCTGACCCTGTCTCTGAGCCAAGTCCTGTCACTGACCTGTGCCATGCCTGACCCTGTCTCTGAGCCAAGTCTTGTTGCTGACCCATGCCATGCCTGACCCTGTCTCTGAGCCAAGTCCTGTTGCTGACCCGTGCCATGCCTGACCCTGTCTCTGAGCCAAGTCCTGTTGCTGACCCGTGCCATGCCTGACCCTGTCTCTGAGCCAAGTCCTGTTGCTGACCCGTGCCATGCCTGACCCTGTCTCTGAGCCAAGTCCTGTTGCTGACCCGTGCCATGTCTGACCCTGACTCTGAGCCAAGTCCTGTTGCTGACCCGTGCCATATCTGACAACAGCTTTGAGCCAAGTCCTGTTGCTGACCCGTGCCATATCTGAACAGTTCTCTGAGCCAAGTCCTGTTGCTGACCTGTGCCATGTCTGACCCTGTCTCTGAGCCAAGTCCTGCTGCTGACCCGTGCCATGTCTGACCGTGTCTCTGAGCCAAGTCTTGCTGCTGAATCGTGCCATGCCTGACCCTGTCTTTGAGCCAAGTCCTGTTGCTGACCCATGCCATGTCTGACCCTGTCTCTGAGCCAAGTCCTGTTGCTGACCGGTGACATGTCTGACCCTGTCTCTGAGCCAAGTCCTGTTGCTGACCGGTGCCATGTCTGACCCTGTCTCTGAGCCAGGTCCTGTTGCTGACCCCTGCCATGTCTGACCCTGTCTCTGAGCCAAGTCCTGTTGCTGACCCGTGCCATGTCTGACCCTGTCTCTGAGCCAAGTCCTGTTGCTGACCCGTGCCATGTCTGATCCTGTCTCTGAGCCAAGTCCTGTTGCTGACCCGTGCCATGTCTGACCCTGTCTCTGAGCCAAGTCCTGTTGCTGACCCGTGCCATGTCTGACCCTGTCTCTGAGCCAAGTCCTGTTGCTGACCCGTGCCATGTCTGACCCTGTCTCTGAGCCAAGTCCTGTTACTGATCTGTGCCATGTCTGACCCTGTCTCTGAGCCAAGTCCTGTTACTGACCTGTGCCATGCCTGACCCTGTCTCTGAGCCAAGTCTTGTTGCTGACCCATGCCATGCCTGACCCTGTCTCTGAGCCAAGTCCTGTTGCTGACCCGTGCCATGTCTGACCCTGTCTCTGAGTCATGTCCTGTTGCTGACCCGTGCCATGCCTGACCCTGTCTCTGAGCCAAGTCCTGTTGCTGACCCGTGCCATGCCTGACCCTGTCTCTGAGCCAAGTCCTGTTGCTGACCCGTGCCATGCCTGACCCTGTCTCTGAGCCAAGTCCTGTTGCTGACCCGTGCCATGCCTGACCCTGTCTCTGAGCCAAGTCCTGTTGCTGACCCGTGCCATGCCTGACCCTGTCTCTGAGCCAAGTCCTGTTGCTGACCCGTGCCATGTCTGACCCTGTCTCTGAGCCAAGTCCTGTTGCTGACCCGTGCCATGTCTGACCCTGTCTCTGAGCCAAGTCCTGTTGCTGACCCGTGCCATGTCTGATCCTGTCTCTGAGCCAAGTCCTGTTGCTGACCCGTGCCATGTCTGATCCTGTCTCTGAGCCAAGTCCTGTTGCTGACCCGTGCCATGTCTGACCCTGTCTCTGAGCCAAGTCCTGTTGCTGACCCGTGCCATGTCTGACCCTGTCTCTGAGCCAAGTCCTGTTGCTGACCCGTGCCATGTCTGACCCTGTCTCTGAGCCAAGTCCTGTTACTGATCTGTGCCCTGTCTGACCCTGTTTCTGAGCCAAGTCCTGTTACTGACCCGTGCAATGTCTGACCCTGTCTCTGAGCCAAGTCCTGTTACTGACCCGTGCCATGTCTGACCCTGTCTCTGAGTCATGTCCTGTTGCTGACCCGTGCCATGCCTGACCCTGTCTCTGAGCCAAGTCCTGTTGCTGACCCGTGCCATGCCTGACCCTGTCTCTGAGCCAAGTCCTGTTGCTGACCCGTGCCATGCCTGACCCTGTCTCTGAGCCAAGTCCTGTTGCTGACCCGTGCCATGTCTGACCCTGTCTCTGAGCCAAGTCCTGTTGCTGACCCGTGCCATGTCTGACCCTGTCTCTGAGCCAAGTCCTGTTGCTGACCCGTGCCATGCCTGACCCTGTCTCTGAACCAAGTCCTGTTGCTGACCCATGCCATGTCTGACCCTGTCTCTGAGCCAAGTCTTGTTGCTGACCCGTGCCATGTCTGACCCTGTCTCTGAGCCAAGTCCTGTTGCTGACCCGTGCCATGTCTGACCCTGTCTCTGAGCCAAGTCCTGTTGCTGACCCATGCCATGTCTGACCCTGTCTCTGAGCCAAGTCCTGTTGCTGACCCGTACCATGTCTGACCCTGTCTCTGAGCCAAGTCCTGTTGCTGACCCGTGCCATGTCTGACCCTGTCTCTGAGCCAAGTCCTGTTGCTGACCGTGCCATATCTGACAACAGCTTTGAGCCAAGTCCTGTTGCTGACCCGTGCCATGTCTGACCGTGTCTCTGAGCCAAGTCCTGTTGCTGACCCGTGCCATGCCTGACCCTGTCTCTGAGCCATGTCCTGTTGCTGACCCGTGCCATGCCTGACCCTGTCTCTGAGCCAAGTCCTGTTGCTGACCCGTGCCATGCCTGACCCTGTCTCTGAGCCAAGTCCTGTTGCTGACCCGTGCCATGCCTGACCCTGTCTCTGAGCCAAGTCCTGTTGCTGACCCGTGCCATGCCTGACCCTGTCTCTGAGCCAAGTCCTGTTGCTGACCCGTGCCATGTCTGACCCTGTCTCTGAGCCAAGTCCTGTTGCTGACCCGTGCCATGTCTGACCCTGTCTCTGAGCCAAGTCCTGTTGCTGACCCGTGCCATGCCTGACCCTGTCTCTGAACCAAGTCCTGTTGCTGACCCATGCCATGTCTGACCCTGTCTCTGAGCCAAGTCTTGTTGCTGACCCGTGCCATGTCTGACCCTGTCTCTGAGCCAAGTCCTGTTGCTGACCCGTGCCATGTCTGACCCTGTCTCTGAGCCAAGTCCTGTTGCTGACCCATGCCATGTCTGACCCTGTCTCTGAGCCAAGTCCTGTTGCTGACCCGTACCATGTCTGACCCTGTCTCTGAGCCAAGTCCTGTTGCTGACCCGTGCCATGTCTGACCCTGTCTCTGAGCCAAGTCCTGTTGCTGACCGTGCCATATCTGACAACAGCTTTGAGCCAAGTCCTGTTGCTGACCCGTGCCATGTCTGACCGTGTCTCTGAGCCAAGTCCTGTTGCTGACCCGTGCCATGCCTGACCCTGTCTCTGAGCCATGTCCTGTTGCTGACCCGTGCCATGCCTGACCCTGTCTCTGAGCCAAGTCCTGTTGCTGACCCGTGCCATGCCTGACCCTGTCTCTTAGCCAAGTCCTGTTGCTGACCCGTGCCGTGTCTGACCCTGTCTCTGAGCCAAGTCCTGTTGCTGACCCATGCCATGTCTTCCCCTGTCTCTGAGCCGAGTTCTGTTGCTGATCCGTGCCATGTCTGACCCTGTCTCTTAACCGAGTCCCGTTGTTGACCCGTTCCATGTCTGACCCTGTCTCTGAGCCAAGTCCTGTTGCTGACCCGTGCCATGTCTGACCCTGTCTCTGAGCCAAGGCCCATTGCTGACCTGTGCTATGCTCAACCACATCTCTTCCAAGTCCTGTGGATGACCCATGCTACATCTGACCACATTTCTGAATCAAGTCCTGTTGCTGACCCATTCTACATTTGACCACATCTCTGTGCCAAGTCCTGTTGATTACCCGTGCCATATCTGACAACAGCTTTGAGCCAAGTTCTGTTGCTGACCCGTGCCATGCCTTCTTTGTGCCAAGCCCTTTTGCTGATCCCTGCCATCTCTGGCCACATCGCTGTGCTATGTTCCGTTGATGACCAGTGCATCGTCTGAGCCAAGACCTGCTGTTGACCTACGGCACATCTGGCCACATCTCTGTGCCAAGTCCAGTTTCTTACTGGGGCCACATCTGGCCATGTGATGTCCTGTGCCACATCTATTCCCCCCCAGCCCCAGCCATGATGCCCCAAAGCAGTGTGGCCCAACGGCAGTTCTCCCTTTGCTCCCTATGGCCAGTCAACCCCTGATAACAGGTGATTGGATATTTGTCTTCTTGACAGATATAGATTTTTGCTACATTTTCTTAGAATAATCACCATCCCTTCATTTCAACCGGACCCTCACCCTGAATAAGAGCCTATCTTATATGTTTCCCACACCCTGTACATACAGATTGCTCACATTAATCCGGACCCTCACCCTGAATAAGAGCCTATCTTATATGTTTCCCACACCCTGTACATACAGATTGCTCACATTCATCCGGACCCTCACCCTGAATAAAAGCCTATCTTATATGTTTCCTCCACCCTGTACATACAGATTGCCCACATTAATCCGGACCTTCACCCTGAATAAGAGTCTATCTTATATGTTTCCTCCACCCTGCACATACAGATTGCCCACATTATTCCGGACCCTCACCCTGAATAAGAGCCTATCTTATATGTTTCCTCCACCCTGCACATACAGATTGCCCACATTATTCCGGACCCTCACCCTGAATAAGAGCCTATCTTATATGTTTCCTCCACCCTGTACATACAGATTGCCCACATTAATCCGGACCTTCACCCTGAATAAGAGTCTATCTTATATGTTTCCTCCACCCTGCACATACAGATTGCTCACATTAATCCGGACCTTCACCCTGAATAAGAGCCTATATAATAGGTTTCCTCCACCCTGTACATACAGATTGCTCACATTAATCCACACCCTCACCCTGAATAAGAGCCTATCTTGTATGTTTCCCCCTGTACATACAGATTGCTCATATTAATCCAGACCCTCACCCTGAATAAGAGCCTATCTTATAGGTTTCCTCCACCCTGTACATACAGATTGCTCACATTTATCCAGACCTTCACCCTGAATAAGAGCCTATCTTATATGTTTCCCCCCACCCTGTACATACAGATTGCTCACATTATTCCAGACCTTCACTCTGAATAAGAGCCTATCTTATATGTTTCCCCCTGTACATACAGATTGCCCACATTAAAAAATCAATATCCCTGCATCTAGTGCGTTATCTGAGCCTTTAAACATCCAAGATGGTGGCCCAGGAGTCTCTGGCTGCCTGCAAACAGGAAGTGTTTTCTGACTCTGTCGCTCTGCATTCTGGGATTGCTGTCCTTTTCTTGTCCCCAGCTCTGCTCTGTCTGTACAAAGCACAGCTATAACCCCGCCCCCTGCACTTTTGCCTCTTTTCTCCTCAGTATGTGATGCTTTTGAGGCAAGATGGCGGCGCCCTTATCCTAGAGTCCTGAACAGAGCTGCAGCCCAGAGGGGGAAAGAATAAAAAGTAAGTGACTAAAATGTAAAATATATTAATTGTAGATGCTGGGAATTTTTTTTTAAATGATTCTGAAGGTTCGGTTTCAACTACAATAAATGTTTTTTAATTTGTAGCCATCTTAGCATAGGAAGAGCCTTATTATATCATCAAATATCTTCATATACTAGATACGGTAGCAATTGAAGCTTTGTTATGTGGTCATTAGTTGTAATGCTCATAGTCTGCACTCAGGCAGCGTCTTTTATGTCATTTCTTTTTTTTTCCTAAACAAGCTGCAGCGTCTTCTGAGGTTTCTGCTATTCACACCGGAGGAGCGGGGAAATTGCCGGGAGTATTGACAGGCAGCGATCTATGAGTCACTGCGTGCCGGCAGATGTGCCGCGTGAATCACCGCTTATCAGAGAAATCTTTCACTTCACTAAGGAAGAAAGCTGAAGAACTTATAGAGGCTGATTCACTACTAGCGCCAGGTATAGGCAGATGAGCGTCTGTATAGCAGCGCTTAAAGCGACCGTTAGTAGACGCTGTGATAGGCTATCGGGCGCTGTAACAGAGCGCCTCAGTTGATGTAGTAACCTGGCCGGCATTGATAAATGAGATGTATGTTGGGCGCTCTAACACCAGTACAGCGTTGCAGGGAGCGGGAGCTCCGTGCGAGCGACTCTCAGCGACTCACACCATATTCAACAAAAAAACAGACACACACAGCGTCGGCGCTCTGGATCTGGTCGCTGTAGCATAGAGCGCCAGACGCTGTGTGATTAAAGTCTGTTTTTGAACACATATCCACCAGTAACAGAGCGAAAACACATGGAATTACATTGTTATAACACTGTAACGTTAACACTTTAGTGCCAGACCTGTGATGACAATTCTGCATAAAAATATTAAACAATCTAAAAAGTTTTCAAAAATGACTCTTTCTAGGCCAGGAGAGGCCACACAATGATTTTTGAGAGAAAAAAAAAAAAAAACCCTGTTTAAACAGAAGAAAAGGATCGTCCATTGAAATGTATGGGAGAGGGACAGGTAGCGACAGGTAATACCTGGCGCTCCGGAAGCTAGAGCGCCGGCGCTATACGCTGAGCCACCTGTAATAATACATGTGATGCTACATGACGCTGTTAGAGGCGCTATACGCTGAGCCACCTGTAATAATACATGTGATGCTACATGACGCTGTTAGAGGTGCTATACACTGACCTGCCTGTAATAATACATGTGACGCTACATGGCGCTGTTAGAGGCGCTATACGCTGAGCCACCTGTAATAATACATGTGCCGCTACATGACGCTGTTAGAGGTGCTATACACTGACCTGCCTGTAATAATACATGTGCCGCTACATGGCGCTGTTAGAGGCGCTATACACTGACCTGCCTGTAATAATACATGTGACACTACATGACGCTGTTAGAGGCGCTATACACTGACCTGCCTGTAATAATACATGTGCCGCTACATGGCGCTGTTAGAGGCGCTATACACTGACCTGCCTGTAATAATACATGTGACACTACATGACGCTGTTGGAGGTGCTATACACTGACCTACCTGTAATAATACATGTGACACTACATGACGCTGTTAGAGGCGCTATACACTGAGCTGCCTGTAATAATACATGTGACACTACATGACGCTGTTAGAGGCGCTATACACTGACCTGCCTGTAATAATACATGTGACACTACATGACGCTGTTAGAGGCGCTATACACTGACCTGCCTGTAATAATACATGTGACACTACATGGCGCTGTTAGAGGCGCTATACACTGACCTGCCTGTAATAATACATGTGACACTACATGACGCTGTTAGAGGCGCTATACACTGACCTGCCTGTAATAATACATGTGACACTACATGGCGCTGTTAGAGGCGCTATACACTGACCTGCCTGTAATAATACATGTGACACTACATGACGCTGTTAGAGGTGCTATACACTGACCTGCCTGTAATAATACATGTGACACTACATGGCGCTGTTAGAGGCGCTATACACTGACCTGCCTGTAATAATACATGTGACACTACATGACGCTGTTAGAGGCGCTATACACTGACCTGCCTGTAATAATACATGTGACGCTACATGACGCTGTTAGAGGCGCTATACACTGACCTGCCTGTAATAATACATGTGACACTACATGACGCTGTTAGAGGCGCTATACAATGACCTGCCTGTAATAATACATGTGACACTACATGGCGCTGTTAGAGGCGCTCACCAGAATCGCCTTCATAATTGTGGTATTGCGTAGAGCGCCAGGTGTTTACCAGATGCTGCCTGCCTCTATCCCTTGATGAATAAACCCTGTAGAAGAGGCTTGCTTATGGAGGCCTAATGATGACACTGAAGGTCTCTACTTCACCATGTTGTCTTTAAAATATGCTTGGATGTGCCCAACTTCCTTCTTCCTTTTGTAACAGGGTGATAAGCCACAAAATAGCATAGCACACATTTTGGTTGCTGTAAAGTTATAAAATATACGTAGATTTCAGACGCGATTTTAGATGTGAGTGCAGTTACATGGTTTGGCCACTTGATGGCAGCAAAGAATTAAAAATGAGCAGTTCTCGCAAAAAGCAGGAAATAGCTTGCAACAATAATGTGAGTCATAGAGCTTTCTGATGAAATGTAGCCAAAAAAATGGGAAAAGGTAAATTCCAGTTAGGGCTGATAATAAATAGATCCGGTACAATCAATTAAAGAAAACAGCAACCTAGTGCTTGCTGGGTCCCCGATGTGTCTTTCACGTGGGCCCCACAGAATTGGCATTTAATTAGAGGGACTGCAGGAATGTGGCCAAGTAGCATGAAGTCGCATTACACAAATAAATGACTTCAGGTAAAAATGAAGTAGACTGAAATAAATTGGACTGAAGATTTTTTTATTTATTTCAGTCTATTTTATTTTAGTCTACTTTATTTTTTACTTGAAGTCGTTTTATTCTGTAATGCAACTCCATGCTACTTGGCACACTCAGCAGTGGCAATGAATGGAGGAGGTGGAGCTTTACAGCTAAAACAGGCGCCATTATCTGGGATTAGAATGAAACAAGAGCAGTAAAAATAGGCAAAAGTTACTATTCACGGGGGAAGCAATTCACAGGATGCTAAAAATGTTGGTTTTGGTCAGCTTCAAAGTATACCAAAACCCAGGATTGTGACTATCCTGGGTTTTGGTCCTTTCCCCCTGGGGCACCCCGATCGGGGATGCCCCGCTGTGTGAAACCCCCCAGATCGCCAACTCACCTCTTCCTGGTCCTACAACACATGCGCGACCGCTCGTCCAATCAGCGCGCTTTGAGTCGCTGATGTCACAAGGCTTCGTCTAAACCAAGCGGCTATGAGCGGTTTCGGACGCATCCTGCTACCCCTCTAACGGAGCGTGCCCGCGCCAGCCATTCACGAATGCTGCCATTGGACCGGGAAACAAGGTAAGCGTATGGGGCTACCTGTGGGGTTTCACACAGGGGGGGCATCCCGATTTTGGATGCCCCAGGGGGAGGGAATCGATCGGAACAGGTATCTTATAGATTCCCAGGCCGATCGCCGTGGGTTTTGGTCCAACATACAAAAGTGAAAGGCAGCTCTACCTTGATAAGAAATCACATCCCAGGATGTGGGTTGATTTGGCTCAGCTGTGAGCGCTCCACTCCAAGTCAGGCAAAATGAATTTTGTTGCCAGCCAAAAGGTCCACTTTTTTTTATTTAGGCAAAATCCTAAAAGCATGGTACAGGCAAGAATCCCCAAATAAAATCCACAAACGTCTACGCGTTTCAAACCCCGTAGGTCCTTACTCATGACAATCTTACTGCAAAATGACAATCATTAAATGTATGCCGGGATACGGAGACCGCCCTCCAAGCGGGCAATCTCATTGGTGTATACACAACTTCAATCCATTACATCATTAGGATTTTCAACCACAAACACATGATGATCCGACTTACCCCATGTTTCCCGCCTGGAGACAATCCTTCTCAGACACCCTCCTACCTTTGATCGTCGCTTCTTCACCAAACATCGGGAGCGGTGTGCGCATCGGAGGCTGATTGTTATCACTGATGTAAGAAAATTAACATATGAGCTGCCCCGTTTATTCATACCTTGATAAAGTGGCCTGTGAGCGGGGGGCCACAAAACGCGTTGGGGGGGATCGTCACTCGACCTTGGCATTCTTGGGGGACACTCAGAGTTATACACTCAGGTGATGTGTTTGTTTATGATTTAAACTAATTGTTGTATTCTGATACTTGAATCTGTTCTTCTCTTGCCACATTTAATATTAATTGTATTGTGTTTGCACAAATCTCAGCACTAATGTACTTTATGGATTGTTTATAGTATTGGCACTTTATTGAAATATAATGTTTACAGAGTTGGGATTATGGGTGTAATTGGGATGCGCCTGGGAATGTCTAATTTTATATGTTTTTTAATTGTCTGTTATGTGATTTTTATGGGTATTAGCCAATAATACCATTTTGTGAGTACTCACCTTTAAAATGGGTATTATAAGTGTGTCATACACTCCACTTCCATAATCATGGCATCTGGGTGATCTCCAGTAGAGGGCGAACTTCTGCAGAGATGAATGCAAAAAAAGGAGCTCCTCCCAGTCCATAAATACCTGGGACCTCCCACTAATCCCCCAGTGTAAGAAAGCAGTAAGGAGACCAGGAAGAACCAACATAACAATTCTTTAACAATCAAAAATAAAAAATGGTTCACCATATAAAGGATCCAAAATACCAAAAGGGTGGGGTGAAGCGGAGTGTATGACACACTTATAATACCCATTTTAAAGGTGAGTACTCACAAAATGGTATTATTCCAAGTGTGTCATACACTCCGCTTCCATAATCATGACATCTGGGACATCCAATAGTAGTGTCCGTCATGGGTGGGAACCAAAAAACAGTAAAAGAATGTACCAACCTAAACCACTGCAGCTTGCAGAACCTTGCGGCCAAAAACAGCATCCGCTGAAGCCCGCACATCAACCTTGTAAAACTTGGAAAAAGTATGAACGGAAGACCAAGTAGCAGCCTTACAAACCTGTTCGACTGAAGCCTGATACTGAAAAGCCCAGGATGCACCAACAGCACGAGTAGATTGCGCAGTGATCTTAAAAGGGGGAGT
Organism: Gastrophryne carolinensis; assembly: GCA_027917425.1. Lineage (NCBI taxonomy): Eukaryota > Metazoa > Chordata > Amphibia > Anura > Microhylidae > Gastrophryne > Gastrophryne carolinensis. Next base: position 510,797,166 of record CM051236.1, on the reverse strand, counting down.
CCTCCCCTTAGCAGAATAGGCCCCAACAATGGCCTGACGAATCTACTAATGGTAGACCTGGCGGGCGCCAAACCTTTCCTAGGCCCGCAGGGCACCACGAAAAAAGCGTCCATCTTACGGAAGGAAGAAGTAGCCACCAAATAGTACTTAACACAACGAACAACAGCCAAATTGTGCAAGACCCTCTCCTTGTCGTTGCTGGGCTTAGGACACAAGGAAGGGAGAACATCATCCTGATAGAGGTGGAAAGCAGAAACCACCTAAGGAAGGAAATCTGGTTTAAAGCGAAAGACCACCTTGTCCTGGCGTCTTTCAAAATAAGGGGCCTAAATTGACAGAGCCGCCAACTCAGAGACACGCCGAACAGAAGTAATAGTCACCAAGAAGGCAACCTTTTGAGTGAAAACAGAAAGAGCAATATCCTGTAAAGGCTCAAAGGGAGGACCCTGCAGAGCCGAAACAACCAAAATCAAATCCCAAACAGGGACCAGAGCCTTCCTAGGGGGCCGCCCAAGAGTGACCCCCTGGAAAAAAGTCTTAACCAGCGGGTGTAAGGCAAAAGACCTCTGGAAGAAAACAGCCAGAGCAGAGACCTGCCCTTTCCGAGTACTAAGCTGGAAACCAAGATCCAGACCGTGTTGAAGGAACTCCAAAAACCTAGGTATCGAAAACACCCTGCAAGGTAAACTCCTTGCCTCGTACCAGTCAATATAGGACCACCAAGTCCTATAGTAGACAAGAAAGACGATCAGCCAGCACTCCAAAAGATATTGTATTCAAATCCAACAGGTCAATATCACAGCAAAGACCAAAAAGTTCCAACAAAATCCAACGTTTCGGGGCGACTAGCGCCCCTTCATCAGGGAGCAAAAACAAGCAAGCAGAGATTCCCCTCCACTGAGGATTAAATGTCCTCAGAGAGCCCGGGATTACCACCTGATGTCAGTGGGTATGTCCCACGTGACATCAGAGCTGATGCAGCCAATCAGAACAACACCAGCCAAACAAATGCAATTACAAACCATATACATAATACAATCATGTGCAACCTGAACCGAATGGGTTGCCGGGAGGTCTGAGGTGGAGAGGTTCCCCCAGCAGCGCTTGGTTTGCCGACGTTCCCCGCATGCGCCGGAGCGCTGACAGCAACCGGCGCTGGTGTTTATACACCAGATGCGGGACTGGCAGCTCCTGGCCTACTGGGAGCAGCCCTGGCAGCACTGCCTTCCAATCGCAGCGGCTTGCTGCTCTGCTGGCACGTGGTGCTGCGGGGTACGACCTACCCACCTTAGCCCCTGTTGAGCTTATTATTTTACTTGTTTCACATGATTGTATTATATATATGGTTTGTAATTGCATTTGTTTGGCTGATGTTGTTCTGATTGGCTGCATCAGCTCTGATGTCACGTGGGTCACACCCACTGACATCAGGTGGTAATCCCGGGCTCTCTGAGGACATTTAATCCTCAGTGGAGGGGAATCTCTGCTTGCTTGTTTTTGATGAAGGGGCGCTAGTCGCCCCGAAACGTTGGATTTTGTTGGATCTTTTTGGTCTTTGCTGTGATATTGACCTGTTGGATTTGAATACAATATCTTTTGGAGTGCTGGCTGATCGTCTTTCTTGTGTGTTTGCGGCGCCACCGCCGGCCACAGCACCCACTACAACGCTAGGTAAGAGTGCTTCTGTGGAATCTGACATTCAAGTCCTATAGTAGATGCCAGAGGAAGACCGCTTCCTAGCTCTAACCAAGGCCTGAACAACAGCCTCCGACAAACCTTCCTCCTTCAGAATGAAGGTTTCAGCAGCCAAGCCGTCAAAGCCAGCGTTTTTAAATTGGGGTAAAGTAGTTGACCCTCAGATATCAAATCCGGAAACAGGGGCAGCCTGTACTGCTCTATCGCCAGCCTTACGACGTCTGCGTACCAGACCCGTCTTGGGCCACCTTGGGGCCACCAGAATTGCTGGTGCCCCTTCCAGCACCAGTTTGCAAACTACCTTTTCCCCATGGAGAAAGGCGGGAATAGATACAAAAACCCCGGATCCTACCAGGAAAGGGACAAGGCATCCACTGCCAGAGCCAGAGGATCCTGAGATAGAGACACAAAAGACGGGAGCTTGTGATTGTGCCGAGTGGCAAAGAGATCCACCTCCGGAGTCCCCCACTTGTGACACAGGGACCAAAAAACCCCGGGATTGAGAGACCACTCCCCTCGGCGAGAGAACCCCCTGCTCAGAGAATCCGCTTCCCCGTTCTCCACTCCGGAATGTAAACTGCCGGAATGCAAGGAACCTTGCTCTCCGCCCAAGTCAGGATCAGAGAGACTTCCCTGAGGGCACTCCTGCTACGAGTCCCTCCTTGGTGATTGATGTAGGCAACCGTCGTCCGATTGTCTGAGCGAACCTGAACCGGTAGGCCCTGTAAGTGAGGTATCAGCAGCGACAGAACAAGCCGGATGGCTCTGAGCTCTAAGACATTGATGGGGGTGGACCCCACAACCCTCTGAACGGATGACTCTTCCAGAAACCTCCGCAGCCCGACAGGCTGGCATCCGTGGTAACCGTCTCCCAACGAGGGGCCAGAAATGATCTGCCCCTCATCAGGTTGCTTGGCTCCAGCCACCACCTGAGTGACTGCCGAACCCTGGAAGACATCATGAACAGCTGATCCAAGGGCTGCGGACACCTGTCCCAGTGCGTCAATAGGTGTAGTTGGAGAGATCGCATGTGGAACTGAGCAAAGGGAACTGCCTCGAAGGAAGCCACCATCAATCCCACCAGCTTCATCCCTAGTCGGATGGAGGGGCAAGGAATGGCCAGAAGAAGGCGAATAAGCTCCTGAATCCCCTGCACTTTGGACTGGGGTAGAAACACTCTGGCTTGAATGGTATCCAGATTCATGCCCTGGAATGAAATCTTCCTTGAAGAAGAAAGAGAAGATTTTTGGGCAGTTGATCACCCAACCGAACCTCTCCAGGGTCGACACCACCCTGTTGGTGTCCAGCTCCGCCTGTAGACGGGAGGAAGCTGAAATCAGCAGGTCGTCCAGATACGGCACGATGCGAACGCCCTGAGCTCTGAGCAGGGCCATTATGCCCGCCAGAACCTTGGTGAAGACCCTCGACGCTGAGGTCAACCCGAAGGGAAGGGCTACAAACTGAAAATTTTGATCGACCACCGCAAACCTGAGGAATCTCTGATGCGCTGGAAAAATTGGAACATGCAGATATGTATCCTTGAGTCTCCATGCGGAACTTCTTGGGTCTGATGTACCTGTTGAGGATCTTCAGATCCAGAATGGGTCTTATGGAACCATCCTTTTTGGGAACCGTGAACAGATTGGAATAGTAGCCCCTGCCTCTTTCTGAGGGGGCACCGTGCATATGACTCCCATGCCCAGAAGATTTTATTTGTATTTTTTTTTACAGCTGACAGGAGCCCCTGTGCAGCCTGAGGGTTCGACGGCACCCGCGACCTTAAAAATCTTGGAGGAGGCCAGTACTCGAACTCCAGTTTATAGCCCGGACGAGACCACTTCCAGAATCCATCTGTCTGTGACCTCCTGGGCCCAGACCTGGGCCCAGGAGGGTGCTCAACGTCACCCAACAAAAGGGGGCGCCAGCACCTGAAGTGCATAGGGCAGCATGAATACTAAAAACGTCCCTGCCAACATAGTGTAGGGGAAACATAGAGGGGGAAGGGGAAAGGAGGAGAATGGAGGGACCAAGGGCGGGAGGAAACAGGCGATGGCAGTATGTGGAGGGAGGCTCAGAGGCCACCAACCCACACATGAGGTCCACACAAGGACCTCCTGTCCATTTTTCTCTGCAGTGATACCCACTCTTAATCTAGATAGTATAAGTAAAGTAAGATAAAAGATGCTATAAAAGTTCTTAAAAGTTCTTAATCGGGCGCTCAACTTGCAGACAACTTGCAGACTCCTCAATCCAAAGAAAGTCAAGTTAAATGTAAGTAGTTAAGCATAGAGCTCCCGAGTTGTGAAGGAATAACGATCAACCAAATAAGAGGCCACCCATAGAGGCACCTTGGCATGGTGGTGCAGCTTAGCATACTTCTGCAGATGTGTGTGACCGAGCCTCTGTTTTTACCAGATCTAGAGACAGATTATAGGTTTGTCTGCAAGCTAACAGGGTTGAGTGCTGTGGCTCCTTTAAGTCTTTAGTAACCTAATTGCCCTGCTGACTTGCACCTCCCAGGTTAGTTATAAAATGGTCTGAGCAGCTGCCACTCCCCCTTTGTTCACTTTGAATTTGTGCAAGCACATGGGGTGTGGGGTCTAGGCTGTATTGCAAGGTCTTGACCCTTCCACCCCATGGCTTGCACATGCGGTTTAGGGGAACCTCAGGTAAGCTTCTCCCATTTTATCTCTTGCATTGTATGTCCCAAATGGAGCTCTCATAGATTAGAGTTAGGACTGCACCCATAGAGGCACCTTGGCGTGGTGGTGCAGCTTAGCATACTTCTGCAGATGTGTGTGAGCCTCTGTTTTTACCAGATTTAGAGACAGATTATAGGTTTGTCTGCAAGCTAACAGGGTTGAGTGCTGCGGCTCCTTTAAGTCTTTAGTAACCTAATTGCCCTGCTGACTTGCATCACCCAGGTTAGTTATAAAATGGTCTGAGCAGCTGCCACTCCCCCTTTGTTCACGATCAACCAAATAAGGTGGTCCTGAAGCGCGTGCACAACCAGTAGACATCAAAAGTACTTCAGGTGAACAAACACCGATGTATCCTTCACCAAAATCTTTGACTCTTACCAGACTTCAGCAGAACAAAGGCTCATCAATCAGCAGACCCGGCCTAGTCATGGCCTAGTAAGGGGCAGTCACGGCCGGAGGAGGGCAGGGCAGGCGGCGATCTCTCATGAGAGTTTGTTCACCTGAAGTACTTTTGATGTCCACTTGTTGTGCATGCGCTTCGGGCCACCTTTTGGTTGATCGTTATCCCTTCACAACTTGGGAGCTCTGTGCTTAATTACTACACTCTTAATCTTGCTGAGTGATAAGTGTTCGGAACTCAGGGGAGTATGCAGACACCATCCAAATCATCCAGGTAGTGTTGCATTTCTCCCTCCCATTCTCGGTGCCCTCAAGGACCAGCTCCTCCATTTTCCTAATATTATCCATCTCCTGCACCCACTCCAGTACACCAGGAGCATTTTGAGAACGCCAGTGTCGGAGGATCACCGATCTGGCTGCCGTTAGAACATGTCTAAGCAAAGCCTTTCTTTGTGGAGGAGGCCGAGCCGGGCACCACAGACAAGAGAACAACCTGAGGGTCATTGGGAATGTCAGTAGTCATTTTTAGGCCTAGAAAAAAGGCTTTTATACCTTAGAGATGGAGCCTCTAAAGACTCCCTATACTTCAGCCACACCTGAAGTACAAAACTGCTCCAAAAGGTAATAAAACTCTGATCTACAGCTGTTGTTCACAGGTCAGCTGCTCCTTTAAACCTATAAAATAAAGATATTTTTAAGCTTTTCCCCAATAAAACTGTCTCTCTACGCACCTCTTCATCCTCCATCATGCTCGTCAGGACAATTAATATTTTATCATGAGTATGGAATGGCTCGATCTTGCTCCCTTCCTCCTCAGCGCCACTGAAGCTGATTCCCCGTAAACTTATACAGCCCGATCAATAAATGATTTCAATTTGTTTTTCTAATGAGATTTCCTCTTACGCTTTTATTTTCTGTCATAACCACAGAAAGGAGTTTGAAGGCTTCAGTTATGTTGTTCTTAAAGGAGAATTAAAGGAGCAGTATCGCGAAATTTGCATTAAAAAAGATAAATAATTAAATAGCCACACAATAGCTTCTAACATGTGTATAAATAATCTGGCGATAGAAAAAGGAAAACATATCTGCCTTTCTTTTAAATTGTATAATAACAATGGCTCAGTCCATTTGCTGAATAGGGGGATCTGCTGGGTTGTATTTAGTGAGCTGCTTCATTTAGCCCACTGGTCTCCTAGCAACACTTTACCTCAGAGGCAGACACTGTAATCAGTGGTAACGGCTGTGTGTGTGTGAGGTGCTGCTTTTGTTATGAGACCAGGTGACTCAAATGTGTAAAATCATTGACCTTGCCCCTTGGGCATTCTAAATCAGGATGCCCCACTGTGTCAAACAACCCCTGGATAACCACAGATCCCCCCATTTTTCTGGCGCGCTCACGCAGATAGTCATTTAGACAGGCCGGGCGGCCAGGAAGGTTACTGCTCAGGCTCCCCATCTGCGTGCAAACAGAGCTGATTGGATGAGAGCCCGCACATGTGCTGTGGGACAGGGAAAGGTACGTTTTCACAGGCGAACTTGGGGATTTCACATATCAGGGCATCCCAAGTCGGGATGCCCCTAGGGGCACAAAACAAAACTCCAGATAGTGAAAATCCTGGGTTGGGCTTTGCTCAAAACACACAAAGCTGATGGAAAAATGAAAAATAAGAATATGAAAGAGAAAATGGTAAACTGAAAGATTCTGCAGCAGAGCCAACATGAAGGGAAAACTGTCAAAATCAGCTAAATGACTTCTAGAGCTTTTCTCTCTGTTTTAGATATATAAGTTCTGGCCAGGCAATGTTGCAATGTTGTTATCTTATGCTGGACGGCTGCCAACACTGAACAGCTGATACTTTGATACATTGTTTCACCCCTCTCCTCAGCATGGAACAGGCCAGAGTGTCGGTCCCGACACTCAGCAGACATAAACATGAGCTATTAGTCTCCAGCTGCTCAACACAGACATCATTTTTTTCTAAATTTCTAATTTTTACTCCAACACTTACCTACATTCAAAGTACCATTTAAATATAAGTCACCAAGAAAAATTGTAAAGGCAGAAGGGGCCTTTACATGCAGTAGGAAGCTCAGGCGCCAATATGGTGCCTAAATATCTTCTTTATTTTGGCGTGCCCCTATATTCCTGTGAGACCTTTGTTCCTGATTCTACCTATTCCTTAATGATCTTAATGATCTTCCTTAATGGTTCCTTAAAGCCTGGGCTACCAACTACGCCTCTTGCGGTCTACCCAGGACCTTCGCTATTGACTCTTGTACAAATCTTTGCTGTTTAGCCTTTGACCTCTTGCTACGGACTTCAACCACAATATAATGTCTGGCCCCCCAGACCCTTGATTTCCCCGGTTGTACAACCTGGGGCTTCCTATGCAGCCCAACCTACGCTCTTACGATGGGCTTCTAGCTAAGACCATGGTTGCCCTTAGACTCGGGACTGCTGGGTCGAGTTTTGGATTTTTGGGTAATAGTCTTCAGTGTCCGCCCCTCCACGCTCGCCAATGGTGGAGAGGCGACTTCCATCACAGCCTTTGTTCCAGAGCATGCAGCCAATGGAAGCTCTCCCGCCCGGACAGGTGAGTTGATTTTCATAGTTATTTGCTATATATAAAGCCTGATGTGTATAAGCAAAGGTATATGACTAAGGGCATGGAATTCTAAAGGCCTGAAACGCGTAAGAAGGTGCAGCATGTACATATTGTAAGAAGTTTTATTATATTTCTTGACCAATGAGCATGATCTTTTAATGGATTCAATAAAAGGAAATTTTTAGACACACTTGAGAGCCAGACCGTTCTCGGAAATGTGTTCAATGTCCGCCTTGCTTGCATTGTGACCCTGGTGCCCTGCAGTCACAGCTCCACCTTGAACAGGGTGCAATGCTACTTACTTTGAGACTCCAGCTAGATGTTATAATGTAGGGTAGTGGCAGGGCTTTCTCTGCCATTAGGACCCAGTAGATCCTTCAAATAAGATTGCAAAATATCTCCATGTTCCCACTGCATTATGTGTTTGCTGTCTGTGTTGGGGGGGGGGGGGGGATCTATCCATATTTCCACTAAATGCAGGAAGCTAACTTCACAGAAAATCTATTGGTGCCATTAATGCATCTTGTCTGGGTCGTAGGTGTGCCCACAGCTAGAATCTAACCAGTGACCCCAAAGCTCATTTATGCAAAGACCTATCTCCAACAAATGGGTAACTAAAGGTGGCTTCTGATAGGAACAGGGGTTCTTGATTGCTATTCTGGATGGAAAATGGAAAGGGATAGGGGTCTAAATGATATATGGGAGAGAGATATTTTGTGGGCAGCAGGAATTACTCAGTGGAATTGGAATATTGGGGGAGTTAATGGTAAGGATGGCTGGGTGGGGGGCTAGATACTCTAGGGGGGGCGACATGTCAGCATCTAGATCATTTTTGGGGAAGGCAGTTCCTTGGGTAATATTCTACCCATTTTGGTAACTAATTGAAAATAAAAGTTTGGTTGCCTGTTTGGGAATAATACCCAGACAGTGTAGGGGCATTTAAATTATTTATATGCAGAGGGGAATTTTTGGGTGATATGGGGGTATTTGGATAGGTAGAGAAAAGTGGCCCTAGAATGGATTATATAAGGGGTATCTAGTTAATTTTTGGAAAGGGAGATCATTGGGTGATATTGGGGTATTTGGATAGGTAGAGAGAAGTGGTCCTAGAATGGATTATATAAGGGGTATCTAGTTAATTTTTGGAAAGGGAGATCATTGGGTGATATTGGGGTATTTGGGTAGCTAATTGAAAACGAAACCTTTCACAGTGAAATTGGGGTATTGAGAGAGAAAATGGTAAGGGGACCTAGATATTTTTCTAGGCAAGGGTTATTCTTAGGAGGAAAATGGGATGGGAACCCTGTTTGCTATTGGAGGGTGGGGTAAATGTCAGTTAGCATCTAGATAATTTGTGGGCAAGGCGAATCATTTGGTTATATTGGGGTATTTGGGTAGCCAGTTGGGAATGGCACCTAGACAGTGTAGGGACATTTAAACCCTTCATGGGCAGAATTTTGGGTGGTATGGGAATTTTGGGTGGTTTTGGGTGGTATGGACAGGACGAGAGAAGGGACCCTAGATAGGTGATTTAGAGTTATCTAGTTCATTTGTGGACAGGGGGGTCCTTGTGTGATATTGGGGTATTTCGGTAGCTAATTGAAACAGAACCCTTTCTGAGTGTAATTGGGGGATTGGGAGAGCAAATGTTAAGGGGTCCTTTTGAATACTTGAATCTGTAGTATTTGTGGGGTAGGGGACCTAAAAAATCTAGATATTTGTCTGAGCAGATGGGGTGGGAACCCCCGGTTGCTATTGGAGGAGGAAGGGTCTACATGTATGTTAGCAAGTAGATCATTTGTGTGCAAAGGGGATCCTTGGGTAATATTGGGGTATTTGTGTAGTGAATTTGTGTAGTGAATTGGGAAAAAAAAACATAAATGCTTGAGTATGTTTGGCAGACGATGTATGGGGACTTTTAATCCTTTATGGGCAGAGAATTTCTGAGTGATATATGGGGGTATTTGTATAGGTAGAGAGAAGGGATCCTACATGTTGCAGTGTGGGAACCTACAGATGGATGATATAGGGGTAACTAGGTATTTTATGGGAAAAGGTATCTTTGGGTGATATTGGGGTATTTGTGTAGCTAATTGGGAAAAAACCTAAATGCTCGAATCTGTTTGGCAGATGATGTATGGGACATTTTAATCCTTTATGGGCAGAGAATTTCTGAGTGTTATATGGGGGTATTTGTATAGGTAGAGAGAAGGGATCCTACATGTTGCAGTGTGGGAACCTACAGATGGATGATATAGGGGTAACTAGGTATTTTATGGGAAAAGGTATCTTTGGGTGATATTGGGGTATTTGTGTAGCTAATTGGGAAAAAACCTAAATGCTCGAGTCTGTTTGGCAGATGATGTATGGGACATTTTAATCCTTTATGGGCAGAGAATTTCTGAGTGTTATATGGGGGTATTTGTATGGGTAAAGAGAAGGGATCCTACATGTTGCAGTGTGGGAACCTACAGATAGATGATATAGGGGTAACTAGGTATTTTATGGGAAGAGGGATCTTTGGGTTATATTGGGGTATTTGTGTAGCTAATTGGGAAAAAACCTAAATGCTCGAGTCTGTTTGGCAGATGATGTATGGGACATTTTAATCCTTTATGGGCAGAGAATTTCTGAGTGTTATATGGGGGTATTTGTATGGGTAAAGAGAAGGGATCCTACATGTTGCAGTGTGGGAACCTACAGATAGATGATATAGGGGTAACTAGGTATTTTATGGGAAGAGGGATCTTTGGGTTATATTGGGGTATTTGTGTAGCTAATTGGGAAAAAACCTAAATGCTCGAGTCTGTTTGGCAGATGATGTATGGGACATTTTAATCCTTTATGGGCAGAGAATTTCTGAGTGATATAGGGGGGTATTTGTATGGGTAAAGAGAAGGGATCCTACATGTTGGAGGGTGGGAACCTACAGATGGATGATATAGGGGTAACTAGGTATTTTATGGGAAGAGGGATCTTTGGGTGATATTGGGGTATTTGTGTAGCTAATTGGGAAAAAACCTAAATGCTCGAGTCTGTTTGGCAGATGACGTATGGGACATTTTAATCCTTTATGGGCAGAGAATGTCTGAGTGATATATGGGGGTATTTGTATGGGTAAAGAGAAGGGATCCTACATGTTGGAGGGTGGGAACCTACAGATGGATGATATGTGGGTAACTAGGTATTTTATGGGCAGAAGGATCTTTGGATGATATCGGGGTATTTGGGTAGATAATTGAAAAAGAACTCTTGAGCATGGGTGGCTAATTAGGTATGGGACCTAGACTGTGTAGGGGAATCTAAATCCTTTAGTGATATGGTGGTATCTGCATAGGTAACGAGACGGGGTCAGAGAAGGGGCCCCGATAGCAGGTGCACTGATTGATTAGTAATAGTCACAGCTATATGTTAGACAGCCTAGAACATGGGACTGTCGGCTTTGATCGTGTTAAAGCGGAGGAAGCCTTTTCATGCAGCGTAGGATTCAATTCATTAACTGCGTTGGTGTCATGAAGGGTCGGCCAGAAACGAGAGAGGCAGGAACTCATAATGGATATTGTAGGCAATATGGCTTCTATCGATTTTATACTTCCATGCTTTATTGCAGCGCACAGATCTGATAAGCGGAGTAGAATCAGTAAAACAATCTTTGCACATCGCCTCTGATATTACTGAGGTGTTGGGTCACACTCGCGCACTGGAGGGAGGGGGGGGTTCATTACAATGTGGTGAGTTGTCCTTCTCATGTGGCAGAGCGCGCCGTCCTATGTGTGATTCTCACCATCTATGCACTAAAGTTTGGAACGTTTTAATTTTACTTTTATTAATGTATGACGTAAATTGATATGTCCTTTGCTTTTAAAGAGGCATTGAAGTAAGGGGGCAGGGAATCCTATAGATTGCCGGGCCAATCGCCGTGGGTTTTGGGCCGCTTTAAATATGTGCTTACACATTACACAAGTTACTAGATAGGTTGGCACTCCAAAAATTAATAAAGAATGAATGCAGTTAAATGCTTAGCAAGGGTGCTACTTCCTTTGGGACCAATATGGTCCCTATCCTAATCCATGTACCAATATAAACCTTAAGGAAGTGGAGCACACCAAATTTACTTACCGTATATGTCATATATTTATAAGAATAGAGCAGGTATCTAAACTTACACATTACAGACACAGAGGTAGGAACCTAGAAGCCACTATCAATATCGTGCTACAGTAGCTCTGGACAAGGCACAGAAATGGCAAGAGCTTCCAGGAGAAGTATGGAAACCTGTTGGGCCACAAATAAAAGCGAAGCTGGTGATATGCATGGAAGACATTGAGCAGGACCACCACCAGCCCCTGGCCAACGGTGAGATGGGCAGATGTTCAGCCTGATGGCCGGGTAGCTCAACGAGACACCTGCTGAAGGCCGCTGGAACAACTACTGTGCTGAAAAGCAGTACAAAACCACCAGCAGGACGATATAGACATGGAGGCTGATTCATTACTAACGCCAGGTATCGGCAGATGAGTAGCTATACAGCGGCGCTAAGAGCGACCAGCGGTAGACGCTGTAAGCAGGTATCGGGCGCTGTAACAGAGCGTCTCAGTCACTGTAGTAACCTGGCCGGCATTAATGAATGTGATGTATGTTGCGTGCTCTAACACCAGTACAGCGCTGCAGGGAGCGAGAGGTAGCGCCAGCTCATTGCGACCCACTCTCGGCGCTCCACATCGTACTTATCAAAAAAAAAGGACACACACACAGCGTCGGCGCTGCAAATCTGGTCGCTGTAGCATAGCGCGCCAGATGCTGTATGATTAAAGTCTTTAAACACATATAAGCCAGTAACAAAGTGAAAACACATGGGATGACATTGTTATAACACTGTGACATTAACACTTTAGTACCAGACCTGTAATGACAATTCTGCATAAAAATATAAAAAGTCAAAAACGTTTCTAAAAGTGTTTGTTTGCAGCCAGGAGACGTCACACAATGATTGGAGCAAAAAAAAAATGTCAAACACGCTGTTTAAACACAAGCAAATGAACGGCCATTGAAATGTATGGGAGAGCGACACTGAGCGACAGGTAATACATGGCGCTGTTAGAGGCGCTATACACTGATCTGCCTGTAATAATACATGTGACGCTACATGGCGCTGTTAGAGGCGCTATACACTGACCTGCCTGTAATAATACATGTGACGCTACATGGCGCTGTTAGAGATGCTATACACTGACCTGCCTGTAATAATACATGTGACACTACATGGCGCTGTTAGAGGCGCTATACACTGACCTGCCTGTAATAATACATGTGACGCTACATGGCGCTGTTAGAGGTGCTATACACTGACCTGCCTGTAATAATACATGTGACACTACATGGCGCTGTTAGAGGCGCTATACACTGACCTGCCTGTAATAATACATGTGACGCTACATGGCGCTGTTAGAGGTGCTATACACTGACCTGCCTGTAATAATACATGTGACGCTACATGGCGCTGTTAGAGGTGCTATACACTGACCTGCCTGTAATAATACATGTGACGCTACATGGCGCTGTTAGAGGCGCTATACACTGACCTGCCTGTAATAATACATGTGACACTACATGGCGCTGTTAGAGGCGCTATACACTGACCTGCCTGTAATAATACATGTGACGCTACATGGCGCTGTTAGAGGCGCTATACACTGACCTGCCTGTAATAATACATGTGACACTACATGACGCTGTTAGAGGTGCTATACACTGACCTGCCTGTAATAATACATGTGACGCTACATGGCGCTGTTAGAGGCGCTATACACTGACCTGCCTGTAATAATACATGTGACACTACATGGCGCTGTTAGAGGCGCTATACACTGACCTGCCTGTAATAATACATGTGACGCTACATGGCGCTGTTAGAGGCGCTATACACTGACCTGCCTGTAATAATACATGTGACACTACATGACGCTGTTAGAGGTGCTATACACTGACCTGCCTGTAATAATACATGTGACGCTACATGGCGCTGTTAGAGGCGCTATACACTGACCTGCCTGTAATAATACATGTGACACTACATGGCGCTGTTAGAGGTGCTATACACTGACCTGCCTGTAATAATACATGTGACACTACATGACGCTGTTAGAAGCGCTATACACTGACCTGCCTGTAATAATACATGTGACGTTACATGGCGCTGTTAGAGGCGCTATACACTGACCTGCCTGTAATAATACATGTGACGCTACATGGCGCTGTTAGAGGCGCTATACACTGACCTGCCTGTAATAATACATGTGACACTACATGGCGCTGTTAGAGGTGCTATACACTGACCTGCCTGTAATAATACATGTGACGCTACATGGCGCTGTTAGAAGCGCTATACACTGACCTGCCTGTAATAATACATGTGACGTTACATGGCGCTGTTAGAGGCGCTATACACTGACCTGCCTGTAATAATACATGTGACGCTACATGGCGCTGTTAGAGGTGCTATACACTGACCTGCCTGTAATAATACATGTGACGTTACATGGCGCTGTTAGAGGCGCTATACACTGACCTGCCTGTAATAATACACGTGGCGCTACATGGCGCTGTTAGAGGTGCTATACACTGACCTGCCTGTAATAATACATGTGACGCTACATGGCGCTGTTAGAGGTGCTATACACTGACCTGCCTGTAATAATACATGTGACGCTACATGGCGCTGTTAGAGGCGCTATACACTGACCTGCCTGTAATAATACATGTGACACTACATGGCGCTGTTAGAGGTGCTATACACTGACCTGCCTGTAATAATACATGTGACGCTACATGACGCTGTTAGAAGCGCTATACACTGACCTGCCTGTAATAATACATGTGACGTTACATGGCGCTGTTAGAGGCGCTATACACTGACCTGCCTGTAATAATACATGTGACGCTACATGGCGCTGTTAGAGGTGCTATACACTGACCTGCCTGTAATAATACATGTGACGCTACATGGCGCTGTTAGAGGTGCTATACACTGACCTGCCTGTAATAATACATGTGACGCTACATGACGCTGTTAGAGGCGCTATACACTGACCTGCCTGTAATAATACATGTGACGCTACATGACGCTGTTAGAGGCGCTATACACTGACCTGCCTGTAATAATACATGTGACGCTACATGGCGCTGTTAGAGGTGCTATACACTGACCTGCCTGTAATAATACATGTGACGCTACATGGCGCTGTTAGAGGTGCTATACACTGACCTGCCTGTAATAATACATGTGACGCTACATGACGCTGTTAGAGGCGCTATACACTGACCTGCCTGTAATAATACATGTGACGCTACATGACGCTGTTAGAGGCGCTATACACTGACCTGCCTGTAATAATACATGTGACGCTACATGACGCTGTTAGAGGCGCTATACACTGACCTGCCTGTAATAATACATGTGACGCTACATGACGCTGTTAGAGGTGCTATACACTGAGCTGCCTGTAATAATACATGTGACACTACATGACGCTGTTAGAGGCGCTATACACTGACCTGCCTGTAATAATACATGTGACGCTACATGGCGCTGTTAGAGGCGCTATACACTGACCTGCCTGTAATAATACATGTGACACTACATGACGCTGTTAGAGGTGCTATACACTGACCTGCCTGTAATAATACATGTGACGCTACATGGCGCTGTTAGAGGCGCTATACACTGACCTGCCTGTAATAATACATGTGACACTACATGGCGCTGTTAGAGGTGCTATACACTGACCTGCCTGTAATAATACATGTGACGCTACATGACGCTGTTAGAAGCGCTATACACTGACCTGCCTGTAATAATACATGTGACACTACATGACGCTGTTAGAAGCGCTATACACTGACCTGCCTGTAATAATACATGTGACGCTACATGGCGCTGTTAGAGGTGCTATACACTGAGCTGCCTGTAATAATACATGTGACGCTACATGGCGCTGTTAGAGGCGCTATACACTGACCTGCCTGTAATAATACATGTGACGCTACATGGCGCTGTTAGAGGCGCTATACACTGACCTGCCTGTAATAATACATGTGACACTACATGGCGCTGTTAGAGGTGCTATACACTGACCTGCCTGTAATAATACATGTGACGCTACATGGCGCTGTTAGAAGCGCTATACACTGACCTGCCTGTAATAATACATGTGACACTACATGACGCTGTTAGAAGCGCTATACACTGACCTGCCTGTAATAATACATGTGACGTTACATGGCGCTGTTAGAGGCGCTATACACTGACCTGCCTGTAATAATACATGTGACGCTACATGGCGCTGTTAGAGGCGCTATACACTGACCTGCCTGTAATAATACATGTGACGCTACATGGCGCTGTTAGAGGCGCTATACACTGACCTGCCTGTAATAATACATGTGACGCTACATGACGCTGTTAGAGGCGCTATACACTGACCTGCCTGTAATAATACATGTGACGCTACATGACGCTGTTAGAGGCGCTATACACTGACCTGCCTGTAATAATACATGTGACGCTACATGGCGCTGTTAGAGGAGCTATACACTGACCTGCCTGTAATAATACATGTGACACTACATGGCGCTGTTAGAGGCGCTATACACTGAGCTGCCTGTAATAATACATGTGACGCTACATGACGCTGTTAGGAGGCGCTATACACTGAGCTGCCTGTAATAATACATGTGGTGCTACATGGCGCTGTTAGAGGTGCTATACACTGACCTGCCTGTAATAATACATGTGACGCTACATGGCGCTGTTAGAGGCGCTATACACTGAGCTGCCTGTAATAATACATGTGGCACTACATGGCGCTGTTAGAGGTGCTATACACTGAGCTGCCTGTAATAATACATGTGACGCTACATGGCGCTGTTAGAGGTGCTATACACTGAGCTGCCTGTAATAATACATGTGACACTACATGACGCTGTTAGAGGCGCTATACACTGACCTGCCTGTAATAATACATGTGACACTACATGGCGCTGTTAGAGGTGCTATACACTGACCTGCCTGTAATAATACATGTGACGCTACATGACGCTGTTAGAGGCGCTATACACTGACCTGCCTGTAATAATACATGTGACGCTACATGGCGCTGTTAGAGGCGCTATACACTGACCTGCCTGTAATAATACATGTGACGCTACATGGCGCTGTTAGAGGCGCTAAACACTGACCTGCCTGTAATAATACATGTGACACTACATGACGCTGTTAGAGGCGCTATACACTGACCTGCCTGTAATAATACATGTGACACTACGTGGCGCTGTTAGAGGCGCTATACACTGACCTGCCTGTAATAATACATGTGACGCTACATGACGCTGTTAGAGGCGCTATACACTAACCTGCCTGTAATAATACATGTGACACTACGTGGCGCTGTTAGAGGCGCTATACACTAACCTGCCTGTAATAATACATGTGACACTACATGGCGCTGTTAGAGGCGCTATACACTGACCTGCCTGTAATAATACATGTGACACTACGTGGCGCTGTTAGAGGCACTATACACTGACCTGCCTGTAATAATACATGTGATGCTACATGGCGCTGTTAGAGGCGCTATACACTGACCTGCCTGTAATAATACATGTGACACTACATGGCGCTGTTAGAGGCGCTATACACTGACCTGCCTGTAATAATACATGTGACGCTACATGGCGCTGTTAGAGGCGCTATACACTGACCTGCCTGTAATAATACATGTGACACTACGTGGCGCTGTTAGAGGCGCTATACACTAACCTGCCTGTAATAATACATGTGACACTACGTGGCGCTGTTAGAGGCGCTATACACTAACCTGCCTGTAATAATACATGTGACACTACATGGCGCTGTTAGAGGCGCTATACACTGACCTGCCTGTAATAATACATGTGACACTACGTGGCGCTGTTAGAGGCGCTATACACTGACCTGCCTGTAATAATACATGTGACGCTACATGGCGCTGTTAGAGGCGCTATACACTGACCTGCCTGTAATAATACATGTGACGCTACATGGCGCTGTTAGAGGCGCTATACACTGACCTGCCTGTAATAATACATGTGACACTACATGGCGCTGTTAGAGGCGCTATACACTGACCTGCCTGTAATAATACATGTGACACTACATGGCGCTGTTAGAGGCGCTATACCCTGAGCTGCCTGTAATAATACATGTGACACTACATGGCGCTGTTAGAGGCGCTATACACTGACCTGCCTGTAATAATACATGTGACGCTACATGGCGCTGTTAGAGGCGCTATACACTGACCTGCCTGTAATAATACATGTGACACTACATGGCGCTGTTAGAGGCGCTATACACTGAGCTGCCTGTAATAATACATGTGACACTACATGGCGCTGTTAGAGGCGCTATACACTGACCTGCCTGTAATAATACATGTGACGCTACATGGCGCTGTTAGAGGCGCTATACACTGACCTGCCTGTAATAATACATGTGACGCTACATGGCGCTGTTAGAGGCGCTCACCAGATTCGCTTTCATAAATGTTACTGTTCCAGTTCCAAGTCAAAGCTTGTGCATCAGGGATGTTTTCCAATAAAGAGACGCATTTTAACAAAAATAAACTTTGTACATGACTTTTTAAAGTTTTAAAAGTTTTAACCTTTACAATAGCAAGTACGGTAATAGATATTTAAACATTAGTATGAGCGAGAAAAGTCAGCAATGAACTCTAATAGCACTTTTGTAGAAGCATAAGTAAGAACAAAGAGAAGTAAAGACAAAGGGAGAAGAAAAGAGAGAGAAAAAAGAAGGAAGATAATATAAAACGTAAAAACGAAAAAAGTTGAGCAAAACCATCTGTATTGCCAAATGGAAAACATTATGTTTCACACATTTTGGTATACAGCTTTATTATCATATCACGTATATGAAGTTGTTAAGGGTGAAAGGAAGTGTAATAATTATAGGTATATTTATTATACTTTATATCAGCAGTTCTCAACCTGTGGGTCGGGACCCAGGCGGGGGTCGAACAACCAAAACACAGGGGTCGCCAAAAGCCATCGGAAAATACATATTGGCTTTAGCCGCTGAGAAGTCGCGCTACTGTCTGCAGCAGCGCTATTCAGCTGGAACGCACGCCATTATGGATGCGCGATCCAAACTGAATGCCTGCGCAGACGTGATTGCATCATCTGTCCGGGGCCTAATGGGCGGGGGAAGCGGGGGGAACGCTCCACAGTCCATAGCAGCGCATTACGTGTGTCCGGCGCTTGCTGACATCATCAGTGGGCGGACGCAGCAAGCGCCGGAGGACAGAAGCCAAGAGAGCCTGCGAGACGCCTGCTGGTGTAATAAAGGTTAATAATGTAAAAACAGTACACACACCATACACACAATACTGTGTAAGTGTAAGGTGCTTTGTGTGTAATCATTACACAGTACACAAAGCAGCTTACACTTACACAAAGCACCAAACATTTACACAGTGTCTTATACTATAAGAGACCACTATAAGTTGTAGTTCACACTGTTCCCCAATGTATAATTATCTCCCATATCTCCCACTATTTTCCCATATTCTGAATGAGGAAACTGCTGAAATCAGCGGTTTCTGGCATTAAATCCGCCTCCTATTGATTTCATTGTGGAAGAGAGCTCCCGAGAATCTCGAGTTACCGCACAATCCGCCGCAGCCTCCTAATAATTTCAATAAGAGGCGGAGAAATGACAGTTTCCGACACATGCTATGCCATGGTGAAATGTTATTTATTGGAATTAGTAATAAATATTTCTCAACATATAATTAAATATTGTTTTTATGATTAATCACTATGTTTAAAGTGGACCAACACCCAGGGTTTTCACTATCCCGAGTGTTGGTCCACTTCCGTGGGGCACCCCGACCAGGGGGTGCCCCGCTGTGTGAAACCCCCCAGAAAGCCCCTAAAATCTTACCTTATCGGCGACGGACAAGCGCCGGATAAGCCGCCGCCTCCCGCGCGTCCCTCTTACAGGGCGCGCGCCCCGCGCCGGCCGTTTGTGAAATCCTGCTTATCCGTCGCCGATAAGGTAAGTTTTTAGGGGCTTTCTGGGGGGGTTTTACACAGCGGGGCATCCCGATTTCGGATGCCCCGCGGGGAGGGAGCTGATCGGCCCGGGAATCTTATAGATTCCCTGGCCGATCAGGGGTGGGTGTTGGTCCACTTTAAATTATGTTTGATTTGTAGCAATGAGAATACATAATGCATATCAGGTATTTACAGTTTTGAAGTAGCCACCAAAATTATATTTTGGTTTGGGGTCACTGCAACATGAGGAACTGTATTGCGGGGTCACGGCAACATGAGGAACTGTATTGCGGGGTCACGGCAACATGAGGAACTGTATTGCGGGGTCACGGCAACATGAGGAACTGTATTGCGGGGTCACGGCATTAGAAAGGTTGAGAAGCACTGCTTTATATGATTACAGATATCCCCCAAATTCTTAGTAACCCTCAAATAGGATGTGAGCCTGAGATCCTGCCATTTGTCTATAGTAAACAGACTGTCCTCCATGAATACAACAGACTATATTCACACCTAGCTGGCAACAAGGTTCCTCAAGCGATGCACGCGATCCCACCTATCTGAATGGCTGCGGTTAGAGCGCGTGAGCACAGCCCGAAGATGCAGGGGATGCGCCCGCTTATGCTCCCCATTGATCAGGGATCAGGGATGTTTGCCGACATACAGTAGTCGCAGCAAACAGCTCTGACTAGACGAAAGCGGAAGCGCCATTGTACCGGGAAGAGGTGAGCTATTATGGGTGATCTGGGGGGTTTCACACAGCGCAAAGTGAGATGGGCCAAAACCCAGGATTTGGACTATCCTGGGTTTTGATCCTTGCCCCCGGGGGTGCCCTGATCAGGGATGCCCCGGTATTTGAAACCCCTCAGATCGCCAAGCGTAACTCACCTCTTCACGGTCCTATGGTGCATGGCCGCTCGTCCAATCAGGGCGCTTGGACCCACTGATGTCACGTTGGGGTTTATTCATGAAGGTATAGCGCCTCGTAGCGACAGGCAGCGTCTGGTGAACGCCGGGCGCTGTACGCAAAACCACATTTATGATTTTGGTGAGCGACTCTAACAGCGCCATGTAGCATCCGATTCATCATTACAGGCGGCTCAGTGTACAGCGCCGGCACTATAGCTTCCAGAGCACCAGGTATTACCTGTCGCTCTCCCATACATTTCAATGGATGTTTCTTTTCTTCTGTTTAAACAGGGTTTTTTTTTTATTTTATTATTTTTTCTCTCAAATAATTGTGTGACGTCTCCTGGCCTAGAAAGAGTCATTTTTAAAACTTTTTTGATTTTGCATATTTTTATGTGGAATTGTCATTACAGGTCTGGCACTAAAGTGTTAATGTCAGAGTGTTATAACAATGTCATTCCATGTGTTATCGCTTTGTTACTGGTGGATATGTGTTCAGAAACAGACTTTAATCACACAGCGTCTGGCGCTCTATGCTACAGCACCAAAATCTAGAGCGCCCACGCTGTGTGTGTCTCCTTTTTTGATAAGTATGGTGTGGAGCGCCGAGAGTCGGACGCACTGAGCTGGCGCTACCTCTCACTCCCTGCAGCGATGTACTGGTGTTAGAGCGACCAACATACATCTCATTCATCAATGCCGGCCAGGTTACTATAGCGACTGAGGCGCTCTGTTACAGCGCCTGATAGCCGATCACAGCGTCTACTAGCGGTCGCTCTAAGCGCCGCTTATACAGACGCTCATCTGCCGATACCTGGTGCTAGCAATGAATCAGTCTCCATGTCTAAGCCTTCGTCTAAGGCTAGTGGCTCCGAACGTGCTGGAGGCCGCATCCCCAGCTTCCCTCTAACAGGCAGTGTGCCCGTGCTAAGCATTCACAAATGCCTGGTGCGAGCACGTGCTTTGCTAGAGGGATGGCGGGGATGCGGCCTCGGCTCGCGCATGTTCTGTTGGACCGGGAAGCAAGGTAAGTGTATGGGGCGACCTGGGGAGTGTCACACAGTGGGTATCCCAATTTTGGATGAGCCGGTGGGGAGGGAATTGATCGGTCCGGGAATCTTATAGACTTTAAGAAGGTTCTCATGTATTCTTCAGTCACTTCAGACTAAAATGGGACTGAGCTACTATTTTGTACATCCCTCGCCATTATTAACACCACCTACCATCACACATGGAACAGGTGCTAATACATAAACACTCCCAGAGCGTGAGAAGTATCAGCACAGGGAGTAAAATACCGCAGTTTAATCATAGCGGGGCTTTAAGAAGGTTCTTATGTATTCTGCAGCAAAGCCAACTACTCGAATTAGTTACTTTAGACTAAAATGGCACCAAATTGCCATTGTGTATGCCAATATGGCGCCGTTTTTACCACCACCTACCATCACACATGGAACAGGTGCTAATAAACACTCCCAGAGCGTGAGAAGTATCAGCACGGGGAGTCAAATACGGCAGTTTAATCATAGCGGGGCTTTAGGAAGGTTCTTATGTATTCTTCAGCAAAGCCAACTACTCGAATTCGTTACTTCAGACTATAATGGCACCGAAATGCCATTTTGTATGCCAATATGGCGCCATTTTGTACATCCCTCGCCATTATTAACACCACCTACCATCACACATGGAACAGGTGCTAATAAATAAACACTCCCAGAGCGTGAGAAGTGTCAGCCCAGGGAGTAAAATACCACAGTTTAATCATAGCGGGGCTTTAAGAAGGTTCTTATGTATTCTTCAGCAAAGCCAACTACTCGAATTCGTTACTTTAGACTAAAATGGCACCGAAATGCTATTGTGTATGCCAATATGGCGCCATTTTTACCACCACCTACCATCACGCATGAAACAGGTGCTAATAAACACTCCCAGAGCGTGAGAAGTATCAACCCAGGGAGTAAAATACCGCAGTTTAATCATAGCGAGGCTTTAAGAAGGTTCTTATGTATTCTTCAGCAAAGCCAACTATTGGAATTAGTTACTTCAGACTAAAATGGCACAGAAATGCCATTGTGTATGCCAATGTGGCGCCGTTTTTACCACCACCTACCATCAAACATGGAACAGGTGCTAATAAACACTCCCAGAGCGTGAGAAGTATCAGCGCAGGGGGTAAAATACCAAAGCTTAATTATAGCGGGGCTTTAAGAAGGTTCTTATGTATTCTTCAGCAAAGCCAACTACTCGAATGAGTCACTTCAGACTAAAATGGCACCGAATTGCCATTTTGTATGCCAATATGGCGCCATTTTGTACATCTCTCGCCATTTTTACCACCACCTACCATCACACATGGAACAGGTGCTAATAAATAAACATTCCCAGAGCGTGAGAAGTATCAGCCCAGGGAGCAAAATACCGCAGTTTAATCATAGCGGGGCGCAAATCTTTATCCGACTGCCTTATTACAAGCGATCCGCCGGTTAATTGCTGTGCCGCGAGGCTCCGGGGGACAATAAATTTCCCAAAACACCTGATCGCTACAAGAAAGCCGGCACGGAAAAGTGATGAATGCGGAGTCTAAATATCGGGGAATCTGCAGCCGGTCACATTAAATAATATTTTGACTGGATGCAATGGGGGACGGGAGATTGATGATGCTCCAGGGTCAGGCGAGGAGCTGCTGTTTCCGGTGGTACAGATGCTGGCGCTACAAATCCGCTGCCTCGTTGTCATTATCAGAAAAGGTTCTTTTGAATGATCAGCCTCAGAAAATCATTCTAAACAGGCCGACGATTTATTCCAACAGCTGTGTACAGAAAATTGCATTGGTAATAAGAATAATCAGAATAGGATTTGCCTGAGGTCTATGGGAGCCAGTCATCTCTGACTGTTGGTCCGCTTTAAGTTTTGCCTGTGCCCTTTGAAGTGGAACAATAATGTAATGTGCCCCTTCGACTAAAAAGGTTGTGCACCCCTGGCGGGTGGCGCCACGTTGTCTTGTTGTTCTGAGGTGGGAAGGAGTGGCCCGAGGTGAGGTGGGAGGTAGTGGGCAGGGGTGAGGTGGGGGGTAGTGGGCAGGGGTGAGGTGGGGGTAGTAGGCAGGGGTGAGGTGGGGGTAGTGGGCAGGGGTGAGGTGGGGGGGTAGTGGGCTGAGGTGAGGTGGGAGGTAGTGGGCAGGGGTGAGGTGGGGGGTAGTGGGCAGGGGTGAGGTGGGGGTAGTGGGCAGGGGTGAGGTGGGGGGGTAGTGGGCTGAGGTGAGGTGGGAGGTAGTGGGCAGGGGTGAGGTGGGGGGTAGTGGGCAGGGGTGAGGTGGGAGGTAGTAGGTAGGGGTGAGGTGGGGGTAGTGGGCAGGGGTGAGGTGGGGTGGTAGTGGGCAGGGGTGAGGTGGGAGGTAGTGGGCAGGGGTGAGGTGGGGTGGTAGTGGGCAGGGGTGAGGTGGGAGGTAGTGGGCAGGGGTGAGGTGGGGGTAGTGGGCAGGGGTGAGGTGGGGGGGTAGTGGGCAGGGGTGAGGTGGGGGTAGTAGGTAGGGGTGAGGTGGGGGTAGTGGGCAGGGGTGAGGTGGGGGGGTAGTGGGCTGAGGTGAGGTGGGAGGTAGTGGGCAGGGGTGAGGTGGGAGGTAGTGGGCAGGGGTTAGGTGGGGGGTAGTGGGCTGAGGTGAGGTGGGAGGTAGTGGGCAGGGGTGAGGTGGGGGTAGTGGGCAGGGGTGAGGTGGGGGGTAGTGGGCAGGGGTGAGGTGGGGGTAGTGGGCAGGGGTGAGGTGGGGGTAGTGGGCAGGGGTGAGGTGGGGGTAGTGGGCAGGGGTGAGGTGGGGGTAGTGGGCAGGGGTGAGGTGGGGGGTAGTGGGTAGGGGTGAGGTGGGGGTAGTGGGCAGGGGTGAGGTGGGGGTAGTGGGCAGGGGTGAGGTGGGGGGTAGTGGGAAGAAGTAAGGCAGGAAATAGTCAAGTTAACTGAAGGTGAGCGACACGAAGAGTAATTTCCTGGGGAATCCCCGTCCCTTCCTTTAGTGACATCATTAGTCACATGGGGGGATTCCACAGACACTTGTTCTCTGTGGTATAAAATCCTCCCTGCACCGGCAGCTTCCCCTCACTACAGAGGTCGGAGGGGCGGCTCAGATAGTGGGGAAGGAAGACGCCACATTTTTTTAATACATTTTTATTAATGCTTTTCAAATTGTACAATAATACAATACAATTCCCATCACTATTACACCTACAATTACAACCCACCCAGAAACAACACATCCCTTGGCGGTGAGCGTTGTGCTATGTATTTTTGGAGCTGGGTTTTTACTTAGGTGGTTATTTAAGAAGGGATAGGGCAAGGTAGCGCCTTTTAGCGTTAGGCAGCATCTGGTGAACGCTGGGCGCTGTACACAATACATTTATGACAGCGAATCAGGTGAGCAACTCTAACAGCGCCATGTAGTGTCACATGTATTATTACAGGCAGCTCAGTGTATAACCCCTCTAACAGCGCCATGTAGCGTCACATGTATTATTACAGGCAGGTCAGTGTATAGCACCTCTAACAGCGTCATGTAGCGTCACATGTATTATTACAGGCAGCTCAGTGTATAGCACCTCTAACAGCGCCATGTAGCGTCACATGTATTATTACAGGCAGGTCAGTGTATAGCGCCTCTAACAGCGCCATGTAGCGTCACATGTATTATTACAGGCAGGTCAGTGTATAGCGCCTCTAACAGCGCCATGTAGTGTCACATGTATTATTATAGGCAGCTCAGTGTATAGCGCCTCTAACAGCGCCATGTAGCGTCACATGTATTATTACAGGCAGGTCAGTGTATAGCGCCTCTAACAGCGCCATGTAGTGTCACATGTATTATTATAGGCAGCTCAGTGTATAGCGCTTCTAACAGCGCCATGTAGCGTCACATGTATTATTACAGGCAGGTCAGTGTATAGCACCTCTAACAGCGTCATGTAGCGTCACATGTATTATTACAGGCAGGTCAGTGTATAGCGCCTCTAACAGCGTCATGTAGCCTCACATGTATTATTACAGGCAGGTCAGTGTATAGCGCCTCTAACAGCGCCATGTAGCGTCACATGTATTATTATAGGCAGCTCAGTGTATAGCGCTTCTAACAGCGCCATGTAGCGTCACATGTATTATTACAGGCAGGTCAGTGTATAGCACCTCTAACAGCGTCATGTAGCGTCACATGTATTATTACAGACAGGTCAGTGTATAGCACCTCTAACAGCGCCATGTAGCGTCACATGTATTATTACAGGCAGGTCAGTGTATAGCACCTCTAACAGCTCCATGTAGTGTCACATGTATTATTACAGGCAGGTCAGTGTATAGCGCCTCTAACAGCGCCATATAGCGTCACATGTATTATTACAGGCAGGTCAGTGTATAGCACCTCTAACAGCGTCATGTAGCGTCACATGTATTATTACAGGCAGGTCAGTGTATAGCGCCTCTAACAGCGTCATGTAGTGTCACATGTATTATTACAGACAGGTCAGTGTATAGCACCTCTAACAGCGCCATGTAGCGTCACATGTATTATTACAGGCAGGTCAGTGTATAGCACCTCTAACAGCGCCATGTAGCGTCACATGTATTATTACAGGCAGGTCAGTGTATAGCGCCTCTAACAGCGCCATGTAGTGTCACATGTATTATTACAGGCAGGTCAGTGTATAGCGCCTCTAACAGCGCCATGTAGCGTCACATGTATTATTATAGGCAGCTCAGTGTATAGCACCTCTAACAGCGCCATGTAGCGTCACATGTATTATTACAGGCAGGTCAGTGTATAGCACCTCTAACAGCGCCATGTAGTGTCACATGTATTATTACAGGCAGGTCAGTGTATAGCGCCTCTAACAGCGCCATGTAGCGTCATATGTATTATTACAGGCAGGTCAGTGTATAGCACCTCTAACAGCGTCATGTAGTGTCACATGTATTATTACAGGCAGGTCAGTGTATAGCGCCTCTAACAGCGCCATGTAGCGTCATATGTATTATTACAGGCAGGTCAGTGTATAGCACCTCTAACAGCGTCATGTAGCGTCACATGTATTATTACAGGCAGGTCAGTGTATAGCGCCTCTAACAGCGTCATGTAGTGTCACATGTATTATTACAGACAGGTCAGTGTATAGCACCTCTAACAGCGCCATGTAGCGTCACATGTATTATTACAGGCAGGTCAGTGTATAGCACCTCTAACAGCGCCATGTAGCGTCACATGTATTATTACAGGCAGGTCAGTGTATAGCGCCTCTAACAGCGCCATGTAGCGTCACATGTATTATTACAGGCAGGTCAGTGTATAGCGCCTCTAACAGCGCCATGTAGTGTCACATGTATTATTACAGACAGGTCAGTGTATAGCACCTCTAACAGCGCCATGTAGCGTCACATGTATTATTACAGGCAGGTCAGTGTATAGCACCTCTAACAGCGCCATGTAGCGTCACATGTATTATTACAGGCAGGTCAGTGTATAGCGCCTCTAACAGCGTCATGTAGCGTCACATGTATTATTACAGGCAGCTCAGTGTATAGCGCCTCTAACAGCGTCATGTAGTGTCACATGTATTATTACAGGCAGGTCAGTGTATAGCGCCTCTAACAGCGTCATGTAGTGTCACATGTATTATTACAGGCAGGTCAGTGTATAGCGCCTCTAACAGCGCCATGTAGCGTCACATGTATTATTACAGGCAGGTCAGTGTATAGCACCTCTAACAGCGCCATGTAGCGTCACATGTATTATTACAGGCAGGTCAGTGTATAGCACCTCTAACAGCGTCATGTAGCGTCACATGTATTATTACAGGCAGGTCAGTGTATAGCGCCTCTAACAGCGTCATGTAGTGTCACATGTATTATTACAGGCAGGTCAGTGTATAGCGCCTCTAACAGCGCCATGTAGCGTCACATGTATTATTACAGGCAGGTCAGTGTATAGCACCTCTAACAGCGCCATATAGCGTCACATGTATTATTACAGGCAGGTCAGTGTATAGCACCTCTAACAGCGTCATGTAGCGTCACATGTATTATTACAGGCAGGTCAGTGTATAGCGCCTCTAACAGCGTCATGTAGTGTCACATGTATTATTACAGACAGGTCAGTGTATAGCACCTCTAACAGCGCCATGTAGCGTCACATGTATTATTACAGGCAGGTCAGTGTATAGCACCTCTAACAGCGCCATGTAGCGTCACATGTATTATTACAGGCAGGTCAGTGTATAGCGCCTCTAACAGCGCCATGTAGTGTCACATGTATTATTACAGGCAGGTCAGTGTATAGCGCCTCTAACAGCGCCATGTAGCGTCACATGTATTATTATAGGCAGCTCAGTGTATAGCACCTCTAACAGCGCCATGTAGCGTCACATGTATTATTACAGGCAGGTCAGTGTATAGCGCCTCTAACAGCGCCATGTAGTGTCACATGTATTATTACAGGCGGCTCAGTGTATAGCACCTCTAACAGCGTCATGTAGTGTCACATGTATTATTACAGGCAGGTCAGTGTATAGCGCCTCTAACAGCGCCATGTAGTGTCACATGTATTATTACAGGCGGCTCAGTGTATAGCACCTCTAACAGCGCCATGTAGTGTCACATGTATTATTACAGGCGGCTCAGTGTATAGCACCTCTAACAGCGTCATGTAGTGTCACATGTATTATTACAGGCAGGTCAGTGTATAGCGCCTCTAACAGCGCCATGTAGCGTCATATGTATTATTACAGGCAGGTCAGTGTATAGCACCTCTAACAGCGTCATGTAGCGTCACATGTATTATTACAGGCAGGTCAGTGTATAGCGCCTCTAACAGCGTCATGTAGTGTCACATGTATTATTACAGACAGGTCAGTGTATAGCACCTCTAACAGCGCCATGTAGCGTCACATGTATTATTACAGGCAGGTCAGTGTATAGCACCTCTAACAGCGCCATGTAGCGTCACATGTATTATTACAGGCAGGTCAGTGTATAGCGCCTCTAACAGCGCCATGTAGCGTCACATGTATTATTACAGGCAGGTCAGTGTATAGCGCCTCTAACAGCGCCATGTAGTGTCACATGTATTATTACAGACAGGTCAGTGTATAGCACCTCTAACAGCGCCATGTAGCGTCACATGTATTATTACAGACAGGTCAGTGTATAGCACCTCTAACAGCGCCATGTAGCGTCACATGTATTATTACAGACAGGTCAGTGTATAGCACCTCTAACAGCGCCATGTAGCGTCACATGTATTATTACAGGCAGGTCAGTGTATAGCGCCTCTAACAGCGCCATGTAGCGTCACATGTATTATTACAGGCAGGTCAGTGTATAGCGCCTCTAACAGCGTCATGTAGTGTCACATGTATTATTACAGGCAGGTCAGTGTATAGCGCCTCTAACAGCGCCATGTAGCGTCACATGTATTATTACAGGCAGGTCAGTGTATAGCACCTCTAACAGCGCCATGTAGCGTCACATGTATTATTACAGGCAGGTCAGTGTATAGCGCCTCTAACAGCGTCATGTAGTGTCACATGTATTATTACAGGCAGGGCAGTGTATAGCACCTCTAACAGCGCCATGTAGCGTCACATGTATTATTACAGGCAGGTCAGTGTATAGCGCCTCTAACAGCGTCATGTAGCGTCACATGTATTATTACAGGCAGCTCAGTGTATAGCGCCTCTAACAGCGCCATGTAGCGTCACATGTATTATTACAGGCAGCTCAGTGTATAGCACCTCTAACAGCGCCATGTAGCGTCACATGTATTATTACAGGCAGGTCAGTGTATAGCGCCTCTAACAGCGCCATGTAGTGTCACATGTATTATTACAGGCAGGTCAGTGTATAGCGCCTCTAACAGCGCCATGTAGCGTCACATGTATTATTACAGGCAGCTCAGTGTATAGCACCTCTAACAGCGCCATGTAGTGTCACATGTATTATTACAGGCAGGTCAGTGTATAGCGCCTCTAACAGCGTCATGTAGTGTCACATGTATTATTACAGGCAGGTCAGTGTATAGCGCCTCTAACAGCGTCATGTAGTGTCACATGTATTATTACAGGCAGGTCAGTGTATAGCACCTCTAACAGCGCCATGTAGCGTCACATGTATTATTACAGGCGGCTCAGTGTATAGCACCTCTAACAGCGTCATGTAGTGTCACATGTATTATTACAGGCAGCTCAGTGTATAGCACCTCTAACAGCGCCATGTAGCGTCACATGTATTATTACAGGCAGGTCAGTGTATAGCACCTCTAACAGCGCCATGTAGCGTCACATGTATTATTACAGGCAGGTCAGTGTATATCACCTCTAACAGCGCCATGTAGTGTCACATGTATTATTACAGGCAGGTCAGTGTATAGCGCCTCTAACAGCGCCATGTAGCGTCACATGTATTATTACAGGCAGGTCAGTGTATAGCGCCTCTAACAGCGCCATGTAGTGTCACATGTATTATTACAGACAGGTCAGTGTATAGCACCTCTAACAGCGCCATGTAGCGTCACATGTATTATTACAGACAGGTCAGTGTATAGCGCCTCTAACAGCGCCATGTAGCGTCACATGTATTATTACAGGCAGGTCAGTGTATAGCGCCTCTAACAGCGCCATGTAGCGTCACATGTATTATTACAGGCAGGTCAGTGTATAGCGCCTCTAACAGCGTCATGTAGCGTCACATGTATTATTACAGGCAGGTCAGTGTATAGCGCCTCTAACAGCGTCATGTAGCGTCACATGTATTATTACAGGCAGGTCAGTGTATAGCGCCTCTAACAGCGCCATGTAGTGTCACATGTATTATTACAGGCAGGTCAGTGTATAGCACCTCTAACAGCGCCATGTAGCGTCACATGTATTATTACAGGCAGGTCAGTGTATAGCGCCTCTAACAGCGCCATGTAGCGTCACATGTATTATTACAGGCAGGTCAGTGTATAGCGCCTCTAACAGCGTCATGTAGCCTCACATGTATTATTACAGGCAGGTCAGTGTATAGCGCCTCTAACAGCGTCATGTAGTGTCACATGTATTATTACAGACAGGTCAGTGTATAGCACCTCTAACAGCGCCATGTAGCGTCACATGTATTATTACAGGCAGGTCAGTGTATAGCACCTCTAACAGCTCCATGTAGTGTCACATGTATTATTACAGGCAGGTCAGTGTATAGCGCCTCTAACAGCGCCATATAGCGTCACATGTATTATTACAGGCAGGTCAGTGTATAGCGCCTCTAACAGCGCCATGTAGCGTCACATGTATTATTACAGGCAGGTCAGTGTATAGCGCCTCTAACAGCGTCATGTAGCGTCACATGTATTATTACAGGCAGGTCAGTGTATAGCGCCTCTAACAGCGTCATGTAGTGTCACATGTATTATTACAGACAGGTCAGTGTATAGCACCTCTAACAGCGCCATGTAGCGTCACATGTATTATTACAGGCAGGTCAGTGTATAGCACCTCTAACAGCGCCATGTAGCGTCACATGTATTATTACAGGCAGGTCAGTGTATAGCGCCTCTAACAGCGCCATGTAGTGTCACATGTATTATTACAGGCAGGTCAGTGTATAGCGCCTCTAACAGCGCCATGTAGCGTCACATGTATTATTATAGGCAGCTCAGTGTATAGCACCTCTAACAGCGCCATGTAGCGTCACATGTATTATTACAGGCAGGTCAGTGTATAGCACCTCTAACAGCGCCATGTAGTGTCACATGTATTATTACAGGCGGCTCAGTGTATAGCGCCTCTAACAGCGTCATGTAGTGTCACATGTATTATTACAGGCAGGTCAGTGTATAGCGCCTCTAACAGCGCCATGTAGCGTCATATGTATTATTACAGGCAGGTCAGTGTATAGCACCTCTAACAGCGTCATGTAGCGTCACATGTATTATTACAGGCAGGTCAGTGTATAGCGCCTCTAACAGCGTCATGTAGCGTCACATGTATTATTACAGACAGGTCAGTGTATAGCACCTCTAACAGCGCCATGTAGCGTCACATGTATTATTACAGGCAGGTCAGTGTATAGCACCTCTAACAGCGCCATGTAGCGTCACATGTATTATTACAGGCAGGTCAGTGTATAGCGCCTCTAACAGCGCCATGTAGTGTCACATGTATTATTACAGGCAGGTCAGTGTATAGCGCCTCTAACAGCGTCATGTAGTGTCACATGTATTATTACAGGCAGGTCAGTGTATAGCGCCTCTAACAGCGCCATGTAGCGTCACATGTATTATTACAGGCAGGTCAGTGTATAGCGCCTCTAACAGCGTCATGTAGTGTCACATGTATTATTACAGGCAGGTCAGTGTATAGCGCCTCTAACAGCGCCATGTAGCGTCACATGTATTATTACAGGCAGGTCAGTGTATAGCGCCTCTAACAGCGCCATATAGCGTCACATGTATTTTTACTGGCGGCTCAATGTATAGCGCCTCTAACAGCGTCATGTAGTGTCACATGTATTATTACAGACAGGTCAGTGTATAGCACCTCTAACAGCGCCATGTAGCGTCACATGTATTATTACAGGCAGCTCAGTGTATAGCGCCTCTAACAGCGTCATGTAGTGTCACATGTATTATTACAGGCAGGTCAGTGTATAGCGCCTCTAACAGCGTCATGTAGCGTCACATGTATTATTACAGGCAGGTCAGTGTATAGCGCCTCTAACAGCGTCATGTAGCGTCACATGTATTATTACAGGCAGGTCAGTGTATAGCGCCTCTAACAGCGTCATGTAGTGTCACATGTATTATTACAGGCAGCTCAGTGTATAGCACCTCTAACAGCGCCATGTAGCGTCACATGTATTATTACAGGCAGGTCAGTGTATAGCACCTCTAACAGCGCCATGTAGCGTCACATGTATTATTACAGGCAGGTCAGTGTATATCACCTCTAACAGCGCCATGTAGTGTCACATGTATTATTACAGGCAGGTCAGTGTATAGCGCCTCTAACAGCGCCATGTAGCGTCACATGTATTATTACAGGCAGGTCAGTGTATAGCGCCTCTAACAGCGCCATGTAGTGTCACATGTATTATTACAGACAGGTCAGTGTATAGCACCTCTAACAGCGCCATGTAGCGTCACATGTATTATTACAGACAGGTCAGTGTATAGCGCCTCTAACAGCGCCATGTAGCGTCACATGTATTATTACAGGCAGGTCAGTGTATAGCGCCTCTAACAGCGCCATGTAGCGTCACATGTATTATTACAGGCAGGTCAGTGTATAGCGCCTCTAACAGCGTCATGTAGCGTCACATGTATTATTACAGGCAGGTCAGCGTATAGCGCCTCTAACAGCGTCATGTAGCGTCACATGTATTATTACAGGCAGGTCAGTGTATAGCGCCTCTAACAGCGCCATGTAGTGTCACATGTATTATTACAGGCAGGTCAGTGTATAGCACCTCTAACAGCGCCATGTAGCGTCACATGTATTATTACAGGCAGGTCAGTGTATAGCACCTCTAACAGCGCCATGTAGCGTCACATGTATTATTACAGACAGGTCAGTGTATATCACCTCTAACAGCGCCATGTAGTGTCACATGTATTATTACAGGCAGGTCAGTGTATAGCGCCTCTAACAGCGCCATGTAGCGTCACATGTATTATTACAGGCAGGTCAGTGTATAGCGCCTCTAACAGCGCCATGTAGTGTCACATGTATTATTACAGACAGGTCAGTGTATAGCACCTCTAACAGCGCCATGTAGCGTCACATGTATTATTACAGACAGGTCAGTGTATAGCACCTCTAACAGCGCCATGTAGCGTCACATGTATTATTACAGGCAGGTCAGTGTATAGCGCCTCTAACAGCGCCATGTAGCGTCACATGTATTATTACAGGCAGGTCAGTGTATAGCGCCTCTAACAGCGTCATGTAGTGTCACATGTATTATTACAGGCAGGTCAGTGTATAGCGCCTCTAACAGCGCCATGTAGCGTCACATGTATTATTACAGGCAGGTCAGTGTATAGCACCTCTAACAGCGCCATGTAGCGTCACATGTATTATTACAGGCAGGTCAGTGTATAGCGCCTCTAACAGCGTCATGTAGCGTCACATGTATTATTACAGGCAGCTCAGTGTATAGCGCCTCTAACAGAGCCATGTAGCGTCACATGTATTATTACAGGCAGCTCAGTGTATAGCACCTCTAACAGCGCCATGTAGCGTCACATGTATTATTACAGGCAGGTCAGTGTATAGCGCCTCTAACAGCGCCATGTAGTGTCACATGTATTATTACAGGCAGGTCAGTGTATAGCGCCTCTAACAGCGCCATGTAGCGTCACATGTATTATTACAGGCAGCTCAGTGTATAGCACCTCTAACAGCGCCATGTAGTGTCACATGTATTATTACAGGCAGGTCAGTGTATAGCGCCTCTAACAGCGCCATGTAGCGTCACATGTATTATTACAGGCAGCTCAGTGTATAGCACCTCTAACAGCGTCATGTAGTATCACATGTATTATTACAGGCAGGTCAGTGTATAGCACCTCTAACAGCG
Source organism: Gastrophryne carolinensis (assembly GCA_027917425.1). Lineage (NCBI taxonomy): Eukaryota > Metazoa > Chordata > Amphibia > Anura > Microhylidae > Gastrophryne > Gastrophryne carolinensis. Next base: position 510,763,157 of record CM051236.1, on the reverse strand, counting down.
TCATGTAGTATCACATGTATTATTACAGGCAGGTCAGTGTATAGCGCCTCTAACAGCGCCATGTAGCGTCACATGTATTATTACAGGCAGCTCAGTGTATAGCACCTCTAACAGCATCATGTAGTATCACATGTATTATTACAGGCAGGTCAGTGTATAGCGCCTCTAACAGCGTCATGTAGCGTCACATGTATTATTACAGGCAGGTCAGTGTATAGCGCCTCTAACAGCGTCATGTAGCGTCACATGTATTATTACAGGCAGATCAGTGTATAGCACCTCTAACAGCGTCATGTAGCGTCACATGTATTATTACAGGCAGGTCAGTGTATAGCGCCTCTAACAGCGCCATGTAGTGTCACATGTATTATTACAGGCAGGTCAGTGTATAGCACCTCTAACAGCGCCATGTAGTGTCACATGTATTATTACAGGCAGGTCAGTGTATAGCACCTCTAACAGCGCCATGTAGCGTCACATGTATTATTACAGGCAGCTCAGTGTATAGCGCCTCTAACAGCGCCATGTAGCGTCACATGTATTATTACAGGCAGGTCAGTGTATAGCACCTCTAACAGCGTCATGTAGTGTCACATGTATTATTACAGGCAGGTCAGTGTATAGCGCCTCTAACAGCGCCATGTAGTGTCACATGTATTATTACAGGCAGGTCAGTGTATAGCACCTCTAACAGCGCCATGTAGTGTCACATGTATTATTACAGGCAGGTCAGTGTATAGCGCCTCTAACAGCGCCATGTAGCGTCACATGTATTATTACAGGCAGGTCAGTGTATAGCACCTCTAACAGCGTCATGTAGTATCACATGTATTATTACAGGCAGGTCAGTGTATAGCACCTCTAACAGCGTCATGTAGCGTCACATGTATTATTACAGGCAGGTCAGTGTATAGCGCCTCTAACAGCGTCATGTAGTATCACATGTATTATTACAGGCAGGTCAGTGTATAGCACCTCTAACAGCGCCATGTAGTGTCACATGTATTATTACAGGCAGGTCAGTGTATAGCACCTCTAACAGCGTCATGTAGCGTCACATGTATTATTACAGGCAGGTCAGTGTATAGCGCCTCTAACAGCGCCATGTAGTGTCACATGTATTATTACAGGCAGGTCAGTGTATAGCACCTCTAACAGCGCCATGTAGTGTCACATGTATTATTACAGGCAGGTCAGTGTATAGCACCTCTAACAGCGTCATGTAGCGTCACATGTATTATTACAGGCAGGTCAGTGTATAGCGCCTCTAACAGCGCCATGTAGTGTCACATGTATTATTACAGGCAGGTCAGTGTATAGCACCTCTAACAGCGCCATGTAGTGTCACATGTATTATTACAGGCAGGTCAGTGTATAGCACCTCTAACAGCGCCATGTAGTGTCACATGTATTATTACAGGCAGGTCAGTGTATAGCGCCTCTAACAGCGTCATGTAGTATCACATGTATTATTACAGGCAGCTCAGTGTATAGCACCTCTAACAGCGTCATGTAGTATCACATGTATTATTACAGGCAGGTCAGTGTATAGCACCTCTAACAGCGTCATGTAGCGTCACGTGTATTATTACAGGCAGGTCAGTGTATAGCGCCTCTAACAGCGTCATGTAGTATCACATGTATTATTACAGGCAGGTCAGTGTATAGCACCTCTAACAGCGCCATGTAGTGTCACATGTATTATTACAGGCAGGTCAGTGTATAGCGCCTCTAACAGCGTCATGTAGTATCACATGTATTATTACAGGCAGGTCAGTGTATAGCACCTCTAACAGCGCCATGTAGTGTCACATGTATTATTACAGGCAGGTCAGTGTATAGCACCTCTAACAGCGTCATGTAGTATCACATGTATTATTACAGGCAGGTCAGTGTATAGCACCTCTAACAGCGTCATGTAGCGTCACGTGTATTATTACAGGCAGGTCAGTGTATAGCGCCTCTAACAGCGTCATGTAGTATCACATGTATTATTACAGGCAGGTCAGTGTATAGCACCTCTAACAGCGCCATGTAGTGTCACATGTATTATTACAGGCAGGTCAGTGTATAGCACCTCTAACAGCGTCATGTAGCGTCACATGTATTATTACAGGCAGGTCAGTGTATAGCGACTCTAACAGCGCCATGTAGTGTCACATGTATTATTACAGGCAGGTCAGTGTATAGCACCTCTAACAGCGTCATGTAGCGTCACATGTATTATTACAGGCAGGTCAGTGTATAGCACCTCTAACAGCGTCATGTAGCGTCACATGTATTATTACAGGCAGATCAGTGTATAGCGCCTCTAACAGCGTCATGTAGTGTCACATGTACCCTGTTTCCCCGAAAATAAGACACTGTCTTATATTAATTTTTCCCCAGAAAAAGGCACTTGGCCTTATTTTCGGGGGATGTCTTGACAGAAGACAGGCAGCGTGCGTCTCCTCCACCTCCCTGGAGCTCCCCCCTTACGTGCCCCGTCATTACGCCCCCTAGTGGTTACAATACCAGGCTGCACAGAGCATCAGGCTGCTCAGCTGTGCTAGTTGAGTATGCCTGCTATAGCCTGTGAGAGTCTCACGGGACCCGCACGGCAGCCGCCGGACGGCCTATGCGGGCCGTGTTTGCAGGCTGCTGGGCCTGTTTTAACGTAGGGGCCTGGAGCGGCAGCTCCGTCCGCCCCTACGTTGATCCGGGCCTGCTTACCAGTACCGTATTGTCTCGGTCCAGGTCTCGCTGGGGCACACTCGGCGGCGCGGTCACAGGGAGCAGGCGGCGGCAGCTTTTCCTCAGGTTCGCGCGGGCTCTCTGACATCCCCCTGCGCACCGTCCCTCAGCAAATACCCGGCCGAAGTCTCGCTTTGCTCCACAGCGCTGCAGCCAATCAGTGAGCTGCGAGGCGCCACCGCCCCAACGGTCTCTACGGTAGAAGCTCCGGATCCTTCTGCAACATTTCGTGGACGGAACTGTACCAACGGTGAGGCCCTATTTTCGGGGGAGGATTTATTTTCGGGGGATGACTTATATAACGATATCCTCCGAAAGCAGGCACTAGGCCATATTTTCGGAGGATGTCTTATTTTCGGGGAAACAGGGTATTATTACAGGCAGGTCAGTGTATAGCACCTCTAACAGCGTCATGTAGTGTCACATGTATTATTACAGGCAGGTCAGTGTATAGCACCTCTAACAGCGCCATGTAGCGTCACATGTATTATTACAGGCAGGTCAGTGTATAGCGCCTCTAACAGCGCCATGTAGCGTCACATGTATTATTACAGGCAGGTCAGTGTATAGCGCCTCTAACAGCGTCATGTAACGTCACATGTATTATTACAGGCAGCTCAGTGTATAGCGCCTCTAACAGCGCCATGTAGTGTCACATGTATTATTACAGGCAGGTCAGTGTATAGCGCCTCTAACAGCGCCATGTAGTGTCACATGTATTATTACAGGCAGGTCAGTGTATAGCGCCGGCGCTCTAGGCCCAGGAGTGCCATGTATTACCTTTCGCTCAGTGTCGCTCTCTCATACATTTCAATATGGTTTCCTTAGTTGTGTATAAACAGCGTGTTTGGCGATGGGCAGGCTGATTCATTACTAGCGCCAGGTAGCGACAGATGAGCGTCTGTAGAGCGGATTTCAGAGTGCCCGCTAGTAGTCGCTGTGCTCGGCCATGGATCATTGTTTCAGAGCACCGCAGTCGCTGTCCGGCATTGATGAATATGTTGTGTGAGTCGCAGTACTACGCTGTATGGGAGCAACCGGTAGCGCTAGCTCAGTGCGACTGACTCACACCACATTGATCAAAAAAGCAGCCTCAAATATTGCCGGTGCTCAAAATTATGTAGTTGTAGCCCATAGCGCCAGAGGCTGTGTGATTAAAGGCTGTTTATGGACATGTATCCACTAGTAACAAAGTGAAAACACATGGAATGACATTGTTATTACATTGTAACATGAACACTTTAATACCAGACATGTGAGGACAATTCTGCATAAAAATATTATTAATCCAAAAAGTTTTCAAAAATGTCATTTTCTTGCCCAGGAGACATGTCAGAATTTTTGAGATTTTTTTTAAGGAAAAAAAAAATAAAATTGGGATCAGGAAAGGGATTTGAGGATTGTCCATAGAAATGTATGGGAGAGCGCCAGGTAGCGACAGGTAAGACGTGGCGCTCTGCAAGGCTGAACGCCAGCACTGTACGCTGAGCCTGGGATAATGATGAATCGGACGCTACATGGCGCTATCCCAGTCGCTCTACAGATTCGGCTTCATAAATGTGTAATTGCTGCCGTGTCCGGCGTTCACGGATGCTACCTGACGCTACCTGGCGCTGTACAGGCACTACCTGGAGATATCCCTTCATGAATAAGAGCTTTATTTATTTATTTATTTTTTTTGCTCCAATCATTGTGTGACGTCTCCTGGTCTAGAAAGAGTCATTTTTGAAAACTTTTTTGACTTTTTATATTTTTATGCAGAATTGTCATTACAGGTCTGGCACTAAAGTGTTAATGTCACAGTGTTATAACAATGTCGTTCCATGTGTTTTCGCTTTGTTACTGGTGGATATGTGATCAAAAACAGACTTTAATCACAGTGTCTGGTGCTCTATGCTACAGCGCCCAGATCCAGAGCGCCGATGCTGTGTGTGTAGTTTTTTGATAAGTATGGTGTGGAGCACTGAGAGTCGGTCACACTGAGCTGGCGCTACCTCTCGCTCGCTGCAGCGCTGTACTGGTGTTAGAGCGCCCAACATACATCACATTCATCAATGCCGGCCAGGTTACTACAGCGACTGAGACGCTCTGTTTCAGCGCCCGATCCCAGCTTACAGCGCCTACTTGAGGTCGCTGTAAGCGCCGCTATACAGACGCTCATCTGCCGATACCTGGCGTTAGTAGTGAATCAGCCTCCGCATTTTAATATAAAGCAGGTCATTACTGGCCCTTTAAATCCTCTTTGGCGTAATCAGATTGAGGTGTAAAAGCGTAAAATGAAGTCTAATTCCTGGTGGGCTGCAGCGTAGGCAACGTGTGTAACCCCGCCGCGCTCGGCGTTACTCCGCTAATGCAGACGTGGCTTTTCCAGACACAAAGCCGGTGTAATCCCTCGGCGCCGCATCCACCTGCAAAACAGATCGCTAATATGTTTCCAGAGAGCGAGCGCTGCGGAGCCATCGAGCGCTGACCGCCGACGCGTTCCGCTGTAATTACCCCACGACACGAGGATACAGCTCAATAACATCAATCAGTGTCTGGGGCTGGACTCACAACAAGCAGCGGGGGAGAGACGAGGGGGGGGGGCTAAAGGAAACCACCATTATACTGATACAGGAGAGAGTATCGAGGAAGAAAGGAAAGAAGAAAGATACACGTGTATGGAGGAGGAAGGGAAGAAATAAAAAGGGGATGGATATAAAAAAAGGATGGAAGGGCGGGTGAAAGGAAAGAGAAAGGGATGATTGTAAGAAATGAAAGTGGCATGGAGAAAGACTGGGAGGGAAGGAAGAAAGAAGGAAAGAAAGAAAGAGAGAAAAAGAAAGAAAGATAAAGTGAGATGAAAGGGGGGGTGCAAATAAAAAGAAAGGGAGGATTGTAAGAAATGAAAGTGGTATGGAGAAAGACTGGAAAGAAAATAAGAAAAAAAGAAAGAGGAAGAAAGAAAGAGAGAAAGAGAGAAAGAAAGAAAGAAAGAAAGATAAAGTGAGATGAAGATGGAAGAGGGGGTGCAAATAAAAAGAAAGGGAAGATTGTAAGAAATGAAAGTGGTATGGAGAAAGACTGGAAAGAAAGAAAAAAAAAGAAAGAGAAAGAAAGAGAAAAAAAGAAAGAGGAAGAAAGAAAAAGAAAGAGGAAAGATAAGGTGAGACGAAGATGGAAGAAGAGTGGAAAGAAAAAGAAAGGGATAATGTAGGAAATGAAAGTGGTATGGGGAAAGACTGGGAGGGATGAAAGAAAGAAAAAGAAAGAAAGAAAGCAGAAAGATAAGGTGGGAGGAAGATGGAAGAGGGGGTGTAAAGAAAAGGAAAGGGATAATTGTAAGAATTGAAATTGGTATGGAGAATAACTGGAGGGATGAAAGAAAGAATGAAAAAGAAAGAATTGAAGAAAGAAAGAAAGATAGGTGAGATGAAGATGGAAGAGGGGGCGTGAAGAAACAGTGATAAATGTAAGAAATGAAAGTGGTATGGAGAAAGACTGGGAGGGATGAAAGAAAGAAAGAAAGAAAGAAAGAAAAAGAAAGAAAGAAAGAAAGAAAAAAAAAAAAAAAAAAAAGGAAGGATAAGGTGGGACCAAGATGGAAGAGGGAGTGCGAAGAAAAAGAAAGGGATGATTCTAAGAAATGAAAGTGGTATGGAGAATGGCTGGGAGGGATGGAAGAAAGAAAGAGAAAGAAAGAAAGAAAGAAAGAGGAAAGGTAAAGTGAGATGAAGATGGAAGAGGAGGTGCGAAGAAACAGAAAGGGATAAATGTAAGAAATGAAAATGGTATGGGGAAAGACTGGGAGGGATGAAAGAAAGAAAGAAAGAAAGAAAGAAAGGGTGAGATGAAGATGGAAGAGGGGGTTGCGAAAAAAATTATTGGATAATTGTTAAAAATGAGAGCAATATGGAGAAGGACTAGGAGGGATGGAAAGAAGGAAGGAAGAAAAAGAAAGAAAGAAATGTATAATTGTAAGAAATTGAATTTGCATAGTGAAAAACTGGGAGGGGCAGAAGAAAGAAAAAAAGAAATATAAGAAATAAAGAAAAGGGGATGGAAGATGAGGTGATAGAAAAAAAGGACGGCAGTGGGGGTGCAAGGGAAAGATAAAGGGTCAAAAGTAGTATGGAGAAAGACCAGGAGGGATGGAGGAAAGGAAAAAGAAAGAAAGAAAGAAAGGGGGTGGACCATGAGGCGAGGGGAAGAAAGGATGGAAGAGGTGATGCAAGAAAAAAAAAGGAATAATTGTAAGAAATGAAAGTGGTATGGAGAAAGATTGAGAAGGAAGCAGGAAAGGGACATAAAAAGGGAGGAAGGAAGGAAAGAAGGGAAGTGAAGGAAGAGAGAGGAAAGGAAGATAATTGTAAGAAATGAAGGGAGCAGAAAGGAAAGAAGAATAAAAACTAGTTAAATATTCAAAGTAAGGAAAAAGGTCAGAAGAAGTGATGTATGTGTAAGAAATGAACTGGGATAGAGAAGGTTTGGAAATGAAGGAAGGAAAGGAGGAAGGAAAAAGAAAGGACAGAAGATAACTAATAAATGAAAGAAGGAAGGAAGAATGGGAGAGAGGGGGGGGTGAGATTAGAAGGAACAAGCTGTCGTACAGGCTGATTCATTACTAGCGCCAGGTGAGCGTCTGTACAGCGACGCTAGTGGTCGCTCTGATCGGCTGTGAGTCGCTATTACAGAGCGTCTCAGTCGCTGGCCGGCATTGATGAATTTGATGTGTGAGTCGCTATAACACCAGTACAGAGCTATATGGGAGCGACCGGTCACTGTGAGCGACTCAAACCATATTCATCAAAAAAACAGCCTCACACAGTGTGGGCGCTCTGGATCTGGGCGCTGTAGCATAGAGCGCCAGACGCTGTGTGATCAAAGTCTGTTTTTGAACACATATCCACCAGTAACAAAGTGAAAACACATGGAATGACATTGTTATAACACTGTGACATTAACACTTTAGTGCCAGACCTGTAATGACAATTCTGCATAAAAATATAAAAAGTCAAAAAAGTTTATAAAAGTGTTTGTTTGCAGCCAGGAGACGTCACACAATGATTGGAGCAAATACACTGACCTGCCTGTAATAATACATGTGACGCTACATGGCGCTGTTAGAGGCGCTATACACTGACCTGCCTGTAATAATACATGTGACGCTACATGACGCTGTTAGAGGCGCTATACACTGACCTGCCTGTAATAATACATGTGACGCTACATGGCGCTGTTAGAGGAGCTATACACTGAGCCACCTGTAATAATACATGTGACGCTACATGGCGCTGTTAGAGGCGCTATACACTGACCTGCCTGTAATAATACATGTGACGCTACATGGCGCTGTTAGAGGCGCTATACACTGAGCCACCTGTAATAATACATGTGACGCTACATGACGCTGTTAGAGGCGCTATACACTGACCTGCCTGTAATAATACATGTGACACTACATGACGCTGTTAGAGGCGCTATACACTGACCTGCCTGTAATAATACATGTGACGCTACATGACGCTGTTAGAGGCGCTATACACTGACCTGCCTGTAATAATACATGTGACGCTACATGGCGCTGTTAGAGGCGCTATACACTGACCTGCCTGTAATAATACATGTGACACTACATGACGCTGTTAGAGGCGCTATACACTGACCTGCCTGTAATAATACATGTGACACTACATGACGCTGTTAGAGGCGCTATACACTGACCTGCCTGTAATAATACATGTGACGCTACATGACGCTGTTAGAGGCGCTATACACTGACCTGCCTGTAATAATACATGTGACACTACATGGCGCTGTTAGAGGCGCTATACACTGACCTGCCTGTAATGATGAATCAGATGCTACATGGCGCTGTTAGAGGCGCTCACCAGATTCGCTTTCATAAATGTGGTTTCGCGTACAGCGCCCGGCGTTCACCAGACACTGTCTGCCGCTACGAGGCGCTACCTGGCGCTATGCCTTCTTACATAACCCCCTTAATCCGGCCCTGTGGACAGCCTATGCTTTCATTCATTTCAGGTCGGTTCATGGCTGGAAATCCTTCCGTTCACACTGTATAGATGTGTACTTGTTATGCGGGCCGGGTTGGCAATCACTCTATGCAGCAGGGCTACGAAACGTGTGAGCGGCGGCGGCGGTTCTGTGGCTCTCCTGTCGCTGCCGGTGACAGATAAGGGCGATGGGCGAGTCTCGGGAGTAGATAGCAGCGCCGCAGTTACAATTACATTTATCATCGGGAAGACAGGGATGAAGAAAAGGAAGGAAGGAGAGAGCAAAGAAGGAAGGAATGAAAATGAGAAGGAATAGAGTCATAAAGAAGGGAGAAAAAAGGAATGGAGGGAGGAAGTAAGAGAAGGAAGAGGACAAATTGAAGGAGTAAGGAATGGGTGAAGAAAAGGAAGGAAGGAAGGAAGGAGAGAGTAAGTAGGAAGGAAGGAATGAAAAATGGAAGAAATGGAGGCATAAAGAAGAGAGAAGAAAGAAATGGTGGGGGGAGGAGGGAAGGAAAAAAAGAGAGGATGAAAGGAAGGAGTAAGGAAGGGATTAAGATAAGAAAGGATGGAGAGAGTAAAGGAGGAAGGAAGGAACGGAGGCATAAAGAAGGGAGAAGAAAGGAATGGAGGAAGGAGAGAGGAAGGAAGAAAAGAAAGGGGATGAAAGAAAGGAGTAAGGAAGGGATGAAGAAAAGGAAGGAAGGAGAGGGTAAAGAAGGAAGGAATGCATGAAAAATGGAAGAAATGTAGGCACAAAGAATAGAGAAGAAAGAAATAATGGGGGGAGGGAGGAAGGAAGGAAAAAAAAGAAAGAAGATGAAAGGAAGGAGTAAGGAAGGGATTAAGATAAGAAAGGAAGGAGAGAGCAAAGAAGAAAGGAAGGAATGAAAAAGAGAAGGAATAGAGTCATAAAGAAGGGAGAAAAAAGGAATGGAGGGTGGAAGTAAGAGAAGGAAGAGGACAAATTGAAGGAGTAAGGAAGGGGTGAAGAAAAGGAAGGAAGGAGAGAGTAAGTAGGAAGGAAGGAATGAAAAATGGAAGAAATGGAGGCATAAAGAAGAGAGAAGAAAGAAATGGTGGGGGGAGGAGGGAAGGAAAAAAAGAAAGAGGATGAAAGGAAGGTGTAAGGAAGGGATTAAGATAAGAAAGGAAGGAGAGAGTAAAATAGGAAGGAAGGAATGGAGGCATAAAGAAGGGAGAAGAAAGGAATGGAGGAAGGAGGGAGGAAGGAAGAAAAGAAAGGGGATGAAAAAAAGGAGTAAGGAAGGGGTATAGAAAAGGAAGGACGGAAAGAGTAAGTAGGAAGGAAGGAATGAATGAAAAATGGAAGAAATGAAGGCACAAAGAATAGAGAAGAAAGAAATAATGGGGGGAGGGAGGAAGGAAGGAAAAAAAGAAAGAGGATGAAAGGAAGGAGTAAGGAAGGGATTAAGATAAGAAAGGAAGGAGAGGGCAAAGAAGGAAGGAAGGAATGAAAAAGAGAAGGAATAGAGTCATAAAGAAGGGAGAAAAGAGGAATGAAGGGAGGAAGAAAAAGAAGGAAGGGGACAAATTGAAGGAGTAAGGAATGGGTGAAGAAAAGGAAGGAAGGAAGGAGAGAGTAAGTAGGAAGGAAGGAATGAAAAATGGAAGAAATGGAGGCATAAAGAAGAGAGAAGAAAGAAATGGTGGGGGGAGGAGGGAAGGAAAAAAAGAAAGAGGATGAAAGGAAGGAGTAAGGAAGGGATTAAGATAAGAAAGGATGGAGAGAGTAAAATAGGAAGGAAGGAATGGAGGCATAAAGAAGGGAGAAGAAAGGAATGGAGGAAGGAGGGAGGAAGGAAGAAAAGAAAGGGGATGAAAGAAAGGAGTAAGGAAGGGATGAAGAAAAGGAAGGAAGGAGAGGGCAAAGAAGGAAGGAAGGAATGAAAAAGAGAAGGAATAGAGTCATAAAGAAGGGAGAAAAAAGGAATGGAGGGTGGAAAAAAAGAGGACAAATTGAAAGAGTAAGGAAGGGGTGAAGAAAAGGAAGTAGGGAGAGAGTAAGTAGGAAAGAAGGAATGAAAAATGGAAGAAATGGAGACATAAAGAAAGGAATGGAGGAAGGAGGGAGGAAGGAAGAAAAGAAAGGGGATGTAAGAAAGGAGTAAGGAAGGGATGAAGAAAAGGAAGGAAGGAGAGGGTAAAGAAGGAAGAAATGAAAAAGGGAGTGGAGGCATAAAGAAGAGAGAAGAGATCAATGGGGGGAGGAGGGGGGAAAGAAACGAAAGAGGAAGACTTGAAGGAGTAAGGAAGGGGTGAAGAAAAGGAAGGAATGAGAGAGCAAAGAAGGAGGAATGAATGAAAAAGAGAAGGAATAGAGTCATAAAGACGGGAGAAAAAAGGAATGGAGGGAGGAAGAAAAAGAAGGAAGAGGACAAATTGAAGGAGTAAGGAAGGGGTGAAGAAAAGGAAGTAGGGAGAGAGTAAGTAGGAAGGAAGGAATGAAAAATGGCAGAAATGGAGGCATAAAGAAGAGAGAAGAAAGAAATGGTGGTGGGAGGAAGGAAGGAAAAAAAGAAAGAGGATGAAAGGAAGGAGTAAGGAAGGGATTACGATAAGAAAGGAAGTAGAGAGTAAAGGAGGAAGGAAGGAATGGAGGAATAAAGAAGGGAGAAGAAAGGAATGGAGGGAGGAAGAAAGAGAAGGAAGAGGACACATTGAAAGAGTAAGAAAGGGGTGAAGAAAAGGAAGTAGGGAGAGAGTAAGTAGGAAGGAAGGAATGAAAAATGGCAGAAATGGAGGCATAAAGAAGAGAGAAGAAAGAAATGGTGGTGGGAGGAGGGAAGGAAAAAAAGAAAGAGGATGAAAGGAAGGAGTAAGGAAGGGATTACGATAAGAAAGGAAGTAGAGAGTAAAGGAGGAAGGAAGGAATGGAGGCATAAAGAAGGGAGAAGAAAGGAATGGAGGAAGGAGGGAGGAAGGAAGAAAAGAAAGGGGATGAAAGAAAGGAGTAAGGAAGGGATGAAGAAAAGGAAGGAAGGAGAGGGTAAAGAAGGAAGGAATGAAAAAGGGAAGGAGTGGAGGCATAAAGAAGAGAGAAGAGATCAATGGAGGAAGAAGGGGCGGGGAAAGAAAAGAAAGAGGAAGAACTGAAGGAGTAAAGATGGGGTTAAAGAAAAGTAAGGAAGAAAGGAAGGAAGGAGGGTGTAAAAAGGGAGGAAGGAATGAAAAAAGGAAGGATTGAAGGCATAAAGAAGGGAGAAGAAAGGGATGGAGGAGGGAAGAAAAGAAAGAGGACAGATTGAAGGAGTAAGGAAGAGATGAAGAAAAGGAAGTAAGGAGAGAGTAAAGATGTATAGATGTGTATTTGTTATGCGGGCCGGGTTGGCAATCACTCTATGCAGCAGGGCTACGAAACGCGTGAGCGGTGGCGGCGGCGGCTCTGTGGCTCTCCTGTCGCTGCCGGTGACAGATAAGGGCGATGGGCGAGTCTCGGCAGTGACAGATGTCACAGTGGGAGCAGATAACAGCGCCGCACTTACAATTACATTTATCATCGGGAGGACAGAGCATTGTAGGAGCGCCGCGGCTGCTGCTCAGGAAGGCGATAAAAGCTTTGGAGACCGCTGCCTGTCTAATAGCTTCTACAGTGCTATCGGCAGCTGAGCGTCTGTATAGCGCCACTTAGAGCGACGCTCATGTGCGGGTAACAGAGCATCTCCGTCACTCTAGTAACCATTGATGAATATGATGTATGTTGGGCGCTGGAACACCACTGCAGCTGACCGACTGACCGACTCTCAGCGATCTATACCATACTTCAAAAAAGGACACACGCACAACGTCGGCGCTCTGGATCTGGGCGCTGTAGCATAGAGCGCCAGACGCTGTGTGATTAAAGTCTGTTTTTGAACACATATCCACTAATAACAAAGCGAAAACACATAGAATGACATTGTTATAAGATTGTGACATTAAAGCGGACCTTCACCCTGAATAAGAGCCTATCTTATATGTTTCCCACACCCTGTACATACAGATTGCTCACATTAATCCAGACCCTCACCCTGAATAAGAGCTTATCTTATATGTTTCCCACACCCTATACATACAGATTGCTCACATTAATCCAGACCCTCACCCTGAATAAGAGCCTATCTTATATGTTTCCCACACCCTGTACATACAGATTGCCCACATTAATCCAGACCCTCACCCTGAATAAGAGCCTATCTTATATGTTTCCCACACCCTGTACATACAGATTGCCCACATTAAAAATCATCCTACCTGCATCTACTGCATGTTATGAGCCTTTTAACATTCAAGATGGCGGTTCATGGAGCATCAGGCAGCCTGCAAACAGGAAGTGTCTTCTGACTTTAGTGCCAGACCTGGAATACCAAATTCTGCATAAAAATATAAAAGGCAAAAAAGTTTTCAAAAATGACTTTTTCTAGGCCAGGAGACGTCACACAATTATTTGAGAGAAGAAAAAAAAACAACCTGTTTAAACAGAAGAAAAGGAACGGTCATTGAAATGTATGGGAGAGCGACAGATAGCGACAGGTAATACCAATATACTGAGCCGCCTGTAATGATACATGTGACACTACATGGCGCTGTTAGAGGTGCTATACACTGACCTGCCTGTAATAATACATGTGACGCTACATGGCGCTGTTAGAGGCGCTATACACTGACCTGCCTGTAATAATACATGTGACACTACATGGCGCTGTTAGAGGCGCTATACACTGACCTGCCTGTAATAATACATGTGACACTACATGGCGCTGTTAGAGGTGCTATACACTGACCTGCCTGTAATGATACATGTGACGCTACATGACGCTGTTAGAGGCGCTATACACTGACCTGCCTGTAATGATACATGTGACACTACATGGCGCTGTTAGAGGCGCTATACACTGACCCTGTAATAATACATGTGACGCTACATGACGCTGTTAGAGGCGCTATACACTGACCTGCCTGTAATGATACATGTGACACTACATGGCGCTGTTAGAGGCGCTATACACTGACCCTGTAATAATACATGTGACGCTACATGACGCTGTTAGAGGCGCTATACACTGAGCTGCCTGTAATAATACATGTGACGCTACATGGCGCTGTTAGAGGTGCTATACACTGACCTGCCTGTAATAATACATGTGACACTACATGGCGCTGTTAGAGGCGCTATACACTGAGCCGCCTGTAATGATACATGTGACACTACATGGCGCTGTTAGAGGCGCTATATACTGACCTGCCTGTAATAATACATGTGACGCTACATGACGCTGTTAGAGGCGCTATACACTGACCTGCCTGTAATAATACATGTGACACTACATGACGCTGTTAGAGGCGCTATACACTGAGCTGCCTGTAATAATACATGTGACACTACATGGCGCTGTTAGAGGCGCTATACACTGACCTGCCTGTAATGATACATGTGACGCTACATGGCGCTGTTAGAGGCGCTATACACTGACCTGCCTGTAATGATACATGTGACACTACATGGCGCTGTTAGAGGTGCTATACACTGAGCCGCCTGTAATAATACATGTGACGCTACATGGCGCTGTTAGAGGTGCTATACACTGACCTGCCTGTAATAATACATGTGACGCTACATGGCGCTGTTAGAGGCGCTATACACTGACCTGCCTGTAATAATACATGTGACACTACATGGCGCTGTTAGAGGCGCTATACACTGACCTGCCTGTAATAATACATGTGACGCTACATGGCGCTGTTAGAGGCGCTATACACTGACCTGCCTGTAATGATACATGTGACGCTACATGACGCTGTTAGAGGCGCTATACACTGACCTGCCTGTAATGATACATGTGACACTACATGGCGCTGTTAGAGGCGCTATACACTGACCCTGTAATAATACATGTGACGCTACATGACGCTGTTAGAGGCGCTATACACTGACCTGCCTGTAATGATACATGTGACACTACATGGCGCTGTTAGAGGCGCTATACACTGACCCTGTAATAATACATGTGACGCTACATGACGCTGTTAGAGGCGCTATACACTGAGCTGCCTGTAATAATACATGTGACGCTACATGGCGCTGTTAGAGGTGCTATACACTGACCTGCCTGTAATAATACATGTGACACTACATGGCGCTGTTAGAGGCGCTATACACTGAGCCGCCTGTAATGATACATGTGACACTACATGGCGCTGTTAGAGGCGCTATACACTGACCTGCCTGTAATAATACATGTGACGCTACATGGCGCTGTTAGAGGCGCTATACACTGACCTGCCTGTAATAATACATGTGACGCTACATGGCGCTGTTAGAGGCGCTATACACTGAGCCGCCTGTAATGATACATGTGACACTACATGGCGCTGTTAGAGGCGCTATACACTGACCTGCCTGTAATAATACATGTGACGCTACATGACGCTGTTAGAGGCGCTATACACTGACCTGCCTGTAATAATACATGTGACACTACATGACGCTGTTAGAGGCGCTATACACTGACCTGCCTGTAATAATACATGTGACGCTACATGGCGCTGTTAGAGGCGCTATACACTGACCTGCCTGTAATAATACATGTGACGCTACATGGCGCTGTTAGAGGCGCTATACACTGACCTTCCTGTAATAATACATGTGACACTACATGGCGCTGTTAGAGGCGCTATACACTGACCTGCCTGTAATAATACATGTGACACTACATGGCGCTGTTAGAGGCGCTATACACTGACCTGCCTGTAATAATACATGTGACGCTACATGGCGCTGTTAGAGGCGCTATACACTGACCTGCCTGTAATGATACATGTGACGCTACATGACGCTGTTAGAGGCGCTATACACTGACCTGCCTGTAATGATACATGTGACACTACATGGCGCTGTTAGAGGCGCTATACACTGACCTGCCTGTAATAATACATGTGACGCTACATGGCGCTGTTAGAGGTGCTATACACTGACCTGCCTGTAATAATACATGTGACACTACATGGCGCTGTTAGAGGCGCTATACACTGAGCTGCCTGTAATAATACATGTGACACTACATGGCGCTGTTAGAGGTGCTATACACTGACCTGCCTGTAATAATACATGTGACGCTACATGGCGCTGTTAGAGGTGCTATACACTGACCTGCCTGTAATAATACATGTGACGCTACATGGCGCTGTTAGAGGTGCTATACACTGACCTGCCTGTAATAATACATGTGACACTACATGGCGCTGTTAGAGGCGCTATACGCTGACCTGCCTGTAATAATACATGTGACGCTACATGACGCTGTTAGAGTCGCTATACACTGACCTGCCTGTAATAATACATGTGACGCTACATGGCGCTGTTAGAGGTGCTATACACTGAGCCGCCTGTAATAATACATGTGACGCTACATGGCGCTGTTAGAGGTGCTATACACTGAGCCGCCTGTAATGATACATGTGATGCTACATGGCGCTGTTAGAGGCGCTATACACTGACCTGCCTGTAATAATACATGTAACGCTACATGACGCTGTTAGAGTCGCTCACCAGAATCGCCTTCATAAATGTGATTTTGCGTACAAAGCCCAGCGTTCACCAGGCGCTGTCTGCCGCTACGAGGCGCTACCTGGCGCTATCCCTTGATGAATAAACCCCATAGAGAATACATGGCAGCGCTCCATCCAGGGCCGGCTCCAGGTTTATGTGGGCCCTTGGGCGGCATGGTCTCAGTGGGGCCCCTTTGTGGTGAAGAGTCGCGTCACATCACGTGACGAGGGATGACCCAAATCTGGAAGCCCCCTAAGCATCATGCTATTTGGACCTACTTTGCAGCGCACCAAAACCCTTTAAACCTGACCTCGGAGTCTAAACGAATCTAGATCCTCCTGATTTTGGATGCCCCTGTGTGTGACCCCCCCTCCCCCCCCCCTTTGTTCATTACTTTCCTGGAACTGGTGAATGCACTGTGGGATCCCCAGTTATTTCACAAGCAGGGGCATCCCAAACTGAGATTCCAGGGGGTGTCACACAGGAGGGTATCACAGATTGAGATGCTCCAGGGATAGGAAATCAGCTGGGGTGGGCAACTTAAAAGCAGAACAAAACCCAGCACTTCCTCCCCTGGAATCTAAATCGAGATGCCCCGTTGTGTGGAACCCCGCCATTCCAGGAGATGTGGGCACCAGCTGTGGCGCTGCCCTCCCAGTCTGCCACTGGTCAAGCGCTGTTGCACGCTCCAAAGGCCGGTCCTGTCAGTGTGCCCCCGGCCGCTGCCCCGCCTTGCTGGATGCTGACGCCGGCCCTGACTCCATACTTCCCTCCTGGTCATTGTTGCTTTATAGGTCTACTTATCTCCAAAGGCTTATTGGGGAAATTGACCATTTCTCCTTGATTATGTCATTGGTTGTTGGATTCGGGACGCCCTCTGACCAATCACACAGACACTGCTTATTTTACCATACAGGGCCGGCGTTAGCACCCGGCAAGGCGAGGCAGCTGCCGGGGGACCCCAGCCTCTGGGGGGACCCACTGACAGAGGCGTCCTTTGACCGGCGGCAGACTGGGAGGGCACTGCCACAGCTGGTGCCCACATCTCCTTGAATGGTGGGTTCCACACAACGGGGCATCTCGATTTAGATTCCAGGGGAGGAAGTGCTGGGTTTTGTCCAGCTTTTAAGTTGCCCCCCCCAGCTGATTTCCTATCCCTGGAGCATCTCAATATGTGATACCCGACTGCAGGGCCGGCGCCAGCACAAGGCAGACCTGGGCAATTGCCAGGGCTCCTGGCAACTTCAGGGGCCCACTCAGGCTCAAACCTGACCATGGTTTTATTTTACAGTGGACCTGAACCACCGAATGGCAGGTGTTGTGTGCAGACCTGCTCATGGCCGGCCTCAGCAACAGGGGATGAGCAGGACAATGGAGAAGGTGGCCTGAAATTTAGGGCAATTGATGGAAGCTCAGAAGGTGGCGAGAACCAGGTGACAACCTACAGCAATGATGAAATCTTTAGTGGCAGCGGAGCAAGCAATAAGGGCTGAAGGGTGTTTCACCAGCTCACTAGTTCGAGGAAAGTAATGAACAAAGGGGGGGGGGGGGGGGGTGGAGGGGGGGGTCACACAGAGGGGCATCCAAAATCAGGAGAATCTAGATATGTTTAGACTCTGAGGTCAGGTTTAAAAGGGGTTTGGTGCTCTTCAAAGTAGACCAGAACTAGAGTTTTGGTCCAAATAGCCTGATCCTTAGGGGGCATCCAGATCGGTGATGTGATGCGACTTTTCATCACAAAGAGGCCCACTGAGACCATGCCACCCAGGGCCCAGATAAACCTGGAGCCGGCCCTGGTAACATACATCTCAAGGAGGGTCCGTCTCCCCATCCGTCGCTCCTCAAGTTTTATTATAGTAAAACAAAGGGGCGTTTCTAACATACATTTTTGGACATTCACCTGTTTTAACCAGTTATAGAGTACAAGCCATATAGTACAGGTGGAGGCTAATTTAAGACTAGCACCACGTATTGCCATTGGATTGTCTATGTGGCGGCGCTTAGAGCGTCTGCTGCAAGCGGGTGTCTGGCGCTATAACCTAGCATAGCGGCCGGACAATTGACACTGTAGTATCCTGTTCAGCATTGATAAATGTGATGTGTGCAGGGCGGTGTAGAAGCGCTCTCCCCCAATCAATGCATATGTAGCAGCCCGAGGAAAAGCCGCCCAGAGCAACGCCACATATTAAAACAGGACAACGCTGCAGCGAGCTATAGGTAGAGCCAGTTATGTGCCAGTTAGGTAGAGCCAGTTATGTGCCAGTTAGGTAGAGCCAGTTATGTGCCAGTTAGGTAGAGCCAGTTATGTGCCAGTTAGGTAGAGCCAGTTATGTGCATATTTAAGAATATCAAACCAAAACCGTTGAAGCGCTAAAACTGGGTGCTCTAGTGTCGAGCGCCTGGCGCTATATGAAAATAGTCTGTTTCCCAACACCAGCACCAGAGCGAAACCATATGGAATGAAATTGTTTCTAAACTGTAACAATGACACTGCAATGTCAGTGCTGCACATAAAAAATCAAAATATAACAATATAAGTGTTAATAATAATAATATTTATATCCAAAAAATGAGAAAAAAAAATAATTAAAATGCTATTAGGGATGAGCGAATCGCTTCTAACGAACCTGAATTTGCTCCGAATTTCAGGGAAAATTCGATTCAGCACGAACCCGAATTTTTAGTGGTTCGTGCTGACCGAATTTTCCCTGAAATAAAAAAAAAAAAATGCCGGCATGGTGGGAACGAGGAGGCCGGCTGCGCTGTCAGCTGTCATCAGAGGACGCGTCATCATAGGAAGCCACTTCCACTGATGACGCGTCCTCTGATGACAGCTGACAGCGCAGCCGGCCTCCCCGCTCCCACCATGCCGGTAAGTGTTTGCTGAAAAAAAAATGCCGGCATGGTGGGAGAGCGCAGCCGGCCTCCCCGCTCCCACTATACAGCAAACACTTACCGGCATGGTGGGAGCGGGGAGACCGGCTGTGCTGTCAGCTGTCATCAGAGGACGCGTCATCAGAGGAAGCCGCTTCCACTGATGACGCGTCCTCTGATGACAGCTGACAGCGCAGCCGGCCTCCCCGCTCCCACCATGCCGGTAAGTGTTTGCTGAAAAAAAAAAATGCCGGCATGGTGGGACAGCGCAGCGGCCTCCCGCTCCCACCATGCCGGTAAGTGTTTGCTGTATAGTGGGAGCGGGGAGGCCGGCTGCGCTGTCAGCGGCGCCCGCTGACAGCGCAGCCGGCCTCCCCGCTCCCACCATGCCGACATTTTTTTTTCCATTTCAGGGTTTGGTGGGAGCAGGGAGGCCGCCCGCTGACAGCGCAGCCGGCCTCCCCGCTCCCACCAGAGATTAGCGATTCGTTTAAGTTCGATTCGAACCCGAATTTCTTTGAGAAATTCGGCGAATCACCCGAATCGAATTTTTGAGAAGTTCGCTCATCTCTAAATGCTATTTATACACAAGCAAAAAACACCATTCAATTGTATGGAATAACGCCGCTGAGCGACAGGTGCTACATGGCGCTGCTGAACATACATCCAGGTCATCTGTAGAGAAGGCAAATAGACTAATAGATTTAGGAATTCATTGATGAAGCTAGTTGGATTTCCAGAAAAATGTCCTCACGTTGCTGTGGCTTATTCTTCCATTTTAGAAATCTCAAAAATGCCACAGAATCCCGCACCACCTTCAATCTAAACAATATTACTGTGAAGTCTCAAAACAATGCATAAGCTGCAGACAGTACTTCCATTTTAGAAACAAATTAAATGTAGTCCTTATTTTGCTCTCTGCAATGTCCCTATCATGCTGTAACACAAAAAAAAAGCATTGCTTGGTTATTGCAATTAAAAACAGGTACAGTAAATGTTTTAATGTTGTAACGTAATGTAACGTAAAAATTATGGTAAGTTATCTTACATGACAGTCTTGACAAATGGCATTCTATTCTTCCATCACTTTCATCAATATAATTCCTTTGAATGAATGACAATTTCCATGGTAACACAGGGCACCGGGCACATCACAGAAAGCATCATCCTCTTCTTGGCCTTTCTAAATACCTCAAGAGACCAAAGGATGGAGGTCGCGGGAGCCTTGTAAACACCAACCTTTATAGAGACGACTCATCATAACATCACATCCCGTCTCTCTCCATTAATATAATCCCCCGCACAGAGGTTCCTTGTATCCTTTTGTTGAAAACTGGAAGGTCAAGCTTTTGATGTTCACCAGTCTATCAATGACAGATAAATTCCCATATCAATAAATACCTTTATTTTCCTAATTAGTAATTCGGTTATTAGAGGTCCATTTTGACAAGATAGGACTTTTGAGTCATTGGACATTACAGGTGAGATTGGCTTCTATAAGTGATTTGAGTCATTGGACATTGCAGGTGAGATTGGCTTCTATTAGGGATTTCAGTCATTGGACATTGCAGGTGAGATTGGCTTTTATTAGTGATTTCAGTCATTTGACATTACAGGTGAGATTGGCTTCTATTAGGGATTTCAGTCATTTGACATTACAGGTGAGATTGGCTTCTATTAGGGATTTCAGTCATTGGACATTACAGGTGAGATTGGCTTCTATTAGTGATTTCAGTCATTGGACATTGCAGGTGAGATTGGCTTCTATTAGGGATTTCAGTCATTGGACATTGCAGGTGAGATTGGCTTTTATTAGTGATTTCAGACATTGGACATTGCAGGTGAGATTGGCTTCTATTATTGATTTCAGTCATTGGACATTGCAGGTGAGATTGGCTTCTATTATTGATTTCAGTCATTGGACATTGCAGGTGAGATTAGCTTCTATTAGTGATTTCAGTCATTGGACATTGCAGGTGAGATTGGCTTTTATTAGTGATTTCAGACATTGGACATTGCAGGTGAGATTGGCTTCTATTATTGATTTCAGTCATTGGACATTGCAGGTGAGATTGGCTTCTATTAGTGATTTCAGTCATTGTACATTGCAGGTGAGATTGGCTTCTATTCGTGATTTCAGTCATTGGACATTACAGGTGAGATTGGCTTCTATTAGTGATTTCAGACATTGGACATTGCAGGTGAGATTGGCTTCTATTAGTGATTTCAGTCATTGGACGTTACAGGTGAGATTGGCTTCTATTAGAGATTTCAGACATTGGACATTGCAGGTGAGATTGGCTTCTATTAGTGATTTCAGTCATTGGACATTACAGGTGAGATTGGCTTCTATTCGTGATTTCAGTCATTGGACATTACAGGTGAGATTGGCTTCAATTATTGATTTCAGTCATTGGACATTGCAGGTGAGATTGGCTTCTATTAGTGATTTCAGTCATTGTACATTGCAGGTGAGATTGGCTTCTATTAGAGATTTCAGACATTGGACATTGCAGGTGAGATTGGCTTCTATTAGTGATTTCAGTCATTGGACATTGCAGGTGAGATTGGCTTCTATTAGTGATTTCAGTCATTGGACATTGCAGGTGAGATTGGCTTCTATTAGAGATTTCAGACATTGGACATTGCAGGTGAGATTGGCTTCTATTAGTGATTTCAGTCATTGGACATTGCAGGTGAGATTGGCTTCTATTAGTGATTTCAGTCATTGGACATTGCAGGTGAGATTGGCTTCTATTAGTGATTTCAGTCATTGTACATTGCAGGTGAGATTGGCTTCTATTAGAGATTTCAGACATTGGACATTGCAGGTGAGATTGGCTTCTATTAGTGATTTCAGTCATTGGACATTGCAGGTGAGATTGGCTTCTATTAGTGATTTCAGACATTGGACATTGCAGGTGAGATTGGCTTCTATTAGTGATTTCAGTCATTGGACATTGCAGGTGAGATTGGCTTCTATTAGTGATTTCAGTCATTGGACATTGCAGGTGAGATTGGCTTCTATTAGTGATTTCAGTCATTGTACATTGCAGGTGAGATTGGCTTCTATTAGAGATTTCAGACATTGGACATTGCAGGTGAGATTGGCTTCTATTAGTGATTTCAGACATTGGACATTGCAGGTGAGATTGGCTTCTATTCGTGATTTCAGTCATTGGACATTACAGGTGAGATTGGCTTCAATTATTGATTTCAGTCATTGGACATTGCAGGTGAGATTGGCTTCTATTAGAGATTTCAGACATTGGACATTGCAGGTGAGATTGGCTTCTATTAGTGATTTCAGACATTGGACATTGCAGGTGAGATTGGCTTCTATTAGAGATTTCAGACATTGGACATTGCAGGTGAGATTGGCTTCTATTAGTGATTTCAGACATTGGACATTGCAGGTGAGATTGGCTTCTATTAGTGATTTCAGTCATTGGACATTGCAGGTGAGATTGGCTTCTATTAGTGATTTCAGACATTAGACATTGCAGGTGAGATTGGCTTCTATTAGTGATTTCAGACATTAGACATTGCAGGTGAGATTGGCTTCTATTAGTGATTTCAGACATTAGACATTGCAGGTGAGATTGGCTTCTATTAGTGATTTCAGACCTTGGACATTGCAGGTGAGATTGGCTTCTATTAGTGATTTCAGACATTAGACATTGCAGGTGAGATTGGCTGCTATTAGTGATTTCAGACATTGGACATTGCAGGTGAGAGTGGCTTCTATTGAGGATTTCAGTCATTGGACATTACAGGTGAGATTGGCTTCTATTAGGGATTTCAGTCATTTGACATTACAGGTGAGATTGGCTTCTATTAGTGACTTCAGTCATTGGACATTGCAGGTGAGATTGGCTTCTATTAGGGATTTCAGACATTGGACTTTGCAGGTGAGATTGGCTTCTATTGGGGATTTCAGTCATTGGACATTGCAGGTGGGATTGGCTTCTATTAGGGATTTCAGACATTGGACTTTGCAGGTGAGATTGGCTTCTATTAGTGACTTCAGTCATTGGACATTGCAGGTGAGATTGGCTTCTACTGGGGATTTCAGACATTGGACATTGCAGGTGAGAGTGGCTTCTATTAGGGATTTCAGTCATTGGACATTACAGGTGAGATTGGCTTCTATTAGGGATTTCAGTCATTTGACATTACAGGTGAGATTGGCTTCTATTAGTGACTTCAGTCATTGGACATTGCAGGTGAGATTGGCTTCTATTAGTGATTTCAGTCATTGGACATTGCAGGTGAGATTGGCTTCTATTAGTGATTTCAGTCATTGGACATTGCAGTTGAGATTGGCTTCTATTAGTGATTTCAGTCATTGGACATTGCAGGTGAGATTGGCGTCTATTAGTGATTTCAGTCATTGGACATTGCAGGTGAGATTGGCTTCTATTGGGGATTTCAGTCATTGGACATTGCAGGTGAGATTGGCTTCTATTAGTGATTTCAGTCATTGGACATTGTAGGTGAGATTGGCTTCTATTATTGATTTCAGTCATTGGACATTGCAGGTGGGATTGGCTTCTATTAGGGATTTCAGTCATGAGACATTGCAGGTGAGATTGGCTTCTATTAGTGATTTCAGTCGTTGGACATTGCAGGTGAGATTGGCTTCTATTAGTGATTTCAGTCATTGAACATTGCAGGTGAGATTGGCTTCTATTAGTGATTTCCGTCATTGGACATTGCAGGTGAGATTGGCTTCTATTAGTGATTTCAGTCATTGGACATTGCAGGTGAGATTGGCTTCTATTGGGGATTTCAGTCATTGGACATTACAGGTGAGATTGGCTTCTATTAGTGATTTCAGTCATTGGACATTACAGGTGAGATTGGCTTCTATTAGTGATTTGAGTCATTGAACATTGCAGGTGAGATTGGCTTCTATTAGTGATTTCAGTCATTGGACATTACAGGTGAGATTGGCTTCTATTAGTGATTTCAGTCATTGGAC
The DNA here is from genome assembly GCA_027917425.1 of Gastrophryne carolinensis. Taxonomy (NCBI): domain Eukaryota; kingdom Metazoa; phylum Chordata; class Amphibia; order Anura; family Microhylidae; genus Gastrophryne; species Gastrophryne carolinensis. Next base: position 510,739,024 of record CM051236.1, on the reverse strand, counting down.
ATTGCAGGTGAGATTGGCTTCTATTAGTGATTTCAGTCATGTGACATTACAGGTGGGATTGGCTTCTATTAGGGATTTCAGACGTGTGACATTGCAGGTGGGATTGGCTTCTATTCGGGATTTCAGTCATTGGACATTGAAGGTGAGATTGGCTTCTATTAGGGATTTCAGTCATTGGACATTGAAGGTGAGATTGGCTTCTATTAGGGATTTCAGTCATTGGACATTGAAGGTGAGATTGGCTTCTATTAGGGATTTCAGTCATTGGACATTGAAGGTGAGATTGGCTTCTATTAGGGATTTCAGTCATTTGACATTACAGGTGAGATTGGCTTCTATTGGGGATTTCAGACATTGGACATTACAGGTGAGATTGGCTTCTATTAGGGATTTCAGACATTGGACATTGCAGGTGAGATTGGCTTCTATTAGGGATTTCAGTCATTAGACATTGCAGGTGAGATTGGCTTTTATTAGTGATTTCAGTCATTGGACATTACAGGTGAGATTGGCTTCTATTAGTGACTTCAGTCATTGGACATTGCAGGTGAGATTGGCTTCTATTAGTGATTTCAGTCATTGGACATTGCAGGTGAGATTGGCTTCTATTAGTGATTTCAGTCATTGAACATTGCAGGTGAGATTGGCTTATATTAGTGATTTCAGTCATTGAACATTGCAGGTGAGATTGGCTTCTATTAGTAATTTGTCTCAACATGCCAATGAAACATCTCCATCATCCTGGTAACCCTCTAGATCAGTGTTCCCCAACCCTTTCCTCAAGAGCCACCAACAGGTCATGTTTTGTGGATCGTCAGATGGGTAGCTCTATAACTCTATCTATATAATATAGAGTTATATAACTATCTATATAACTATCTATGCACTTCACCTGTGCACCTCTGTGGAGATGTGCAAAACATTCCTTTTTGGAGGTACTAGAGGAGAAGATTGGGGAGCAATGATTTAGATCAGCTATACTCAACTGGTGGACTAGGTTCCGAAATCATAAGGTTGGGTACTTATGTTGGATCATAGTTGGTGGAACTGGCTTTCATTAATGAGGTTGGATACTTATGTTGGAACATAGTTGGTGGAACTGGCTTTCATTAATGAGGTTGGGTACTTATGTTGGAACATAGTTGGTGGAACTGTCTTCTATTCATGAGGTTGGGTACTAATGTTGGAAGACAGTTGCTGGAGCCGGCTTCCATTCATAAGGCTGGTGTCACGGATATCTCAAGGGAGATATCCATTAATAAACAATGACCAATAATTAGAGTTCTGCAAGGCAGAGAGACTGGGACTGTTCAGCAAACACAATGTGTTTATTGTGAGAAACAAGCAAACATAAACACTCAGATTGCTATAAATACAGTGCAGTGAGGAAAAACATGCAGGCATAAAGTCCAGTCCAAAGTAGTCCAAAAAGCAAACAGAAGGGAAACCAATGGTTCACAAGGAAGTCCAGGGTTCAGATTCTAAGGATTCAGAGGCTCAGGTGCTCCAGGAGCTCTGCAGGACAGCACCACTGGTGGTCAGGCTGCATACTACAGAGAAACAGGCGAAGGCTAAGGAGGAACTCCAGGCATGACAGTGTCCTCCCCCCGACCAGGCGGGCACTGGACGCCTTTAAATAACTGCTCCGCAGGATGGGGATAAAGCCCGAAGCAGGCGAAGACTTGGCGGACATCGAAGTCCCCCCCCAGGATTAAAGTCCACGAAATAATGGCACGGCGATAAAACTCGGCAGGCGGGCGATCAAACCCGGCAGGCGGGCGATCAAACCCGCAAGCGGGCGATCAAACCCGGCAGACGGGTCACTTCGGATAGGGCGATCAAACCCGGCAGACTTGGCAGACGGGCGATCAAACTCGGCAGATGGGCGATCAAACTCGGCAGATGGGTCACTTCGGATAGGGCGTTCAAACCCGGCAGACTTGGCAGACGGGCGATCAAAGTCGGCAGACGGGCGATCAAAGTCGGCAGACGGGCGATCAAAGTCGGCAGGCGGGCGATCAAACCCGGCAGGCGGGCGATCAAACCCGGCAGGCGGGCGATCAAACCCGGCAGGCGGGCGATCAAACCCGGCAGACTTGGTAGGCGGGCGATCAAACCCGGCAGACTGGACAGACGGGTCAGATTGGACAGACGGGTCAGATTGGACAGACGGGTCAGACTCAGCTGGAATTTTTTATTTCTGGGCTGCAAAAACTGTAGTCAGGTCATGGCCAGCAAACACTGTCTCAGGAATATTTAAGTAGGAAGAAGCTATGAATAGCAGGAATTCAACCACATTTTCACTGAGATGTTTGCTATGATTTAACCAGGCTTCAGTCCAGAAAAACAGCTCATCCTCAAACAGGAAGTAAGTCACCTGATGACTCAAGGTTGTCATAAGAGACTGCCGAATACAAGGCTTCAGCAGTAACTTTGCGACAGCCTGGAGGAACTGGGGGTAAGTATGCGCTCTTTAAAGCGAGGTGGAGGCACAAAGATATATCCGTCTGTGGGAACCATGGGACGGTCAGAGTCCATAGCAATAAATGCCCTTTTGGACATCTTGGGGGCTAAAGCTGACTACACACAGACAGACTACCCGCCTGCGCCACCAGGGAGGCAAACTGCCGATTACCCAGAGCCAGAGGCATAGGGGACTTGGAACTCAAGGAGCCCGTAATCCACCTACTTTTTCAGCAGAGCTTCTGAAGGTGAAGATGCACAGTCCCTGGGTAATCCCGTGGTGGTCGCAGACTTGGGAAAGGGAAAACACAGGAGAGACAAATACTAGACGGACAAGAACCGGGCCCCAAACTACTAAACAAGGTTGGGCCCCAATACAGGCTATGGCAAACTAAAGCTAGGAGGCAAATGCAGACCCAAAGTAAAATCTAAGGCTGGCACTAGGACCCTGCATACCCTCAGCACACCAAACCAGCTCAGCCTTACAGTCTCTTATGGTCTTTTATGTGTGGCTCAGCATTCTGTCACGGATATCTCAAGGGAGATATCTATTAATAAACAATGACCAATAATTAGAGTTCTGCAAGGCAGAGAGACTGGGATTGTGCAGCAAACGCAATGTGTTTATTGTGAGAAACAAGCAAACATAATCACTCAGAATGCTATACATACAGTGCAGTGAGGAAAAACATGCAGGCATAAAGTCCAGTCCAAAGTAGTCCAAAAAAGCAAACAGAAGGGAAACCAATGGTTCACAAGGAAGCCCAGGGTTCAGATTCTAAAGATTCAGAGGCTCTGCTACAGAGTTCAGGTTCCAGATGACAGAGTAAAATCCTGAGCCCTGACTACATGCCAGACTCAGCATATAAAGGCCAGCAGCTAATTAGCCCAGGTGCTGGCTGATCTCCAGGACCTCTGCAGGACAGCACCACCTGGTGGTCAGGCTGCATACTACAGAGAAACAGGCGAAGGCTAAGGAGGAACTCCAGGCATGACAGTTGGGTACTTATGTGGAAACATACTTGGTGGAACTGGCTTCCATTTATAAGGCTGGGTACTTATGCTGCAACATAGTTGGTGGAACTGTCTTCTATTCATTTGGTTGGATACTTATGTTGAAACATATTTGGTGGAACTGGCTTTTCCGGACCCCTACACTAGATTTCCGGACCCCGGCCCTTACAGCCCAATAGAATTTTTGGGGTAGGGGGGCAAGCGGCCTTTTTTTTAGTTTTGCCGGCTGAATCTATAGCCCATCCCCTAGTGTGCTGATTTCTAACTATCCACCCCCCTCCCTGCAGCGACAACCCTCTGCACCTCTTACCAGATGCCTTTAAATGGACCTTTACAAGAAGTGGTTGAGTACCCCTGCTCTAGATGGTACCCTGACCCCAAGGAGTATTGCATAAATATTCTTCCTAATCTTTGTCAGTACATCATTATCTGGAACAAGGCTATTTAATTAAAAATGTAACTCCATAATACATGAATTAATAGAAAGTGATGATAATCAATAGGCTGCAGAACGCTCGAGTGCATAGAACATTATATAAAGCAATACAAAAAAAAGTGCAAGAAGATGCTAGGTGAGCTTAAGAAATTATGAAATAAATAATTTCATCCACAAAAGTGCAAAGGGCATAAACCATGTGATATTTAGATGCCAGAGTAATATGACAATAAAGTGCCGGAAGTGCTAAGAAATGAAAGACGTCTAGCAAGCCAAAATGTCCTTAACAATTAAGAAGCAAATACATCACTGGTAAACAGAGCCTTGTCCCCCCTGCAGCAGCTACTGTACACCATTATGCCACAAGAATCCTGACACAAGCCCTATTTTCACTTGTACAAAGTTGCATGTCGAACATGATCTTATTAATCAAAGTAAGATCTTGAACTTATACTAGATATTCACAGCAAGAACGCTTTGCATAGTCTTCCCATAGCCCTCAAGAGACTAAAGGATGGAGCTTGTAAAAAACAGCTTCTTAAAGTGGACCAAAACCCAGGATTTTGACTAATCTGGGTTTTGATCGGGGATGCGCGACTGTTTGAAAACCCCCAGATCGCCTCACCTTACTCACCCTTCCCCGATCCCATGGCACATGCGCAGCCTCTCAGCCAGTCTGTACACAAGTAGCAGTTGGGACTCAGCACAGCTAATATACACTTGATAAGTAAATATTTGAGCTGGTGCCGGCCTCCAAAGGACCAAGACACAGAAGTATCAACCACACTTTAACAACAAAAGCAGGGATGCCAGATCAGCCCAATATGGCCCTTTAAGAAAAGCCGCACAGCCAAACTAGTATATCAAATAAGTAAAAATATCTTTAATGTAGATCAAGAATTCAATCAAATACATGAAACAGCATCACAAAAGGACAAACAATTTAAAAACACATATAGGCTGCCAAGGATAATGGGACCAATTTAGTGCCAATCAAGGGAATATAGTATTATTGCACACTGCCCTCCCAGTATTTAAAGTGGACCAACGCCCAGGATTTTCACTATCCTGGGTTTTGGTCCACTTCCGCGAGGCACCCCGATCGGGGGTGCCCCGCTGTGTGAAACCCCCCAGAAACACCGAAAAACTCACCTCACCCCGCTCCCACGTGACCGCCGCTGCCAATCCCCGCCGACGGACAAGCGGGAGGCAGCGACGGACAAGAGAGCGCGCCCGCCGCCGCCTCCCGCCCGTCACTCTTACAGGGCGCGCGCCCGCCTGCTACTGTTACTGAATCACCAGACAACGAAAGTCAAAGTGGCACTTTTTTACTCCTAAGAAAAGTAGAGAAGTGTTTCCTCCTTTCTACTCTGTAGTAAAAGCTGCCATTGACTTGCATTGTCTTTTTATCTAGTGATTCAGTAACAGTGACATTCTCAGGCTTTTTTCTTATGAATTGAATTTTTTACTACCATGAGAATTTTTTCCTACCTTTATTGAATCAAGGCCAGAAAGAGAAGAAACTAAAGAATAGAAGAAATTAGAGAAAGAGAAGTAATAACTGCAACAAAGAAAGTATAGAATGAATAACAGAAAGAAAGAGGAGGAACGAAAGAAAGTAGGGAATGGAAGGACTGATAGCAAGAAGGAAAATGAAAGAAATAAATAACAGACGACCTGAAAGAAAGAAATAAAGAAAGAAAAAAAAGAAATGACACAAAGAAAGAAAAAAGAAATGACAGAAACAATCTGCCGATGAGCGATCTGCCCCTGGTTCACAGTCCTTATTCCTAATTATTGCACCTTCCCGGATCCTATATAAGTCATTTCCAGCGTAGAGGAAATGATCAGTCCCACTGTTAGGAAAAGGTGGGTCACATGACCACCCCGCTGGCACCATCAGATTGCAGGTGCTGCAAGGCAGGAGTGGCAGCTTGCACTGGGCCCCTTTCTGCCCGGGGCCCTGTAACACCTACATTTCCTATGTGTACACCTGTTTGTTTGCGTTATAAATATATTTGTGAATCCCGGTATTTGTGGAACACGAAGCCCTTGTGAATACGAAGGGCCTATTGGATTTTCTTAGTAAATAGCATGGTTCTTAGTATATACTATTTATACTATATATACTATACTACTATTTTCCAGCATGAGGTGTGAAATTTCTAGTCGGAGACACGAATAAGGCCGTTTGGAAACTTCCCTTTGATACGTCTTCAGACAACGAGTAATCCGTGTGTATCGATTCGGCCTGCGACAGGCAATTTCAATTTTCTAGATTGATGGGGTCAGGTGTCACTCAGCTTCAAAGCTGACTAAGCGCCGCTATCATTCTTCACCTTCGCCGCGCCCTTCTCCGCGACAATGACCGCTCGCTCCCAACATGCTTTTATTTATGAGCTGATATCCGCCGCCCTTTCCTTGATGATGCTCATTGCGGCACTCCCGAAGGCGAAATGTATAAACGGGTTTAAGCCTGGGCACGAAGAGATTCCGCGTCAATTACGGTGTATTGCGGTTTCTACGGAAACTGTGTAATACCAGGGTCATTTTTTAGTATTTACTAAAGGATTTCATTTGAATTGAACCTGCTGGCAAGTCTGTCTTGGCAGGCAGCTGACTCCCACATAAGAACTTTCCCATTAGTGTCATGGTTCGTGTGTTTGGGTAAAACCTCTACTGCTTAAGTGTATTACAGTCCCTGTTCGTACAAAGAATAAAAATGAATAAAACATTTTTTTACTCTGCAGTTTTTTACTCTGAGATCCTGAATCCTAATATTCACCTATTGTATATCCTCTGCCATCGCCTCCTACTGAGGGGAAGTGCCATAACATGATGGGCACTTCCCCTCTGTTGCAGTGAATAAAGTGTGGTGTGCTCCGGTCTCTAAGGTCTGAAATTCATGTGCCTGACATTTTCCCCTGTTTGTGCCGGGATCCAATGCCAGGGGTCTCCTCTTCCCCCGGGGCAGCCTCCATTCAACCCGAGGACTTCAGCGGGGCAGAGAACGAGTTGCAAAGTGTAGTGCTGGGTGCAGCGTAATCGTAATCCAGATAGACATTAGTAGTATAACAGGAGCTGGCTTTACTGGAACATGAATGCAGTAAGAGAATGTCACTTTACATGGTGCATAATACAGACAGGAGAAAGAAAGTATCATAGAGCAATTGAATCCACAGTTTGGTGCGCTTTTCTTCTGGAATGTAGATGAACTCCTTGCATCTAAAAACTCCTAGGTGTTTTACACTTGGTTTTTCATTGTGCCAAAGTTCGTATGGAGTTTTCTCCACTGTTCCAGAAAAGAGTCTGTTCTGCAAATAAGTGGCTGTCATTGCTGCCTCAACCGAGTATTTTTGTGGTAGTCCAGAGTCTGTCAGCATACATCTGTCTTTTGGTGCTCTGTTCAATTCAGTTTTAAGTATTTGTACTTTTTGTCCTGTGAATTAAGCTCCATTTTCTACTCCAAAACACGAGAGGTTTCCTCTGAAACTTGTTACTTGCCTTGACTACATAGTCCTGTAATTTCTCAAGCACTTCACTCGTGTGTTGCATTAGCTAAGTGACTGTGTATCTTGAATAGTCATCTATGAAAGTCACTATGTACCTGTTGCCTCCAGGTGTAGGAGGGTTTAGGGGACCACATACATCACTGTGAACTAGATCATGTGGTCTTCAAGCTCTATTCTGACTGACTTAAAGAAGTGTTGCTCTTGTGGCTTTGGATTTGATGCAACATTCACACCTAACAGTAACTGGATACAGGGATACTGTCAGATTTCTCTTTTGTAGTTCTTGCATGCATTCTGGATGTCTGTGACCTAAACACCTGTGCCATATGAGTGCATAGTCCTCACCTTTTTCTTCACATTGTTGAGGTGATATAGATGGTCATCTAACTTGGCACTCACTATAGTCTGCTTGCCGCCCAGGATAGAACACTTGTCAACTTTGGAATTTTACAGTGAGTCCTTTCGCTGTCAGAAGCTTCACAGATATTAGTCTTCCTTCAAGATCAGGAACATAAAGCACATCCTTGGCACATATGGCTAAATTGTGTCCTACATCATGGGGCATACAAGGGTCCCATGCCCATTTCCCTATGTATGTATTTTCCTTCCATCCGCGAGGTAAATAGTCTCTTTGTTATTCAGATCAAGTTCTGTGAAAAGAGGGACTCTGTCCCCTAGAGGCAGAATTGCCCCCCCCCCCCAAAGTTTGCATACCCATCGATTTTAATGGGGTTTGGGTTCTGGTCCCCAAACCAAAACTTTTTTCAAAGTTCGGCCAAACTTGTCGAACCCAAACTTTGGGAGGTTTGTTCATCCCTAGTAGTAAGGTCAATGGAGGAAGTCTATGGTCATGAAGAACAAACGAGGAACAGGGTTGTCACCACTGATCAAACATCAAAGGTTTTAGGTCCAGGTCGCCTCTCGTGCAAGTTTCTGTGCAACTACATATGAAAACACATGTACATTTCCACAGATTCACAAATATTCAAAGAGTTGCACTGGTGTTATGGCAGAAGTCTCCCATTGACAGTAACTAAGCATTTTGTCTTGACGGCTAATGGGCTACAGATCTGTAAATCTGGCTGACAATAAACACATTGGAATCCCACAACATTTTTGCCCCCTCCATTCCTGGAGAGCTAATGGTAAAATGATTTTTTGCCCTAAGTAATGTGTAACGTTGTAGAAATTCACAGCAGCGGTCAAACAGTAATTAAAAATAGATGGGAAATGGATGCCTCTGGGTCTCAGGTATGAGAGACACATATGAGCCGCGATGGAGACTGGCCCTCCACAGCTCCTAATTAAACTTCTGAGATGAAGCACATTGTTACAAAGAAATGTAATTATAGAATAAGGATTCCATGACGGCTCTGTCAGAGGATAAACAGCGCTTCATTTTCTGTTGTAAAAATCAAGCAGTGCAAGAATCCTGCACAGTCCAAAAAACATACAGTATAAAATATGTAACAGGGTGATGGATTAGCCATTATTCCTCTTATAATGGTTAAATAACTTTAGTGTAGTTTAGTTAGGGTTTAGTGTAGGGACAGTAACATGAGAACATTAGACACTAGGTGTCACCCCTTGCTGCAGGCTGATTGAGCCTAGGCACGGACTAGGGAAACAACCACCTGAGATGAAGCACCTTTTTAGAGAGAAATGAAATTATAGAATAAGGATTCCATGATGGCTCTGTCAAAGGATACAAAGCGCTTCATTTTCTGTTGCAAAAATCGGGCAGTGCAAGAATCCAGCACTGTTCTCTAAGTCCAAAAACATACAGTACAAAATATGTAACAGGGCGATGGATTAGCCATTACCCCTCTTATAATGGTTAAATAACTTTAGTGTAGTTTAGATAGGGTTTAGTTTAGGGACAGTAGCAAAGAAACATTAGACACTAGGTGTCGCCTTTCTGCAGGCTGAGTGAGCTTAGGCACAGACTAGGGAAACAACCACCCGCCACTGATTGGTTCCTGGGTCTATACATTTAGAAATCAGGGGGTCTGTAAGATCTCCAGTGCAGAGAACAGTGGCAGTGCTGCCACTGTTCACTAGGAACCAGGAGCTCCTTCCCTCACCACTGCCTCCAGCCGGGTCCTGGCGGTGTTGGTCTTTTTGAGTAGTCCATAACTCCTTTCTCCACTGCAGCCTCCTGCCTTGGTCATGACCTGGTCATTTTGAGGTTATTGGAGCGCCCTCCTCCACTCTGCCTCCAGTCAGGTCCTGAAACCCCTGTCGCCTCAAGGAGCCTGGAGCTCCTTCCTTCAACTCTGCCGCCTGCTAGGATCTGCTGCCCCCTGTCTTCTTGTTGAGCACTATGCTCCTTCCTCTACCGCTGACTCCTGCTGGGTCTGGAGCGCAGAGCTACTATCTCACCGCTGGGTCCCAACTGTGCCGGTCTTCTCCAGGAACCTGGCTGTCGCTGGTTTTTCTGTTAAGTTTGGACCTTCTCCACTGACTCCCACCACCACCGGTCTTCTTGAGGAGCTCGGACCTCCTTCCTCCACCGCTGCCTCCTGCCAGGTTCTGACACCGCTGATCTTCTCAAGGAACCCAGAGCTCCTTCCTTCACCGCTGCCTCCAGGCAGCATCCTATGGCTCTGATCTTCTTGGGGAGCCTGAGGCTCCATTGTCCACCAGCCAATGTTCTCTAGGACCCAGGAGCTACTTCCTTCCCCACTGCCTCCAGTTGGGTCCCAGTGGTGCTGTTCTTCTGGAGGAACCTGGAGCTCCTTCCTCCACCACTGCCTCTTGCTGGGCACCGATGGTTCTGGCCTTTTCGTGTAGTCCATAGCTCCTTCCTCCATCTCTGCATCCTGCTTGGTCCTGACCTGGTCTTTTTGAGGAGCCTGGAGCGCCTTTCTCCACTCTCTCTCTTGTTGGGTCTTGACGGCACCAGTCTCCTCAAGGAACCCGGAGTTCTTTCCTCCACTGCTGCCTTCTGCTAGGATCCGCCGCCCCCCGTCTTCTCAAGGAGCACTGTGCTCCTTCCTACTGCTGCCTCCTGCTGGGTCCTGATGGTTCTGGTCTTTTCAAGTAGTCCAAAGCTGTTTCCTTCAACGCAGCCTCCTACCTGCTCATTTTGAGGAGCTTGGAGTGCCTTTCTCCACTTTGCCTCAGGTCGGGTCCTGAAAGCACCGGTCTCCTCAAGGAGCCCGGAGCTCCTTCCTCCACCGCTGCCTCCTGTCAGGATTTGCCGCCCCCTGTCTTCTCAAGGGAGCACTGTTCTCCTTTCTCCACTGCTGCCTCCTGCTGGGTCCAGAGGGTGCTGGTCTTCTCGAGGAGCCCGGAGCTACTATCTCAGTGCTGCCTCCTGCCAGATCCTAACAGTGCCAATCTTCTTAAGGAGTCCAGAGTTCCTTCTTCCACCACTGCCTCCTGCCATATCCGGCTGTCGCCAGTCTTTATCTCCAACCACCACCGGTCTTCTTAAGGAGCTCCTTCCTCCACTGACGCCTCCTGTCAGGTTCTGACATTGCCAATCTTCTCAAGAAAGAAGCTCCCTATGGCTCTGGACTTCTTGGGGTGCCTGAGGCTCCTTTCTCCACCTCTGCCTCCTGCTGTTACTGTCCACTCCATGTCCCTGCACAGCTGCTGCCTAAAATGGAGAGGGGCAGGGCTGGATTATGAGAGGGGCGCAAGGGGCCTCCACCACTTGCCTCGCAAAGGGGGCCTCCACCAACCTTTGGGTTATAATCTGGTCCAGGGGGCTTTTCAGCCTTTGGTCTGACGGGCCGCGGGGTCGGCAATGAAGCTATCATCAGCAGTGGAGCCCCCCCGGCACCTGGGCAGCCAAAGCCACTTAAGGGCAGGACACTACACTGATGGGTGGGTGCAGAGCTGCACTTAAGCCACCAAGCACAGCCGCTGGCTGCTCAGAGCAGGGAAATGTTTTCAGCTGGACCAACTGGTCGACTACAATACCCCCCACCCAGAATGGCAAAGCAGGAGTTCCCGAGCAGCGCACACCCGCACAAGGGACTCGCTCTGACGTTCCAGTAAGTAGGCGGGTGCCAGACAACCACCAATCAGTTACTTGGCCGGACTGTTATTTTATACTGTATCTGGGGCCTCCACCACATTATGTGCCCAGGGGGCTCCACCACACTTAATCCGGCCCTGGGGCGGGGGCAGAAAACAATGTTTTTAATTGCGTACTGTGTTGTGCTGGTGCAATGTGAAGGGGGCTAACATGCGGTCAAACAAATAGTACATAAGTACATAATTAGCAACAACCCATTATTACACACAGTCAAATTTTAACCATACTTACCTTTTAAATGTGTCCCTAGTTTAGGCAGTGACTGTTTTTGGTACAACATTCTTGGATAATCAGACATAACATCCCGTGACACCTTTTTGCATTTCTTCTCGGGCAGGTTGATTCATTACTTGCGCCAGGTATCGGCAGATGAGCGTCTGTACAGCGGCGCTAAGAGCGACCGCTAGTGGTCGCTCTGATCGACCGTGAGTCGCTATTACGAGTTGCTGTAGTAACATTGATGAATTTGATGTGTGAGTCGCTATAACACCAGTACAGCGCTATATGGGAGCGAACGGTAGCGACTGGTCAGTGTGAGCGACTCAAACCATAATTATTAAAAAAACAGCTTCACACTGCGCCTGCGCTCAAAATAGTGTCTCTGCAACCCAGAGCGCCAGACGCTATGTGATTAAAGTCCGTTTTTGAACACGTATCCACTAGTAACAAAGTGAAAACATATGGAATGACATAACATTGTGGCATTAACACTTTAATACCAGACCTGTAATGACAATTCTGCATAACAATATTAAAAAAAAAAATCAAAAATGACTTTAAAGTGCCTGATTGGCTCGGGATGCCCCGCTGTGGGAAACCCCCCAGGATGCCCCATTCACCTTACCTTACCCCCGGTCCAACGGCGCATGCGCGGGCCGCGGCCGCATCTCGTGCTTCTCTCTAGCAGGGTGCCATTCGTGAATGGCCGGTGCGGGCGCGCTCCCTGTTAGAGATAAGCGCGAGATGCGGCCACCAGCGTGCTCGGAGCCGCTGCGGTTGTACGCCGCTTGGACGCACATACCACAGCGGCTCCGAGCGCGCTGATTGGATGAGCGGCCGTGCATGAGTGAGGTTAGTTTTTTCAGACATTCTGGGGGGTTTCACGCAGCGGGGTGCCCTGCGGAAGTGGACCAAAACTGAGGAAACGGGAAATCCTTGGTGTTGGTCCACTTTAAATAGCCAGGAGAGGTCACGCAATGATTTGACACAAAACAAAAAAAAAAGAGAAGAAAGGTAACGTCCATTGAAACGTATGGGAGAGCGACAGGTTTCGACAGGTAATACCAGGCTCTCTGGAAGCCAGAGCGCCACAGGGATCTGCTGAGCCGTCTGTGATGGTGAATCGGTCGCTACGTGTCGCTGTAGGAGTCGCTCACCAGAATCGCCTTTATAAATGTGGTATTGCGTGCTGCGGCCGGCGTTCACCTGCTGCTACCTGCCGCTTACAAGGCGCTACCTGGCGCTATCCCTTGATGAATAAACCCCTTTGTCTTCTACTCTCTGTATCCATCCCGCAGAATTCAGGAAGGTTTTCCTTTGCTGTCCAGGGACCTTTCATTAATGTCGCTTCTCTGGAAGAAGAAAGCCGGCATAGTAATTAAATCCATGTCTTTCGTGTCCTTAAAGATTTGTCAGGCTGCGGGCACAGTTCAGGACAGAGCCAATTAATAAACGCCAATTAAATTCCCTAATGAATTTAGGACGTGAAGATGTCGCTTGATCTCAACTTTTAATTCTATCAGGTAGGAGAGTCGCTCCTGGAGACGGGGGCCCGCAGGCCGGTGTCTGATTTTATTAAGGCCACTATTGCATTGACACTTTTGATTTTCTTATGACTTAGAAAATGAGACTTTTACCGAGACTGTGGAGGAACATCGAGAAAAGAAAACTTTGATCACGGTAACCTGCCGGCTCACATTGGGTAATTTGTCTCCAGTTTTTATTATTATTATTATTATTATTATTATTATTGTAAAGGTGACCATGCCAGGAATGTATAATTCAACTATAAAAAAGTAAAAATATTTACAAATTGCAAATATCAGTACATCAAGATTTCATAAATATACAAATCCACATTAGTATGTATAGTGCTCAACGTAAAAATGTCCTTATTCCAACAAGGGTAATAAAAGCGTAAAAATATATGTATAATACAGAGCACCAAAGCTAGATGATATGATAATATATGTTTCCTCTTTAAAGTGGACCAACACCCAGGATCTTGACTATCCTGGGTTTTGGTCCACTTCGGTGGGGCACCCCGATCGGGGGTCAGGTGTTGGTCCACTTTAAGGCACTGGCTTGCCACAACTTATGCATATAATCTGCTGAGATTTGGGCCTGCATACGTTGTGGCGAGCCAGTGCCTTAAAGTGGAAACGCCCTGAAACTGACTGGGAGGCCGATTCATTAATAGCGGCAGGTAGCGACAGTTGGGCGACTGTAGCGGCATTTTCAGAGCGCCCGCTAGTAGTCGCTGTGCTTGGCCGTTGTTCGGTAGTTGATAGCGACTCAGTCAGTTTGCCGTAATGTTGAATATTGGGTGAGGAGTCGCTATTTGACAGGTTCCGCGCTGTATGGGAGCGCATGATAGCGACTGGTCAGAGCGACCGGCTTCCACCATATTCATTAAAAAATCACACTCAAAAAATTCTCGCGCTGTGAAATGCATGTTTAAACCCCAGAGCGCTGGCGGCGATGGGTTAAAAGTAGTTTTTAACCCCCAAACAACCATATTTTTGGAAACCAAAAAAAAACAAGTTTTTTAAATAATTTAGTAATATGAATACATTAATATCAGACCTGTAATATCAATTCTGTACATTTTTTTTTTTTTCCCTTAAAAAAATTATCTAAAATGGCAGAAGTGGTCACAGAATTTTTCACATTTAAAAAAATAAATAAATAAATAATAACAATTAATTATTAATATTTAAAGATTGTTCCATTGAAATGCATTGGAGAGCGCCAGGTAGCGAGAGGTCACACCTGTCGCTGTTCAAGGTCGGACGCTGGCGCTGTGGGCTGAGGCTGGAATAATGATGAATGAGTGGCTATATGGCGCTATCTCAGTCGCTAAGCAGGATTGGCTTGATAAATGTGTGATTGTGGTGGGGAGCCGGCATTCTCGTGGCGGGGCCCGTCATTACCGGCCGCTCACCAGTCGCTACCTGTCGCTATTCCTTCATAAATAAGGGCCTACAGCTTTTATGGTTGCGTGTTTGTGAAGCCTTATTTCGTCTCATAGCTGGTAAGCATTTATATTGTTGGTAAAGGATTGGATCCAGTCACGATCTGATGTGCATGTGCTGTGGGGCTCTGACTTCATTTATCATCTAGCTCTGTATTATACATATATTATTAGGAATGTATAATTATTATAACTTTTCAGGGTGGGAAAGAGGGACATTTGTTAAATTAGGCCACGTCCCCTTTATTGAAGAATGGATAGGAGATAGGTTGTAACAGTTAAACACGACCTTTAGCATCATTTAATGAAAAGTCCAAACCCTTAAAAACTAAAATTAATAGATTTTACGTTTTTTAAATCACTTACTTTTTATTCTTTCCTCCACTGGGCTGCAACTATGTTCAGGACTCGAGGATATGGCATCACATACTGATGAGAGGAGAGGGATTAAAAGTACAGGGGGCGGGGTTATAGCTGTGCTTTGCACAGACAGAGCAGAGCTGGGGTCAGGTAAAGGACAGCAATCCCAGAATGCAGAGCGGCACAGTCAGAAGACACTTCCTGTTTGCAGGCAGCCTCAGACTGTCATCTTGGATGTTTAAAGGCTCAGAAAATGCAATAGGTGCAGGTAGGGTGATTTTTTATGTGGACAATCTGTATGTACAGGGGGGAAACATATAATATAGGCTCTTATTCAGGGTGAAGGTTCGGATTAATGTGGGCAATCTGTATGTACTGGGGGAAACATATAACATAGGCTCTTATTCAGGGTGAAGGTCCGGATTAATGTGGGCAATCTGTATGTACAGGGGGAAACATACAAGATAGGCTCTTATTCAGGGTGAAGGTCCGGATTAATGGAGGCAATCTGTATGTGCAGGGTGAGGGGGAAACATATAAAATATACTCTTATTCAGGGTGAAGGTCTGGATTAATGTGGGCAATCTGTATGTACAGGGGGGGGGGAACATACAAGATAGGCTTTTATTCGGGGTGAAGGTCTGGTTTAAAACAATATAATCACTTTAAATAGTCAAAAAAATTAAATAAATCATTTATTGCTGCAGATCTGCATGTTGCACCTCAAAGAGGAACAAATGAGAACGAGGGACAGGGGGACATGGACTCAAAAGCGGGACAGTCCCTCCGAATCAGGGACACTGGGGAGGTATGATATTTATTTATAAGTCTCTGTCATCTTCTGTAGTGATGTACAAAGTACTGATTAGTGACTAGAGGTGAGCAAATTTTTTGAAGCTCGGGCTCAGCAAGTTTGGACGAACTTTAAACAAACGTTCGGGCACCCAAACTTTCCCCGAACCCAACTGAAATCGATGGGGACCTGAACTTGGCAACCCAAAAGTGGCTGTAAAATGGGGGTAGTAAGGGGTAATAACAGGGCAATTGCCCTGAGAAAAATTGTGTAGGGAAGGTACTTAAAAGTACTTAAAAGTAAAAAAAAAAATTTTTCAATTTATTTATTTTAATATATATATTTAACTTGTATTTAAAAGAGCAATATCGCTAAATTTTGTGCAATATTAAAAATCGAGCAAAGGGGGTGGGAGTAGCTCCATCACTATTATTTATACAAAATCATCATCATTATTATTCAGGGCCTGGGCCCAGTTTAACCCTCTCATCATCCAAGTATTAAGCACCAAACATGTCTAGCTATGTGGAAATTCGACAAGAGTGGGGTGATCCAGAACAACCCCACAATATACCTGTGTAACACAACCGCACCAACCAACGAGTATGTGAATTAATAAAAACCTTTTGTTTTATATACGGATATTATTACAATGCTAGGTAACATTGCTGCTAGTGTCCCGTGACGGCCTGAGGAAGTGATTCAGGGGAATCACGCTACGCGTCGCCCTCTGCTCGTTCGGACCCCCGGAGGATAGCCCTGAATATCTGGTGAAGTACCTTATAATATGCGATTTTTAGTCCCGACTGGGTATTTATTATGACACTTTGAGTTATGTTTGTATTTAGGAGATAAGGGTTGTTAGGCACTTGGCACTTTACTTTGTTTGCACATTGACAGGAAGACTGTATGAGCTCATGTTTTATTCACTTATTTATTGATAAGCATTGTTTAGAGTAAAGTATAGCACATATGTTTTAGATGAATTTATTCTTTTTCACATTTAGGGACACTAGCAGCAATGAATTGGCATTTTTAGGGACTTGAGATGAATTATTAATATATTAGAGCGTTATATAATCATCCAGGGGGTCTGATGTTTTTAACCTCATTTTAATGTGATAGGTGTGACCTAGCATTGTAATAATACCAGTATATAAAATAAAGGGTTTTTATTAATTCACATACTCGTTGGTTGGTGCGGTTGTGTTACACAGGTATATTGTGGGGGTGTTCTGGATCACCCCACTCTTGTCGAATAGCATATGTCCCATACCAATTGAGGTTGGGACCTGTGTTTAACCAGCACACCTCATAATTCACAGTGGTGCGGAGTTACATTTTGTCTTTAGCTATGTGGAAAGACAGAGATTTGGTTGCACATATCTGCAGATACATGTGGAAGCCACACCGCCACACCGCCCCGACAAGGCACTCTGTGTTTAGTGTGGTAGTGAGTAGCTCTGGCTGCATTGGATGTCCCAACTTTGGGGACTCAAAAATAAGAGTAGGGACCACACTAAACACAGAGTGCCTTGCCGGGGCAGTGTGGCTTCCACATGTATCTGCAGATATATGCAACCAAATCTCTGTCTTTCCACATAGCTAGACATGTTTGGTGCTTAATACTTGGATGATGAGAGGGTTAAACTGGGCGGTAAATTGGTTCCCAGGCCCTGAATAATAATGCTGATGATTTTGTATAAATAATAGTGATGGAGCTACTCCCACCCCCTTTGCTCAATATTAAAAATCCCCTTCGGGATGACCTAGGGCAAAGCCAGAGTCCCTCCCCCAAACCTTTTAGATACCAGGCCGGCCGCTGGTGGGTTTTGTTCCGCTTTAAAGAGGACTAAAACCCAAGAAGATTGCCCCCGGATTTTATAAGATTCCCAGGTCGATTTATTCCTTACCCCCGGGGTATCCATAATGTGTAAAAAACCCCATTCGCCCATACACTTACCTTCTTTCCCATTCCAACGACACATGCGTGAGCCACGGCCACATCCCTGCTATCCCTCTACCACCAAGCATTTGTGAACGGCTGGGATGTGCACGCTCCCTGTTAGAGGGTAGCGGGGGATGCAGCTGTTAGTGTGTTCGAATCCGCTCGTATTAGACGAGCTCCTGGATGAAGGGGCGGGAGCGGATCAGAGCGCGCTGATTGGAGAAGATTCCGCGCATGTGTTGTAGGACTGGGAAGAGGTGAGCCTGAGACCTGGGGGTTTTACACAGTGGGGCATCCCCGACCGGGGGCAAGGACCAAAACCCAGGATAGTCAGAATCCTGGGTTTTGGTCCACTTTAAGGCAAATGTATTTACTCCCAAAGAATCTCTGGACTCTCTAGACCCTCTAGACTGGATGTTTTGTAAAAAGAAAACTAACTACCTAAAAGTTAAATGAAAACCAAAGGTATGTGTCATAAAGTCATTTGCAGAAAGTTGCGCAATAGCGAAAACAATAGCACACCTCCCAAGTGTCCCTGATTTGGAGGGACTGTCCCTCTTTTGAGTCCATGTCCCACTGTCCCTCGTTGTTCTCATTTGTCCCTCTTTGAGGTGTAACATACAGATCTGCAGCAATAAATGATTCACTTGCCTATTCAAAGTGTTTCTATTGTTGTAACTGTTACAATGTATATCCTATCCATCAATGAATGAGGGGGCGTGGCCTCATCCATCCCCCAATGACGAGGTGTGACCTCATCCATCCATCAATGAGGGGACGTGGCTTCATTTACATATTATCCCTCTTTGAGGTGTAACATGCAGATCTGCATCAATAAATGATTCATTTGCATCAATAAATGATTCATTTGCCTATTCAAAGTGTTTCTATTGTTGTAACTGTTACAATGTATCTCCTATCCATCAATGAATGAGGGGGCGTGGCTTCATCCATACCCCAATGACGAGGCGTGACCTCATCCATCCCTCAATGAGGGGGTGTGGCTTCATTTACATAATGTCCCTCTTTGAGGTGTAACATGCAGATCTGCAGCAATAAATGATTCATTTGCCTGTTCAAAGGGTTTCTATTGTTGTAACTGTTACATCCTGTCTCCTATCCATCCCTCAATGAGGGGGCGTGGCTTCACCCATCCCTCAATGAGGGGGTGTGGCCTCATACATCCCTCAATGAGGGGGCGTGGCCTAATATAACAATTGTCCCTCTGTCCCACCCTGAAAATTTGGAAGGTATGCTATAGCAGTAGAATGAGTTTACCCTTAGAAACAATGTGCCGTGTCCTCTCCATAATCAGCCTCCAAATCACCGCCCGGCATATGTCTGCTGTTGTTGACTAGCCACAAATAGGCAGCGGAAGAAAACAAATGTGGAAGCAGAATGGGCGGCGTGCGCCGGATGCGTAACATATGTCGGATCTCGCGGGGGAGATAATGGCTTTCGCTGAGGTGCTGAGCGGATTCTTGTTCCATTCATGCAGAGATATTTGTTTCTTTATGCCTGAGTGGCGTCTAATGATCTCCGAATATATTGCGGCGCTGAGGCTGCGGATGGCCGGGCGCCCAGCAATCTGTGGTCGGATAACCTTGTTCCAGACCCCGTGACACTTTCTACTCAACTCCTAGACTTCGGCTCACTAACATGGGGGCCGCTGCCGTCACATTTGGGCGATTAACCATTTTACTGCCAGCTTACCTGGAGACGTTTTTACCACTTGCTGCCAAGCCATTTTTAAAGAGGAACACACACACCATTTTCACTTTTTGGGGTGTTGTTCCTCCCAAATTGGGATGCCCCGCTGTGTGTATGCCCCTAGGTCACTCACCTTCCTGTTGCTCGCACAATACAGACAAGGACGAGAACGAGCGCGCTGATTGGCTGAGTGGTCTATTCAATCATAGGCTCCGGTGACATCTTATGAAGAGGAACTACACACCCGACTTTACCTTTTTGGGGTGTTGTTCTTCTTAGCGGGGGCATCCAGAATCGGGATGCCTCACTGTGTGTATCCCCCTAGGTTACCCCATTCACTTACCTTCCTGGCACTCCCTTGGCGTAGACTCGGACGAGAAGAGCGTGAGTGTCTCTCTTCGGTGTTGTTCTTCTTAGCGGGGGGCATCCAGAATCGGTGACATCTTATGAAGAGGAACTTCACACCCGACTTTACTTTTTTGGGGTGTTGTTCTTCTTAGCGGGGCATCCAGAATCGGGATGCCTCACTGTGTGTATCCCCCTAGGTCACCCCATTCACTTACCTTCCTGGCACTCCCTTGGCGTAGACTCGGACGAGAAGAGCGTGAGCGTCTCTCTTCGTTATTGTTCTTCTTAGCGGGGGCATCCAGAATCGAGATGCCCTGCTGTGTGTATCCACCCAGGTCGTCCCATTAACTTACCTTCCTGTCGCTCCCAAGGCACAGACTCGGACGAGAAGAGCGCAAGCGGCTCCCTTTGGCTCCGTTGACGGCCTGGACGGTTAAGCAGCTGAGCGTCGCCAAAGGAGGCCGGTTGCGCCACCTGCCGCATCCCTGCTCACCTTCTAGCCGTTGGTTGCCCATTCAGAAAGGCCGGAGGCGGGGCCACACACGGCTAGAGATGAGCCATACAACCGTGGCGCAGGCGTGGCAGGGGCTCCAGGACAAGGTGAGTAAAACGGGGCTTCTGGTGGGTTTTACACAGTTCAGGATACCCCAAGGAGTGGAACTTGGTCTTTTAGACTCCAGGGACTCCAATTTCCCTCTTTAAAGAGGAACATCAGAGTGAAAATAAAAAGGGAAATGATTCCCCCCCACCCCATCGGTCCCTACTTACCTTTTGGATGTCGCCTCTGCCTGCTGCGGAAACATTTGGCTGATTCAGGGCAAGCTCTTCACCCATCCACTTAGCCATCTGTTAATGACAAGCGAGGCCTTACCCGTGCTCGTCAATGTCCCATGGCGATCTCGCAGCTCAGCGAAGTCTCACGGGACTTCGGACAGCCCCATTGCATCCTTTTCATGGGTACTGTCCATGCATGAGATTGGGTGCCTTATGGGATGAAAGATGGCGCCGCATCATCAGACCTTGGAGGCTGAGTGCCACAGAGCCCGCATATGCACTTATGCACCTCCCTGGCGGTTGGGGATGCAGCTCATAGGGTCAGGAGTCTTGGCTACCACTTGCAGGTAGGTGACTTGCTGGCCCCTCCTGCCCTTTGAAACGGTATAGGTGTCTCAAGGACCCCTTACCAGTTCCCAAAACGTTATGTGAAGTAAACAAGTATTCCCCAAAAAAATAGTACCCACCCCCTTCCTTTGCCGGGTGCTGGCTCACACTATCCGATCTCAGTGGGAATTAAGCAACGGAAGCCCGGGAGCGGGTCTAAGGATCTGTGTCCATTGCTCTGTTCCTGGCTTCTGCTGCTCACTCCTGCTGCTGGGTAATGGTAGTGGGAGCTGATGTCAGCTGACTCGCCGGTATAAAAAGCCCCTCCATGCGGTGGTGATCAAGGTTTCAGAAGCCGGGAGCTGCGCAGAGAATCTGTGTTTTCTGCCCCACTGAAGACCCTGGCCTGAGGATTAGAAGCCCTCCAGGGGATGAGGAGACCTAGGGTGCTGGAATCTGGATGGAGGTGAGGTTTTTTTTTGTTGGGCTCTAAATAGGAGAAAATGTCAGCTATGTGAAATTTACGTGTCTGTCAGTGAACGGTTGGAGACGCAGCCATGTAAACTTTACGCGGCTGGCAGTTAAAGGGTTAAACTATGTCCGTTAACATTCAGACACATGTGCGGACAATCGGGTTGAAAGCGGTTGAAAAAGTTGAATAACCACAATTAGGCAAGGTTAGAACTCTCTCAGTGGAGAGACTTCAGTTGGCAATTTAGCTAGTTATTCTCCATAGACGGGGCACGGAGGGGGACCTGTCTCTCATTTTTGGGTCACAAAGTTCAGGTCAAGTTTGGGTAACCGAACCAAACTTTTGTTCAAGGTTTGGCCAAACTTGCAGAACCCGAACTTACAAATGTTTCGCCCAACTCTACTAGAGACACGAAGCCTTAACCCTTTAAAGAGGAACAACCCTTCCCCCTCCGGTTTTACTTTTGGGCACTACATACTCACCTCGCCGGGGGAATCCATCTTCTGGGTCGCTCAGATTCCAGGCGACCTTCCTAAGGATGCCGCCATTTCGCATCCCATCAGGCACTGCGCACAGCTCCCGATCTCGCACTTGCACAGTGCCCATTAAAGGGATGCAATGGGGTCCGCCGAAATCCTGTGAGACTTCGCTGAGCTGTGCAGGACTATGTAGAGCACAACTAAAGCCGTGCTATCACTAACGGGTCCTGAAGCAGCGGGCCGATGGGGGGGGGGGGGGGCGATGGCCCCCTTTTTATTATTGGTCCGATGTTCCTCTTTAACTGCCAGCCTACCTAGAGATTTTGTCACCCTCTATTGCCAGACCATTTTTCACTATTTTGCGCTATAAATGTTTAACTGCGATTTTTGAAAGAATATCCAGGGATTTCCTAGGAAAATTATATTTTTTTTTTTCAGCCGAGTCTGGGATTTAACTTGAAATGTCTTGTTTGTGATTTTTTAGTGCTTTCTCTATTTTTTTGGGTGAAAATATTGAAAAATAAAATTTTTTACATTTTGTAGCTTTTTTTTAAATAGATTGTTTTTTAAAAACAAATCATATTGCATGTAAAAGCTCCATTCCTGCCGGTAACAACGGTATCACATATGTATTCCTTTCCTATTCTTTCCTGCCCAGGAGACTCCCCCAAACTGAAACAGTGCTGAGATTTTCAGAAAAATACAACATTTGAAATACCCCCAAAAACTATAGCTTTCTAGGTGTACCAGGCTTGTTGTCATGGGCACAGTTATTTGGAAGTAATCTATCGATGAATTAATTGGTTGCACAGGGTTTCCCTGAAAAAAGAATAGAAAAGCAGCCATAAAAAGAAGAAAAGCCAAAAAAAGGAAAAAACAAGTTAAATTTGAAACAACAAGGTCCCCCAAACAGAGCAATACCCAACATGCATAGCTACTTTCAAGGGTAGGGTTGCCAGACACCCCAAAGTAAAGCATGTGAGTAACATTAATTTTACTTAAAAATGTCTCTGTAGACAAACTGCGCACCTTGCGCTTTTTCAACCAAAGCAACCCTTTACATTTAAAATACCTCCACACACCACATATTCCCTGTAAGTATACACGTTAAGCTTTCTAGTTGTAACCAGCTTGTTGTCGTGGGCGCAACTGGGGATTCAGGGGTTGGTTTCACATTGTGCTTTGTGTAAACCCTTGAATCCCCAGTAAAACCTACCTGATCCCTGATCCAACAGGGCATGTGCAGACTTTGGCTGCACAATGCTATACATTTAGCCAGGTCCGTTCCCAGACCAGGCATTTGTAAATGGGTGGTGCGGACACTCCCCCGGATAGAGGCTAGCAGGGATGGCCCCATTAGTGCGCTGGGCTCCTTTTGACTGTGTTTGGCTCCACTTGGCTCTTAGCCGAGAGGGCCGAGTAGAACCGAGGACATGGATTGGCAACTCACCCGCGCAGTAAGGCGAGTTTATCTGGGCGATTTGGGGACAAGGACCAAAACCCAAGATAGTCAAAATCTTGTGTTACTCTTGTGCTTTGTGTCCAAAATCCTGGGTTTTGGTCCTTGCCCCCGGGGCACACCGATCTGGGGGTGCCTCGCTGTGTGAAACTCCCCAGGTCGCTCATACACTTACCTTGTTTCCCGGTCCAACGGCGCATGAACGAGCCGCGGCCGCATCCCCGCGTGCCCGCAACAGGCATTTGTGAATGGCCAGTGCCGGCGCGCTCCCCGTTAGAGGGAAGAGGGGGATGCGGTCGTCAGCTCGCTCGGAGGCGCTGGCCTTAGACGAAGGCTTAGAGGACATGATGTCTGCGGCTCTGAGGGAGCTGATTGGACAAGCAGCCATGCATGCGCCGTAGGACCGGGAAGAGGTTAGTTGGCTTTGGCGATCTGGGGGTTTCACGCAGCAATCGGGGAGCCCAGGGGGCAAGGACTAAAACCCAGGATAGTCAAAATCCTGGCTTTTGGTCCACTTTAAAAGCTCTCTTGCTATAAGGCCTGTATCATAGACCTCTGCTGCTGAATAAAAGGTAGCGATCAATATTATAGCATTCTCCCAAGTGTCCCTGATTTGGAGGGATGGTCCCTCTTTTGAGTCCATGTCCCCCTGTCCCTTGTTGTTCTCATTTGTCCCTCTTTGGTATGTAACATGCAGATCTGCATCAATAAATTATTAATTTGCCTATTTAAAGTGTTTCTATTGTTGTAACTGTTTTAGCCTATCTCCTAACCATCCCTCAATGAGAGGGCGTGACTTCACACATTCCTCAATGAGGGGGTGTGGCTTCAGCCATCCCTCAATGAGGGGGTGTGGCTTCATCCATCCCTCAATGAGAGGGCGTGACTTCACACATTCCTCAATGAGGGGGACGTGGCTTCATTTACATATTGTCCCTCTTTGAGGTGTAACATGCAGATCTGTAGCAATAAATGATTAATTCACCTGTTCAAAGTGTTTCTATTGTTGTAACTGTTACACCCAATCTCCTATCCATCCCTCAATGAGGGGGCGTGGCCTAATATAACAAATGTCCCTCTTTCCCACCCAAGTTGGTAGGTATGTAATAGTTCAGTCACTCGCTGCCCATACAGAGCATAGGAATAGCGAGCGGTTTGCTAATAACATTGTATCAGTGTGGAGGCAGGAAGAGGGGGGGGA
Source organism: Gastrophryne carolinensis (assembly GCA_027917425.1). Lineage (NCBI taxonomy): Eukaryota > Metazoa > Chordata > Amphibia > Anura > Microhylidae > Gastrophryne > Gastrophryne carolinensis. The sequence goes on along the minus strand of CM051236.1, from coordinate 510,714,487 downwards.
GTATTGATACATTTAATCAGATATATCCTCACCCGTTACCAACACTTACCAGATCAATATGTTATAACATGTATACAATCCATCCTGCATTCTATACAACTGGCATAAGATCAAATGCAATTTGTGTCTGAACCACAAGCTAAACGGGGGATGGGGGACAGGAAAATAAGATATGCAGTAATAACCATACAACGGCCACTTATATATTAAAGCGGAACAAAACCTGGGATTTTCACTATCCGGGGTTTGGTTTTTTGCTCCAGGGGGCATCCCAATTTGGAATGAATGACCCCCCCTCGGATCCCCAGTAAAAACTTACCTTTTCCCCCAGTGCTACGGCGCTTGTGCAAGATCTGGTCTAATCAGAGTCATTCTCTGCAATACGGCTCCATTTAAAGTGGACCAAAACCCACACCCCAATGGCTCTTTTCCCCCAGTGCCACGGTGCATGTGCGGGCTCTTGTCTAATCAGAGTCATAGGCCGTGCATAGTAATTCTCTGCATTACCGCTCTATCTAAATTGGACCAAAACCCAAACTGGGGATGGGGGACGGGAAAATAAAGTATGCAGTAAAAACAATACACCAGGCACTTCTATATTAAAGCAGAACAAAACCTGTGATTTTCACTATCCGGGGTTTGGTTTCTTGCTCCAGGGGACATCCCAGTTTGGAATGAAGTGCGAAACACCCCTCGGATCCCCAGTAAAAACTTACCTTTTCCCAGTGCTAAGACGCTTGTGCGGGCTCTGGTCTAATTGGAGTCATCCTCTGCAATGTGGCTCCATTTAAAGTGGACCAAAACCCACACCCCAATGGTCCTTTCTTCCCCAGTGCCGCAGCGCATGTGCGGGCTCTTGTCTAATCAGAGTCATAGGCCGTGCATACTAATTCTCTGCATTACTGCTCCCTTTAAAGTGGACCAAAACCCAAACTGGGGATGGGGGACGGGAAAATAAAGTATGCAGTACAAACAATACACCAGGCACTTCTATATTAAAGCAGAACAAAACCTGGGATTTTCACTATCCGGGGATTGGTTTCTTGCTCCAGGGTACATCCCAGTTTGGAATGAAGTGCGAAACACCCCTCGGATCCCCAGTAAAAACTTACCTTTTCCCAGTGCTAAAACGCTTGTGCGGGCTCTGGTCTAATTGGAGTCATTCTCTTCAATGTGGCTCCATTTAAAGTGGACCAAAACCCACACCCCAATGGTCCTTTCTCCCCAAGTGCCACAGCGCATGTGCGGGCTCTTGTCTAATCAGATAGTCAAAATCCTGAGTTTTGGACCACTTTAATGTTCACAGATGTTTAATGATGGCTGCCGTTTAAAGCCGGATCAGCTTAATGATAGAAGAAATGGGTTAAATGTGATCTGTAACATATATCTCAACGATTAATTCATACCTCCCAACGTTTTAGGGTAGGAAAGAGGGACAATGGTTAAATTAAGCCACGCCCCCTCATTGAGGGATGAATAGAAGATGCAACAGTTACAACAATAGAAACACTTTGAATAGGCAAATGAATAATTAATTGCTGCAGATCTGCATGTTACACCTCAAAGAGGGACAATATGTAAATGAAACCACACCCCCTCATTGAGAGATAGATGGAGGCACGCCCCCTCATTGAGGGATGGATAGGAGATACATTGTAACAGTTACAACAATAGAAACACTTTGAATAGGCAAATGAATCATTTATTGCTGCAGATCTGCATGTTACACCTCAAAGAGGGACAATATGTAAATGAAGCCACACCCCCTCATTGAGAGATAGATGAAGGCACGCCCCCTCATTGAGGGATGGATAAGAGATACATTGTAACAGTTACAACAATAGAAACACTTTGAATAGGCAAATTAATCATTTATTGCTGCAGATCTGCATGTTACACCTCAAAGAGGGACAATATGTAAATGAAGCCACACCCCCACACAGGAAATGGAAAATTAATGTTTTTTTTTGTTTTGTTTTTTTAATTGATGAAAAGATGAAATGTTCTTTAAGATCCACTTACCGGTAGTTACTGTTTTTAAAATTCCAAAGGCGTAACTCTCCCGCCCGCCTTCCTCAATAATATTCGCCACGCTAATGTGGCATTCAAATTAGCTTAATTAACGACATGCCATTTAATGACGCCAGCTAACACAGTGTCAATGTAAGAGTTACACAGTTACCGTTCATCAGCAAGGCAATTTATTATTGATTATCCTCGTTTAGCTCACCTTAATGAGGGCGGATCCAATTACTTATCTCATGCTTTTGATAACGAGCCCCTGACGTTAAGTCATTTCCAGGCTGAGTGGCCGCCGTGATGAGGGGCAGCTATTGGAGCATCAATTTAAATACAACCACGGCAGGTGAAGGGATCATAGGGATAACAAGGGGTGACTTCCCTCTCGGTCTATGCCTTAGAATAAGTCACATTTGCATACCTACCAACTTTTAAGGTTGGGAAAGAGGGACAATTGTTAAATTAGGCCACACCCCCTCATTGAGGGATAGATAGGAGATACATTGTAACAGTTACAACAATAGAACCACTTTGAATAGGCAAATTAATCATTTATTGCTGCAGATCTGCATGTTACACCTCAAAGAGGGACAATATGTAAATGAAGCCACGCCTCCTCATTGAGGGATATATAGGAGATAGAGTATAACAGTTACAACAATATAACACTTTGAATAGGAAAATTAATCATTTATTGATGCAGGTCTGAATGTTTATATTATAAGATAAAAAAAACTAAACCTAAGATTATATAAGACTATATGACTGGCCGTTCCCAGAGATCAAAGCAACAGGATTCCTTCAGGGTGATAACTGCCACTGATGGAAGCCTGTCAGCCCATCTTATATGTTTCCTTCACCCTGTACATACAGATTGCCCACATTAACCCGGACCTTCACCCTGAATAAGAGCCTATCTTGTATGTTTCCTCCACCCTGTACATACATATTGCCCACATTAATCCAGACCTTCACCCTGAATAAGAGCCTATCTTGTATGTTTCCTCCACCCTGTACATACAGATTGGCCACATTAAAAATCATCCTACCTGCACCTAGTGCATTTTCTGAGCTTTTAAACATGGTGGCCCATGCAGTCTCAGGCTGCCTGCAAACAGGAAGTGTCTTCTGACTGTGCCGCTCTGCATTCTGGGATTGCTGTCCTTTTTCTGACCCCCAGCTCTGCTCTGCCTGTGCAAAGCAAAGTGTGCAATAAGAAGTAATGAATTCATACTCACATAAGAGAGTTTTTTAAAATATTTATCAATAAAAGAAAAAATAATTTTTACCAGATATTGAAGGTGTGGTCATATTCAGAGGCTATGTAAAAGGAACCTGGGAAGTGCCTAGTCCCGGGATAAAGTATAATGTGCAAAGCACAGCTATAACCTTGCCCCCCTGCACTTTCCACTCTTCAGTATGTGATGCTACTGAGGCAAGATGGCGGCACCCGTATCCTAGAGTCCTGAACAGAGTTGCAGCCCAGTGGGGGAAAGTATAAGTAAGCAACTAAAAACTTAAAATATATTCATTTTAAATGTCGAAGAATACGTTTTTTATGGGTTTGGGCTTTTCATTAAATGATGCTGAAGGTTCAGTTTAACAAGTTGCCTATTAATCCACACCTAAACAAATGTTAAATGCATGCAAAAAAAGGCAAAAAGACAGGAACAGGATTGTTGAGGTCAAGGCGACAGGGTTCCTTTTGTGTGTTTATTTCAGCTGCATTTCTAAATGATAAACACTTTGTTGTAGAAGGAAAATAATCAGTGGTCAAGGTGACAGGGTTCCTTCAGGGTCGTAACTGATGCTGAGGGAAACAATCAATCACGTGTCGCACCATCAACCACAAAATAAGAGGCCGATTCATTAATAGCGACATGTAGCGACAGTTGAGCGACTGTAGCGGCATTTTTAGAGCGCCCGCTAGTAGTCGCTGTGCTTGGCCGTTGTTCGGTAGTTGATAGCGACTCAGTCAGTTTGCCGTAATGTTGAATATTGGGTGAGGAGTCGCTATTTGACAGGTTCCGCGCTGTATGGGAGCGCATGATAACGACTGGCCCTAGCGACCGGCTCCCACCATATTCATTAAAAAATCACGCTCAAAAAATTCTCGCGCTGTGAAATGCTTGTTTAAACCCCAGAGCGCTGGCGGCGATGGGTTAAAAGTAGTTTTTTAACCCCCAAACCACCATATTTTTGGAAACCAAAAAAAACAAGTTTTTTAAATAATTTAGTAATATGAATACATTAATATCAGACCTGTAATATCAATTCTGTACAATTTTTTTTTTATTATTTTTTTTACCTTAAAAAAATTATCTAACATTGCAGAAGTGGTCACAGAATTTTTCACATTTAAAAAAAAAAAAAAAATAATAATATCAGTTAATTATTAATATTTAAAGATTGTTCCATTGAAATGCATTGGAGAGCGCCAGGTAGCGAGAGGTCATACCTGTCGCTGTTCAAGGTCGGACGCTGGTGCTGTGGGCTGAGGCTGGAATAATGATGAATGAGTCGCTATATGGCGCTATCTCAGTCACTAAGCAGGATTGGCTTGATAAATGTGTGATTGTGGGGGGGAGCCGGCGTTCTCGTGGCGGGGCCCGTCATTACCGGCCGCTCACCAGTCGCTACCTGTCGCTATCTCTTGTTAAATAAGGGCCATAGTAACAATCCGCTGCACCCCCCCCCCCCCCCCAACCAACCACACTTGGTAAGTAACTCACATAATCCTAAGGTCTCAAGAATTTCTTTTATTAAAACCATACACAAACAAATCATTAAACGGGGCATCCCATCTGAGCCCACAATTCATATACCCTTAACAATATTCTTTTTATTGACATAAATGATACAATATTGACATTGATACAATATTCCGATTCCCCTCCTCTAACAGTGCAAAATTTGACATGAAGTGCTAATGAAAGTGCAAATCAAATCTAATATCCCATCAATAAAGTGCTAATGAAAGTGCTATAATAGTGCAAATCAAATCTAATATCCCACCAATAAAGAGCTATAATAGTGCAAATCAAATCTAATATCCCACCAATAAAGAGCTATAATAGTGCAAATCAAATCTAATATCCCACAAATAAAGTGCTATAATAGTGCAAATCAAATCTAATATCCCATCAATAAAGTGCTATAATAGTGCAAATCAAATCTAATATCCCATTAATAAAGTGCTATAGTAGTGCAAATCAAATCTAATATCCCATTAATAAAGTGCTAATGAAATTGCTATAATAGTGCAAATCAAATCTAATATCCCACCAATAAAGTGCTAATGAAATTGCTATAATAGTGCAAATCAAATCTAATATCCCACCAATAAAGTGCTAATGAAATTGCTATAATAGTGCAAATCAAATCTAATATCCCATTAATAAAGTGCTAATGAAATTGCTATAATAGTGCAAATCAAATCTAATATCCCATTAATAAAGTGCTAATGAAATTGCTATAATAGTGCAAATCAAATCTAATATCCTATCAATAAAGTGCTTATGAAAGTGGTTATGGGATTTTATTTGTGTGAATATCCGAGCGCGACACGTCTGCATTTGAAGCATTTTTAATTCAATCAACTTTGGGGGTCAAGGTGACAGGATTCCTTCAGGGTGGTAACTGCCGCTGCAGGAAGCCCGTGAAGTGGACCCATGCCTTAGAATGGCCCACATCTGAAAACCCGTGTGCAAAATTATGGAACCGAGGATGGTGTCGACTTGATAGTGCAGCACGGCTTGCAAGGAGGCCTATTGAACATTGATGCACGGGCCTTCTGGTGGAGGAAGAATTTAATTATTTTCAGTGTTCAAGATGCACTGGTAGATGATGTTTTAGTCTGGTACATTTGCAGGGCTGGATTATGAGGAGGGTGCAGGGGGTGCGCGCCCTGGGGCCTCCACCACTTGCCCTGAAAGGGGGGCCTCCACCAACCTTTGGGCTATGGTCTGGTCCAGGAGGCTTTTCAATCTTTGGCCTGACAACCGGCAACAAAGCTATCGGCAGCAGTGGGGTGCGCCTAGACAAGCCTTTTTTGGTTTTGCAAACCTGCAGCCAAAGCCACCACAGGGCAGGACGGAGTCTAGAGCAGCAAAGCCGCCGCCAGCAACGCTACAGTGATGGGTGCAGAGCTGTCACTGCACATAAGCCACCAAGCACAGCCGCTGGCAGCTCAATGCAGGGAACCAGCCGGGCGACTACACTACCCCCCACCCAGAATGGCAAAGCAGGAGTTCCCGAGCAGCACGCACCCGCACAAGGGGGGCACAAGGGACTCGATCTGACCTTCCAGTAAGTAGGCGGGTGCCAGACAACCACCAATCAGTTACTTGGCTGGACTATTATTTTTATACTGTATCTGGGGCCTCCACCACACTTAATCCGGCCCTGTACATCTGTAACGTATCAGGTGAGTCGTTAGCCAGGTTAGCAGTGTCAGGGGCCATTTTTCTTTCATCTCGTGTTCATTTTAAACCGGACCTTCAGCATCATTTAGTGAAAAGTCCCAACCCCTCAAAAACTATTCCCCAGCATCTAAAATTAATATATTTTACATTTTTAGTGCCTTACTTTTTATTCTTTCCCCCACTGGGCTGAAACTCTGTTCAGGACTCTAGGATACGGGCGCCGCCATCTTAGCTCGGTAGCATCACATACTGAGGAGAGGGGGCAAAAGTACAGGGGGCGGGTTATAGCTGTGCTTTGCACAGACAGAGCAGAGCTGGGGTTCAGGAAAAGGACAGCAATCTCAGAACACACTTCCTGTATGTAGGCAGTCTGAGACACCATGTGCCCCTATATTGGATGTTTAAAGGTTCAGAAAATGTATTAGGTGCAGGTAGGATGATTTTTAATGTGAGCAATCTGTATGTACAGGGGGGGAACATATAAGATAAGCTGTTATTCAGGGTGAAGGTCTGGATTAATGTGGGCAATTTGTATGTACAGGGAGGGGAACATACAAGATAGGCTCCTATTCAGGGTGAGGGTCTGGATTAATGTGGGCAATCTGTATGTACAGGGGGGAAACATACAAGATAGAATCTTATTCAGGGTGAAGGTCCGGATTAATGCGGGCAATCTGTATGTACAGGGGGGAAACATACAAGATAGACTCTTATTCAGGGTGAAGGTCCGGATTAATGTGGGCAATCTGTATGTACAGGGGAGGGGGGACATATAAGATAGGCTCTTATTCAGGGTGAAGGTCCGGATTAATGTGGGCAATCTGTATGTATAGGGGGGAAACATACAAGAGAGAATCTTATTCAGGGTGAAGGTCCTGATTAATATGGGCAATCTGTATGTAAAGGGGGGCGAACCTACAAGATAGGCTCTTATTCAAGGTGAGTGTCCGGATTAATGTGAGAAATCTGTATGCACAGGGGGGCGAACCTACAAGATAGGCTCTTATTAAGGGTGAAGGTCTGGATTAATGTGGGAAATCTGTATGTATAGGAGGGAATCATATAAGATAGGCTCTTATTTAGGGTGAAGGTCCGGTTTAGAGTTGCTTTCCAAAAGCAAGGTGTCCCTCTGACCTCCGTGAAATCCACTTTCCGTCATAATTCCTATTAAGAGGCTCTGCTGTATCTATCGTCACTTAATCCTAATTCGCGGCTCGAAAGAGGCGGCTAATCACCGATCAGAGTTTATTTGCGTGTCATCTCAGTGGGGGAAACCAGTAAAGTCGGGCCGATAAGGAGATTTGTGTTCACGGATAAGAAGTTGAAATGTCTGCCGTCTAATTGAGGCCAGAAAGCTGCAGGTATAACGTCATATCAGCAGGAGCAAGGGCGGAAACAGAGACAAGAACAAGCTCTTCTCCAAGGAGAAGGTAAGTTTGAATAGGAAAGCACTTGGCGAATGTTGCAAAGTAAATGTAAAATTAATAGCAACGGCCTTCGAGGAATAGGTGATGAAATACAGAGTGCTGGATATTTAACTAAAATCTGTGATTACAAACACGGCCGGATTAAGTGTGATCGAGGCCCCTGGGTACCAAATCTGGTGGAGGCCCCAGATTCAGTATAAAATAATAGTCCAGCCAAGTAACTGATTGGTGGTTGTCTGGCACCCGCCTACTTACTGGAACGAGTCCCTTGGGTGCTGCTCGGAAACTCCTGCTTTGCCATTCTGGGTGGGGGGTAGTGTAGTCGCCCGGCTGGTCCAGCAGAAAACAGTTATGATTAAGGGCGGTTTGGCGCCCGAAACGCGTTAGAGGGCTGCTGGAACTGTACCTAAAGCTTTTTATCGCTGTTTCTACCTCAACTTGGATATTTTATGAAGATCCTATTTAAAGTTAAATTTTAGGAGTGCGGACCTTCATCTTTCTTTTTTGTCAGCAGAAAACAGTTCCCGGCATTGAGCTGCCAGCGGCTGTGCTTGGTGGCTTATGTGCAGTGACAGCTCTGCACCCATCACTGTAGCGTTGCTGGCGGTGGTTTTGCTGCTCTAGACTCTCCGTCCTGCCCTGTGGCTTGCCCAGATGTGGGGGGGGGGGGGGGGGTGGTGGCACTGCTGCCGATTGCTTTGTTGCCGGCCCCGCGGCTCATCAGACCAAAAACTGAAAAGCCTCCTGGACCAAACCATAACCCAAAGGTTGGTGGAGGCCCCCTTTGCAGGGCAAGTGGTGGAGGCCCCGGTCATAATCCGGCCCCGATTACAAAATAAAAAAACACATATGCTTACCCAAACCTTTGAACATCTTGAAGTCTTCTCCTCAACCCTCTCATTGCAGAGAGCACTCTCCTGTGGTCAGCAACAGATTGCGCAGGCCAGACCCTTCTACATTCAAGGATAGATTTCTAAATACTATCTTGGTCTGCACCAAACTACTCATAGCCAAACACTAGGATGAAATAGGATGAAGAGTGTACTAGAGATAGAATGGGCACCAACTTCAAAGATAAAACTCTAATTTGGCGTTATCTCCCAAGTGTCCCTGATTTGGAGGGACTGTTCCTCTTTTGAGTCCATGTCCCCCTGTCCCTCGTTGTTCTCATTTGTCCCTCTTTGTGGTGTAACATGCAGATTTGCATCAATAAAAGATTAATTTGCCTTTTTCATAGTGTTTTAACTGTTATAATCTCCTATCCATCCCTCAATAAGGGAGCGTGGCCTAATTTAACAAATGTCCCTCTTTCCCACCTTGAAAAGTTGGTAGGTATGAGGGTAGGGAGGGGGGAGGTGGGTATAGTATAGGAACAGTAGGAGGTAAAAAAAAATGGGGGACAGACAATGCAGCACAAAAATACCACCCTCCTAAACTACCTCTGTAACCTTGGAATATGTGTAACCATGCCCAGAAATACGGCGGTCGAGTAGGAAAAAAAAGGGCAAGCTGATCTATAGAGATCCAGCATCCAGGAATAGGGACTAGGGACTGGAAGAAAAGTCCATTACACCCAATGACTCCACCTGACCCAGTCTTGAACTTCCTTCCTCATATTTGACCGGAATGTCTGGCTGGAGTGATTCCGCATAAATCCATGTTGATATAGGGAGTAATAATTGTCACATTTTCTGATGTGAGATACTCCAGGATAACATCTCTTGGAAAATCTTCAAACAGCTTGCCCACCACAGATGTTAAAACTGTAGTTCCCAGGGTTCCCCTTTAGACCCTTTTTAAATACTGCCACCACATTTACTATGCACTTATCCTGTGGAACAGTACCCGCTATTATGGAATCTTTAAAGGGCCAGCCAGACTGCTCATTTTTTTAGGGTCCCCCGCCTTGCCACTTTCCCCTAGTACTGAAGCAAGGCGGGGGGGGGGGGGGGGGGGTCATTGAAAAAAAGACTTAACTTGCCCACAATCCAGGGGCGATCATCATAAGATCCCAGCACTGGCCATCTTTTCTTCTACCAATCCTGCTGTCGGCCCGATGATTGGCGCTAGATTGCGGGCAACGTATGTGTTTTTTTATGTTACCCCCTGCCCTGCCACCCTCCTCTAGCGTTGAAGCAGGGCAGGGGGGTTACATAAAAAAAACCCATGTACGTTGCCCGCAATCTAGCGCCAATCATCGACCCGACAGCAGGAACGAAGATAAAATGGCCGGCGCTGGGATCTCACGATCATCGGCCCTGGATTGCGGGCAAGGTTAAGAAGACTTAAAAAACGGGCAGTCTGGCTGGACTGGCACTTTACATTAAAAAAAAAAAATAATGGCTTGCCTATTACTGTATATTATTCTCTTAAAACACGGGGATGAATGCCATTTGGACCTGGAGATTTGTCTATTTTAATCTGTTTAATGTGGTGCTGCACTTCCTTGATTAGACAGGTGACTGACATATAATGGAGAGTTTGGGTAATTTCTCTGCATTTCTCCTGGCACATAACATGTCTCTGTGAATATGGAAGCAAAGAAGACGTTTAGCAAATTGGCTTTCTCTGCATTACCTGCTATAGAGGCCCCCTCTTTGCTTTTCAGGCGGCCCACACTTTCAGGTTTGTATCTTTTGCGGTTTAAACAGCTGTCAAACATTTCGGAGTTAGTTTTACTCTTTTTGGCAATTAGTCTTTTCGTATTCAGCTTTGCCTCCTTTATATGTTTACATTGTATTTTTTTTCTTTATAGTCTAGTAACGTTCCCAGCAAACTAAATGCTGAATAGAAGCTGGGCTGGGAGAGAATGCCGACGGTAAAATAAATGCTCGGAAAGGCATCTCTCAGCCCAGGATCGAGCAAGCAAAGCAGCTTAAAGTGGACCAAAACCTGGGATTTTGACTATCCAGGGTTTTGATTGATGCCCCGCTGTGTGAAACTCCCAGGTCGCCAAGAAAAACTCACCTTTCCCTGGTCCTATGGTGCATGCGCGGGCTCTCATCGAATCAGCTTGCTCTGCTGTGCTAGGTAATATCGGCTAAGGGCCAAGTTTAGCTGAATGGAGCCAAGAACACATGCCCGGGGCACGACCTGCTAAAGGTATAGCTGATGACGCCTCATGCATGGGCTGTTGGATCGGACGGAAGGTACATTTTACAGGGGACTCGGGGAGTTCACACAGCGGAGCATACTAAATGTCCCGGGGGGGAGCGAATCATATAAGCAAACAAAACTGGGGCCCTAGAGTGGCCCCTAAGGCACCCCCCCCCCCCCCGTAAAAGGCCACACACCTATAAAATGTTAGACCAAGGGTAAAAAATACTGTTTATTCTTATTCAATTCAAGAAACTGGCACTAGTGTGCTCCCATCACAAAACAACAATTAAAGACAAGATTAAAAAACATGACAATAAAACCAAAGCTGTAGGGGGAATTGAATAATACGGCTAATATTCCTAAAATTCCAAAATTGTATATTCTCGCATAAATACCATGGCTAGAAGGCTACAAAAAATATATATATATTTTTAGAATATGTGTGCTAATCTATCTTATGTTCAAAATGCAGAAAGTGACTGGTGCTATCAAGTTCATAACATAATAATCAATATAACAAAGTGCATATGCTGAAAAATACCGCCAATTGCGAGGGGAAAACAAAGTGCTGTAGTGCTAAGGCGCTAAACAATGGTGGTGCCTGCCAGACTGGAAATGATTAACAATAACAAAAGTAAGGAGTACATCACCATATATGCTGAGCCTTGTCCCCCCCCCCCCCCCGTGCAGCAACTACCGACGCGTTGTGTGACGACACGTCACTTCGCCAGGGTATGTGCCGCAATATCCACTCCCTCCCAGCTTTAAACTCACCCTGAGTGAAGACAGCTGTTCTGGAAGAGGCGCGCAACGCCCCCTGGTGAGCCCCGCCTGGTCCCTGGATAGGTCCGTGAGGGCATCACCTGGGTGCCACGTCACATCCGCCCGGTGGAACGCACAACACAGGAAGCGAGGTGGCTGTGCAAGCCACGGCGCGCGACCGGTCAGGTGCTCTCCCCTGCAGTATGAGGCGCCGATTGGCAGCACGTCGTGGAGGGAATCAGGCTGCCCTTGAGTCTTATAGACTCCAGAGACGCTTTTGGTCCACTTTAAATTGATTCAGCAGCCAAAGGATTAAACAAAAGGGTACTGACCTTTTGTCCCATGCAGCTGATCGGTGCTAGTCCAGCAATCAGCAACTCACCTGATCGCTAGATCCAAAACCACAGTGCAGCTCCGTCCGGGTACAGATCCGGGGCCCGAACATGGGATCAAGATAGATGCTGTGCCGGGATCGCGACTGCCATCAGTCACAGGGGCACTGCCACGCCCTGTCCATTTATTGCAATAGAGGGGGCGTGCTGAGGTCTGACATACCCCTTCATTGTAGTGAATGGGAAGGGCATGGCCACACCCCTATGACCGATGGCGGGATGCAGGAGCTGGCACGGAAGCAACCATTAATGGAGATCATGCCTACAGCCAGAGGAGTAGCTAGGCTTTCTGGCACCTGGGGCAAAGAATCTAAATGGTGCCCCCCCCCCCTTTGTTCAATTTGTGACGATTGCACGGGTTGATCAGACCTATTGATCGTTCATCTGATCAAACCGGCCAATCATACCCCACGTGTGTCACTGCAATTGTTCAATTGGCAACACGCGTGGCTATACATCGCTGCCACCAGAACCCAAACAGTGTTCAACTCTATATAAGCCACACACAACACAATCAGATCGAACGGATGGATCGACCCACAACCACTTCCAGGCGGGGGGCGTTTGAGCGTCCTAAGCAAGTAAGGTAGCCAGGCTCTTCTGAAATAGCGCGAGCTTTTTAGATTCTTAATTGAGAGCATCAGTGACCCTCTGCTGTATTTTTAGAATTTATTTAAACAAACAGAAAACCACAAAAACAACAAGAAACAGGTGATAAAAACAGAATTAACTATAAACCACAGTAAATAAGATAAATAGCAATACAAAATAAGAGAAGGTGAAAAATATACTTAAGAATCTCTCTGGGCTGCGGTCCTATTGAGTCAAATTGTCTGTAGTCCCCCACACACTTTTCTGTTCTCCTCCTTGTTGATGTTAAGGCAGCGTGTGTCACTCTTGATGGTAAGATTAGAGTGTCTGGCCATTCTAGCCAGCCATGCTTATAGGCCCCAAAACAGTGCGTCTCCCTACCCCTCCTACCAGGGGGCTGGTCCAGGAGCCTGTCCTGAATATTCCAATCCTGAAAATTCTGCTATATGATACCAGATGAACACATTCCAAGGGAGGGGGTGACACAAGCAGGAGGGGAACTTTGGGACTTTGTTTATTTGGTTTCCACACTGGGGTTTTATTACCCCCAAACCACTTCGTATTTATTACTAGGGACGAAGTGAGTTGGAGAGCACACATTTGAGGGGGTTATCAGCATTGACCTGGGGGTTAGATAAAGGTGAAACCCAAGTGGGAGGGGGGACAAGAAATGAGTGGCTTACACCAAGCAGCCAAGGTCCATATACATAAATATGCATATACACACACACACACATATATATATATATATATATATATATATATATATACACAGACACATTCAATACCGGTTTGGTCACACTCAGGCCCCCCTTTGGCGCCCCCTGACCTGCTGGGGCAAGTGTCCCCCTGCCCCCCCCCCCCTAGCTATGCCCCTGCCTGGAGCGACACAGGCTCAGATCCAACAATCAGGTGAGTTGCTGATTAGACTAGCACTCATCAACTGCTCAGGACAAAAGGTGAGTATTCTTTTGTTTTTTTTCTATGGCAGCTGAATCACTTTAAATCGAAAACCCATATGGCTCGGACCAAACCAACAGCAGGAGGAGGGGGAGGGGGCTCAGCAGCGATTTACAATGAAAGTACTTGGTAATCATTAATATAGTTTATGATCGTTCAGTAATTGAATGATCACATTTATCTGTTGATGTTTTTGAACTATATTAACATACCTCCCAACTTTTTTAGGGTGGGAAAGGGGGACAATTGTTAAATTAAGCCACGACCCTCATTGAGGGGTGGATGAAGCCACGCCCCCTCATTGAGGGATGGATGAAGCCACGCCCCCTCATTGAGGGATGGATGAAGTCACGCCCCCCCCCATTGAGGGATGGATGAAGTCACGCCCCCTCATTGAGGCATGGATAGGAGATTACAACAATATAAACACTTTGAATGGGGAAATTAATCATTTATTGCTGCAGATCTGCATGTTACAGCTCAAAGAGGGACAATGTGTAAATGAAGCCACACCCCCTCATAGAGAGATGATGAAGCCACGCCCCCTCATTAAGGAATGAAAAGGAGACACACTTTACAGTTACAACAATAGAAACACGTTGAAAGGGCAAATTAATAATTTGTTGATGCAGATCTGTATGTTACACCTCAGAGAGGGACAATATGTAAATGAAGCTGCACCCCCTGATTGAGGGATGGATAAAGCCACGCCCCCTTATCGAGGGATGAATAGGAGACACAGTGTAACAGTTACAACAATAGAAACACTTTGAAGATGCAAATTCATAATTTATTGATGCAGATCTCCATGTTACACCTCAAAGAGGGATAATATGTAAATTTAGCCACACGCTCTTCATTGAATGATGGATGAAGCCACACCCTCTCATTTACTGTTGGATAGGAGATAGGAGGTAACAGTTAAAACAATAAAAACACTTTGAATGGGCAACTGAATCAGGTATTGATGCAGATCTGCATGTGATACATCAAAAAAGGGTGATATGTAAATGAAGCCACACCCCTTCATTGAGGGATGGATGAAACCGCGCCCTTAATTGAGTGATGAGTGAAGCCACGCCCCCCTCGTTATGGAATGGATAGGAGACACACTGTAACAGTTACAACAATATAAACACTTGGAATAGGCAAATGAATCATTTATTGCTGCAGATCTGCATGTTACACCTCAAAGAGAAACAATGTATAAATGAAGCCACGCCCCCAGTGATGGATGGATGAAGCCACGCCCCCTGATTGAGGGATGTCTGAAGCCACGCCCCCTCATTGAATAATGGATGAAGCTGCACCCTCGCATTGACGGTTGGATAGAAGAAACATTGTAACAGTTACAGCAATAGAAACACTTTGAATAGGCAAATGAATTATTTATTGCTGCAGATCTGCATGTTACACCTCAAAGAGGGACAATATGTAAACGAAGCCACGCCCCATCATTGAATAATGGATTAAGCCACGCCCCTTCATCGAGGGATGGATAGGAGATACATTGTAACAGTTACAACAATAGAAACACGTTGAGTAGGCAAATAAATAATTTATTGCTGCAGATCTGCATGTTACACCTCAAAGAGGGACAATATATATGAATTACTGCAAACAAGGGCCCTAGATGTGGCCCAAATGTCCTACATAAAGACTACCGCACACGGGGAGGCCGATTCATTAATAGCGCCAGGTAGCGACAGATGAGCGACAGTAGCGGCATTTTCAGAGCGCCCGCTAGTAGTCGCTGTGCTTGGCCGTTGTTCTGTAGTTGACAGCGACTCAGTCGGTTTGCCGTAATGTTGAATATTGGGTGAGGAGTCGCTATTTGACAGGTTCCGCGCTGTATGGGAGCGCATGACAGCGGACGGCCATAGCGAACGGCTCCCAGCATATTCATTAACAAATCACGCTCAAAAAATTCTCGCGCAGTGAAATGCTTGTTTAAACCCCAGAGCGCTGGCGGCGATGGGTTAAAAGTAGTTTTTTAACCCCCAAACAACCATATTTTTGGCTAAAAAAAAAAGTTTTTCAAAACATTTAGTAATATGAATACATTAATATCAGACCTGTAATATCAATTCTGCACAATTTTTTTTTTTTTTTTTAACCTTAAAAAAAATATCTAACATTGCAGAAGTGGTCACAGAATTTTTGACATTTACAAAAAAAAAACATTAATAGCAATTTATTAAGAATATTTAAAGATTGCTCCATTGAAATGCATTGGAGAGCGCCAGGTAGCGAGAGGTCATACCTGTCGCTGTTCAAGGTCGGACGCTGGCGCTGTGGGGTGAGGCTGGAATAATGATGAATGATTCGCTATCTGGCGCTATCTCAGTCGCTAAGCAGGATCGGCCTGATAAATGTGTGATTGCGGAGGGGAGCCGGCGTTCTCGTGGCGGTGACTGTCATTACCGTTCGCTCACCATTCGCTACCTGGCGCTATCCCTTGTTAAATAAGGGCCCTAGTCACTAGGATGTGACGGGGGTAGCAGCCGCCACCGACGCGTTGCGTGTAGATATGACACTTCGCCAGGGTGTACCGGCTGCCCACACTTTTTTATAGACCAGGTGCATCTAGGAATAGTTGTTAGAATTGTTGTTTTTCTTTGTTCACATGAAATAATTGTACTTTGCACAGTCATATATATGTATTAGCACACAGCACTTTATAGATTTAGTTATCCCTGTAATGAGGGATATTTCACGGGTTCTAATTTAGTATACAATACACACATTGGTCATTAATTGTTTCACCAGTGCCATACCCAGGTACAGCTCATTGGATATTTGTTATATACGCCAATAACACAAATCAATAATTATAGTCACCTATTTAAAGCGGACCTTCACTCTAAATAAGAGTCTATCTTATATGTTTCCCACACCCTGTACATACAGATTGCTCACATTAAAAATCATCCTACCTGCATCTACTGCATTTTATAAGCCTTTAAACATCCAAGATGGCGGCTTATGGAAGCTGCCATTTTTGCAGGCAGCCTGCAAACAGGAAGTGCCTGCAAACAGGAAGTGACTGTGCTGCTCTGCATTCTGGGACTGCTGACCTTTCCCTGACCCCAGCTCTGCTCTGTCTGAGCAAAGCACAGCTATAACCCACCCCCCTGTACCTTATCCCACTCTCCTCTCCTCAGTAAGTGTGATGCTTCTGAGTCAAGATGGCGGCGCCCGTATCCTAAATTCCCGAACAGAGTTGCAGCCCAGTGGGGGAAAGAATAATAAATTAGTGACTAAACATGTAAAATATATTAATTTTAGATGCTGAGGAATTGTTTTTTAAGAGTTTGGGCTTTTCATTAAATCATGGTGAAGGTCCGGTTTAAGGATAGTCCCCCGATTTTATGTTTATGTTTTTTAACATGTACAATGTTTTGTGATGTGTTGTTCTTTTGTATTATTAGTATTTGAGTGCGGCCTTTTTATATGGGGGTGATCACTTAGGGATTATTCTAGGATCCCTCTAATTATAAATTGAGGCCCTTATTTAACAAGGGATAGTGCCAGGTAGCGAATGGTGAGCGAACGGTAATGACGCTCACCGCCACGAGAACGCCGGCTCCCCTCCGCAATCACACATTTATCAAGCCGATCCTGCTTAGCGACTGACAGAGCGCCAGATAGCGAATCATTCATCATTATTCCAGCCTCACCCCACAGCGCCAGCGAGCGACCTTGAACAGCGACAGGTATGACCTCTCGCTACCTGGCGCTCTCCAATGCATTTCAATGGAGCAATCTTTAAATATTCATAATTAATTGATATTAATGTTTTTTTTTTTTTAAATGTCAAAAATTCTGTGACCACTTCTGCAATGTTAGATTTTTTTTTAAGGTAAAAAAAAAAAAAAAAAAATTGTGCAGAATTGATATTACAGGTCTGATATTAATGTATTCATATTACAAAATGTTTTTATAAACTTGTTTTTTTTGGTTTCCAAAAATATGGTTGTTTGGGGGTTAAAAAACTACTTTTAACCCATCGCCGCCAGCGCTCTGGGGTTTAAACATGCATTTCACAGCGCGAGAATTTTTTGAGCGTGATTTGTTAATGAATATGGTGGGAGCCGGTCGCTATGGCCAGTCGCAATCATGCGCACTCATACAGCGTGGAACCTGTCAAATAGCGACTCCTCACCCAATATTCAACATTACGGCAAACCGACTGAGTCGCTGTCAACAACCGAACAACGGCCAAGCACAGCGACTACTAGCGGGCGCTGTGAAAATACTGCTACAGTCGCTCATCTGTCGCTACCTGGCGCTATTAATAAATCGTCCTCTTAGTATACAATACGCACATTGGTCATTAATTGTTTCACCAGTGCCATACCCAGGTACAGCTCATTGTTATATACGCCAATAACACTAATCAATAATTATAGTCACCTATTTAAGGATAGTCCCCCGATTTAGTGTTTATGTTTTTTAACCTGTACAATGTTTTGTGATGTGTTGTTCTTTTGTATTTGTAATTTTTAGTATTTATTTAATAAAACATTATGGTATTTTTTTAGTATTTGAGTGCGGCCTTTTTATATGGGGGTGATCACTTAGGGATTATTCTAGGATCCCTCTAATTTTATATTTAGGTTGTAAAGAGGGACACAACAAGGGAAAGAGGCAGACATGGAGTTTAAAGAGGGACGGCCCCTCCAAATTAGGAACTCTTGGGAGGTATGTATTAACAAAGTACTATAAACAAAGAGGGGGTTTACTTACTTTTTTTTTTCTTCTAATTCTGCAGGACACAATTTAATCAAACAGTGATAAGAAATGACAGCACTTCTTTAGAAAGTCTTTGTTGGTAAAAATAAATAAAGAAATATAATATGGGGGGTCTGGTGATTTAATGGTTGCAGCAGGATACAGCACAGTGATGGTGATACATCATGACGTAATCACCTTATTACAGCCACTTACAGATATGAGATGTGAGGGTCCGGGACCCTCCTCGTGCAGCATGTGAGATAGCGAGTGATGATGTCATTACCCGGGAGAACAAAGGATGAGGCATGAGATCATCAATCCATTTCTTTCAGGGCGGATAATGCACACGGCCATGTAAGGGGGGGGGGGGGGGCATGAGGATGATGTCACAAATCTACCCCCCCCCCCCCCCCGGTATCCCCCCTGATCTCATATCCACGCCGCTCCATCCTGCCTAATCCAATCACCTGCTCACTATCAGATTACCAGTCAAGGCGGAGTTTTCCTTTATCTGCTGCAGCTGCTTTAGTCGGTAAAAGCGCAGACTGCCAGATCTGATCGATTCAGTAATAAAGGAATAAAGGAAATGCATGAGAAAAGAAAGAAGGAAAAAAAGAAAGAAAGAAAAATGGAAAGAACGGGAAGAGAGAATGGAAGGAATGAATGAAAGAAAGGAGGACAGGAAGAAAGAATAGCTGGTAAGAAGGTAAGGAAGAAAGTAAAAAAGAAAGTATAGTAGGAATGATTGAAAGGAAGAAAGTAACAATAGAATGAATATAAGAGACAGAAAGAGAAAGAAAAAAAAAGGAAGAATTAAAAATCAGAGAAAGGAAAAAAAAAACAGGAATAGGTAATAGAAGTAATAAAAGAAATAATGATAAATAAAGAATAGAAGGAATGAAAGAAATAACAGAAGGAAAGAATAGAAGGAATGAATGAAAAAAAAGAGAAAGAATGAAACGGAGAAAGCAAGAAAGAGAAAAAGTTAATAGAAGGAAAGAGAGAAAGATACATAGAAAAAAAAAAAAAAATAAAAGAAAGCTGAAGAAAAGGAATAGAAGAAAATAATGGAAGTAAAGAAAGAAAGGAAAGAAGAATAGAATATAATGAATGAAAGCAAAAGGGAGAAAGAAAGAAAGGAAATAATAAAGAAAGGATAGAATGAATGAAAGAAAGAAAGTGAAAGGAACAGACAAAGCAGGAAAAAGAATTGCTCACATTAATCCGGACCTTCACCCTGAATAAGAGCCTATATTATATGTTTCCCACACCCTGTACATACAGATTGCCCCCATTAATCCGGACCCTCACCCTGAATAAGAGCCTATCTTGTATGTTTCCCACACCCTGTACATACAGATTGCCCACATTAAAAATCATCCTACCTGCATCTACTGCATTTTCTGAGCAATTAAACATCCAATATGATGGCACATGGAGTCTCAGGCTGCCTGGAGACAGGAAGTGTCTTCTGACTGTGCTACTCTGCATTCTGGGATTGCTGACCTTTTCCTGACCCCAGCTCTGCTGTGACCCCGCCCCCTGCACTTGTCCTCCCTTTCCTCAGTATGTGATGCTTCTGAGGCAAGATGGCAGCGCCCATATCCTAGAGTCCTGAACAGAGTTGCAGCCCAGCGGGGGAAAGAATAATAAGTAAGTGACTAAAAACGTAAAATGTGTTAATTTTAGATGCTGGGGAATCGTTTTATAAGGGTTTGGGCTTTTCATTAAATGATGGTGAAGGTCCACTTTAAATGTAGGAAGAGACTGGATGTCATCTTCGGATTTTATTTTCCACTTCAGTGGATCTCTGACATTCTTCAGAATAACTCGCCCCCTGCTGAGAGACACTGGAGCGATAAAAGGAAAGAAAAAAAAGAAGGAAAATAAAACCTTTCCCTTACTGAATTTCATCATTGTCAATAGACTCCTACTGTCTGTTATTTGTTACATAGGAAGTGTTAAAGTGGACGAAAACCTACTGCAATCCGTCGGTTTTGGTCCACTTCAACACTTCCTATGTAACAAATAACGAACAACACTTCCTATGTAACAAATAACGAACAACACTTCCTATGTAACTAATAACGAACAACACTTCCTATGTAACTAATAACGAACAACACTTCCTATGTAACTAATAACGAACAACACTTCCTATGTAACTAATAATGAACAACATTTCCTATGCAACTAATAACGAACAACACTTCCTATGTAACAAATAACGAACAACACTTCCTATGTAACTAATAACGAACAACACTTCCTATGTAACTAATAATGAACAACACTTCCTATGTAACAAATAACGAACAACACTTCCTATGTAACTAATAACGAACAACACTTCCTATGTAACTAATAACGAACAACACTTCCTATGTAACTAATAATGAACAACATTTCCTATGCAACTAATAACGAACAACACTTCCTATGTAACTAATAATGAACAACACTTCCTATGTAACTAATAATGAACAACACTTCCTATGTAACAAATAACGAACAACACTTCCTATGTAACTAATAACGAACAACACTTCCTATGTAACTAATAACGAACAACACTTCCTATGTAACTAATAATGAACAACATTTCCTATGCAACTAATAACGAACAACACTTCCTATGTAACTAATAATGAACAACACTTCCTATGTAACTAATAATGAACAACACTTCCTATGTAATAAATAACGAACAACACTTCCTATGTAACTAATAACGAACAACACTTCCTATGTAACTAATAACGAACAACACTTCCTATGTAACAAATAACGAACAACACTTCCTATGTAACTAATAACGAACAACACTTCCTATGTAACTAATAATGAACAACATTTCCTATGCAACTAATAACGAAAAACACTTCCTATGTAACTAATAACGAACAACACTTCCTATGTAACTAATAACGAACAACACTTCCTATGTAACTAATAACGAACAACACTTCCTATGTAACTAATAACGAACAACACTTCCTATGTAACTAATAACGAACAACACTTCCTATGTAACTAATAACGAACAACACTTCCTATGTAACTAATAACGAACAACACTTCCTATGTAACTAATAACGAACAACACTTCCTATGTAACTAATAACGAACAACACTTCCTATGTAACTAATAACGAACAACACTTCCTATGTAACTAATAACGAACAACACTTCCTATGTAACTAATAACGAACAACACTTCCTATGAAACTAATAACGAACAACACTTCCTATGTAACTAATAACGAACAACACTTCCTATGTAACTAATAACGAACAACACTTCCTATGTAACTAATAACGAACAATACTTCCTATGTAACTAATAACGAACAACACTTCCTATGTAACTAATAACGAACAACACTTCCTATGTAACTAATAATGGACAACACTTCCTATGTAACTAATAACGAACAACACTTCCTATGTAACTAATAACGAACAATACTTCCTATGTAACTAATAACGAACAACACTTCCTATGTAACTAATAACGAACAACACTTCCTATGTAACTAATAACGAACAACACTTCCTATGTAACTAATAACGAACAACACTTCCTATGTAACTAATAACGAACAACACTTCCTATGTAACTAATAATGAACAACACTTCCTATGTAACTAATAACGAACAACACTTCCTATGTAACTAATAACGAACAACACTTCCTATGTAACTAATAACGAACAACACTTCCTATGTAACTAATAACGAACAACACTTCCTATGAAACTAATAACGAACAACACTTCCTATGTAACTAATAACGAACAACACTTCCTATGTAACTAATAACGAACAACACTTCCTATGTAACTAATAATGAACAACACTTCCTATGTAACTAATAACGAACAACACTTCCTATGTAACTAATAAAAAACAACACTTCCTATGTAACTAATAACGAACAACACTTCCTATGTAACTAATAACGAACAACACTTCCTATGTAACTAATAACGAACAACACTTCCTATGAAACTAATAACGAACAACACTTCCTATGTAACTAATAACGAACAACACTTCCTATGTAACTAATAACGAACAACACTTCCTATGTAACTAATAATGAACAACACTTCCTATGTAACTAATAACGAACAACACTTCCTATGTAACTAATAAAAAACAACACTTCCTATGTAACTAATAATGAACAACACTTCCTATGTAACTAATAACGAACAACACTTCCTATGTAACTAATAAAAAACAACACTTCCTATGTAACTAATAATGAACAACACTTCCTATGTAACTAATAACGATAATGAACAACACTTCCTATGTAACTAATAACGAACAACACTTCCTATGTAACTAATATCGAACAACACTTCCTATGTAACAAATAATGAACAACACTTCCTATGTAACAAATAATGAACAGCACTTCCTATGTAACTAATAACGAACAGTAAAAGCCTATTGACAATGAGGAAATTCGATTCCCTCCCCCCGGGCATACAAAATCGGGATGCTCCGCTGTGTGAAACGACTCAGGTTGACCATACACTTACCCTCTGTCCCGGTCCAACGGCAGATGCGCGAGTCGCGGCCGCATCCCCACTATGCCTCTAGCAGGGCGCATGCCTGCGCCAGCCATTTGTAGATGGTTGATGCGGGCATGCTCCCTGTTAGAGGGAAGCGGGGGATGCGACTGTCAGCGCGCTTGGAGCCTCTCGACTTAGACGACGTAATGTAAATGGATCCGAGCGATCCGATTGGACGGGCAGTCGCGCATGCGCCATAGGACTGGCAGGAAGTGACTTGGTTTTGGCTACCTGAGGGGTTTCACAGAGTGGAGCACCCGAGATCGGAGTGTCCCAGGGGCAAGGACCAAAACCCAGGATAGTCAAAATCCTGGGTTTTGGTCCACTTTAACAGCATGCCATAAAGAGAGAATAACCAGGGGAATGAATGTTTGCTCAGGTGCTCCCTCTGCTGGAAGCCAGTAGTAGTAACAAGATGATTTTGGGTTTTGGCCCATGGTTTGGGATACCCTGCTGTGTGAAACAGCGCCTGGTTTTCTTACCTGTCCGACGAGCCAACGGCGCAGACGCAGCTCTCTTCCAATCAGCTTCTCTGGCTGCGCATATTAATATAGAGCTGGAGAAGCTGAATGGAATACCAGCCGCACACATCAGCGGCGCGCTGCATCAGTAACATGCTCCGACTGCGCTCGGCCCGCACAGCCATCCAGTTGCGGCCGGCGTGGCCGCGCACAGCCGAAAGAGGATGCAAGTGATGTGGCCGCCGCCCACGCATGCGCTGTGGGCTTATCGGAAAGCTAAGGATTGTGGGGGTTTCACTGGGCCGATCCGGACTCCAGGGCATTTTTGCTCCACGTTAAAGGAGATCTAATCACTATGTATAATCAGGGCCGGAGTAAGTGTGGTGGGGGCCCCAGGGCACAAAATCAGGTGAAGCCCCAGATACAGAATAAAATAATAGTCCAGCCAATTAACTGATTGGAGGCTGTCTGGCACCCGCCTACTTACTGGAACGTCAGATGGAGTCCCTTGTGCCCCCCTTGTGCGGGTGCGTGCTGCTCGGGAACTCCTGCTTTGCCATTCTGGGTGGGGGGTAGTGTAGTCGCCCGGCTGGTTCCCTGCATTGAGCTGCCAGCGGCTGTGCTTGGTGGCTTATGTGCAGTGACAGCTCTGCACCCATCACTGTAGCGTTGCTGGCGGCGGCTTTGCTGCTCTAGACTCTCCGTCCTGCCCTGTGGGGGCTTTGGCTGCAGGTTTGCAAAAATATAGAAAGGCCTTGCCCAGGCGTGCCCCCACTGCCGCCGATAGCTTTGTTACTGGCCTCGCGGCTCTTCAGACCAAAGACTGAAAAGGCTCCTGGACCAGACCATAACCCAATGGTTGGTGGAGTCCCTGTGTATAATATATATATATATATATATATATATATATATATATATATATATAGCCAATCCCAGGAATGGGATGATGGGGAGCGCTGGTGTTTGGGTTGGCCAGGTGGAGGATCTGTGTCCTCTTCCCAGCTGCAGAGCGGGGGAGTGATGGTGGACATCCACTGGAGCTGCTGGATAGCGAGGCAGCAGGTGAGTTTGTTTAGTTGTTGAGTTGGTTTTTAAAGTGGACCAAAACCAAAAAATCTATAAGAAACACTGGAGCGATAGAAGCAAAAAAAAAAAAAAAAAAAAGGAAAATTAAACCTTCCCCTTACTGAATTTCATCATTGTCAATAAGCTTCTACTGTCCGTTATTAATTACATAGGAAGTGTTGAAGTGGACCAAAACCCAAGTTTCCCGGGCCGATCGATTCCCATTCCCCCCAGGGCATCCAAAATTGGGATGCCCTGCTGTGTGAAACCCCCGCAGGTCGCTCTGTTCACTTACCTTACTTTTCGGTCCAACGGTGCATGTGCGGGTCGCGGACGCATCCCCGCTGTCCCTGTAGCAGGGCGCATGTTAAAAGGTAGCATGGGATGCGGCCGTCAGCATGCTTAGAGCCGCTGGCCTTAGACGCCGTCTTAGATGGTGTGATGTCAGCCGTTCCGAGCGCACTGATTGGACGAGCGGCCGCACATGTGCCGTAGGACTGGGAAGAGGTGAGTTTTTTCGGGCAATCTGGCGGGTTTCATGCAGTGGGGCATCCCCGATCGGGGCAATAAATGATTCATTTGCCTCATTAAAGTGTTTATATTGTTTTAACTGTTACAACATATCTCCTATCTATTAATCAATGAGGGACGTGGCCTGATTTAACAAACGACCCTCATTCCCACCCTGAAAAGTTAGAAGGTATAACTATCTCCTATCCATTCCTCAATGAGGGGGCGTGGCTTCATCCATCCCTCAATGTGGAGGCGTGGCCTAATTTAACAATTGTCTCTCTTTCCTATCCTGAAAATTTGGAAGGTATGCGATTGTTTATATACCTATATCCCAGGCAGTGACCAGCTCCACTCACACTAAGCACAAACACTGAGCAGATTGGAGGGGACGTGACAGTTGGCCAGCTGCCAGCACCGGCCCCCAGGGGCCACAAGCTCTCCTCGCTCTCCATTCCAGACATTATCTGTGCTCACTGGGGCATTGCATGTAGACCAAACATCCGGCAACGCTGGCAATTGTACAATGGCGAGTCATCCGAGCGCAAGGAAAAAACCATCCATAACGCGACCAGAGGTGGGACAGTTATCAGATAAGGGGCAGATGTTGGAGGGGAGGAGGGGTAATTAAATCTGAAAATTACAGGGGGGTTGCCGCAATGTTATACCCCCCCCCCCCTTCCAGCTGGCTGAATATTGAGAACCTGTCACTCAGAGAGGAGGCATCTGCAATTGATGCAGGACATAAAAGGGAGAGAAAAATCCTCTCAAAAATTGTCAGAAGATAAACATTCTGGTCCAGCTCCACCCTGATATGTTATCTGCAGCAGCAGTGACATGCATCCCCATTAGTTGTTTCATACACAGGGACATACTAGTTTGGGATGCCCCTCTAAAGCAGACCAGAAACCAAGTTAGTGAAAATCCAGCTGAGAGGACCTTTTCAGCTGCCATATCTATTTGCAGCTCCTAATCTCTAAGTCTCTCAGCAATTCTTCAGTTCCATGTTCTCTTGGTGGCTCTTCAGCTACCATATTCCTCAGTGGCCCTTCAGCTCCCATGTCCCTCAGCAGCTCCTCAGCTCTATCTCCCTGGTGGTTTTCCTCTGCTTACATGTCCCAGAGGACCTTCTCAGCTGCCACATCTATTAGCAGCTCCTAATCTCTATGTCTCTCAGCAGTTTTCAGCTCCATGATCCCTAGGTAGCTCCTCAGCTCCCATGTTCGTCAGTGTCTATTCAGCTCCCATGTCCTTCAGTAGTTCTTCAGCTCCATCTCCCTGGTGGGTTCCTTTGTTTACATGTCCCAGAAAGCCTTCTCAGCTGCCACGTATTATAGCAGCTCCTAATCCCTATGTCTATCAGCAGTTCTTCAGCTCTATGTTCCTCAGTGGCTCTTCAGCTCCCATGATTCTCTGTAGCCCCTCAGCTCCATGTTCCTCAGTAGCTCCTCAGATCCATGTTCCTCAGTATCCCCCAGCTCCATGTTCCTCAGTAGCCCTTCAGCGCCATGTTCCTCAGTGGCTCTTCAGCTCCCATGTTCCTCAGTAGCTCCTCAGCTCCATGTTCCTCAGTAGCTCCTCAGCTCCATGTTCCTCCATTGCTGCTCGATGATTGTTCAGCTCCTATGTCCCTCAACGGCTCCTCACATCGTATGTCTCTCAGCAGCTCCTCAGCTCTGGTTCACTCAGTGGCTCCTCAGCTCCCATGTCCCTCAGCGAGTCCTCAGCTCTCATTTCCCTCAACAGCTCTTTAGCTCCTGTAACTGGGACAATTTTTTCCTACTCTGAAGGAAAAATTAAATGTCTGGAGTTAGGCTTGATAGTGTCACAGGGGAATTACTGGATCAATACACAACTTAATCATCTTGAGAGACCCACTTCCTATAAGCCTGACCCAAGGTCACAGATCAAGTGTTAGACCTGGTAAGCCCTTTTTAGGGACAAAGCAGTGGAGCTAAAACCAAATTAGAATTTTTTGCTATGCATTTCAAACCAACCAACAGTCAGAAATGACTGTCAGCTAATAATAACCCAGCAGAATTGGTTGGAAAACACTGACGGGGAGGCCGATTCATTAATAGAGGCAGGTAGCGACAGTTGAGCGACTGTAGCGGCATTTTCAGAGCGCCCGCTAGTAGTCGCTGTGCTTGGCCGTTGTTCGGTAGTTGATAGCGACTCAGTCGGTTTGCCATAATGTTGAATATTGGGTGAGGAGTCGCTATTTGACAGGTTCCGCTCTGTATGGGAGAGCATGATAGTGACTGGCCCTAGCGACCGGCTCCCACCATATTCATTAAAAAATCACGCTCAAAAAATTCTTGCGCTGTAAAATGCATGTTTAAACCCCAGAGCGTTGGCGGCGATGGGTTAAAAGTAGTTTTTTAACCCCCAAACAACCATATTTTTGGAAACCAAAAAAAACAAGTTTTTAAAATAATTTTGTAATATGAATACATTAATATCAGACCTGTAATATCAATTCTGTACAATTTTTTTTTTAAGGACTGGAGGGCGATTGGTGGCTATATCTAAAATGGCAGAAGTGGTCACAGAATATTTCACATTTAAAAAAAAAAAAAAAATAAATAATAACAATTAATTATGAATATTTAAAGATTGTCCCATTGAAATGCATTGGAGAGCGCCAGGTAGCGAGAGGTCATACCTGTCGCTGTTCAAGGTCGGACGCTGGCGCTGTGGGCTGAGGCTGGAATAATGATGAATGAGTCGCTTTATGGCGCTATCTCAGTCGCTAAGCAGGATTGGCATGATAAATGTGTGATTGTGGTGGGGAGCCGGTGTTCTCGTGGTGGGGCCCGTCATTACCGGCCGCTCACCAGTCGCTACCTGTCGCTATTCCTTCATAAATAAGGGCCACAGTCAGGGTTAGTATCAATGTCCTAATTGTCGAAAAACATAATAATGTGTGCAGGTGCATATGGGGCCCAAACCCTCTAAATTACCAATAACCTTATGCCACTAGGGTAAAACAATTCCCCGTAATAATTTGCTACTGCACTACTAAATATAATAAAATATAACAAGAATTTTTATTAAAATAAAAAATCACGACATATACACAGGCACAAAGACATTTAAAAACAAAAAGGTCATCCCTCCCTGAGTAAACCTTCCCTCCAAAATCACTCTTCCAAAGTGTAAGTGCAAAAAACTAATGCTCAATATTTAATTCTATACAATACTATGAGAAATACTAAGATACATAATGTGCTACACGTGCAAAAATTATCTAATGCTCAATATATAATTATATACAATACTATAAGAAATACTACAATTACATAATGTGCTAATGTAAATATATTACCTATGCATACCTACCAACTTTTCAGGGTGGGGAAGAAGGACATTTGTTAACGCCCCCTCATTGAGGGATGGTTCAGAGATAGGGTGTAACAGTTTAAACAATAGAAACACTTTAAATAGGCAAATGAATTGTTTATTGCTGCATTTTTGCATGTTACAGCTCAAATAGGGGAGGTATGCCCATGTAATCAAATAACATACAATAATCAGCTCACATAATGCACAAATACCATCAGTGTAGGAATCCCCAGTGCAATAGCCAAATATCACACATGGACTATCAACACCCAACAAGTAAAAAAGGAAAAAATGAAATAAATATCACCAGTTTAAATCCGTTAAGGTGAGGAGGGAGGTGAGGCGGAGCCCCAAAACAGAACTCACGCATCACATGGGTGGTTCCACTTTCCAAGGGTGTACAAATGCGATTATTCTGAAGAGAGGATTAGATGCGCACTGGCCAACAGTAACAGGGTGCTCGACCCGGGCAGTCGCCTAACCCTCAACCAAGCGAAAAAGTTCAGAAGAGGGTCCGCACTCCTTAAAAGTTAATCCATCCATTAAAAGCATCTCACACGGGTAATAAAGCAGCCATAACAGATAATCATACCGGACCCAGACAGATGGAAAGTTGCGATATCCTCTGACGCGTTTCGGACGCCTTATGGGTCCTTAATCATAGATGTACAAATGCGATGCTCCTGTATTTTAAATTGTGCACTGATAGCATGGGTCCTCCTATCCCTGGCCGATCATCAGTCACAGCAGGTGTGTGTGTGCACATTTGCCAGAAGGGGCCAGACGACACGGAGTAGAACGAGCACAGCCCCGCCGCAATCAGCAGCAGCACTGGTCGTAACAGCGTGACCAGCCAGGACAGGGAGGCCCAGATAGCAGGCACCACCCAACACTGAGCAGCACCCCAATGCTAAGTCCACAGCATACAGTGCCCCACAATGGCACAGCCGCAGCCATGCAGGGGTCCAGATGTGCGGCCACGCCATGATGAGCACTGCCAGTGGCGGTTTAAAAACGAATTAAAAAGTTATATGCCCATAATACGGCAGTACATACAACATTCATATTCTTCTCTGATTCTCTTCTTCTCTAATCTTTATCCTTGTTTGTTATTATTTATTCTTATATCTATATAATGACTATAATTCCACTGAACCAGGCAAACTCATGCCCATCCATTTTTTTGGAGGTGCAGGCGAAAGGAGCCGACTGAATAAAGTTCATGATCCTGCAGTCAGAGAGATAATTAACCACAATGCAGAAAAATTAAGAAACAGAATAATCAAATTGCATAGTTCATACTGTGTGCTGTATTAACAGTATAAGCATACCTCCCAAATTTTCAGCCACACCTACTCATTGAGGGATGTATAGGAGATAGGGTGTAGCAGGTAAAACAATATAAACACTTTACATAGGCAAATGAATCATCTATTGATGCAGATCTGCATTTTACACCTCAAAGAGGGACAATGAGAACAATGAGGCACAGGGGGACATAAACTCAAAATCAGGGTCACTTGGGAGGTATGGTATAAGAAGTTTCAAATTCTCAATCAGCAGGGGCCTTTATACATATATACAAGGTGGTGGACTGCCAGTACAGACCACCAAGGCCCCCCTATTATCTATACAGATCAGCCGCTCTACAGATAATATATTCAAAAATTTAATATTTATTGGTGTAATGGCCGAAAAAGACACACATCTTAAAAACAATTAAAACAATGTGCATGAGATGGGGGACATAATAGACTAATGACAATAAATACAGTGACAATGACAATAAATACAATAAATAAAGTATTAAATTACCATCTCACAGCGTCTCACAGCGTTTCTACTGTTCTAACAGGGTGACGGGAGGGAGAGAGCGGGGAGGCGTGGATCCTTAAAGAGTGACACAGATATTTCGGTTGAAAAAAGACGTTAGTCAATCAAGTTCAACCTTTGTAAACCTTGTATATAGATACATACCCAGTCCTTTTTAGGGTTGTGGCTTACCCCTAGCCAGCATCCAGATCATATTGGTACAAGACACCCCAGGCTGTGCGGGAAATCCTTTGTTAAGGGGCCTTTATACAGCTGAAAGCAAAGGAGTTCCTAAATTGATCCAAGGAAACCTGGAAGCCTGCCAGCACATAGTGTGACCAGAAATAGGGGGTGAGAGATGCTGCAGGCTAAGAGCGTCTCCTGCCTGCCAGCACATACTGTGACCAATGAGGGGGGAGGAGGGCGGGGTTTCATAGCTGCAGAGAGAGGCAGCCAATCACGACATCTGGGGAGGGAGTGGGGTGTGTGTGTTTCCGTTCCTGGTCCGCTGAAGGTTGATTGAAGGATCAGGTCAGCGGGGTGGGAATTTAAGGCTGATTGAGATAGTGATTTTCTCACTAAGGAGAGCGACAGAGGAGGAATCACAGCGCTCCAGCCACTCTATGAAAGGTAAGCTACTGATACTTTTTAAAACTTTTGACTTGCCAATCACTGTAATGTAAATCCCTTTGCAGAGTTTTTTCTTGTAATTTGAAAGCTGAGGCTTTATGTCTGTTAATCAGCGTAAAAAAAAAGAAATAGAATTCTTGAATACATCTATTGTAAGGCAAGTGCTGTGACTATTATACAATACCGGAGAGGGGGTGAAAACTTTTTCTAGGCATAGTAATCGAGACACACAGAAACAGATAAGCGGCTTCCTATAGATTTTCTCCCTCTATTGATTGGAGCTCTATGTGTTACAGAGGATCACAGGGGACTTCATTAAATCCAGTGGGTGGAGCAGTATTGGTGCACCTGGAACATCTCTCTTCCGGCAGAGACATCATTTGATTTTCCCCCAGAAGAATAAATTGTTATCTGTGTCAGACGTGGATGACAATGAAAATCCCGGGAACGGGGAGGGG
The DNA here is from genome assembly GCA_027917425.1 of Gastrophryne carolinensis. Classification (NCBI taxonomy): domain Eukaryota; kingdom Metazoa; phylum Chordata; class Amphibia; order Anura; family Microhylidae; genus Gastrophryne; species Gastrophryne carolinensis. The sequence continues at coordinate 510,683,207 of CM051236.1, read as the reverse complement.
GGAGCTGGATCTGCAGGGAGCGGATTAGTAAAGAGCAGCCTCAGCATAATGCCGAGCTGAATCATTACACCTGAAAGAGCATCTCACAGCGTTTCTACTGTTCTAACAGGGTGACGGGAGGGAGAGAGCGGGGAGGCGTGGATCCTTAAAGAGTGACACAGATATTTCGGTTGAAAAAAGACCTTAGTCAATCAAGTTCAACCTTTGTAAACTCTCCCATCTATCGGAACAGAAACCCTTCAGAAAATAGCAGCCAATTATGCCCGGCAAAGGGGGGAAAAATCCTTACCGACACCCAAGAACTGTCAGATCAGATCCTTTTACTGGAAGAACCTGGTAATTTTTACTGAGTTACATAGCGATTCCAAGGGAAAAAATGACACACGCCCATCAAATGTAACTACCCCTACAGTTGGGAAGGAAAAAACCCTTTAAACAACAACAATAGCCCAGATCACGCAGGGGGCTTAATCATTGGACACTCAGATCACTAAAGATCTAAAATTATAGGATCACTAAGGTGGCACAAATCATTGGACGCTCAGATCACTAAGGTTTCAAAGATCTTCGGATGCTTAGATCGCTAATATGGCAAAAATAATAAGGGTATAGATCACTAAGGTGGCATAATCATTGGAGACTGGGAGGCCGATTCATTAATAGCGGCACAGCGCCCGCTAGTAGTCGCTGTGCTTGGCCATTGTTCGGTTGTTGATAGCGACGTCGGTGTGCAGTAATGTTGAATACGGGGTGACGAGTCGCTATTTGACAGGTTCCGCGATGTATGGGTGCGCATGATAGCGACTGGCCAGAGCGACCGGCTCCCACCACATTCATCAAAAAATCACGCTCAAAAAATTATCGCGCTGTAAAATGCATGTTTAAACCCCAGAGCGCTGGCGGCGATGTGTTAAAAATAGTTTTTTAACCCCCAAACCACCATATTTTTGGAAACCAAAAAAAAAATAATTTGAAAGAATTTAGTAATATGAATACAATAATATCAGACCTGTAATATCAATTCTGCACAATTTTTTTTTTTTTTACCTTAAAAAATTAACTAACATGGCAGAAGTGGTCACAGAATTTTTCACATTAAAAAAAAAAAAAAAAAAAATAAAAACATTTATAACAATTAATTATGAATATTTAAAGATTGTTCCATTGAAATGCATTAGAGAGCGCCAGGTAGCGAGAGGTCATACCTGGCGCTGTTCAAGGTCGGACGCTGGCGCTGTGGGCTGAGGCTGGAATAATGATGAATGAGTCGCTATATGGCGCTATCTCAGTCGCTAAGCAGGATCGGCTTGATAAATGTGTGATTGTGGTGGGGAGCCGGCGTTCTCGTGGCGGTGCCCGTCATTACCGGTCGCTCACCAGTCACACTACCTGTCGCTATTCCTTCATAAATAAGGGCCTAATATTACTAAAGAGGCAAAGGTTATTAGGTCCTCAGATCACTAAGGTGGCATGGATCATTAAATACTCAGATCACTAAGGCCCTTATTTATCAAGGGATAGCGCCAGGAAGTGTCTCACTAGCGCCAGGTAGCGCCAGCTATCGGCGGCTACCGACTCCAGAGCGCCAGGATGCGAACACAATCACGCATTTATCACGCTAAATGAGGCTAGCGCCGGCGAGAGCGTCAGCTAGCGCGGGATTCATCATGTTGCAGACTTCAGCGAACAGCGCCGCTGCTAATCCCATCACAGCGCCAGGTATGACCTCTCACTACCTGGCGCTCTCCAATGCATTTCAATGGAGAAATCATTAAATATTCATAATTAATTGATATTAATGTTTTTTTTTTTTTTTTTTTAAATGTCAAAAATTCTGTGACCACTTCTGCAATGTTTTTTTTTTAAGGTAATAAAATTATAAAAAAAAAATTTGTGCAGAATTGATATTACAGGTCTGATATTAATGTATTCATATAACGGGATGTTTATAAAAACATGTTTATTTTTTATTAACAAAAATATGGTTGTTTGGGGGTTAAAAAACGACTTTTAAGCCATCGCCGCCAGCGCTCTGGGGTTTAAACAAGCATTTCACAGCGCGAGAATTTTTGGAGCGTGATCTGTTAATGAATATGCTGGGAGCCGTTCGCTATGGCCATTCGCTGTCATGCGCTCCCATACAGCGCGGACCCAGTCAAACAGCGACTCCTAACCCCGTATTCAACATTACCGCACACCGACTGAGTCGCTGTCAACAGCCGAACAACGGCCAAGCACAGCGAATACTAGCGGGCGCTGTGAAAATCAAGCTACTGTCGCTACCTGGCGCTATTAATAAATCGGCCTCCCCGGTGGCATGGATCATTGAATACTCAGATCACTAAGGTGGCATGGATCATTGAATACTCAGGTTACTAAGGTGGCACGGATCATTGAATACTCAGATCACTAAGGTGGCATGGATCATTGAATACTCAGAATACTAAGGTGGCACGGATCATTGAATACACAGATCACTAAGGTGGCACGGATCATTGAATTCTCAGATCACTAAGGTGGTATGGATCATTGAATACTCAGATCACTAAGGTGGCATGGATCATTGAATACTCAAATTACTAAGGTGGCATGGATCATTGAATTCTCAGATCACTAAGGTGGCAAGGATCATTGAATACACAGATCACTAAGGTGGTATGGATCATTGAATACTCAGATCACTAAGGTGGCAAGGATCATTGAATACTCAGATCACTAAGGTGGCATGGATCATTGAATACTCAGATCACTAAGGTGGCAAGGATCATTGAATACTCAGATCACTAAGGTGGCATGGATAATTGAATACTCAAATTACTAAGGTGGCACGGATCATTGAATTCTCAGATCACTAAGGTGGCATGGATCATTGAATACACAGATCACTAAGGTGGCAGGGATCATTGAATACTCAGATCACTAAGGTGGCATGGATCATTGAATACTCAGATCACTAAGGTGGCATAGATCATTGAATACTCAGATCACTAAGGTGGCATGGATCATTGAATACTCAGATCACTAAGGTGGCATGGATCATTGAATACTCAGAATACTAAGGTGGCACGGATCATTGAATACTCAGATCACTAAGGTGGCATGGATCATTGAATACTCAGAATACTAAGGTGGCATGGATCATTGAATACTCAGATCACTAAGGTGGCATGGATCATTGAATACTCAGGTTACTAAGGTGGCACGGATCATTGAATACTCAGATCACTAAGGTGGCATGGATCATTGAATACTCAGAATACTAAGGTGGCACGGATCATTGAATACTCAGATCACTAAGGTGGCATGGATCATTGAATACTCAGAATACTAAGGTGGCACGGATCATTGAATTCTCAGATCACTAAGGTGGCATGGATCATTGAATACACAGATCACTAAGGTGGCAGGGATCATTGAATACTCAGATCACTAAGGTGGCATGGATCATTGAATACTCAGATCACTAAGGTGGCATGGATCATTGAATACACAGATCACTAAGGTGGCATGGATCATTGAATACTCAGATCACTAAGGTGGCACAGATCATTGTATACTCAGATCACTAAGTTGGCATAGCTCATTGAGCACTCAGACCCTTAAGGTGGCACAAATATTAGGTGCCTAAATCATTAAGGTTTCACAGATCATTGGAGGCTCAGACTAAGGTGACACTGATATGTGGGCGCTCAGGTCAGTATGGTAGTACGGATCATTGGACACTCAGATTTTTAAGATGACACAGATCTGTGGGTGCTCAGATCACTAAGGTGGCACAGATCACTGGACAATCATATCATCAAGGTGGCACATGTAAGTGGCAGTTTAGATTACTAAGGGGGCACAGGTCATTGAGAACTTCTTCAGGGAAGACATTGTTGGGGGTACAGATCAATCAGTGGAATGGGTTACTTGAAGGGCACACCGCTTATTGGGAGTTGAGGTGACCAAGGTGGCACAGATTATTTGGAGTTCGAATCACAAATGCCATGATTATTGGATGTTTAGATCACTAAGGTGGAATGATTATTGGATACTCAAATTACTAAGGTGGCATGATCATTGGATGCTCAGATCATTAATGTGGCATGATCAATGAATATTCAAATTACTAAGGTGGGATAATCATTGGATGCTCAGATCACTATTGTGGCATGATCAGTGGATATTCAAATTACTAAGGGTGTATGATTATTGGATTCTCAGACAAGCATCCAATGATCAGGCCACGTTAGTGATCTAAACATCCAATGATCGTGCCCTCTTAGTAATCCAATGATCATGCCACCTTAGTAATTTGAGTATGCCAATATTGTATAGCCAATATAGTATGCCAGTATTTGAGTAGCCACTAAGGTGGCATGATCATTGGATGTTCAGATCACTAAGGTGACACATTGTTAATGGAGGATATCATTGGATGCTCAGATCATTAAAGTGACACAGATCGTTAATGGGGGAGATCGTTGGATACTCAGATCACTAAGATGGCATGATCATTGGATGCTAAGATCACTAGGGTTACACTGATCGTTAATGGGGGAGATCATTGAATGCTCAGATCACTAAGATGGCATGATCATTGGATGCTCAGATCATTAATGTGACACAGATCATTAAGGTGGGATAAATCATTGGATGCCCTGATCACTAAGGTGGCCGCTAATGATGCAAACCCAAATTAGCCAATCTCCTCACTGAGAGTGGGACATAGCTCATTGCAAGCTGACGTTATTACGATGCAACATGTCATTGGCAGCTCATATCACAACTGCCACAAATCACTGGAATCTCAGATCACTGACGTAGCACAGATTGGTCATTCAGATTATGGGAATTGCACAGACATTGAGAATGACAGTACGATCTGTTAGGTGGCACATGGATGAAGGTGAGGTAGATTATTGGGAAGCAGACAATCATGGTATATTTACACGTTAGATAAAAGAAGTCCGGCACCCATCCCACATTTCACTCTAATAAAACCTATTGCATCATTATCCATTCTCCCCTCCGCAGAGAGCTCCGAGCATACAATTAGAAACTGACACGGCTCTCTAGAAAGCTGATGTAAAGTCAGAATAATGGCTGGAAAGTGATGCAATGCCCATCGCACCCTCTGTGCTCCTCACACGTTCTACCTCCGGGACTGTTCTGCACCAAAAAATGACAATAACACATTTATTTTGGCTGATCGTAGACGTCCCGTGCTATTGGCAAAATGCAAAACAACATTTCTAATAATCACATGACAAAGATAAAAGCTTTAGAAAAGATTTTCCAATATTCTGCATCAGAACTAAGTCGCTTTCAGTTGTTAAATTATATCTACAGTAGTGCTGGGCGAACCTCTAGAAGTTCGGGTTTGGCAAGTTCACCCGAACTTTGAACAAAAGTTTGGTTCAGGTACCCGAACTTGACCCGAAACATAATCCCAACTTAATTATAACCAATGGACCCGAACTTTGGGGGAGGGGGTGATCCTGCCCCTGGGGGACCCTTGACAGATGGGCTACGACTCCTTTCCCACCTGGGACGAGGGAGGGCCGAACCAGGACTGTTACCCAAAAAAATAAATACATTTCAGAGCTGGGCTGGTCTTGGCGATGAGTGAGAGGTGCGCTTTAACCTAACGCAGAGTGTGCAGCACATAGGAAGCGGCTGTGCATTTGCTTGAGCAGGCGATTGGGGTCAGTGTTTTTTCAGAATGTCCACGGCCGGAGCTTCAATAAGACATCATTGAAGACACACACTCCACTTCCTATGTGTTGCACACTCTGCATTAGGTTAAAGCGCCCCCTCACTCGCCACTATGGGCTGAAAGTTGGTTGATAAGCTACTCAGCAGCTCATCAACTGGCTTCTCCGGGTTTAACCGAATGCTGAACTCGAACACGAACTTCTGGCTGAAGTCCATGTTAAAGGAGCAGTATCGCAAATTTTTCATGGTGACATATTTAAATGGTACTTTGAATGTAGGTAAGTGTTGGTGTAAGAATTACAAATTTAGAAAAAAATTATGTGTGTGTTGAGCAGCTGGAGACTAATAGCTCATGTTTATGTCTTCTGAGTGTCGGGGACCCGACACTCTGGCCTGTTCCACGCTGAGGAGAGGGAGGAAACAATGTATCAAAGTATCAGCTGTTCAGTGTTGGCAGCCGTCCAGCATAAGATAACAACATTGCAACATTGCCTGGCCAGAACTCATATATCTAAAACAGAGAGAAAAGCTCTAGAAGTCATTTAGCTGATTTTAACAGTTTTCCCTTCATGTTGGCTCTGCTGCAGAATCTTTCAGTTTACCATATGATCTTTCTTTCAGCTTTGTGTGTTTTGAGCAAAGCCCAACCCAGGATTTTCACTATCTGGAGTTTTGTTTTGTGCCCCTAGGGGCATCCCGACTTGGGATGCCCTGATATGTGAAATTCCCAAGTTCGCCTGTGAAAACGTACCTTTCCCTGTCCCACAGCGCATGCGTGGGCTCTCATCCAATCAGCGCTGTTTGCACGCAGATGGGGAGCCTGAGCAGTAACCTTCCTGGCCGCCCGGCCTGTCTAAATGACTATCTGCGTGAGCGTGCCAGAAAAATGGGGGGATCTGTGGTTATCCAGGGGTCGTTTCACACAGTGGGCATCCTGATTTAGAATGCCCAAGGGGGAAGGTCAATGGCCGGGTCTTATAGACTTCAGGGTCGGCCACTCAGGGTTTTGTTCCACTTTAATACCTTTAGATTTTCCTGCACAGTTATTCAAAAAAGAATTTCAGTTATTTTCAGTCAGTTTAGTTTATTTTGTATAGATTTTACACATTTGAGTCACCTGGTCTCATAACAAAAGCAGCACCTCACACACACACAGCCGTTACCACTGATTACAGTGTCAGCATCTGAGGTAAAGTGTTGCTAGGAGACCAGTGGGCTAAATGAAGCAGCTCACTAAATACAACCCAGCAGATCCCCCTATTCAGCAAATGGACTGAGCCATTGTCATTATACAATTTAAAAGAAAGGCAGATATTTTTTCCATTTTCTATCGCCAGATTATTTATACACGTTAGAAGCTATTGTGTGGCTATTTCATTATTTATCTTTTTTAATGCAAATTTCGCGATACTGCTCCTTTAAGGTTCAGAAAGGCAAAGCAAATGGTCCGCACTCCTCTTCTCATAAAACTTCATTTAAAATCATCTCCATAGTGTATCAAAAGCCAATAAAATCAGTGTAGGCGACTTACGCGTTTCGTACTCCTATCTCCAGTCCTTAATCATAGTACAGTTAAGGTTCAGAAAACCCGAACTCGCAAAGTTCGGTACAAAGCAAAACTTTGGTTCCGGTTCACACAGCACTAATCTACAGTTAAAATAGACTATACAGGTGCAGAAGTTTTAAGATCGACCTTTCCATCGCAATGGTGTAATGGAGAGATCACTCACACATTGGAGCCACCTGTGAAGTGTTAAGCTGTAACACAGCAGGAAGCGTTGAGCTCACTGGATTTATGCAACAGAACACAAAAGCCACTAACACCGGGACATAATTTCAGATCTAATTTCACGTGAAGACCATCAGGCTGAATCCAAATTCCATAGCCTGCTTATCAACTTTTTGTCAGCAACCAGTTGGCATTGTCTCACTATGGCCAGCTTGCTTACTCGTGGCTTTAATGGCTTCCCTGATATGGCAATAAGTAAATTGAATTGGGGGCCCTTTTACTAGTTCCCTATAGAAGGTAAAAACTGTGGAAACTAGAGTTTAATGTCTCTAAATGTAAAATCCTGCACTTGGGTAGAAGGAATCCCGGCTCTGAGCACCGTATGGGCAGCACTGTGTTATCCAGGACCTCGGAGGAGAGAGATTTAGGGATACTGATTACTGAAAGCTGCAAGATGAGTGGACAGTGTAGCCAGGCAGTGGGAAAAGCAAGCAGGATGCTCGGCTGCATAGCTCGAGGCATCACCAGTAGGAAGAGGGAGGTTGTGATGCCGCTGTATAGAGCCCTGGTGAGGCCACAGCTAGAATACTGTGTGCAGTTCTGGAGACCTTACCTGCAAAAAGACATTATTCAAATAGAACGGGTCCAAAGGCCGGCAACAAAAATGGTGGAAGGACTTAAACTTAAAAACTCAGGAGAGACTTAAAGAATGGAGAAATAAAGAGAGGAAAGAAGGGAGAGAGGGGACATGATGGAGACCTTTATATATGTGACAGGATTGAATAGGGTTCAGGAGGGAAGTGTTTTTAAGAAGAAACTTAGGCCCTTATTTATCACGGGCTAGCGCCAGGTAGTGTCTGACGAGCGCCAGGTAGCGGCAGCTAACGGCGACTACCGGCTCAAGTACGCCCGGCGGCGGTCACAATGACGCATTTATCAAGCAAAATGAGGCTAGCGCCGGCGAGAGCTACGGCTAGCGCGGCATTCATCATGAAGCCGCCTGGACCGAACAGCGCCGCTGCAAATTCCCTCACAGCGCCAGGTATGAGCTGTCGCTCCCTGGCGATGTCCAATGCATTTCAATGGAGCAATCTATAATTAATAATAATTAATTGGTATTATTTTTTTTATTTTTTTTTTTAATGTCAAAAATTCGGAGAACACTTCTGCAATGTTAGGATTTATTTTTAAGTAAAAAAAAAATTAAAAAAAAATTTGTGCAGAATTGATCTAACAGGTCTGAGATTAATGTATTCATATTACAAAATGATTCTAAAAACATGTATAATGTTACATTCCAAAAATATGGTTGTTTAGGGGTTAAAAACTAGTTAATACCCATCGCCGCCAGCGCTCTGGGGTTTAAACAAGGAATGGACAGCGACAGCACATTCGGAGCGTCATTTTTTAATGAATATGAAGCTAGCCGTTCGCTCTGGCCATTCGTTGTCAGGCGCTCACATACAACGCTGAACCTGTGAAACAGCGACCCCCCAGCCCGTATTCAACATTACCGCACACCGACTGAGTCGCTGTCATCAAGCAAACGCCGGCCAAGCACAGCGAATACTGGCTGGCGCTGAAAAAAATCACGCTACAGTCGCTCATCTGGCGCTACCTGGCGCTATTAATGAATCGGCCTCCCCATGATAGAACAAAAGGGCCCAACCTGAAACTAGTCAGAGGGAAGATCAGAAGCAATGTTAGAAAATATTATGTTACAGAAAGAGTAGTAGATGCTTGGAACAAGCTTCCAGCAGAGGTAGCTGAAAAATCAACTGTCAGTGAATTTAAACATACCTGGGATAAGCACACATCTATCCTAAGATAAAGAGAACATACAATATACACATAAGATAAAGAGAACATACAGTATACACATAAGATACAGAGAACATACAATATACACATAAGATACAGAGAACATACAGTATATACATAAGATACAGAGAACATACAGTATACACATAAGATACAGAGAACATACAGTATACACATAAGATACAGAGAACATACAGTATATACATAAGATACAGAGAACATACAGTATACACATAAGATACAGAGAACATACAGTATATACATAAGATACAGAGAACATACAGTATACACATAAGATACAGAGAACATACAGTATATACATAAGATACAGAGAACATACAATATACACATAAGATACAGAGAACATACAGTATACACATAAGATACAGAGAACATACAGTATATACATAAGATACAGAGAACATACAGTATACACATAAGATACAGAGAACATACAGTATACACATAGGATACAGAGAACATACAGTTTATACATAAGATACAGAGAACATACAGTATATACATAAGATACAGAGAACATACAGTATATACATAAGATACAGAGACCATACAGTATACACATAAGATACAGAGAACATACAGTATACACATAAGATACAGAGAACATACAGTTTATACATAAGATACAGAGAACATACAGTATACACATAAGATACAGAGAACATACAGTATACACATAAGATACAGAGAACATACAGTTTATACATAAGATACAGAGAACATACAGTATACATATACGATAAAGAGAACATACAGTATATACATAAGATACAGAGAACATACAGTATACACATAAGATACAGAGAACATACAGTTTATACATAAGATACAGAGAACACACAGTATACACATAAGATACAGAGAACATACAGTATATACATAAGATACAGAGAACATACAGTATATACATAAGATACAGAGAACATACAATATACACATAAGATACAGAGAACATACAGTATACACATAAGATACAGAGAACATACAGTATACACATAAGATACAGAGAACATACAGTATATACATAAGATACAGAGAACATACAGTATATACATAAGATACAGAGAACATACAGTATACACATAAGATACAGAGAACATACAGTATATACATAAGATACAGAGAACATACAATATACACATAAGATACAGAGAACATACAGTATACACATAAGATACAGAGAACACACAGTATATACATAAGATACAGAGAACATACAATATACACATAAGTACAGAGAACATACAGTATACACATAAGGGCAGACTAGATGGAGCGTATGGTCTCCTTCTGCCGCCAACCTTCTATGTTTCTATGTTAAAGGGGCACAGGTGTTGGTGGGCCCTGTTTAACCTGTGTCTATAGACTTACATACAATATACACATAAGATAAAGAGAACATACAGTATACACATAAGATACAGAGAACATACAATATACGCATAAGATACAGAGAACATACAGTATATACATAAGATACAGAGAACATACAGTATATACATAAGATACAGAGAACATACAGTATACACATAAGATACAGAGAACATACAGTATATACATAAGATACAGAGAACATACAGTATATACATAAGATACAGAGAACATACAGTATATACATAAGATACAGAGAACATACAGTATACACATAAGATACAGAGAACATACAGTATATACACATAAGATACAGAGAACATACAGTATACACATAAGATACAGAGAACATACAGTATATACATAAGATACAGAGAACATACAGTATACACATAAGATACAGAGAACATACAGTATACACATAGGATACAGAGAACATACAGTTTATACATAAGATACAGAGAACATACAGTATATACATAAGATACAGAGAACATACTGTACACATAGGATACAGAGAACATACAGTTTATACATAAGATACAGAGAACATACAGTATACACATAAGATACAGAGAACATACAGTTTATACATAAGATACAGAGAACATACAGTATACACATAAGATACAGAGAACATACAGTATATACATAAGATAAAGAGAACATACAGTATACACATAAGATACAGAGAACATACAGTTTATACATAAGATACAGAGAACATACAGTATACACATAAGATACAGAGAACATACAGTTTATACATAAGATACAGAGAACATACAGTATACACATAAGATACAGAGAACATACAGTATATACATAAGATAAAGAGAACATACAATATACACATAAGTACAGAGAACATACAATATACACATAGGATACAGAGAACATACAGTATATACATAAGATACAGAGAACATACAGTATACACATAAGATACAGAGAACATACAGTATATACATAAGATAAAGAGAACATACAATATACACATAAGTACAGAGAACATACAATATACACATAAGATACAGAGAACATACAGTATATACATAAGATACAGAGAACATACAGTATATACATAAGATACAGAGAACATACAGTATACACATAAGATACAGAGAACATACAGTATACACATAAGGGCAGACTAGATGGAGCGTATGGTCTCCTTCTGCCGCCAACCTTCTATGTTTCTATGTTAAGGGGGCACAGGTGTTGGTGGGCCCTGTTTAACCTGTGTCTATAGACTTACATCTGTACTATCTATGCCCCTGGTGGCCATGAAGCCTGCAAGCTCTGCACCATCAGCTGGCACTGTATCCCGCCATTGCAGTATCAGTGTGTGCTGCTGCTTCTCCCCGGGGTCATGATACGCTGCCTCTAGCCGGCGCCATGTACTCCCTGCAGACCTGTGTCATGTCTAGGAAGAATCATCATTAAAGTTACGTGGAGGCTGATTAATTACTAGCGCCAGGTATCAGCAGATGAGCATCTGTATAGCGGCGCTTAGAGCGACCACTAGTAGACGCTGTAAGTGGGTATTGGGCGCTGTAACAGAGTGCCTCAGTTGCTCTAGTAACCTCGTCGGCATTGATGAATGTGAGGTATGTCGGGCACTTTAACACCAGTACAGCGCTGCAGGGAGCGAGAGGTAGCGCCAGCTCAGTGCGACCGACTCTCAGCGACTCTCACCATATTCAACAAAGAAACAGACTCATACAGCGTCAGCGCTCTAAAGCTGGGCGCTGTAGCATAGAGCGGCAGACGCTGTGTGATTAAAGTCTGTTTTTGAACACATATCCACCAGTAACAAAGCGAAAACACATGGAATGACATTGTTACAACACTGTGACATTAACACTTTGGTGCCAGACCTGTAATGATAATTCTCAATATAAAAAGTCAAAAAAGTTTTCAAAAATGACTTTCTAGGCCAGGAGACGTCACACAATTATATGAGAGAAAAAAAAAATTAAACACAAAAAACCCTGTTTAAACAGAAGAAAAGGAACGGCCATTGAAATGTATGGGAGAGCGACAGGTAATAACTGGCACTCTGGAAGCTAGAGCGCTGGCGCTATACACTGAGCCGCCTGGAATGATACATGTGACGCTACATGGCGCTGTTAGAGGCGCTATACACTGAGCCGCCTGGAATAATACATGTGACGCTACATGGCGCTGTTAGAGGTGCTATACACTGACCTGCCTGTAATAATACATGTGACACTACATGGCGCTGTTAGAGGTGCTATACACTGAGCTGCCTGTAATAATACATGTGACGCTACATGACGCTGTTAGAGGCGCTATACACTGACCTGCCTGTAATAATACATGTGACGCTACATGGCGCTTTTAGAGGTGCTATACACTGAGCTGCCTGTAATAATACATGTGGCACTACATGGCGCTGTTAGAGGCGCTATACACTGACCTGCCTGTAATAATACATGTGACGCTACATGACGCTGTTAGAGGCACTATACACTGACCTGCCTGTAATAATACATGTGACGCTACATGACGCTGTTAGAGGCGCTATACACTGAGCTGCCTGTAATAATACATGTGACACTACATGGCGCTGTTAGAGGCGCTATACACTGACCTGCCTGTAATAATACATGTGACGCTACATGACGCTGTTAGAGGCGCTATACACTGAGCTGCCTGTAATAATACATGTGACACTACATGGCGCTGTTAGAGGCGCTATACACTGACCTGCCTGTAATAATACATGTGACGCTACATGACGCTGTTAGAGGTGCTATACACTGACCTGCCTGTAATAATACATGTGACACTACATGGCGCTGTTAGAGGCGCTATACACTGACCTGCCTGTAATAATACATGTGACGCTACATGACGCTGTTAGAGGTGCTATACACTGACCTGCCTGTAATAATACATGTGACGCTACATGACGCTGTTAGAGGCGCTATACACTGAGCCGCCTGTAATAATACATGTGACACTACATGGCGCTGTTAGAGGCGCTATACACTGACCTGCCTGTAATAATACATGTGACGCTACATGACGCTGTTAGAGGTGCTATACACTGACCTGCCTGTAATAATACATGTGACACTACATGACGCTGTTAGAGGTGCTATACACTGACCTGCCTGTAATAATACATGTGACACTACATGGCGCTGTTAGAGGTGCTATACACTGACCTGCCTGTAATAATACATGTGACACTACATGACGCTGTTACAGGTGCTATACACTGACCTGCCTGTAATAATACATGTGACGCTACATGGCGCTGTTAGAGGCGCTATACGCTGAGCCGCCTGTAATAATACACGTGACACTACATGGCCCTGTTAGAGGCGCTATACACTGAGCCGCCTGTAATGATACATGTGACGCTACATGGCGCTGTTAGAGGCGCTCGCCCGATTCGCCTTAATAAATGCTGTTTTGTGTACAGCGCCCGGCGTTCACCAGACGCTGCCTGCCGCTACGAGGCGCTACCTGGCGATATATCTTGATGAATAAACCCTATATTTATTTATATATAATATTATATATTATTTGCACACAACTCTAGTTGTTTCTTTTTCTTTGGGTGGGAGGGAGAGGGGTCAGCTATGCTGCCGGGACGGTCAACCCTAGAAAAACCCTATGAGGTCCGGACCCTATTAGTTTATATGTTTGCACTATAGTGCTGAAGTTAGGACTGCCTCCAGTGTTAGTGTACAATACAATCTATTAGATTTAAAGTGGACCAAAACCTACCCTGGAGTCTATGAGACCCCCCCAGGGCATCCAGAATCGGGATGCCGCTCTGTGTGAAACCCCCCAGGTCACCTGGAAACTCACCTTCTTTCCTGGTCCAACGGCGAATGCGCGAGCAGCGGCCGCATCCCCTCTATCCCTTCAGCAAGGCGTATACCTGCGCCAGGCATTTGTGATTGGCTGTCCTGTTAATGCGGACCAAAACCCACATTTTTAACTAGCATCTGCTGGATTGCTCCCCCCATGAAGAGTACATTTTGCCAATTCTCACTGCTCCTGCTTCACTCTAATACCAGATAATGGCGCCTGTTTCAGCTGTAAAGCTCCCCCCCCTCCTTTCATTGCCGCTGTTGTGTGCGGCGATGATGTCATTGCCCTGCCTATGCAATTACTGATCACCTGCCATCTTACAGAGAGGGACAGCAAAAAAAAATCCAGGAAGATTCGAAAAGCAGAAATATCAATTTCTAGTTCTACACCCTAAAAAGGGAACATCAGCAGCGGCTTTGGCCAAATGTATTTCACAAGTACATTGGGTTTTGGTCAGCTTTTAAAGACAAGTTCTTAGACGAAGGGGCTCGAGCGGATCCGAGTGTGCTGATGGATGAAAGGGCTGGGCATGCTTCGCAGGACTGAGGAACAGTGAGTGATATCGGGCGACCTGGGGGGTTTCACACAGCGGGGCTAAGACCAAAACCCATGATAGTCAAAATCCTGGGTTTTGGTCCACTTTAACACATTATTCATAAAACAAATGGTTAAAAAGTTTCAATTTAAAATGTAGCATACGCGTCCCTGGGAGGGGGATTTAGCTCCTTAGGAGTGTGGGGTGTGGGTTCTTTGTTAACGGGCTTGGGGGGACCTCCTGATGTGGGCTTGCTTCCAATAACTCCAAATGAGAGCGACTTTATGAAAAGGGCACTTACTTTATTAGCAGGACTTCAGGTACACTTTAGGCTTCACAGCAGGTCATACAGTCTTTATCCACAACAGTTCCATTCGTTTCGATAGCCCAGCATTACATCCAGGTGGACATCAACAGGTGGTGGGCGCTCATACTGGTCCCATGGCAGAATACTGAGGCCTTAAAGGAGCAGTATAGCAAAATTTGCATTAAAAAAGATAAATAATTAAATAGCCACACAATAGCTTCTAACATGTGTATAAATAATGTGGCAATAGAAAAAGGAAAAAATATCTGCCTTACTTTTAAATTGTATAATGACAATGGCTCAGTCCATTTGCTGAATAGGGAGATCTGCTGGGTTGTGTTTAGTGAGCTGCTTCATATAGCCCACTGGTCTCCTAGCAACACTTTACCTCAGAGGCTGACACTGTAATCAGTGGTAACGGCTGTGTGTGTGTGAGGTGCTGCTTTTGTTATAAGACCAGGTGACTCAAATGTGTAAAATCTATACAAAATAAACTAAACTGACTGAAAATGACTGAAATTCTTCTTTGAATAACTGTGCAGGAAAATCTAAAGGTATTAAAGTGGAACAAAACCCTGAGTGGCCGACCCTGAAGTCTATAAGACCCGGCCATTGACCTTGCCCCTTGGGCATTCTAAATCAGGATGCCCACTGTGTGAAACGACCCCTCGATAACCACAGATCCCCCCATTTTTCTGGCACGCTCACGCAGATAGTCATTTAGACAGGCCGGGCGGCCAGGAAGGTTACTGCTCAGGCTCCCCATCTGCGTGCAAACAGCGCTGATTGGATGAGAGCCCACGCATGCGCTGTGGGACAGGGAAAGGTACGTTTTCACAGGCGAACTTGAGGATTTCACATATCAGGGCATCCCAAGTCGGGATGCCCCTAGGGGCACAAAACAAAACTCCAGATAGTGAAAATCCTGGGTTGGGCTTTGCTCAAAACACACAAAGCTGAAAGAAAGATCATATGGAAAAATGAAAAATAAGAATATGAAAGAGAAAATGGTAAACTGAAAGATTCTGCAGCAGAGCCAACATGAAGGGAAACTGTCAAAATCAGCGAAATGACTTCTAGAGCTTTTCTCTCTGTTTTAGATATATGAGTTCTGGCCAGGCAATGTTGCAATGTTGTTATCTTATGCTGGACGGCTGCCAGCACTGAACAGCTGAGACTTTGTTACATTGTTTCCCCCTCTCCTCAGCGTGGAACAGGCCAGAGTGTCGGGCTCCGACACTCAGAAGACATAAACATGAGCTATTAGTCTCCAGCTGCTCAACACACATCATTTTTTCTACATTTGTAATTCTTACTCCAACACTTACCTACATTCAAAGTTCCATTTAAATATAAGTCACCAAGAAACATTTGCGATACTGCTCCTTTAAGCTTCCTCCATCAGCATCTCGGGTGGAATGTCTCACCTCTTCCTGTGGTCACATGTTAGGTATGAATGTGGCTCCTCTGCTCTCTCTTACACCAGTGACTCTGCTGGTACCTTCCTCACTCTCTGTTACTACAATATAATCTCTAGAACTTCTGAGGTAACTCTCCTCATGACCTCCTTATATAGATTCCCTTGGACTGCTTCCAGAACCTTCTCTAGCCTTACTCACCTTAGCCAATGACAGCTCAGCTGTACTCCTATGTGGTTAGGTTTTAGCCAACAGTTTGGTAGACCCGCAGTGTCACAATCCATTAGCCATCCAACAGCCATCTTGTGGTGACTTAGCGCAACTGCAGGACAGATATGAACTACCACACTGAAGAACCACAAAGATAATGGCTGACCACTTTACGCTGGCAACAAAAAGCATAATTTGACATGGCCTAGACCTCTGATGCTTTTGTTTTCATTTGGATGTAATGACACACAATAGACACTAGGGGGAGTGACAGACTAAGCTGCTTATGATGGCACAGTGTTGTCCTCCATTGTATAGTGAGTGTAATAGCACACACTGTACACTAGAGGGAGCACACTTCTGCAAGGGGGAATTATCTCATGATGGCTCAGTGTGCGCCCTGTAATGTTTAAGGTGCAGAGTGACCGGACTGATACTTTCCGGCTACAGGGAGACCAGCAGCGACAGGACAAGGCTCTCTAACTGGTTCTTACTCATACCTTCCAACTTTTCAGGGTGGGAAAAAGGGATAATTGTTACATTAAGCCACGCCTCCTCATTGAGGGACGGATGAAGCCCCGCCCCCTCATTGAGGGATGGATGAAGCCCCGCCCCCTCATTGAGGGATGGATGAAGCCACGCCCCCCGTTGAGGGATGGATAGGAAATGTGGATGTAACAGTTACAACAATAGAAACACTTTAAATAGGCAAATGAAACATTTATTGCTGCAAATCTGCATGTTACACCTCAAAGAGGGACATTATGCAAATTAAGCCACGCCCCTCCTTGAGGGATGGATGAGACCACGACCCTCATTGAGGGATGTATGAAGCCACACCCCCTCATTGAGGGCTGGATGAGGCCACGCCCCCTCATATAGGGATGGATAGGAAATGTGGATGTAACAGTTACAACAATAGAAACACTTTAAATAGGCAAATTAATCATTTATTGCTGTAGATCTGCATGTTACACCTCAAAAAGGAACAATATGTAAATGAAGCCACGCCCCTCATTGGGGGCTGGATGAAGCCACACCCCCTCATTGAGGGCTGGATGAAGCCACACCCCCTCATTGAGGGCTGGACGAGGCCACGCCCCCTCATATAGGGATGGATAGGAAATGTGGATGTAACAGTTACAACAATAGAAACACTTTAAATAGGCAAATTAATCATTTATTGCTGCAGATCTGCATGTTACATCTCAAAGAGGGACAAATGAGAACAAAGAGGGACAGGGGGACATGGACTCCAAAGAGGGACAGTCCCTCTAAATCAGGGAAACTTGGGAGGTATGGTAACTGACACTGGTTTGCTTATTGGTTCTTAGCTGGAATGACACACATCAAGAGCGTAGGCAGGCGGTGTGATCAGACGAGTCGGCAGGCGGTGTGATCAGGCGAGTTGGCAGGCGGTGTGATCAGGCGAGTCGGCAGGCGGTGTGATCAGGCGAGTTGGCAGCCGGTGTGATCAGGCGAGTCGGCAGCCGGTGTGACCAGGCGAGTCGGCAGGCGGTGTGATCAGGCGAGTCGGCAGGCGGTGTGATCAGGCGAGTCGGCAGCCGGTGTGATCAGGCGAGTCGGCAGGCGGTGTGATCAGGCGAGTCGGCAGGCGGTGTGATCAGGTGAGTTGGCAGGCGGTGTGATCAGGCGAGTCGGCAGGCGGTGTGATCAGACGAGTCGGCAGGCGGTGTGATCAGGCGAGTTGGCAGGCGGTGTGATCAGGCGAGTCGGCAGGCTGTGTGATCAGGCGAGTCGGCAGCCGGCGTGATCAGGCGAGTCGGCAGGCGGTGTAAACAGGCGAGTTGGCAGGCGGTGTGATCAGGCGAGTCGGCAGGCGGTGTGATCAGGCGAGTCGGCAGGCGGTGTGATCAGACGAGTCGGCAGGCGGTGTGATCAGGCGAGTCGGCAGGTGGTGTGATCAGGCGAGTCGGCAGGAGGTGTGATCAGGCGAGTCGGCAGGCGGTGTGATCAGGCGAGTCGGCAGGCGGTGTGATCTTGCGAGTCGGCAGGCGGTGTGATCAGGCGAGTCAGCAGCTGGTGTGATCAGGCGAGTCGGCAGGCGGTGTGATCTTGCGAGTCGGCAGGCGGTGTGATCAGGCGAGTCAGCAGCCGGTGTGATCAGGCGAGTCGGCAGCCGGTGTGATCAGGCGAGTCGGCAGCCGGTGTGATCAGGCGAGTCGGCAGCCGGTGTGATCAGGCGAGTCGGCAGCCGGTGTGATCAGGCGAGTCGGCAGCCGGTGTGATCAGGCGAGTCGGCAGCCGGTGTGATCAGGCGAGTTGGCAGGCGGTGTGATCAGGCGAGTCGGCAGGCGGTGTGATCAGGCGAGTTGGCAGGCGGTGTGATCAGGCGAGTTGGCAGGCGGTGTGATCAGGCGAGTTGGCAGGCGGTGTGATCAGGCGAGTCGGCAGGCAGTGTGATCAGGCGAGTCGGCAGGCGGTGTGATCAGGCGAGTCGGCAGGCGGTGTGATCAGACGAGTCGGCAGGCGGTGTGATCAGGCGAGTCAGCAGCTGGTGTGATCAGGCGAGTCGGCAGGCGGTGTGATCAGGCGAGTCAGCAGCCGGTGTGATCAGGCGAGTCGGCAGCCGGTGTGATCAGGCGAGTCGGCAGCCGGTGTGATCAGGCGAGTCGGCAGCCGGTGTGATCAGGCGAGTCGGCAGCCGGTGTGATCAGGCGAGTCGGCAGCCGGTGTGATCAGGCGAGTCGGCAGCCGGTGTGATCAGGCGAGTCGGCAGCCGGTGTGATCAGGCGAGTCGGCAGCCGGTGTGATCAGGCGAGTCGGCAGGCGGTGTGATCAGGCGAGTCGGCAGCCGGTGTGATCAGGCGAGTCGGCAGCCGGTGTGATCAGGCGAGTCGGCAGCCGGTGTGATCAGGCGAGTCGGCAGGCGGTGTGATCAGGCGAGTCGGCAGGCGGTGTGATCAGGCGTGTCGGCAGGCGGTGTGATCAGGCGTGTCGGCAGGCGGTGTGATCAGGCGAGTCGGCAGCCGGTGTGACCAGGTGAGACGGCAGGCGGTGTGATCAGGCGTGTCGGCAGGCGGTGTGATCAGGCGAGTCGGCAGGCGGTGTGATCAGGCGAGTCGGCAGGCGGTGTGATCAGGCGTGTCGGCAGGCGGTGTGATCAGGCGTGTCGGCAGGCGGTGTGATCAGGCGAGTCGGCAGCCGGTGTGACCAGGCGAGACGGCAGGCGGTGTGATCAGGCGTGTCGGCAGGCGGTGTGATCAGGCGAGTAGGCAGCCGGTGTGATCAGGCGAGTCGGCAGCCGGTGTGATCAGGCGAGTCGGCAGCCGGTGTGACCAGGCGAGACGGCAGGCGGTGTGATCAGGCGTGTCGGCAGGCGGTGTGATCAGGCGAGTCGGCAGGTGGTGTGATCAGACGAGTCGGCAGGTGGTGTGATCAGGCGAGTCGGCAGCCGGTGTGACCAGGCGAGACGGCAGGCGGTGTGATCAGGCGAGTCGGCAGGCGGTGTGATCAGGCGAGTCGGCAGGCGGTGTGATCAGGCGAGTCGGCAGGCGGTGTGATCAGGCGTGTCGGCAGCCGGTGTGACCAGGCGAGTCGGCAGGCGGTGTGATCAGGCGTGTCGGCAGGCGGTGTGATCAGGCGATTCGGCAGGCGGTGTGATCAGGCGAGTCGGCAGGTGGTGTGATCAGGCGAGTCGGCAGGTGGTGTGATCAGGTGAGTCGGCAGGCGGTGTGAACAGGTGAGTCGGCAGGCGGTGTGAACAGGTGAGTCGGCAGGCGGCGTGATCAGGCGAGTCGGCAGCCGGCGTGATCAGGCGAGTCGGCAGGCGGTGTGATCAGGCGTGTCGGCAGGCGGTGTGATCAGGCAAGTCGGCAGGCGGTGTGATCAGGCGTGTCGGCAGCTGGTGTGACCAGGCGAGTCGGCAGGCGGTGTGATCAGGCGTGTCGGCAGGCGGTGTGATCAGGCGAGTCGGCAGGTGGTGTGATCAGGCGAGTCGGCAGGAGGTGTGATCAGGCGAGTCGGCAACCGGTGTGACCAGGCAAGTCGGCAGCCCGTGTGATCAGGCGAGTCGGCAGCCGGTGTGATCTGGCGAGTCGGCAGCCGGTGTGATCAGGCGAGTCGGCAGCCGGTGTGATCAGGCGAGTCGGCAGCCGGTGTGATCAGGCGAGTCGGCAGCCGGTGTGACCAGGCGAGT
Organism: Gastrophryne carolinensis; assembly: GCA_027917425.1. Lineage (NCBI taxonomy): Eukaryota > Metazoa > Chordata > Amphibia > Anura > Microhylidae > Gastrophryne > Gastrophryne carolinensis. Next base: position 510,662,081 of record CM051236.1, on the reverse strand, counting down.
CGGCAGGCGGTGTGATCAGGCGTGTCGGCAGGCGGTGTGATCAGGCGTGTCGGCAGGCGGTGTGATCAGGCGTGTCGGCAGGCGGTGTGATCAGGCGAGTCGGCAGCCGGTGTGACCAGGCGAGACGGCAGGCGGTGTGATCAGGCGTGTCGGCAGGTGGTGTGATCAGGCGAGTCGGCAGGTGGTGTGATCAGGCGAGTCGGCAGCCGGTGTGACCAGGCGAGTCGGCAGCCGGTGTGACCAGGCGAGTCGGCAGGCGGTGTGATCAGGCGAGTCGGCAGGCGGTGTGATCAGGCGAGTCGGCAGCCGGTGTGACTAGGCGAGTCGGCAGCCGGTGTGACCAGGCGAGTCGGCAGGCGGTGTGATCAGGCGAGTCGGCAGGCGGTGTGATCAGGCGAGTCGGCAGGCGGTGTGATCAGGCGAGTCGGCAGCTGGTGTGATCAGGCGAGTCGGCAGGCGGTGTGATCAGGCGAGTCGGCAGGCGGTGTGATCAGGCGAGTCGGCAGGCTGTGTGATCAGGCGAGACGGCAGGCAGTGTGATCAGGCGTGTCGACAGGCGGTGTGATCAGGCGAGTCGGCAGGCGGTGTGATCAGGCGAGTCGGCAGGCGGTGTGATCAGGCGAGTCGACAGGCGGTGTGATCAGGCGAGTCGGCAGGCGGTGTGATCAGGCGAGTCGGCAGGCGGTGTGATCAGGCGAGTCGGCAGGCGGTGTGATCAGGCGAGTCGACAGGCGGTGTGATCAGGCGAGTCGGCAGGCGGTGTGATCAGGCGAGTCGGCAGGCGGTGTGATCAGGCGAGTCGGCAGATGGTGACAGGGGAGCGGCCCGGCTATCTCATATCTCGCAGTGTCACAGCTGTGATTCCTCCAGCAGCTTCCCCGGCGGGCGACAACCCCATACTGGTCGGCAGCCTCCTCGCCACCTGTTATCTCTGCAGTTGGTGGGGCTCAGCTGGCTGGTTCCAATTAGCGCAATATAATCATTGGGATCATCCTAAATGATTCATTTGCCTATTCAAAGTATTTATAGTGTTGCAACTGTTACAATGTATCTCCTATGAATCAATCAATAAGGGGGCGTGGCTTCATCCATCCCTCAATAAGGGGGTGTGGCTTAATTGAACAATTGCCCCTCTTTCCCACCCTGAAAAGTTGGAAGGTATGAGTAAGTAATTATTAAACAAATCTTAGCAATTTCCTTTTATACTGAGGTGAAATAATATAGGGAGAGCAGATGACATGTTATCAGCAGAATAATTGCTATATAAATGTATGTCATGTGATCAGTGTTATGCTCTACTGGCTATTGCAGGGAACTACCTAGGTGACAGTGGTGAAGGGGACCCCTTACTCACAGGTGGTCACTAACTGCAGTAGTAATAAAGGTCAGCTCTAAATTCACAGAGATATGTCACGGTCAAAAGCACATTTCCATACCTACCAACTTTTCAGGGTGGGAAAGAGGGACATTTGTTAAATTGGCCACACACCCTCATTGACAGATGTATAGGAGATAGGGTGTAACTGTTAAAGCAATATAAACACTTGAAATAGGCAAATTAATCATTTATTGATGCAGATCTGCATGTTACACCTCAAGGAGAGGCAAATAAGAACAACGAGGGACAGGGGGACATAGACTCAAAAGAGGGACAGTCCCTCCAAATCAGGGACACTTGGGGGGTATGCATTTCTAATAATCTGTCAATCCCTCCACTGGTTACCTGTCTCCCATAGAGTTCAGTACAAACGTCTAACACTTACCTACAAAGCTCCCTATAACCAGGCCCCTCCCCTACATTTCATCTCTGATCCAGTGTTACCAACCCAACTGCAACCTCCGCTCTGCCTCTGACATTCTCCTGTCCTCCTCCCTGGTCACCTCCTCGCACTCCCGCCTTCAAGACTTCTCTTGTGTCTCCCCACTTCTCTGGAATGCACTCCCCCGCTCAATCCGCCACTCTCCATCACTCCAAGCCTTTAAAAGTGCCCTCAAAACTCACTTCTTCAGACAAGCATATGGCCTGGCTTAAAGCGATCCTTCACCTTGAATAAGAGCCTATCTTATATGTTTCCCACACCCTGTACATACAGATTGCTCACATTAAATATCATCCTACCTGCATCTACTGCATGTTATGAGCCTTTAAACATCCAAGATGGCGGCTCATGGAACATCAGGCAGCCTGCAAACAGGAAGTGCCTTCTGACTGTGCTGCTCTGCATTCTGGGATTGCTGACCTTTTCCTGACCCCAGCTCTGTCTGAGCAAAGCACAGCTATAACCCCACCCCCTGTACTTTATCCCGCTCTCCTCTCCTCAGTAAGTGTGAGGCAAGATGGCGGCGCCCGTATCCTAAATTCCTGAACAGATTTGCAGCCTGGTGGGGGAAAGAATAATAAGTAAGTGGCTAAAAACTTAAAAACTACTAAAAAAATATATTAATTTTAGATGTTGGGGAATTGTTTTATAAGGTTTTGGGCTTTTCAATAAATCATGGTGAAGGTCCGGTTTAAGCAATTCCTATAACCTTCAAATGGCACATGCAGCCATACTCAAGCTCTCCCACTTGTGACCCCGCCCCTTTTGTCTCCACCCCCATCCTATAGACTGTAAGCTCGCAAGGGCGCGGCTCTTTCCTATTGTCTCCTGTGCTCACAACACTGGCATCTAATTTTGTATTGTTCCCTGTACTATATGTTTTACCTTGTCTGTAATCACACCTTGTAAAGCGCCACGGAAGATGATGGCGCTATATAAATAAACATTATTAATAATAATAATAATAATAATAATAGCCCAACACTTGCAATCAAAAGGAACACGGTTCTAACAATCCAACAGATCTATGCAGACCTTCCAACTTTTCAGGGTGGGAAAGAGGTATAATTTCTAAATGAAGCTACGCCCCCTCATTGAGGGATGTATGAAGCCACACCCCCTCATTGAGCGTTGGATGAAGCCACACTCCCTCATTGAGCGTTGGATGATGCCACACTCCCTTATTGAGGGATGTATGAAGCCACACCCCCTCATTGAGCGTTGGATGAAGCCACACCCCCTCATTGAGCGTTGGATGAAGCCACACTCCCTTATTGAGGGTTGTATGAAGCCACGCCCCCTCAAACAAAATTGGGTATATGTATTTTTTAATGTTTTTAAACCCTGGTTGGGAGCTTGCCTGCATATGTATGGGGGGATGGCCTGTATTATTATTATTATTATTATGTAATATTATGTAATTCTTAGGTGGTGTTTTCCTTTAAGGGTGTGGCTGGGGGTGTGTCTGGGGCGTGGTGTATTAATGTGCACCACATATGGCGTTGATTGGATGAGAACACACACATGCACCATGGGAAAGTTTCTGGGGTGAACCGGGGGGTTCATACAGCAGAGCATCCCATATCTGGAAACCATGGTTTTAAGCCACTTTAAAATGCCCAAGTATTCCAGAGACCATCGCCTAACCAGGAAAATTTTGAGTTATAGGTAAAAAATAATGCTCTGTATGGGTGTACACAGAACAGAACCCAGGGTTTTTACTATAATAGATTTGTTCCTGTGGCCCGGGGGCATCCTGAATTGGGATGCCCGACTGTGTCAAACCCCCCAGATCGCCCCAGTAATAATCATATTTTCCTGGTTTTACAGGGCATGCAAGGCCTCTCGTCCAATCAGAGCTGTTCTTCGATCCATAAGCAATGTTCAACATATGCCTCTGATTGTGGCACTTGGCAGAGCGAGTGGCTGATTCCCCAGCAGCGGGCATTCTCCCTTCCCCAAGCTTAGGCCAGGGGGTTTCACATGGTGGGGAATCCCAATTTGGGGAAGGCCAGCGCCTGACCCACGATTCTTTTAGATTCCAGGGCTGAATACAGTGGGTTTTGTTCTGCTTTAACTCTGGGAATGGATTATTCTGGGGTTTCTCTGGGAATGGATTATTCTGGAATTTCTCTGGGCATGGATTATTCTGGGGTTTCTCTGGGCATGGATTATTCTGGGATTTCTCTGGGCATGGGTTATTCTGGAATTTCTCTGGGCATGGATTATTCTGGGATTTCTCTGGGCATGGATTATTCTGGGGTTTCTCTGGGCATGGATTATTCTGGGGTTTCTCTGGGAATGGATTATTCTGGAATTTCTCTGGGCATGGATTATTCTGGGGTTTCTCTGGGCATGGATTATTCTGGGGTTTCTCTGGGCATGGATTATTCTGGGGTTTCTCTGGGAATGGATTATTCTGGAATTTCTCTGGGAATGGATTATTCTGGGGTTTCTCTGGGAATGGATTATTCTGGGGTTTCTCTGGGAATGGATTCTTCTGGGGTTTCTCTGGGCATGGATTATTCTGGGGTTTCTCTGGGAATGGATTATTCTGGGGTTTCTCTGGGCATGGATTATTCTGGAATTTCTCTGGGCATGGATTATTCTGGGGTTTCTCTGGGAATGGATTATTCTGGGGTTTCTCTGGGCATGGATTATTCTGGAATTTCTCTGGGCATGGATTATTCTGGGATTTCTCTGGGAATGGATTATTCTGGAATTTCTCTGGGAACGGATTATTTTGGGATTTCTCTGGGCATGGATTATTCTGGGATTTCTCTGGGAATGGATTATTCTGGGATTTCTCTGGGAATGGATTATTCTGGGATTTCTCTGGGAATGGATTCTTCTGGGGTTTCTCTGGGAATGGATTATTCTGGGATTTCTCTGGGAATGGTCTATTCTGGGTTTTTTTCTGGGAACGGATCATTCTGAGATTTCTCTTCGCATTGATTATTCTGGAATTTCTCTGGGAATGGATTATTACCCTTCTAGGCCTAGCGAACCCTCTGTGCCCTCCTGTACTAACCCTTCCCATTCTCACTTGTAGAGGTCCTGGATTCGCCAGGGACACAAGGAACCCCACAAAGACCCAGACTCATCCTGCTGCCTGGAGCACCCATATCTGGGTGTACACTTTCCTGTTTGGGCACATGTGACCCTTCCTGCATCTACCTGGTAAGTGGACCTTGCTTATGTAATTTTGGGGATACCCCTTAGGGAGAGAACCAGATTCAGTTTCTTTAATAACTGAATCCCTTCTTTTCCCCTGACAAACACCTGTGTCCATCCCAGACCCAGAAGAGAAGACCCCAGTAGACCTCATTAACCCTTTCCCCCCTGTGCCTTTCTTTTCCTAACCCCCTTGTTCTCAAATAAAACCCCTTTTGATGAAAAGGCGTGGGCGTGGTTCTTTGTCTTACGTGCCCGGTATGCCGACCTAAGCTTTACTATGCCTGAACTGAGGGGTAGTCGTAGACTAGAGGTAAGGAAGGGTTCTTGTGACTGGAGGGTTGCAGGTTGGGTTCCCAGGCCATGGGACATGACGGAAGTACTCTTGAGCAAGTAGCGATACCAGCGTAGACGTGTGCAGCCATGAATACGCTCAGAGTAGCACCACAATCAAAGATTGCTGATTGTAGCGCTACGAGCAAGCCCCGAGCGGAGGGCGATGTTACAGCTCCCAGATTTCCAATAAAACCTCAATCAAATTACGTTACACAAAGAGGCCCCCCTCCCTGTATATTACATGTGTCGCCAGGAATATGGTCCCCTCCTATTAAGGGTTACACCAAGGTCAGGCCTTTTCTTGGAAACCCGACAGACGCCATAAATCTGCCTTGCTGAAGAGTCGCAAACCTCGGGGTCTCTACTCCCAGTTTCTCCTGGTCTCCCCCCCTCCACCCATAAAGTGTGTCCACAGCTCCCGATGCTGAGTGATGCTAAATGTTTATTGCGGGTATAAAAAAAAGCAGAAGGAAATTCGCTACACGCCTGCTTTATCGCCCTCCGAGGAGCTGCCGCCATGAAATATGCCGCTATTTACCAAGGAGCCTTTTCCCGGACCTCGTCACTCAATATTCCCTTTATATGACGTCGCCGACACAGCGACTCACCTCCCCAACTCTGTGCATCAGGCCAGACAATGCCACAATACCAACATGATGCCTATCCAGCAGCAGAAGGAGCAATGTATTATTTGTATAGGGTATAAGGAGGATACAAAAGCAGAAGAGCTTACACTCTATTAGGATATAAGGAAGGATACAGAAGGAGAAGAGCTTACACTCTATTAGGGTATAAGGGAGGATACAGACGGAGAAGAGCTTACACTCTATTAGGGTATAATGGAGGACACAGAAGAGCTTACAATCTATTAGGGTATAAGGGAGGATACAGAAGGAGAAGAGCTTACAATCTATTAGGGTAATTAGGTGGGTGTGGTCACACACTGTGAGAGCCAGAACACTCAACTGCTCCTAATTACCAGAGGCCTGTGAAGCCTGGGGCTTTCCTGGTAGGGCCTCGCCAGGCAGCATGGATGATTCCGAGTCGCGCCGGTACCCCCGGAGGAATATTAAACCTCTGGATCCCGGGTCTGCTTCCAGCGGCGCTAGTAACACCACGGTGCACCAGCCCGGTGAGAGTTTGTCAGCTTTTCGCAGCCGTGTATGCAGTAATTTGTGCAATGTGGCGAAGGAGGAGGAGAAGCCGTGCATGATGAAAATTGCATTAAAGAAAATGAAAATGGACACCAGCAAGGTGCGGGGACTGGATTGGCGGTCAAATTAAGCAGACTTAGCTGAGCTTGAATCAGCATGTCGGCAGCAGGAAAAGCTTGTTTCGTCCCTTAAAGCAAGCAGTGGGGCCTTTAAAGAAAAATATAAAAATGAGGAGCGATTTAAGTCCATGCAGTGCTCAGGCCCCACTGTGAAGGAGGATGAGGCCGACCATGTGGATGAGACCCCGATGGTGGAGGATTCTCCAGCTGTACCTCCACCCAAAGTTGCAGCAGTAGCAGAGCCGGGAGCCCCGGAACCAGCATTGGAAGACTTTCTTGCTGAGGCAGCACATCATGAGTGCGTGACATCGCTGGGCATCCAGGAAGCCCCTACTGGAGCAGATCTTCCAGAGGACAGCCGCCAGCCTGAGGAGCCCATGCCAGCTAAGGACAACGTCCATCTGTCCAGCCAACCTGCGGAGTGCGCCATAGGCGCTGTGTCAGGGAGTATAGAAGACTGTGGCGCTCCTTGCCCTGAAAAGGGTGAGGTGGCGCCAGACGTAAGTACCATCCTGGCACCCATCCGGGTTCCTGGGTGCGCCGAACTTGGTGGGCCTGGGGCCATGGGGGACTCACCCGCAGGTTTGGGTCTTGCTGGTAGGGCTTCTATTGTTTCTGCTTCAGCTGGTTTGGGTGCTGTTACTGATATTGTTGCTCCTGTTACTGCTGCTGTGTCTGGGGTTGAGTCCACAGGGGTTAATTCTATTGTTGGACTTGTTGGGCCCGCTGCTGTGACTGCTGCTGATGTTGTAACTGTCCCCTCACCTGCACCTCAGGTGGACAATAAGAAGACTGTGCCACCTAATGCTGGGGCCCCTGCTGTCCGCCCTGCCCTGTATTTCATCCAGCGAGGTGGCACAGGGAGTAGGGCCAATAATGCTGTTGGTGCTGCAGTGCAGTCCCCTGTGACCTATGCCCAGGCTGCCAGGCGTGGTGGAGAAGCTGCTGGTGAGAGGATGTCTGTGCCCAGTGAGGTCAACGCCCCTGCCAGCGGCTTCAATAGGCGCAACCTGGTCCAGCTTAGGTGGAAGGGGGAGGGGCCAGTTATCACCCGGCGGGCGGTGGTGGATCTCATACTGGGTATGGGATTCGCAGCCGCAGACATTTTTGCCCTGATCAGTCCAGTGGGGAGTGCGGAACATGACTTAAGCTTCGTCAGACCAGAAGGAATGGACTTATTTTGGAAGTGTTATGAGCTGCTGAAGCAAGATCCTGCCTGGAAGGGGTTGTCTCCCATCCAGGTCTCCAGACAGCAGCTCGTGAAAAATGTTACCATACTGGTTAGAAATGAGTCCATTTTCCCCTCTGATTTGACTGTCTGGCTGAAGCGTTATGGTGATGTTCTCACTCCCCTGAAGAAGATCCTAGACGATCGGGATATCTGGACTGGGGGCTGGTCAGTGACCCTGAGGCTCCGCAGGAATGGCAACCAGGTCACCCACTTGCCATCTTCAGCCTATATTGGCCGTGACCGGCTGACCATCTTTTATCCTGGTCAGCCCAAGGTTTGCCATAAATGTGGGGCCAAGGGTCACTTCAGCTCCTCCTGCTCGCTTCTTAGGTGCTCGTTGTGCCAGGGCTTGGGACACTTGGCTAAGGACTGCAATACAATCCGATGTAATCTATGTAACCAGCTCGGCCACCCGTATAGTCAGTGTCCTGAGGCCTGGCACAACCTGGACAGGGAAGTGTTGCAGGAAATGCTGCGGCTGGATAGGGAGGAACATTCCCATGCTGTCCCATCTACGGTCCCTCCCCCTGCTCAGCTGGGGGTTCCTGAGGCCCCTGCGCCCGCTCCTGTACCATCTGCAGGGGTCCCTAAGGTGAATCCCCAGTCTGCCCCCAAGTCAGCAACCACCAATGTAAGATCGAGTAATTTAATAGCTGAGGCAGCCCGGGGGGCTGGCACTGCAAGTACCAAGGGTCCCAGTAATTGTGGCCCCTGCTGTAAAACCTCGCAGGCTGGGGCTAGGTGATCCTGACCCTGCACCCCCTTCTGAGCAGGGTGGGAGTTCAGATCACAAGACAGTGTGGTCTGGACTCTCCCCCGAGGATCAGGATTACCTTGCTCTCAGGTTTGCTACCAAGAAGAAAAGAAAAAAGGACAATGGAGTGCCAGAACCGGGGAAGAGCCATGGGGTGCAGCTCTTCAACCAGTTTGAGGTACTTTCTGAGGACTCAATAGAGATTTCTTCATTTGATTCTGAGGCCTCAGATATGGAGGAGGAAACACAAGCCTCCTCCAGTAAGCGTGAGGGATCCGATAGTGAGGTCGGAGGGAAGGCTAAGAGACATTCTCCTGAATGACTCTGATGGCAGTTCCCCCTCCGATAAAGGTGGCAACCATTAATGTTGCCAGCATTAAATCAGTAAGCGCTCGTTTTATGGCCTTATTTTTTCTCAGCCAGTTTGATGCTGACATTTTGTTTTTGCAGGAGACCAGATTGGCCAGTCTGGCCGACATTCACGCTGTGAAGCGGGAGTGGAGGCACGGACCCTCTTTTTGGACTCTTGCGGCCGAGCCTTACAGCGGAGTGGCGGTGCTTTTTAAAACCGACATGGTAACTTGCCGGCGAGTCATTGAGGTGGAGATCGGGAGGTGCATGGTCTTGGACGTCATTGTAAGGGGGCAGGACCTGAGCCTAATAAATATCTATGGACCCCAAACTAAGTGGGACAGGAAATGCCTCCTTACAAAGATCAAGCCATTCCTTTTTACAGCCCGGCCAGTAGTCTTTGGAGGTGATTTTAACACCGTGACTAGGCCCATGGACAGGAGAGGCTTCAAAGGTAAGCTGGGCTGCGATAGTCTCTTTTTGAATAGCATGGTTAGAGAGGCAGGTCTGGAAGATGTGCACATTAAGCACTCCCCAGACCTCACGGGCTTCACTTTTCAGCGAGGTAGTAGTCAGAGTAGAATAGACAGGTTTTTTTGAAGGAGGGCTCGGATTCTCAGCCTCCGCGGCTGCAGGCGGTCGAGTTCTCCGATCACCTTTTACTATCGATGGTCTTGAATACCTCTGACACACCCCCTAGAGCAGGGGTACTCAACCACTTCTTGTAAAGGTCCATTTACAGGCATCTGGTGAGAGGCGAAGGTCCGGACGGGGCGCTGTCAGGGGGGTGGATAGTTAGAAATCAGTGCACTGGGGGCGGGTTGGGGTGGATAATACCTTGCAATGACACTTTCCGTCCGTGCAGTACTTCATATTGCAATGCTAGGTGCCAGGGAGTAATGACACTGGCAGGGAGACAAACAACTACATCACCAATCTGTAACGGGGCAGCGCTGAGCATAGCAACACAGAAGCAACTAACTGCAGGGCTGTCAGGGCAGGGGTCCAGAAATCTGGCACCAAGGTCCGCATTCGGACTCCGGTCCGCCAGTTGAGTACCGCTGCCCTAGAGGAAGGGGCATCTGGAGGGTGAATTCGGCTCTCCTTGAGGAGGAGGGGGTAAGACAATCTTTTGAGGATTTTTTTCAGGCACAGGTTTCCATTAAGGATTTTTTCAGCAGCAGGTCTGAGTGGTGGGAGCTGGCCCAGAATTGCTGGGCTTTTCAGTGGCCTAGGAAAAAGAAAACAGCTTGATAAATACATTGCCTACCAGCGCTTGCGGAGGAAACTTGACATCCTTGTCTCGAATGGTGGAGATCAAGGGGCAATCTCTGAAGTCAAGCTTCTCCTCAGGAAGTGTCAGTATGACCGGCATGCTTCTCTGGTTCTGGAAAGGGATTATGGGAAATACCACTCACCCGATCCCTATTAGAATTGCAGACAGGCTGCAGCTCTCAAGACTGTCCTTGGTCTGAAGGATAGCACAGGTTCCCTGGTAAGATCTAAATCTGGGATCCTGGAGATTATTTGGTCCTTTTATGCTGACCTCCTGGGCAGAAAGGTTCTTGACCGGGCAAGGATGGAAAGTTTCCTGGACTCTACTCCAGGATTGGAAAATGGTGACCTTTCTATCACTAGCTTGACAGAGCCGGTCACTGCCGATGAGGTGGTAAGTGCGATTGATCACCTTGCCATCAAAAAGTCGCCCGGGTCAGATGGTCTGACAGCTGAATTTTATAAATGTTTTAAGACCATCCTGGCACCACATTTGGTGGAGGTCTTTAATTGCTGTCTGGCAGAGGGTTCCCTCCCTCCCTTCATGAGGCGCTCGGCTGTGATCCTTCTGTCAAAAGGAAAGGACTCTTCGATGATTGAGAACTGGCGCCCCATCAGCCTTCTCAATGTCGATAGAAAGATACTGACAAAGATTTTGTTCTGGCGCTTGTCATCAGTAGCGGAGCAACTGCTTTCCCTTCATCAGTACTCCTCGATCCAAGGTATAAGCACCTTCTCAGCGGTTTTAGCTGTCCGGGAAGCCTTGGATTGGTGCAGGGCTGCAGGCTGGGAAAGTACTTGTTGGCGTTAGATCAGGCAAAGGCTTTTGATAGGGTCAATCATGAGTACCTATGGCTGCTTCTTGGTAAGTACGGCCTGCCAGGGCAGTTCATTAATTGGCTACAAACCCTGTATGAAGGGGCTGAGAGCTTCCCTCTTGTTAATGGTTGGGTTGGAAGGCCTTTCAAAGTTGGCTCTGGTGTGTGACAGGAATGCCCTCTGAGTCCCCTACTGTATGTGTTTGCAATCGATCCCTTTATTAGGAGGGTCAAGAGCAGCATGTTATGTGGGGTTCCTCTGGGTGTGCCTGGTGAGCCTCCTTTGAAGGTCATTGCCTATGCTGATGATGTATCTGTGATTGTCTCTGGGAAAAATGAGGCAGAGGAGGTGGCCTCTCTAATAGCACAGTATACAGAAGCGTCGGGCTCCAAGGTCAATCATGAGAAGAGTGAAGTTTTCTGGGTGGGTGAAGAGGGTGAGGGCTTCAAACTTCCGGACGCCTTCCCAATGCCCCAGCAGGAAATTAGGATCCTTGGCATTCATTTCGGTCCTGGTGATTATCGCCAAAAAAACTGGGAGCGCAGGCCGGAAATTGCCAATGCCAAGGTTGCAGTCTGGAAGAGCTGGAAAATGTATCTCAGGGAAAGGGTTGACCTTATCAAGACCTACCTGGTGAAAAGAAATGTCACTTACCTATCCAGGCGGGAGGGTGCCCTAGGGATGGTCAACCCAGTAGTGTTTTTCTCTCTCTTGTTTCTGAAACATAATTTTGGAAGCATGTTGGCAGAGAGCCTGCCTGGCTGGGTGGGTATTTTCCAGTCCTGGTTTAAGCTCTTCCTGCGAGACTGGGAGAATGGTGGCCGGGTGAAAAGCCCTCGAGTTCCTCAGGCTCAGCTCCCAGCCTATGTTGCCCCGTGCTTGAAAATACTTCAGCAATGGCAATTGACAGCAGAGTACATGAGATCTACTCCGAGGAAGCTTCTTGTGAGTCGGGTCCTGGGTCTGGCTTTTCATGAGCCATTGTTCCTCAGGGATTGCCCAGGCTCCATCATGAGGGAGGGTTTGAGGCTTATTAACTCCTCAAGAATTCCTTTGAAATACCGGGATATAGCCTGGCTCTCCTTCCAAGGAAAACTCTACCTTAGGGGATCCGGAAGAGTCGCAGCCTGCCAGAGATAATTTGTCTCTGTGAGGAGTGTCAGAATGAGGTGGAGACTATGGAACACTTCCTGCTCCGGTGTCCCTTTAATGTAGATGTGTGTAAACAGGTGGGGTTGGCCCTCGGTGCCCCCTTCTTCTCCCAGCTTTACTATGCTGAGTGGGTGTACGGGGCATTCAAGGGGATTCAAGGGGATTTTTGTTTGGACACTTTATATCTAGTTAGTCTAGTGATTCGCTTTTTCACGTGGAATGCACGGTGCCAGCTCTGCATTAGGAAGAAAGTCCTCCCTGTCCCGGTGGTGGTGCATGACATCCTGCATGAGGTGGGCAAGATCCGGGTGCTTGAGAGGGACAGGTGGGAACGGGGGGCCTGAATGAAGGCGGTGAGGAACATCAGGCCTCCTTAGTCCTCATGACTTCCCTCTGGGTGGGCTTTTCTGTCTCTTATCACCCATAGATTTTTTATAACAAAGACAGATTTTTGAAGAACGGCTGCGTGCACAGGTGACGGGGTCTCTTAGTCTTCCTGTTGATTTGTGTATAGTGTAGTGTTAGGTTGTAGATAGGATTGTATATAGAATATTGGATATTAAATATTATATGCCGAATTGTTAGGCCTGTTTCTTTTTGTTTAGTTATTATTTATTTTGGCCCTTATTTAACAAGGGATAGCGCCAGGTAGCGAATGGTGAGCGAACGGTAATGACGGTCACCGCCACGAGTACGCCGGCTCCCCTCCGCAATCACACATTTATCAAGCCGATCCTGCTTAGCGACTGACAGAGTGCCAGATAGCGAATCATTCATCATTATTCCAGCCTCACCCCACAGCGCCAGCGAGCGACCTTGAACAGCGACAGGTATGACCTCTCGCTACCTGGCGCTCTCCAATGCATTTCAATGGAGCAATCTTTAAATATTCTTAATTAATTGCTATTAATGTTTTTTTTTTTTTTTTTTTTTAAATGTCAAAAATTCTGTGACCACTTCTGCAATGTTAGATATTTTTTTTAAGGTTAAAAAAAAAAAAAAAAAATTTGTGCAGAATTGATATTACAGGTCTGATATTAATGTATTCATATTACAAATGTTTTGAAAAACATGTTTTTTTTTTTCAAAAAATATGGTTGTTTGGGGGTTAAAAAACTACTTTTAACCCATCGCCGCCAGCGCTCTGGGGTTTAAACAAGCATTTCACAGCGCGAGAATTTTTTGAGCGTGATTTGTTAATTAATATGCTGGGAGCCGTTCGCTATGGCCGTCCGCTGTCATGCGCTCCCATACAGCACGGAACCTGTCAAACAGCGACTCCTAACCCCGTATTCAACATTACCGCACACCGACTGAGTCGCTGTCAACAGCCGAACAACGGCCAAGCACAGCGAATACTAGCGGGCGCTGTGAAAATAACGCTACTGGCGCTCATCTGTCGCTACCTGGCGCTATTAATGAATCGGCCTCTTTATTTTATTTATTTATTATTGTAACTTTGTATATATTGTATATGATTGCTTGATTTTACTAAATAAAAAAAAGTTACAATCTATTAGGGTATAAGGGAGGATACAGAAGGAGAAGAGCTTACAATCTATTAGGGTATAAGGGAGGATACAGAAGGAGAAGAGCTTACAATCTATTAGGGTATAAGGGAGGATACAGAGAAGGTTTAAAACAAATGGGCAGGCTGATTCATTACTAGCGCCAGGTAGCGACAGATGAGCGCCTGTAGTGCAGATTTCAGAGTGACTGCTAGTAGTCGCTGTGCTCGGCCATGATTCTTTGTTTCAGAGCGCCTGAGTCGCTGTCTGGCATTGATGAATATGATGTTTGAGTCACAGTACTAAGCTGTATGGGAGCGAACGGTAGTGCCAGCTCATTGCGACCGACTCACACCACATTCATCAAAAAAACAGCCTCAAACAGCGCCAGCGTTCAAAATCATGTAGTTGTAGCCCATAGCGCCAGATGCTGTGTGATTAAAGGCTGTTTTTGAACACATATCCACTAGTAACAAAGCGAAAACATATGGAATGACATTGTTATTACATTGTAACATGAACACTTTAATACCAGACATGTAAGGACAATTCTGCATAAAATATTAGTAATCCAAAAAGTTTTAAAAAATGTCATTTTCTATGCCAGGGTACATGTCAGAAAGATTTGAGTTTTTTATAAAGAAAAAAAAAAAAAATTGGGATCAGGAAAGGGATTTAAGGATCGTCCATAGAAATGTATGGGAGAGCGCCAGGTAGCGAGAAGGTAAGACGTGGAGCTCTGCAAGGATGAACGCCGGCGCTGTACGCTGAGGCTGGGATAATGATGAATCGGACGCTACATGGCGTTGTACCAGTCACCAGATTCGGCTTCAAAAATGTGTAATTGCTGCCGTCTCTGGCGTTTACCTGACGCTACCTGGCGCTGTACAGGCACTACCTGGCGCTATCCCTTCATGAATAAGGCTCTTAATTTCTTTCTAAACCTTCCCCATTCTAAGAATAAGTAATCTAAAAGTGCCTGGGGCTTGTAAAAAGTTTAACAACATTAGATTTTTTAATCTTATATTGCAAATCTCAGCCAGCTTAACAATTTGCAGACAGAGCAGCCTCATCGCCGCTGAGCGGCAAACGCTGGCGCCTTCCGAAATGCATATTCATCAGCCGCCTAAGTAATATACATATCTGATGCCCAAAATCCTTCACTGTGTGTGACAACAAGCCCCTCCGCAATATGCTGCCGCCGCACTCCTGGTGCCGCTGTGATGTCACAATATACTGCGGCATGGTGGAGCGCTGCCAGCGCAGGTATGACATAATAATGAGATTTTTTTGGGGGGGAAGTTACAAAATAAGCAGCGCATGGGAAATCCAAATGAATTGAGCCTTTGCAAATTAGTTTAGATCCCCCATAGGCTGCTGTTATTTTATAATTTTGGCTGAGTTTTTAGGTTTGAAATATAACCCACATCCGAGTGAGCTTGTTTTCACAAAAAAGGGCAAAAAATGATTGTTTCACAAACAAATTTACTGTACCCTAAAGAAATATCAGCACTCTCTGGGCTATGCAGGAAAAATACGGCTGGGACCCGGAAAATGCCATAGTGGGGTCCCAGGGATGCCACCACTGTGAGCCGAGAATACCACCGCAGCAATAGCAGTGATACCACGTCACTGCTGGGAGCCAATAACCGGAGACTCGGCAGCCGGCCGGTGCAGGGGGGGGGGGGGGGAAGGAAGGCAGCCTACCGGGCATTGTCCCGGTATGCCCTATGGCCAGTCTGCCTCTGGATAGATAGATAGATAGATACCTTGCAACTTTTCAGGGTGAAATAGAAGGACTATTTTTTTGGATGAAGCCATGCCCCCTCATTGAGGGATGGATGGAGCCACGCCCCCTCATTGAGGGATGGATGGAGCCACGCCCCCTCATTGAGGGTTGGATGGAGCCACACCCCCTCATTGAGGGATGGATGAAGCCACGCCCCCTCATTGAGGGATGGATGAAGCCACGTCCTCTCATTAAGGAATGGATGAAGCCACGCCCCCTCATTGAGGGATGGATGGAGCAACACCCGCTCATTGAGGGATGGATGAAGCCACGCCCCCTCATTGAGGAATGGGTGAAGCCACACCCCCTCATTGAGGGATGGATGGAGCCACACCCCCTCATTGAGGGATGGATGAAGCCACACCCCCTCATTGAGGGATGGATGAAGCCACGCCCCCTCATTGAGGGATGGATAGTAGATAGGATGTAACAGTTACAACAATAGAAACATTTTCAATAGGCAAATAAATCATTATTGCTACATATCTGCATGTTACACCTTTGACATACATTTTCACTTTTGAAAACTCGAAAGAGAGACGTATGCAGGATGGTTGGGAGGTATGCATTTAAAAAGGGACAAATTAGAACAACAAGGAAGAGGGGCACATGGACTCAAAAGAGGGACAGTCCCTCCAAATAAGAGACAGTTGGGAGGTATGTAGATTATAGGGCAAAGAGATAGATAGATAGATAGATAGATAGATAGATAGATAGATAGATATGAGACAGACAGACAGATAGATAGATAGATAGATAGATAGATAGATAGATAAATAGATAGATATGGGATAGATAGATAGATAGATAGATAGATATGGGATAGATAGATATATATGGGATAGATATTAGATAGATAGATAGATAGATAGATAGATAGATAGATAGATAGATATGAGATAGATAGATAGATAGATAGATAGATAGATAGATATGAGATAGTCTTTCCACATAGCTAGACATATTTGTTGCTTGATATTTAGTTGATGAGAGGGTTAAACTGGGCGGTAAATTAGTTCCCAGGCCCTGAATAATAATAATAATTTTGTATAAATAGTGACTGAGCTGCTCCCACCCCCCTTTGTTCATTTGAATTGCCATGAGCACAAGCAGGGAGGAATTCAGTCAATATGGATTTCTCCCTGTGAAGTGTTCTAAAGGGAGGCTGGCTGCTTCCCAGGTGAGTAGCTCTCAGATATTTGTCTGCATTGCATGTCCCAACTTTGGGGACTCAGAATTAAGAGTAGGGACCACACTAAACACAGAGTGCCTTCCCGGGGCAGTGTGGCTTCCACATGTATCTGCAGATATATGCAACCAAATCTCTGTCTTTCCACATAGCTAGACATATTTGTTGCTTGATATTTAGTTGATGAGAGGGTTAAACTGGGCGGTAAATTAGTTCCCAGGCCCTGAATAATAATAATAATTTTGTATAAATAGTGACTGAGCTGCTCCCACCCCCCTTTGTTCATTTGAATTGCCATGAGCACAAGCAGGGAGGAATTCAGTCAATATGGATTTCTCCCTGTGAAGTGTTCTAAAGGGAGGCTGGCTGCTTCCCAGGTGAGTAGCTCTCAGATATTTGTCTGCATTGCATGTCCCAACTTTGGGGACTCAGAATTAAGAGTAGGGACCACACTAAACACAGAGTGCCTTCCCGGGGCAGTGTGGCTTCCACATGTATCTGCAGATATATGCAACCAAATCTCTGTCTTTCCACATAGCTAGACATATTTGTTGCTTGATATTTTGTTGATGAGAGGGTTAAACTGGGCGGTAAATTAGTTCCCAGGCCCTGAATAATAATAATAATTTTGTATAAATAGTGACTGAGCTGCTCCCACCCCCCTTTGTTCATATGAGATAGATAGATAGATAGATATGAGATAGATAGATAGATAGATAGATAGATAGATATTAGATAGATAGATAGATAGATAGATAGATAGATAGATAGATAGATAGATATGAGATAGATAGATATGAGATAGATAGATATGGGATAGATAGATATGGGATAGATAGATATGAGATAGATAGATAGATAGATAGATAGATAGATAGATAGATAGATAGATAGATAGATATGAGAGAGAGAGAGATAGATAGATAGATAGATAGATAGATAGATAGATAGATAGATATGGGATAGATAGATATATATATGGGATAGATATGAGATAGATAGATAGATAGATATGGGATAGATAGATAGATATGAGATAGATAGATAGATAGATAGATATGGGATAGATAGATAGATATGGGATAGATAGATAGATAGATAGATAGATAGATAGATAGATATGAGATAGATAGATAGATAGATAGATAGATAGATAGATAGATGGCAGAGAGATAGATAGAAGGCAGAGAGATAGATAGATACATTAATGAATAGATAGATAGCCGTAATTAAAACACAATATAGTTCTTCCTCCTTGGATTGCCTCTCCAGTATTCCGGCACATTCTATGGCAAAGGCCTTCCCTTCAGGGTATTCCGGCGGCTTCCTGCAAGTTGGTAACTTGTTCATATGCTGGTTTCTGGGCAGCGGCTGGCACACAGGTTGCCATGGCGATAGTGTTATGATGTGAGTTTGGGCCTACGCAGAGGAGGTGAGACAGACGGAGATGGAGGTGGGTGAAGTGATACGCAGGGAGAGGGGCAGCAACAGGTGGGTTCGGCAGGAATGGTGGTAGTTTTTTTTTTTTCTGGGGGGTGTATTTTGAGGGTGGGAATTGTAAATACTTTTTTGAGGGTGAGGATGATAATGAAACTGATTATTTATACTAAATCAAAGCCCAGGATTTTGACTATCCTGGGTTTTGGTCCACTCCCCCAGGGCATCCCGATCAGGGGTGACCCGCTATATGAAACCCCCCCAGATCACCCTCATCAACTCACCTCATCCCGGCGCATGCGCGGCCGCTCACCCAATTAGCGCGCTCAGAGCCGCTGAGCTATGCGCGTCTAAACCGCCATCTAAGCTCAGCGGCTCCAAGCGTGCTGGCGGCCGCATCTCGCGCATTCCCTCTAACAGGCCACACATGGCCGGCGTGGACACGCGTCCTGCTAGAGGGATAGCAGGGATGCGGCCGGGGCCCACGCATGCGCCGTTGGACTGGGATTAGGGTAAGCTGGCGACCTGGGGGGTTTCACACAACGGGGCATCCTGATTTCCGCGGGGAGGGAATGGATTCACTTGCGAATCTTATAGATTCCCGGGCCGATCCAGCTGAATTTTGGTCCACTTTAAAGCATAAACACATACCGTCCTAGTTTTCAGTGTGAGAAAGAGGGACAAATTTTAAATTAAGCCTAACACCCCCTCATTGAGGGATTGATGAAGCCACGCCCCTCATTGAGGGATTGGTGAATCCCCAGTGTTCAAGTGGACCAAAACCCACTGCGATCGGCCCGGGAATCTTATAGATCGATTCCCTCCCCTGGGTCATCCATACACTTACCTTGTTTCCGCCACGGCATCCCCGCTATCCCTCTAGCAGGGCGAGTGCCAGCCATTTGTGAATGGTCGGCAGACACACTCCCTGTAAGAAGGTAGCGGGGGATGCGGCCGTCAGTGCGCTTGGAGCCGCTGGCCTTAGACGAAAGCTTAGGTGACGTGACGTCAGCAGCTCAGAGCACGCTGATTGGACGTGCAGCCGCGCATGCGCCGTAGGTCCGGGAAGAGGTGAGTTGGCTTAGGCAATCTGGGGGGGGGGGGGGGGGGGGGGATCACGCAGCGGTGCATCCCCGATCGGTGTGACCCTGGGGCGAAGACCAAAACCCAAGATAGTCACAATCCTGGGTTTTGGTCCACTCTAACTGTTATAACTTAGTTCCTATCCATCCCTCAGTGAGGGGACGTGGCCTAACTTAACAAATGTCCCCCTCTCCCACCCTGAAAAGTTGTTTTAGAATTGTTTTAATTTGCAATAGCTTAATGAATATTGAATATTAATGATTTTTTTCTACAACAATCAGGATCCTCACTGTCTCCACAAACTCCACTCTTATCTTATGTCCTTCCACCACTCATTTATATGTAACTATCCCCACATGCTACCAATACAATCGATGGGCTTCCATCTTTGAAAATATGGGTCCATTATTTATAGCCCTCCCCCACATCTAAACCATTGTTCCAATACTCAACCCATCTAAGCTTCCACCTATGAGAATCATCAATTCTTATATAAAAACTATTTACCCTAATTATTGTGCCAAATTATTCACCCAGGGTGATGTATATTCAATGGCACCACATTCCTCCAAGCCTGTGCCCAATGGGACCCTTCTTTAACAAGAATGGGGCTAGGTGACCATCCTGTTACACTACCACTGCATAGGCCCTTCCAGAGGCGGACGGTGGCCAAAAATCAGCCCAGGATTTTACCAGGTCATGGCTGGCCCAAGACAATACTGCTGAGGCCCCTCCAACCATAATAATGGGGCTATAGCATTGGGGGCCGGGGTTCCTTGGCTTGTAAGTACAGGGGGCTAAAAGGGAGACTAAGAGGGCAGGGATTGAATGTGGGTGTTAAAGTGGACCAAAACCCACTGCGATCGGCCTGAGAATCTATAAGATTGCCGGGCCGATCGATTCCCTCACCCCGCTGTGTGAAACCCCCCAGGTCGCACCATAAAATGACCTGGTTTCCCGGTCCAACAGCGCATGCGCAAGCTGCGGCTGCATCCCTACTGTCCCTCTAGAAGGGCGTGTGCCCGTGCTAGGCTTTTTGTGGATGGCCAGTGTGGGCACGCTCCCTGTTAGAGGGTAGCAGGGGATGCTGCTGCCAGCCAGCTCATCCAAGCGAGTTGATTGGACGAGAGTCTGCTCATGCGCCGTAGAAACGGGAAGAGGTCAGTTGGCTTGGTTTCACCCCCAATCGGTGAAAAATAGCTCAAGGTCTGCACAGTCCAATTACGGATGTGTGCCAGCCTACTTGAGATTTTGTCACCCTCTGTTGACAGGTAATTTTTCACCATTTTGCACTATGTTTAACTGTAGTCAAAATACTGGGTTTTGGTCCAATTTAAAAGCAGCAGCCCGACTGGCCGCAAAGCAGTTCGGCCCACCAGGAATTCTCCCTGATCTCCCTATGGCCACTCGGCCCCTGGGCCTTACTCGTATTGGGTAGTCATCTCTCTCTCCCAGCCTTCTATCTATTCCTAGCATACACTGTTTTATAGCGTTCTTATTTTATCACTATGAGTAAAGAAATGACCTATCACAGCTTGAAGGTAGCAGTGAGTGTGGTGTTATCCAGGAGTCAGATCTCCTGAGCGTCGGTCGCCTTCCCTCTCCTATGTGTGATATTAGGGTTAAATGGCGAGTCCTCTCCCTGCTAATCCCTGGCAGGAGATTTTCCATCACAGCCCGGCTAAGTGCTAACCGATCTTTCAGCGTCTCGCACAGCGACGGGGAGTCGCTGGGGAAGAGAGAGACGCGCAGTCTGAGAGCTGGTAATGAGCTTTGCGCTTTTTCATTCCCACTTATCCGGGACACCCTCATGATCGTCGTCAGCGCATCAGTGTGTTTTATTTCCTGTGGCTTTCAATGGACCTGTCTGTGGGTTCCGGTGACCCTTACATTTTGGGGACCAGGAGAATCTTTACTGGGGCGTCTGAGAAGATCTCTCTCCTCATATCTGCTTCACATAAAAGATATATAGAATTATCCCTCACCGCGAAACAATCCTAGTGTAGGGTGCTGGCTAATAGGTGAACCACCAAGAGGTATGTATAGACCAAAACAAAATGACTGGACTGCCAGTTCAGTCCAAAGAAACGCCTATTTTGCCAATGAGACGCACTCCATATAAAAGTCTACAGCCAGCCTTAATTGAAACAACAGTATCACAAAACAAGAACAAAAAGCTATTTCAAAGCAATTAAAACAATATCTGCAGTGCAGATAGTGCAATAGTGCAGTGAGTATACACATGCCCGAAGCAGTGGGCTGCCCTAATTACGGTGCCCAGGGAGCAGTTGGAGGGTTAGGTGTCTTGCTTAAGAGCACTTAAGTCTTGTCCCATGGCCATAAATCGAACTTGCCTCCCTCCGGTCACAAGCTGCGTTCTTACCTCTAGATTTAGGTCTATCCCCAATATCATGTGGGGATAGACCTATCACTTATATGGCTCTAATGTGCTTGAGTTCATAGAAACTTGTATATGAATAAATCCACTTTTCATCATAAATAATTCATGCTTGGATAAATCTAATTGGGAGTACTAAGACATATAAGTAACATTGAGTAAAACCTGTGGTGCCAAAAAAAGAAAAAAACATTTAAAGAGGAAAATGATGACCTCTTTATTTACGTGAAAAGTGGCAAAAAGTGAAAGCTAGTAGAAAAGTGACCAGCGCAATGTAAAGTGCCGCAGTGATGTTCAAATAGATTACGTTTAGAAAAGTCCAAAAAGTATCACCAAGTCAGTAAGGTAGATCAGCAGAGCCAGGTCCAGTCTCCCAGTTGCTCCTCACACCGACGCGTTGCGTGGTGGACTCCCCACCACTTCGTCACTGTTGTTTCAATAAAGTCTGGCTATAGACATTTACATGGAGTGCGTCTCATTTGCAAAATAGGTGTTTCTTCGGACTTAAACTGGCAGTCCAGACATTTTGTTTTGCTTCACATAAAAAATACAAATAATTTGACCCACTGCTATTGGGCGTCGGAATCTCTTCTGTATTTTTACCTTAACAAACCCGAAGCCTGAAGTTAAACTAGCACTAACAAGTTGTTTTTTTCTTGTTTAGGTTTCTTCCTGCTCCTCAGGGGTGGGGCTTAAGTGATGTAACTTACTTGCCAGTCTTCACATGAAGAAACATTTATATTTTTTTGGGAGAGGGGGGATATATGACCATGGGGGGATATATGACCATGGTATGCTTGTGCACACATATGAATTCTTCCTTTGCATTTAACGCATCTGTGCAGTGAGTATACATATGCCCGAAGCAGTGGGCTGCCCTAATTACGGTGCCCAGGGAGCAGTTGGAGGGTTAGGTGTCTTGCTTAAGAGCACTTAAGTCTTGTTCCATGGCCATAAATCGAACTTGCCTCCCTCCAGTCACAAGCTGCGTTCTCACCTCTAGATTTGGAATTCTGCATTTCTTACTCTAATAATCCTCTATACTTCAAGTGGACCAAAACCCACAGAGATCGGCCCGGGCTGAATCTATAAGATTCCCAGGCCGATAAATTCCCTCCCCGCGGAGCATCCAAAACCGGGAAGTCCCACAGTGCTTTGCGCTTTTTCATTCCCACTTATCCAGGACACCCTCCTGATCATCGTCAGCGCATCAGAGTGTTTTATTTCCTGCGGCTTACAATGGACCTGTCTGTGGGTGCCATTGACCCTTACATTTTGGGGACCAAGAGAATTTACTGGGGCGTCTGAGAAGATCTCTCTCCTCATATCTGCTTCACATAAAAGATATATAGAATTATCCCTCACCGCGAACCAATCCTAGTGTAGGGTGCTGGCTAGGATAGGTGAACCACCAAGAGGCATGTATAGACCAAAACAAAATGACTGGACTGCCAGTTCTGTCCAAAGAAACGCCTATTTTAGCCGCACTCCATATAAAAGTCTACAGCCAGCCTTTATTGAAACAACAGTATCACAAAACAAGAACAAAAGACAATTTAAAAGCAGTTAAAACAATATCATGTGGGGATGGACCTATCACTTATATGGCTCTAATGTGCTTGAGTTCATAGAAACTTGTATATGAATAAATCCACTTTTCACCATAAATAATTCATGCTTGGATAAATCTAATTGGGAGTGCTAAGACATATAAGTAACATTGAGTAAACCTGTGGTGCCAAAGAAAGAAAAAAAAATTAAAAGAGGAAAATTATGTCCTCTTTATTTAAGTGACCAGTGCACTGTTAAAGTGCAAAATGCCAAAAAGTGAATGCTAGTAGAAAAGTGACCAGCACAATGTAAAGTGCCACAGTGATGTTCAAATAGATTAAGTTTAGAAAAATCCAAAAAGTATCACCAAGTCAGTTAGGTAGATCAGCAGAGCCAGGTCCAGTCTCCCAGTTGCTCCTCACACCGACGCGTTGCGTGGTGGATTCCCCACCACTTCGTCACTGTTGTTTCAATAAAGTCTGGCTATAGACTTTTATGTGGAGTGCGTCTCATTTGCAAAATAGGTGTTTCTTCGGACTGAACTGGCAGTCCAGTCATTTTGTTTTGCTTCACATAAAAAATACAAATAATTTGACCCAAATGCTATTGGGCGTCGGAATCTGTTCTGCATTTTTACCTTAATCAGCCGCTAAGCCTGATGTTAACCTAGCACTAACCCGTTATTTTTCTCGTTTTGGTTTCTTCCTGCTCCTCAGGGGTGGGGATTAAGGGATGTAACTTACTTGCCAGTCTTCACATGAAGAAACATTTATATTTTTTGGGAGAGGGGGGATATATGACCATGGTATGCTTGTGCACACATATGAATTCTTCCTCTGCATTTAAACCATCTGTGCTGTTAGTGTACACATTCCCGAAGCGGTGGGCTGCCCTAATTATGTCGCCCGGAGAGCAGTTGGAGGTGCCTTGCTCAAGAGCACTTCAGTCATGTCCCATGGCCAGGAATCGAACCTGCTACCCCCGGTCACAAGCTGCGTCCTCACCTCTAGATTTGGAATTCTGCATTTTTTACCCTAATAACCCCCTATACTTAATGTTAAACTAACAATACAAGTTTTTGTGCTGGCTCCTCAGGGGTGGAGCTTAAGAGATGTAACTTACTTGCCAGGCTTCACATAAAGAATATTTTTTGGGTCTCTAGAAATGGAGAAAAAATTCTAAGGCTGTCATTTTTGTACAGGAACCTTTTACAGTGGTGCTCCCTTGTGACATCAATAGTTTTTCTATGACTTCCTGTTTAGTTACCACCAACAGGACATTTGATCATATCTTAACTTTTATTCAAAGTTCGTCCAAACTTGCAGAACCCGAACCTTGGGGTGTTCACCCAACACTAGTCATTTACTGTGAGCTGTGTGTTGATCTAATCCTCCCTGTGCCTGAATGAGACGCTAGATCTGCCTGTGCTTGAACACCAGGTAAACCAGGCCCTTTATATATTTATGTCACGGCAGGTTCCCTTTAAGACAAAGATCATGGAAAATGTAAATGAGGTTGTAGGGGAGCGGATTGATTGCAGCCATACGTTTAGCCCGATGTCACTGCCGGCGTCCTGGCACAGTGCCCGCATCTAATGGAATGTAGCTGGGGGCTGGGAATTAGGTCATCTGTAATTCAGCTAATAGATTTTTATGAGTCCGCGTCTAGGAAATCTTGCTTGTGTATTCTCAGATCACCCAGTCCTCATCGCGGAAAGATTTACAAGCGGCGGCGCTCCGCACATTACTTTTCTGGGGGCTGACTTCAGCGAGCTCTTGCCGCAAGTTCTTTTTTTGTATGATTAATAGTGGTAACCTTAACATTTGGGTCAAATTTGGTTTTGTTCAGAATTTTGGCAGAATTTGGTTCAAACTTAGGCATTAAAAATTGCCATGGGGTCCAACAAAGGAACTACAAGCCTGGAAAACCACGCATAGGAGCTGGTATCTTCAGGCCTTTAAATCCATTTTTTTGGCATGGATCTGCTGCTCCTCCAGGTGGGGCTTGGACTGATGGACATGGGCAGGAGTGGGATTTTACTGACCCTGGCCAACCCATGAGATGCTGAGTTCAGCGAAGGTGCTTCTCAGCAGGTCACTGATTGCATTCGCCTGTTGAGGCTGTAGCATTGCAGGGACAAACCAGAATGGGGTGGATATGGCCATTCTTAAATCAGTGGTGCTGAAGCTTTAGTATTGTAGGTGCAGATACTGTGTCTGGGGAGGTCATGGCCCCCACCCAGCCATGATGCTGTGGCTATAGCAATGCCGGGGCAGAATATTGGCTGGAGTGTATTGAAAGGCGAAGGGTTGGAGGGAAAGTAGGATAAATTCTGGCACAGGCTTTGGGTGAGGTGGTCCATGTGCTAGGGGCTATGGCCAGCCTAGTTGTCCCCAAAGCAGTGCAGCCCACCAGGAGTTCTCGCTTGGCTGCCTTTGGTCAATCCGACCCAGAGCATAGGCTTTCCCACACTGCCTGTGCCTGGGTGCGAGTAATTGGGTAGGGGGCATTGGCAACCTCCATGACCACGTGGACAGCTTGTGGCTTGCCCCTACCATATAAGTTCAGTTCAGTAAACACAACTCCTACATTTAAAAGGGACTCTGTAGGCAAAGTGCACAAACTGTCATTCTGCAGCTGTCCTCTTCATGGCTGCGCTCTCCCTTCCTGTCAGAACGCAGCTGCTTCTAGAAGTAGAAACTGCAGCGGCACACCCCCTGAATTATTTTGCTATAGACCACCAATCATAGAGCTAAGCTGGTGGTCTAAAGCTCTGCATCATCAGACCATGGACTCTGGGAGAGAGGGAGAACAGCCAGGGTGATGAGAATGCCTGTCTTACAGACCCTGCCCATTATGCTGATTATTATGCAGCATCACAGAGCCAAAGGCCATGAACAAATAAGGTAAATCCTATTGTGAAACTGTAAACCTTGATATCTCAGCCATTTATTCAACAGACTTTGCCTTCTGTATCCCTTTAATATAATAAAATATTTTGAAAAAAATTTACATTTAACTTCCGTTACCCACATGAACTAGGATTAGTAGTGGAGTGGTGAGGAACTGAGATTCTTTAGACCTGGACTCTCAGTGTTGAGGTGTAGGGTTGCATGCAGTCGCAGGTCAACTGCACATGCTCACAGCTCTGCTAGATTCAGTGAAAGTCATGATATCACAGCGGTCAACTGGAGATGCATTCATAAACAACAACGATATACAATCATGATGACAAACAAGTTCATCTGCTTAGGCTTGATTGATGTTGGACTTACTCCTCTTGATTGGTTACTAAAGTGTTGTTCCAACCCAAAGCCTTCCTTTGGCTGCCACTGGTCCCTGAGACTGGAGGTCTCACTTCTCTGTACGCTTGTACCCTCTAGCTCCTCTTCTACACAATTCCAGATGTCAAGATACTAGTCCCGTGTAGGGCTCTCTCTCTTAAAGTGGATGGCCCAAGCTTTTTGGGATTCTGTTTTCTTCTAGGCTGTATATGTGACCCTTTCCTAAATATCCAGCATTTTTATATGGATTTTTATTATTAGGCAGTTTCACAAGTCCTGGCCAAATTTACCATAAAATGGGGCTGCTGGCTATGACGAGTTGGCAGCAGATGTCTTTGGAGTAACCGCCTCTTCTGGAACCAGACCTTTTGACTTTGCTCCCTACTTCCCACCACCTCAGCTTTGGCCTACTACCCTATTCAGGACTTGACCTGATTTTGCTTCAGACTTGGATTTGGCAAACTACCTGATACGACTTTGTCAGGCTACACTTTCTAGCTTTTTGGCCCGGCTGTGGTAGACTTCCCAATTTGGCTTACGTTCCAACCTTGACCTGGCTTTGGCAGACTTCCCAATTTGCCTTCAGTCTGGGCAGACTACTTGATATAGCCTTTGACCTGGCTTTGGAGGACCTCTCTTTTCAGTTCTTGACCTGGCTTTGGTAAACTTCCAGATTTTGCTTTAGACTTGGCTTTTGCAGACTACCCTATTGGGCTCTTGACCCAGCTTTGGCAGACTTCTTAGTTTGGTCACACTTTTTAGCAGACTACCCGATTTTGGCTCTGGAACCAGTTTTGGCACAATTACTTTTTTGTTTTAGACTTGGCTTTGGCAGACTACTTGATTCCTCATTTGACCCAATTTTGGCAGACTTCCTAATTTTGCTTTAGACTTCGGCAGAATAGCCTTTTTAGCTCTTGAGATTACTTCGGCACAACTTCAAATTTGGCTTAAGACTAGGTTTTGACAGACAACCATATTTGGCTCTGGTCTGGTTTTCTCAGTTTCACAAGTTCTGCCCAAATTTACCATAAAATGGGGCTGCCGGCTATGGCTATGTCAGCAAATGTCTTTGGAGTGACTTCTCCTTCTGCAGCTTAATTCTTTTGGCTTCGCTCCTTACTTCGAACCTGGCTTCAGCATGTTACCCTATTCAGGACTTGACCTGGTTTTGGCAGACATGCCAATTTTGCTTCAAACTTGTGTTTGGCAGCCTACATGATTCAGCTTTGGCAGGCTATGGTACACTTCCCAATTAGGCTTACATTCTGGCCTTGACTTGGCTTTGGTAGAATTCCCAATTTGGCTTCACACATGGCTTTGGTGACTACCCTATTCGGCTCTTGACCTGACTTTGGCAGACTACCTAATTTGGCTCCAGACTTGGGCTTGGCAGACTACCTAATATGGCCCTTGTCCTGATTTTGGAGGACCTTTCTGTTCGGTTCTGGACTTGGCTTTGGCACATTACCTGATCTGGCTTTTGATCCAACTTTGGCAGGCTTCCCAATTTAGCTTCAGACTTTGGCAGACTACCTGATTTGGCTCTTTTTTTCCCAATCTAGCTTTAGATGTTACTTTGGCAGACTACCCTATTTGGCTCTTGAGATGACTTTGGCAAACCTTCTAATTTGGCTTAAGACTACAGTATTAGGCAGACAAGCATATTTGGCTCTGGACCTGATCTTTGCAGATTCCCAGTTTGTCCTGATTCGGTTTTAGACCACTTTTGGTACACTTCCTGATTTGTCTACAGACTAGGCTTTGCAGACTACCTGATTCAGCTCCTGACCCAGTGTCTGGCTAGACAGACATCTCAGTCTGGCTTCCATTCAGCTCTTGATCCAACTTTGTCCAACTTCCCAATTTAGCTTTTGACTTTGGCAGACTACCTGATTTGGCTCTGGACCCAATTTTGGCACAGTTCCTGATTTGGCTTCAGACTTGTCTATGGAAGACTACCCGATTCCTTTTTTGACCCAGCTTTGGCAATCTTGCTGTAGAATTGGCTTCGTCAGACTTGCTTTTTTGACTCTTAAGATTAGTTTGGCAAAACTTCTAATTTGGCTAAAGACTAGGTTTTGGCAGACAACGATATTTGGCTCTGATCCTAGTTTTGTCAGATTCCTAATTTGTCTCAGACCTGGCTCTGACTCTTGACCTAGCTTTGGCAAACTTCCAAATTAGACCTCAGATTTGGCATTGGCAGACTACCTGATATGGCTCTTGAGCAGGTTTAGGCCGACCTCTCTATTCAGTTCATGACCTAGCTTTGGCAAACTTTCTGATATTTGGCTCTGATCCTGGTTTTGTCATATTCCTAATTTGTCTCACACTTGGCTCTGGCTCTTGACCTAGCTTTGGCAAACTTCCAAATGAGGCTTCAGACTTGGCTTTGACTGACTACCTGATATGGCTCTTGACCCGGCTTTGGCACACCTCTGATTTAGCTTCAGACTTGGCTTTGGCAGACTTCCCAATCTGGCTTCCATTCGGCTCTTGGTCAGGCTTTGACAAGATTCCTGATGTTGATCCTGACAAAGCTTTTGTGGACAACACACCTAATCATCAATGCGTCTTCCCAGTTTCCTTTGGGCTTAAGTCTCTGTGTCCTGTGTCTCCTGCTCTGCCTTTGTCCTGCACCACTTGGACTGTTCTGGCCTACTGCTTACCCTGGGATTTCTTGCAGTGCCAATCCCCACCAGCAGTTGACAATCAGAGTCGGTAACACCAAATGGTAAATAATTGTGTCTCTAGGGGACATCCTAAAGCCTGTTGACAAATACGAAAAGATGCAGCTAACAAATAACCATCCTGTTCTCATTTATCACTTTGCGGCCATGTTGTGGATCACATGATCTCGTTGGGTCATGTTTTGGTGACCTCGGTGAACCTTGCCCTGGATTCGGTTTTAATTACCGGTATGATTAGATTGAGCT
Organism: Gastrophryne carolinensis; assembly: GCA_027917425.1. Lineage (NCBI taxonomy): Eukaryota > Metazoa > Chordata > Amphibia > Anura > Microhylidae > Gastrophryne > Gastrophryne carolinensis. Next base: position 510,632,718 of record CM051236.1, on the reverse strand, counting down.
GAATCTAGTTAGTCCTTCTCCTGCTACATGCCTGGAAATGTTGCCATTTATAAATTCCAGAGTTTTCTTGTGGAAATCGCATCCGTCATTCTTATTGGACGGTAATGTCATCAGGACTCAAGATGGAATCTAATTATTCTTCATTCCTTCTAATTGTAGGTGGCCAGAATGTTGCCAATTTAAGGGCGACTGAGAAGGAAGGGGATGAGCAGGGGAGTTAGCAGACAGTTGCAGATTAATTTTGTTATTGCAGCTCGTCTCATAAAAACATAGAAACATAGGAGGTTGACGGCAGAAGGAGACCATACACTCCATCTAGTCGGCCCTTATGTGTATACTGTATGTTCTCTTTAACTTATGTGTATACTGTATGTTCTCTGTATCTTATGTGCATACTGTATGTTCTCTGTATCTTATGTGTATACTGTATGTTCTCTTTAACTTATGTGTATACTGTATGTTCTCTGTATCTTATGTATATACTGTATGTTCTGTGTATCTTATGTATATACTGTATGTTCTGTGTATCTTATGTGTATACTGTATGTTCTCTTTAACTTATGTGTATACTGTATGTTCTCTGTATCTTATGTGCATACTGTATGTTCTCTGTATCTTATGTGTATACTGTATGTTCTCTTTAACTTATGTGTATACTGTATGTTCTCTGTATCTTATGTATATACTGTATGTTCTCTGTATCTTATGTGTATACTGTATGTTCTCTTTAACTTATGTGTATACTGTATGTTCTCTGTATCTTATGTATATATTGTATGTTCTCTGTATCTTATGTGTATACTGTATGTTCTCTTTAACTTATGTGTATACTGTATGTTCTCTGTATCTTATGTATATACTGTATGTTCTCTTTAACTTATGTATATACTGTATGTTCTCTGTATCTTATGTATATACTGTATGTTCTGTGTATCTTATGTGTATACTGTATGTTCTCTGTATCTTATGTATATACTGTGTGTTCTGTGTATCTTATGTGTATACTGTATGTTCTCTTTAACTTATGTGTATACTGTATGTTCTCTGTATCTTATGTATATACTGTATGTTCTCTGTATCTTATGTGTATACTGTATGTTCTCTTTAACTTATGTGTATACTGTATGTTCTCTGTATCTTATGTGTATACTGTATGTTCTCTTTAACTTATGTGTATACTGTATGTTCTCTGTATCTTATGTGTATACTGTATGGTCTCTGTATCTTATGTGTATACTGTATGTTCTCTTTAACTTATGTGTATACTGTATGTTCTCTGTATCTTATGTGTATACTGTATGTTCTCTGTATCTTATGTGTATACTGTATGTTCTCTTTAACTTATGTGTATACTGTATGTTCTCTGTATCTTATGTATATACTGTATGTTCTCTTTAACTTATGTGTATACTGTATGTTCTCTGTATCTTATGTGTATACTGTATGTTCTCTGTATCTTATGTGTATACTGTATGTTCTCTGTATCTTATGTGTATACTGTATGTTCTCTGTATCTTATGTATATACTGTATGTTCTCTTTAACTTATGTGTATACTGTATGTTCTCTGTATCTTATGTATATACTGTATGTTCTCTTTATCTTATGTGTATACTGTATGTTCTCTGTATCTTATGTATATACTGTATGCTCCTGATCTTCCCCCCGACTAGCTTCAGGTTGGGCCCCTTGTTCTATCATTAAATTTCTTCTTAAAAACACTTCCCTCCTGAACCTTATTCCCTCCTGTCACATATATAAAGGTCTCCATCATGTCCCCTCTCCCTTCTTTCCTCCAGACTGTACAGATTAAGTTCTTTAAGTCTCACCTGATGAGTTTTAAGTTTAAGTCGGTAAGTTTAAGTGTTGCCGGCCTTTGGACCCGTTCTATTTGAATAATGTCTTTTTGCAGGGGAGGTCTCCAGAACTGCACACAGTATTGTAGCTGTGGCCTCACCAGGGCTCTATACAGCGGCATCACAACCTCCCTCTTCCTACTGGTGATGCCTCGAGCTATGCAGCCGAGCATCCTGCTTGCTTTTCCCACTGCCTGGCTACACTGTCCAATCATCTTGCAGCTATCAGTAATCAGTACCCCTAAATCTCTCTCCTCCGAGGTCCTGGATAACACAGTGCTGCCCATACGGTGCTCAGAGCCGGGATTCCTTCTACCCAAGTGCAGGATTTTACATTTAGAGACATTAAACTCTAGTTTCCACAGTTTTGACCATGTATCCAGTACATGCACCTGCCTGTCCTGGCTGCGAAGCTCATTGGCACTCAGCATCGAGAGTGTTGCATAGGTGTAGACCCGGTAAGTGATTTTCACAGGCTTCTTCCTAAGCCAATCCAACATCCATTTGAAGTGGACCGAAACCCACAAAGATCGGTCCCAGGAATCTATAAGGTTCCTAGGCCAACTGATTCCCTTTCCCTGGGGCACCCAAAACCGGGATGCCTCGCTGTGTGAAACCCCCCAGGTCACCCACAAACTCACCTTCTTACCTGGTCCAACAGCACATGCTCGAGCAGTGGCCACATCTTCGCTATCCCTCTAGCAGGATGCTTCATGTTAGAGAGTAGCGGGGGATGCGCGCCTTGGACGGAGGCTTAGACGAGCTGATGTGAGCGGATCCGAGTGCGCTGATTGAGCGAGAGGCCGTGCAGGGCCATAGGCCCGGGTAGAGGTGAATTTGTTTGTGTGACCTGGGGGTTTCACACAGCGGGGCATCTCCAATCGGGGTGCCCCAGGGGCAAAGACTAAAACCCAGGATAGTCTAATCCTGGGTTTTGGTCCACTTTAAGTGTACTTGTGCTGGAGAATTTTTCACCCCAAACAAAGGAAAGGGTGATTGCGGCCCTGCGTGGGGGGTTTCTCACATCCCGATTTGGGATGCCCCATTAGCACTATAGCCTCAATTCAGAGAGACACTAAAAAACTTCAGTTTTCGTGCAGATCTGTTTTTTTTGTGAAATGTTTCCGCTCTCGTATGAGCGTACGAGCGATTCTATGCATGCATTGAAAACCTTCTGTAAAGTTTCCGTCCGTTCGTACGGCAGATTACGAATTACGAGGATGTCATTTTCCATCCAGACTTTTACATTTCATTTGCACATGTTACAACGTAGGCTTTCGTTTTTGCCCTTTTCCCATCGTATCCTCCAACGAATCCTTTATGTTTCCCGATAGATTCTGTTTCCATTTTACAAAAAATAATCATCCAGACGGAAATCCTTACGATCTTGCGCCTGCGCACTACAAACGTAACTCATTAAAGTGCTCGCCTACATATTTGCCACCCTCACTTCTACTACAATGTTTAGCTAAACCACTTAGCACTATCCTCCATCTTCCCTTTTGGACCCTTAAAGCTCACCCAAACCACTTCTCGGTTAGGTTCTTCTTCCATTTTAGCCCGCTAAAACTTACCCAAATCACTTCTCGGTCATGTGAATATTCATCTTTAAATATTTCTGGGCCCATTAGTTTTGTGTTAATGTATTTTGTAAATGAAATGACACTGTTACATTTTTTTTGGGATGCCATCATAAAATATAAAATGTATCAACATTTTGTAAATTTTACATTTTTACAATTATAAAAAACAAAATACATAGTAATGGCAGGCCACAGTACATTATTCTTCATCTGTGGTCCCCAACGGGTTGGCAGCTCCTGCATCTCGCCCACCAACTGAAGGACCCTGACACTCAGTTGTGCCACTCTGGCACGTGTGGTCCCTGTTAAAAAACGTAAATTAAAATATTGGTATAACCTTGTTGGGGTCATACTGCAGTGCCCCCCCTGTATGGTCCAAACACCTAAATCTGGACTTCTAAAGCCAGAGGGCCCTTGCCACCACGGCCCGGGTTTTGCATAGTGCCCGATTAGAGAACCCCTGGCGCGCATTCTGCAGGCAAAGAACGGCATCAGGAGCAAGGGCGAGTGGCACATCTTGCAGTTGCTGCAACCAAATATAAAATAATTACACAAAGCAAAGGTAACCAACTAAAACAATAACTCCTACAACATATTAAGATTCAAGTTCAACAATCCAAATATAATTCACAAAGGACATAAGTCTAAAAAAATATAGCAATTATATGGATGTGTGGAAAAATAAATGTTTACATGCTAAGCAAGCATTAAAATGCTTCTATAAGGCATACATGAAATGTATTGATTCAGGTATGCATTGCTATACAATTTATGGCCTCGGCCATGCTGATACATGCAATGCCTTGGTGCTAAAGGCGCGCAGACTCCTCCACATAGCCGCAAAACATGTTCAACAACAGCAATCCGAGCCCTCAAAGGTCCCGTAAGTGGATCGGAAATGAAACGGATTTATAGGGTGGTGATCCGTCGGAAATCGGCTCTCTGAATCAGACGGAAACCCATCCCAGCAACGGAAGTTATCTGAACGAACGGAAAATTTCCGATTTTGTTTGGAAATGTTCCGATTTGCTTCCGTTCATCGAAAGCGCATATACACATTTTCCCGAACGTTCGTGCGAGTAGAAAATGGACGAAAAAAAGCAAAAAAATGACTAACACCCACCAAAACTTTCACAGACAGCTACGGAAGTCCGGACGAATGTGTCTCTGAATCGAGGCTTAAGTAGGCCAGATGTTGGGGCAATTAGTTGGGCACTTCGTTGGCCAGGCGATGATTGGTCCAATTTAAAGTGGTTCTAATCCTTCCCTACTTTAGAATAAAATAAACTTTTAAATGGAGCTGAAATTGCCCAACGTTGGGCTTCCATTTCCAGATTTGAGACCTTCTCAAAATTTTTACAGAAGTGAATGGAAACCGGCAAAATCATTGCTGAGGCCGGGCGGGGAAAGAAACAATTCCATTTGCACACTGGTTTTATTTCCCGGATGGGCCAGCAGTAGAGTGCTGTAAAAGTGCACTTATCCTTTTACAATCCCCCTGCGAGTCTGAAGCCTCTTTATTGTCATTAGCATAACAATGGAATCTCCTTATTATGCTGCTCTCCGGGGAGCTCCTGTAAAATGTAAGTATGAGCGAGTATCTCGCCCTTCCGCCTTCCTCCTGAACCCGCACTCAGCGCATTACATACATTAGCATGGGGAGGGGGACATCCATTAATGAGGAGTCGCGCCCCCAGCGTTTAACCCTCGTTACCCTCAGAATAAGGGATGTGGACCTGAAACCATGCACAGAATCCGGCTTTATATATATAGAGGTTATGGGATCAGGGCAGGCGTCAGCTCTGGCAACTTGGGAGGGCCCACCTCATTCACTCTACCCTGGGCAGCCCCTATGCAGGACACAGGGCCGTGCGGTAACCAGGACTAAGGGATGTCAGCCAGGGACTGATTGGCCATTGGGAGAGACTTTCTATCTTTCTGTCTGTCCTTCTATTCTTTCATTCCTTCTAGTCTTCTTTCTTTCTTTCCAGCCATCTATTCTTTATTTCTTTCCATCCATCTGTTCTTTGTTTCTTTCATCCTTTCGTTCTTCCATTCCTTTTCTTTCTTTTCTATTATTCTTTACTTCTATTATTTCTGTCAGGCCTTCTATGCCTTCTTTTTTTTCTTCTTTTTTTTAACGATCATCTGTTCATTCCGCCATTCCTTTTCTATTTAACCCTTAAAAATCCCCAAAAAACAAGGCCCTGTGCAGAAGGGGTGAACCTATGTCGGCGTGGGACACAAGTTTTGGGGATGGATCGGAGGTAAGTATTAAAAAAAATTAAATTTTTTTTGATGTGTGTGTGTTTACTACTTTACTACTTATCCATGAGACCTCTATACCAGTGCACAAGGCTTGGGGTCTGGCTATGGGAGGGGGCAATGCCTATGGGAGGGGGGCTAGCGGGTGACTTGCCATTAAGCCCCCCCATTACCTGCCTCCCCAAAGCCCAGGTGGAGCAGAAGAGCTTCGAGGCCATGAAGGCTGTGCGGGCTTGTAGCTTGCAGGCTGACCCCTCCCCCGGCCTGGTCTACAAGCCCCCATAGCTGGTGCCCGGGCTGGTTATGCTGGGAAGGTGGGATCCCACACCTTTTTATTTTTTTTATTTTTAAGGGTTTAACCCTTAACATTTGTGGGCCCCCCCACGCCAATTTTTTTTTTTAACTTATCCCTTTATACCGATAGCTTTCACATGCAATATGGTTTTCCAGAATAAAATACATTTTTTATTTAAAATAAATGAGACACCTTTTTAAAAACACAATTTTTATTTATTTATTTTTAAACATAGTAAAAACCTGGTAAACCATGGTAAAAACCTGTCAACAAGGTGACAACATCTCAGGTAGGCTGACAGTTAAAGGGGGGGGGGGGGGGCGTTGTGCTTTCAGACTTAGCTTGTCTTTTTCTGTTTGTATATTGCTATTTTAGGAAAATGTGTTTTCTTTTCTGTTTTTTTTAAATTAATTTTTAGGGAAACTGTGTGCAACCAAACCAAATAATTGAGATTACTTCCAGAAAGATAAGATTACTACTGCAGCAAGCTGGGCCATGGGAGGGGGAAATGCCACATTAACTATGGGAATGGGAGGGGGGATGCCACATTACCATTGGGAATGGGAGGAGAAAATGCCACATTACCTATGGGAATGGGAGGGGGGATACCACACTGCCTATGGGAATGGGAGGGGGGATGCCACACTGCCTATGGGAATGGGAGGGGAAAATGCCACATTACCTATGGGAATGGGAGGGGGGATGCCACACTGCCTATGGGAATGGGAGGGGGGATGCCACACTGCCTATGGGAATGGGAGGGAAAAAAGGCCATATTACCTATGGGAATGGGAGGGGGGATGCCACACTGCCTATGGGAATGGGAGGGGGAATGCCACATTGCCTATGGGAATGGGAGGTGGAATGCCACATTGCCTATATGGGGAATGGGAGGGTGGAATGCCACACTGCCTATGGGAATGGGATGGGGGAATGCCACATTGTCTATGGGAACGGGATGGGGGAATGCCACATTGCCTATGGGAATGGGAGGGGGGAATGCCACATTGCCTATGGGAATGGGATGGGGGAATGCCACACTGCCTATATGGGGAATGGGAGGGGGGAATGCCACACTGCCTATGGGAATGGGAGGTGGAATGCCACACTGCCTATGGGAATGGGAGGTGGAATGCCACACTGCCTATGGGAATGGGAGGGGGGAATGCCACACTGCCTATGGGAATGGGAGGGGGGAATGCCACACTGCCTATGGGAATGGGAGGGGGGAATGCCACACTGCCTATGGGAATGGGAGGTGGAATGCCACACTGCCTATGGGAATGGGAGGTGGAATGCCACATTGCCTATGGGAATGGGAGGTGGAATGCCACACTGCCTATGGGAATGGGAGGTGGAATGCCACACTGCCTATATGGGGAATGGGAGGGTGGAATGCCACACTGCCTATGGGAATGGGAGGTGGAATGCCACACTGCCTATGGGAATGGGAGGTGGAATGCCACACTGCCTATATGGGGAATGGGAGGGTGGAATGCCACACTGCCTATATGGGGAATGGGAGGGGGATGCCACACTGCCTATATGGGGAATGGGAGGTGGAATGCCACACTGCCTATGGGGAATGGGAGGGAGGAATGCCATACTGCCTATGGGAATGGGAGGTGGAATGCCACACAGCCTATGGGGAATGGGGGGGGGGAGCCACTCTACCTGTAATGGGGGGATTCTGCACCTTGGTTATTAAAAAAATAGCAATTTGGTTATTAGCACCTTGATTATTAAAAATTGTTTTTACACTACAAAAAAACAAGACAAACAAGACATTTTATGTTAAAGCCCAGACTGCTGGAAAAAAAAAAAAACAATATATACGTTTCCTGGGAAATCCCTTGAAATCACAGTTGAAAATGTATAGCGCAAAATATTGGACTATGGTCCGGTAACAGAGGGTGACAAAATCTTCAGACAGTCTGGCAGTTATAGGCTTAAACCCGAGACGCGCCAGAGCAATTCAGTTTTAAAGAATTGCGTGTTTCCAGTGCGCATTCCACATAATTCAATGACACATTTGTAATGCACAACTCCTAATGGCCACATATATATAGTCATAGAGTCATATCGTCCTAAAGGGGATAGGGACTGCAATATGGAGAACAGGGGCCCAGAACCATCTCAAACTGCTGTGTTCAGCATCTGACACCAGAATCAGTGTCCTCAGACTTTCCAGTGAAATGTTATACCCATCATTTTTAATAGTTTAGCTGCAAGCTGCCAAGAGGGAGGGGATCATGGCCCATTCCCAGGTGGGAGCGGGATCGTGTTGGACCTGTCCATAAAACCAATCTCACGTGATACTGCGTCCCCCTCCCCTCTATAATATTGGAGAAAAGCTGTTAAACTGACAGCCAATATGAGTATCAGGCATAGAGGAGACCTGTTATAATACTTACCCAGGGCCGGAGTAAGTGTGGTGGAGGCCCCTGGGCACAAAATCTGGTGGAGGCCCCAGATACAGTATAAAATAATAGTCCAGCCAAGTAACTGATTGGTGGTTGTCTGGCACCCGCCTACTTACTGGAACGTCAGATGGAGTCCCTTGTGCCCCCCTTGTGCGGGTGCGTGCTGCTCGGGAACTCCTGCTTTTCCATTCTGGGTGGGGGGTAGTGTAGTCGCCCGGCTGGTTCCCTGCATTGAGCTGCCAGCGGCTGTGCTTGGTGGCTTATGTGCAGTGACAGCTCTGCACCCATCACTGTAGCGTTGCTGGCGGCAGCTTTGCTGCTCTAGACTCTCCGTCCTGCCCTGTGGTGGCTTTGGCTGCAGGTTTGCAAAAACAAAAAATGGCTTGTCCAGGCCCGGCGGGTCCACACTGCCGCCGATAGCTTTGGTGCTGGTCCCTGCTGCCTGTCAGAGCAAAAGCTAAATGGTCTCCTGGACCAGACCATAACCCAAAGTTTGGTGAAGACCCTGGGGCGCGCGTCCCTTGCGCCCCCTCATAATCCGGCCCTATACTTACCTAATCCAAGGTTTCCTTAACCCAGAATTCTTCCAGCCAGGCCTCTTAAGCTTCTCTCTGCCCCAGGCTGCCATCCTGCCCTCTGCTGGGCTTCAATGCTTACCGTTACTGCTGCCTCTCACCACGGAACTTCCATCCTCACCAGAGGCAGACTGGAGCCAGAAATAAGCCTGGGAAATCACATGCTATGACCAGCTCGTGATCTCCGTAACCCCTCCCCCGAGGAGCTGATCATTGACAAATTAGTGTGTATAAGCTGTTGCAGGAACAGACCATGGGCAGGGTGGATGTGGCCACGTAAAGTGATGGTACCGATGCTTAGTATTGTAAGGGCAGGGGTGGGTATGAGCCACAGTCACAATGCTAAGGCTATAGCATTGTAAAGGCAGAACATGGGCCGAGGGATGTTGCAATGGGGCCAGGTATGAGGAGAGGGGCTGGGATTGGGTAAAAGTAAACTGACCAGATGTCCCTCTTTCGGTGGGATAGTCCCGCTTTGGGGCCCACAGTCCCTCCGAAATCTCTGGGGACCAATGTATGGTTATTTCTGTGTGTTTCTATTTGATATTTCTTAGGTCACTTCTTGGCACTTGTATTTGTCATATGAAGATGTTTCACTTTAATTTGGTTATAATGGGCTAAGTAATACTCACAATTCCCCTTCCTTTTTTTGCACAATGTGCATATATATATATATTTGTTTAGATATTTTGGATACAGCAGATAGTAGGTTCAGGTTTATAGATATCATGCATTTTTTGATTGTTGCGGTTTATACGCTTTGAAGGGTTTTTGCGCCGGCACAAAAAAAGAACTTAATTAATTGTTTATTGATTCGTTTGATTCTATTGGGTTGTTTCACAAGACAATAATATTACTTTGGGAGAACTGAAATCTTCACTAGAGTAGCAGTTATTTACTAAACGGGTTACTATTGAGGACTGAGTATTTGTATTTATTTAGTACCAGGCGATTGGAGGCTATTTTTAATGTGTCTTAATTGTTGTTTTAATTGTCTATTTTTGGCTTAATACATTTTCATACATTGTCTATTGGTTGATTGTGAAGTTTGCCGATGACACAACCATCATAGGTTTGATCAAGAATGGCAAAGAGGAAATCTACCGAAGATGAGTGGAGGAACTTGTCAGTTGGTGCACTATACACAACCTGGTCATAAACCCTTCCAAAACCCAAGAGATGGTAGTGGACTTCAGAAAGAACCCGGCACCCCTGACCATCAAGGGGGTGGAAATCAAGAGAGAAAGGGAGACAAAATACTTAGGTGTGACAATCTCCAACAACCTCTGCTGGGAAAGGAACACCACGGCTCTACTGAAGAAAGCACATCAGACTTTTCTTCCTGAGGCAACTTAAGAAGGCCGGCCTGTCGAAAAAGTTGCTTGTGCTCTTCTTCAATGCCGTCATTGGTTCTGTTCTGTGCTTTTCTTTCTCTGTCTGGTTCGAAGGAGCTACAAGCAGGGACAAGGGTAGACTCCAAAGAACAATAAAGACGGCAGAAAGAATAATCGGAGCCCCCTTACCATCCCTACAGGAACTGCACAGAGAATCAAGACGCGAGCTGGAAAGATACTCCGGGATCCGTCCCACCCTGGACACACCCTATTCCACTACTTACCATCCGGGCGACGTCTTGCGGTCCCAGCCTGCAGGACTTCTAGGTCCAGGAAGGGTTTCTTTCCTTTGGCCGTCCGCATCCTTAACAATATCCAGGCATCATAGGCTCAGGATCAAGCTGGAATCGATGGGTCCTCATACTCTGACTTTTATAAGAGATTATCTGCTTCCGTATCTCTGTCTTCCATGTTCCCCTTCCTTTGTAACTTTAACTGTAGTTATCTGTACTGTTTTCTTTTTGCACTGTGTATATGCCGAAAAGAATTCCTTGTTCATCTCACGATGTACTTGGCGAACAATAAAATTGAATTGAATTGAACTGAATTGGTTGTGCTCCTTGTTTGTGACCCCTGGGAATAGTTATACCCTGGGTTTCACTTTATCTAGACACCTAAATGTCCCACTTTGCTGACATGGGGAAGTCTGTCCCTCCAAATGCACAATGCTGGATGTGTGGGGGCTTTACAGCTGCTCTGACCCTTTGGCTGGATGGTGGTGGTGGAATACATGGACCTCTGAGCATCACATCACCAACATCTTTTATGGACCAAATATTCCTATATATAATCCTATATTATAATGTATAATCATATACATATAGAGTATGTGATTAACCCACACCCTAAACCACACCCACACCACACCCTAAACCACACCCCTACCACACCCCAAACCACACCCATACCACGCCCTAAACCACGCCCCTACCACACCCTAAACCACACCCATACCACACCCTAAACCACACCCCTACCACACCCTAAACCACACCCCTACCACACCCATACCACACCCCTACCACACCCATACCACACCCCTACCACACCCATTACCCACAAGCTGGTTTAACCCCTTAACTGACACATAAAGAATGAAGAAGCAGATCTGGAATCTGTGGCCCTTATTTATGAATTAATAGCGGCAGGTATCGACTGGTGAGCGACCGGTAATGACGGGCCCCGCCACGAGAACGCCGGCTCCCCACCACAATCACACATTTATCAAGCCAATGCATATAGCGAATAAGATAGCGCCAGATAGCCACTCATTCATCATTATTCCAGCCTCAGCCCACAGCGCCAGCGTCCGACCTTGAACAGCGACAGGTATGACCTCTCGCTACCTGGCGCTCTCCAATGCATTTCAATGGAACAATCTTTAAATATTCATAATTAATTGTTATTAAAGTTTTTTTTTTTTTGTTTGTTTTTTTTTATGTGAAAAATTCTGTGACCACTTCTGCCATGTTAGATCATTTTTTTAAGGTTAAAAAAAAAAAAAAAAATGTGCAGAATTGATATTACAGGTCTGATATTATTGTATTCATATTACTAAATTCTTAAAAAAAAAATTTATTTTTGGTTTCCAAAAATATGGTGGTTTGGGGGTTAAAAAACTACTTTTAACACATCGCCGCCAGCGCTCTGGGGTTTAAACAAGCATTTCACAGCGCAAGAATATTTTGAGCGTGATTTTTTGATGAATATGGTGGGAGCCGGTCGCTCTGACCAGTCGCTATCATGCGCACCCATACAGCGCGGAACCTGTCAAATAGCGACTCGTCACCCCGTATTCAACATTACTGCACACCGACTCAGTCGCTATCAACAACCGAACAACAGCCAAGCACAGCGACTACTAGCGGGCGCTGTGAAAATACTGCTACAGTCGCTCAACTGTCGCTACATGTCGCTATTAATGAATCGGCCTCCCCGTCTCATTTGAATACATTTGCCACATATCTGATTTTAACCTCTTAATGATCCACCTGAATTCAGCCTGGAGGATCAGTATATTTTTGTCCCTCTTTGTATTCCAGCAGACAGGCATGCAGGTAGGTGGACAGGTGTATAGACAGAAAGGTTGATGAACAGTCAGGCAGGTATGTAGGTAAATGGACAGGTAGGTGGCTGGGTGGTCAGGCATGTAGGTGAACGTACAATTCTTTTTTTCCGTTCACCTATTCTTTTTTAATTTCTATTTTTCTGCTTTCCTTCTATTATTCATTCTCTCCCTTTTTTTTCTCTGTTCATCTTTTTTGTTTCTTTTTTTTTTATTTTCTGTTCTTTGTTACTATTTTTCTCTCATTCCCCTTTCTCTTTCTCATTTTCTTTTCTAATTCCTTCCCTTTTGCTCTCTCCCTCTCTCTCATTCTCTGTTTTCTTCTTTTTTATTCTTTGCTTCTTTCCTTCTATTTTTTTCTGTTCAGCTAGTCTTTCTTTCTTTCCTTCTATTCTTTGTTTCTTTCTATATTTTTCTCATCCCCCCTTTTCTTTCTCATTTCCTTTTCTTCTTTTTTTATCATTACTTCCCTTTTACTTTCTCTTTCTTTTTGTGTTGCTTCTTTCTTTGTTTCCATCTATTCCTTGCTTCTTTCTTTATTTTTCTTCCTTGCTTTATGTGGTGCGGGCCCCTGGGCACAAAATCTGGTGGAGGCCCCAGATACAGTATTTTCTCCCCTTTAAAATAAAAGTCCAACCGCTGTCCAGTAACTGATTGGTGGTTGTCTGGCTCCGCCTACTTAATGGAAGGTCAGATGGAGTCCCTTGTGCCCCCCTTGTGCGGGTGCGTGCTGCTCGGGAACTCCTGCTTTGCCATTCTGGGTGGGGGGTAGTGTAGTCGCCCGGCTGGTTCCCTGCATTGAGCTGCCAGCGGCTGTGCTTGGTGGCTTATGTGCAATGACAGCTCTGCACCCATCACTGTAGCGTTGCTGGCGGCAGCTTTGCTGCTCTAGACTCTCCGTCCTGCCCTGTGGAGCTTTGGCTGCAGGTTTGCAAAAAAAGGCTTGTCCAGGCGCGCCCCCACTGCCACCGATAGGCCCGTCAGATGAAAGACTCAAAAGCCTCCTGGACCAGACCATAACCCAAAAGTTGGTGGAGGCCCCCTTTTCAGGGCAAGTGGTGGAGGCCCTGGGGCATGCACCCCTTGCACCCTCCTCATAATCCAGCCCTGCCCTAAGGTCTTCTTGCCTGGAGGTCTGCAGAAACCCCGCCTGGTGAGTAATTCTGCCTGATTTTGACGTTCTTCTGTTCTTTAGCTGATGGTTATGTCAAATCAAAAGTTAGAAATAGGGAAATAATTATATTGACGGAGATAAGGCTGTGGCTGACCATCTGAATAGCTACTTTTGTTCGGTATTTTCAGATAGTAGCAGGCATGGTCATAGCACAGCATCCAGCTGGGAGGGCACTGCTCCGGAGTTTCTGGAGGCTGATGTCTTAGCCGAGCTGCACATCTAAAGGTAAGTAAGGCGATGGGTCCAGATGGAATCCACCCCAGAGTTCTAAGGGAACTTAGGTTTGTGATTGCAGCCCCTCTGACTGATTTACTTAACCATTCCCTTTCAACTGGTGAGGTTCCAGATGATTGGAGAATGGCCAATGTCGTACCAATCCATAAGAAGGGGAGTAGAGAAGAAGCCAGTAATTACAGGCCAGTTAGTGTAACATCTATAGTGGTCAAATTAATGGAAACACTCTTAAAAAAAACAGATAATTTCCCATCTAAAATTAACAACCTGTTGGACCCAAAACAGCACGGCTTTACTGAGGGCAGATCATGTCAGACCAATCTTATTGATTTCTTTGACAATGTCACTAAAGTGTTAGATGAAGGTGGTGCTGTGGATATCGCCTATCTGGATTTTAGCAAAGCCTTTGACACTGTACCACATAAGGAGCTCATAGATAAGTTATTGAAGGTAGGACTCAATCCCTGGATAGTTCAGTGGATTTCCAGTTGGCTGAGGGATCGGTATCAGAGAGTTGTTGTTAATGGTGTGCAATCTGAACAAAGGCGAGTTACAAGTGGTGTGCCGCAAGGCTCTGTCCTGGGCCCCATTCTTTTTAATATGTTTGTAAGTGACATAGGAGAAGGCTTGGTAGGAAAAGTTTGTCTGTTTGCTGATGATACAAAGGTTAGTAATAGGGGGGATATTCCTGGAGGTGTCTGCAACATGGAAAATGATTTAGCTTTACTGGATAAATGGTCAAAACTGTGGAAACTAGAGTTTAATGTCTCTAAATGTAAAATCCTGCACTTGGGTAGAAGGAATCCCGGCTCTGAGCACCGTATGGGCAGCACTGTGTTATCCAGGACCTCGGAGGAGAGAGATTTAGGGATACTGATTACTGAAAGCTGCAAGATGATTGGACAGTGTAGCCAGGCAGTGGGAAAAGCAAGCAGGATGCTCGGCTGCATAGCTCAAGGCATCACCAGTAGGAAGAGGGAGGTTGTGATGCCGCTGTATAGAGCACTGGTGAGGCCACAGCTAGAATACTGTGTGCAGTTCTGGAGACCTCCTCTGCAAAAATACATTATTCAAATAGAACGGGTCCAAAGGCCGGCAACAAAAATTGTAGAAGGACTTAAACTTAAAACTTATAAGGAGAAACTTAAAGAACTTAATCTGTACAGTCTGGAGGAGAGAAGGGAGAGGGGGGACATGATGGAGAGACATTTATATATGTGAAAGGATTCAATAAGGTTCAGGGGGAAGTGTTTTTAAGAAGAAACTTAATGATAGCGTAACCTGTGTACCGGTGTGGGCCCAGGATACAGCGAAGCCATGGGCGTTAAAAGCGACACGGACACCAACGTTTGTATATCAAACTTTTACTGCAATAGCGTATCAAACCCACTTCAAAACGACAATTGTGATCAACAATAAACTTGATACATACACTCAGCCTCGGAGCCTGAGAATCCCTGGGCTACACAGCCAGATGACCCCTATTGGATATTACAGGAAGCCCTGGTGATTCACCTACTAGTGGGTACACTAAAACGTCCCATCATACCTGTCAATACTCTCTTGCTGGAACGAATGTTTGTGTGGGTGCTCACTGAGGGGTCATCGGCGGTACAGCACAGCAGCTAACAATCCTATAACCTTAAAGTGGACCAACACCCAGGATTTTGACTATCCTGGGTCTTGGTCCACTTCGGTGGGGCACCCCGATCGGGGGTGCCCCGCTGTGTGAAACACCCCAGAAAGCCCCAAAAACTCACCTGTCCCCGCTCCCACGTGACCGCTGCAGCCAATCCCTGCCGACGGACAATTGAGGTCCTCCCGTGCGTCACTCTTACAGGGAGCGCGCCCGCACCGGCCATTCACAAACGGCCAACGCGGGTGCGCGCCCTGCCAGAGGGATGCGCAAGCGTCGGCGGCTCGCGCATGCGCCGCTGGATCGAGGAGCAGGTAGGGATTTCGTGGCTTTCTGGGGGGTTTC
The DNA here is from genome assembly GCA_027917425.1 of Gastrophryne carolinensis. Classification (NCBI taxonomy): domain Eukaryota; kingdom Metazoa; phylum Chordata; class Amphibia; order Anura; family Microhylidae; genus Gastrophryne; species Gastrophryne carolinensis. The sequence continues at coordinate 510,616,874 of CM051236.1, read as the reverse complement.
ACACAGCGGGGCACCCACGATCGGGGTGCCCCGCAGGCCCAATGCTGATCGGCCTGGGAATCTTATAGATTCCCGGGCCGATCAGCATCGGGTGTTGGTCCACTTTAAAGTGGAACAAAAGAGGGGTGGCAGCCGCTCAGACCATTTTATAGCTAACCAGGGAGGTGCACATTAGCAGGGCAATTAGAATACAAAAGTCTTAAAGGGGCCACAGCACTCAAACCAGTTAGCTTGCAGACCAACCTATAATCTGTCTCTAAACTAGGTTAAAAACAGGGGGCTCGGTCACACACATCTGCAGAAGTAGCTTAAGCTGCACCACCAGCGCCAAGGTGCCCCTGTGAGGTGCAGTCCTAACTCTAGTACTAATTCTAGTCTCTAAGAGCCCCATTTGGGACATACAATGCAATAGATAAATTGGGAGCAGGCTTACCTGAGGTTGCCCTAAACCTCAAGTGCAAGCCATGGGGTGGAAGGGTCAAAGACCTTGCAATACAGCCTAGACCCCACACTCCATGTGCTTGCACAAATTCAAAAGAAACAAAAGAGGGGTGGCAGCCTCTCAGACCATTGTATAACTAACCAGGGAGGTGCACATTAGCAGGGCAATTAGAATACTTCTGCAGATGTGTGTGACCGAGCCCCCTGTTTTTAACCAAGTTTAGAGACAGATTGTAGGTTGGTCAGCAAGATAACTGGTTTGAGTGCTGTGGCCCCTTTAAGATCACTTTAAAGTGGACCAACACCCAGGATTTTGACTATCCTGGGTTTTGGTCCACTTCGGGGGGGGGGCACCCCGATTGGGGGTGCTCCGCTATGTGAAACCCCCCAGAAAGCCCCAAAAACTCACCTCACCACGCTCCCACGTGACCGCGCCGTCCAATCCCCGCCGACGTCCAAGCGGGTGACAGCGACGTCCAAGACAGCGCGTCCGCCGCCGCCTCCCGCACGTCACTCTTACAGGGCGCGCACACGTCTAGAGGGGCGTGCGGGAGGCGGCGGCGGCTTATATAGATTCTCGGGCCGATAACCCCTGGGTGTTGGTCCACTTTAACACAAGGCACAAGCCTAGAACCCAAAAGAACAATATTGCTCCTGAATGAGTGAGTAATCCACTGACCGAGGATGAAGATGTGGTTGTCAGCTCTCACAGGCAAAATGTTCCTTTCAGTTCTAAAATCCAGGCAGCAAACAGGGAAAAGAAAAACACTTTCAGCCTATGTAAAACCTACAAAAATCTAACTAACTAATAGGCCTAGTCTCAGTGTGTGCAGTTAAGCATGCATGCTGTGTGATTACTGACCCGGGTCCAGTAGATGAAACCAAAGATGTCCTCAGGCTGGGCCGCAGCAACCATGAAGAACAGCAGGTTGGCTCCTTCCACAGTTCTCGGTAGCTGTCCTGGAGGAATCCTCTGCTCCTAGCAAGGGTCAAGATTCAGTCCCTCTATACCAAGTCTGGTCTCCGCACGACACAGCCTTCTGCTGGCTTTCAAGATGGAGGTCGCTCCACTTCCTCCTTCTTCTTCACAAAGACAAGCTGAGTCATTTCCTCCCTCTGGTTGCAAGTAACAGCCACAGCTTGGGGGAAACAGCGACCCCTTGTGGCAAAACAGCAACACAACAGTCTCCAGGTAAGGACATTTGCTTTACTCTCTTACAATAGAACAAGGGGGGCACAACCTGAAGCTAGTCGGAGGGAAGATCAGGAGCAATGTTAGAAAATATTATTTTAGAGAAAGAGTAGTAGATGCCGGGAACAAACTTCCAGAAGAGGTGGCTGAAAAATCTTCAGTAAATGAATGAGCACATGCCTGGGATAAGCCTCTCTGTCTTTCCACATAGCTAGACATGTTTGTTGCTTGATATTTAGTTGATGAGAGGGTTAAACTGGGCGGTAAATTAGTTCCCAGGCCCTGAATAATAATAATAATTTTGTATAAATAATAGTGATTGAGCTGCTCCCACCCCCCTTTATTCATTTGAATTGCCATGAGCACAAGCAGGGAGGAATTCAGTCAATATGGATTTCTCCCTGTGAAGTGTTCTAAAGGGAGGCTGGCAGCTTCCCAGGTGAGTAGCCAATGTTGGAGACTCGAAATTAAGAGTAGGGACCACACTAAACACAGAGCGCCTTGCCGGGGCAGTGTGGCTTCCACATGTATCTGCAGATATATGCAACCAAATCTCTGTCTTTCCACACAGCTAGACATGTTTGTTGCTTGATATTTAGTTGATGAGAGGGTTAAACTGGGCGGTAAATTAGTTCCCAGGCCCTGAATAATAATAATAATTTTGTATAAATAATAGTGATTGAGCTGCTCCCACCCTCTTTATTCAAGCCTCCATCTATCCTAAGATTGTCAGCGACAGGTAACAACAGGTAGCGAACGGTGACTGCCGGGCGCTGTACGCAATACCACATTTATCAAAGCGAATCTGGTGAGTGACTCTAACAGCGACACGTAGCGTCCGATTCATCATCACAGACGGCTCAGCGTATACTACCATCGCTCTGGCTTCCTGTCGCTACCTGACACTCTCCCATACATTTCAATGGACGTTCCTTTTCTTCTGTTTAAACAGGGTTTTCTTTGATTTTTTTTTTTTTTAAACGATCAAATAATTGTGTGACCTCTCCTGGCCTATTTAAAGTCATTTTTGAAAACTTTTTTGATTTATAAAATTTTTATGCAGAATTGTCCTTACATGTCTGGTATTAAAGTGTTCATGTTAATCATGGTAATAACAATGTCATTCGATATGTTTTCGCTGTGTTACTAGTGGATACGTGTTCAAAAACAGACTTTAATCACACAGCCTCTGGCGCTCTGGGCTACAGCGACCCAATTTTGAGCGCAGGCGCTCTGTGAGGCGATTTTATTTGATGAATATGGTGTGAGCCGGTCGCACTGAGCTGGTGCTACCGTTCGCTCCCAACCAGCGCTGTACTGGTGTTAGAGCGACTCACACAATATATTCATCAATGCCGGCCAGTGACTGAGACTCTCTGAAACAGCGAACCGTGGCCGAGCACAGTGACTACTAGCGGTCGCTCTCAATGCCTCGCTACAGACGCTCATCTGTCGCTACCTGGCGTTAGTAATGAATCAGCCTGAGAGAACATATAATATATACACATAAGGGCCGACTTGATGGACCATATGGTCTCCTTCTGCCGTCACCCTTTTAGGTTTCCCAATCAGGATACCTGCAGGTCTTCTAAGCTGGAGGTACAAAGAATGCAGCAGGAGCTCCGACAGGTGAGTAATTCTGCCTAATTTTAACTTCCTTCCTTTAGACTGTACGCTCGCAAGGGCAGGGCACTCCTCCCTATTGTCTCCTGTGCTCACAACACTTGGGCCCTTATTTAACCGCCAGGTAGCGAATGGTGAGCAAACGGTAATGACGCTCACCGCCACGAGTACGCCGGCTCCCCTCCGCAATCACACATTTATCAAGCCGATCCTGCTTAGCGACTGACAGAGCGCCAGATAGCGAATCATTCATCATTATTCCAGCCTCACCCCACAGCGCCAGCGAGTGACCTTGAACAGCGACAGGTATGACCTCTCGCTACCTGGCGCTCTCCAATGCATTTCAATGGAGCAATCTTTAAATCTTCATTATTAATTGCTATTAATTTTTTTATTTTTTTTTTTTTTAAATGTCAAAAATTCTGTGACCACTTCTGCAATGTTAGATATTTTTTTTAAGGTTAAAAAAAAAAAAAAAAATTTGTGCAAAATTGATATTACAGGTCTGATATTAATGTATTCATATTACAAAATGTTTTGAAAAACTTTTTTTTTTTCAAAAAATATGGTTGTTTGGGGGTTAAAAAACTGCTTTTAACCCATCGCCGCCAGCGCTCTGGGGTTTAAACAAGCATTTCACAGCGCGAGAATTTTTTGAGCGTGATTTGTTAATGAATATGCTGGGAGCCGTTCGCTATGGCCATTCGCTGTCATGCGCTCCCATACAGCGCGGAACCTGTCAAACAGCGACTCCTAACCCCGTATTCAACATTACCGCACACCGACTGAGTCGCTGTCAACAGCTGAACAACGGCCAAGCACAGCGAATACTAGCGTGCGCTGTGAAAATAACGCTACTGTCGCTCATCTGTCGCTACCTGCCGCTATTAATGAATCGGCCTCTTGTTTTTAACCTGTGGCATCTAATTTTGTATTGTTCTCTGTGCTATATGTTTTACCCTGTCTGTATTCTTACCTTCTAAAGCTCTACGGAAGTTGATGGCGCTATATAAATAAACAATAATAATAAATAATAATAACTTCCTACAGCACATCAGCCGATAGGCATCCCAAACCAGGATATAAAAATGGCTCCCTGCATACCTTTGGGTCTGTAGCGCCATATACTGTAGGGGAATAACGAATCCGCTCCCTCCAAATACTGAGCGGCCGGATTACATTGGCGGTTTCCTAATAAATCCGCTGCGCCAACCTCCCACTACCGAGGAATAGAAATGTGTCGTAATCCTTCAACGAGCACCGACACCGCACATCCGCGCCGGGGCCCCGGCTGATTTATCCTCATCCATTAGGAAAAATGTCAAATCCGGCTTTAATATATGTCTCGCCCCCGCCGCTGATTACGGCGGCTTCCTCGCGCCTCTTCTTGTCACCTTGAAAGTCACCTTTTTAAATTTGCAGGAGGCTTTTCATCTCCGGCACGGCGGCTCTGCGGGATGCCGCTCGATATCTGGCGTCTCATCCAGAGTAATCTCTCGGAGAACGGCCCTGCCGCCGGCTTATTGCTTTGCGGTTAAAGTGGACCAAAACCCACGGCGATCGTCCCGGGAATCTATAAGAGCCAATCGATTCCCTCCCCCCTGGGGCATCCAAAATCGGGATGCCCCGCTGTGTGAAACCCCCCAGGCTGCCCCATACACTTACCTTCTTTACCATGTGAGCCATGGCGGCATCCCCGCTATCCCTCTTGCAGGACGCGTGCTCGCGCCAGGCATTTGTGCATGTCCGGCGCGGGCACGCTCCCTGTTAGAGGGTAGCGAGGGATGCGGCTGTCAGCGCACTTGCAGCCGCTCACCTTAGACGAGCTGACGTAAGCGGATCTGAGCGTTCTGATTGGACAAGCAGCTGCGCATGCGTCTTAGGACCGGGAAGAGGTGAGTTTGTTCAGGCGACCTGGGAGGTTTCACACAGCGGGGCATCCCGGATCGGGGGAACCTGGGGGCAAGGACCAAAACCCAGAAAAGTTAAAATCCTGGTTAAAACTCTAGTTTCATGTGCTTTTCACTCACATGGGCTTTGGTGGCATGCGGGGTTTGGGATGCCCCTGTGTGTGAAAAGCCTGGGAATCGCCCCTTTTGCTGACCTCGATCCATGCTACCATGACGCATGCCCAAGCTCTTGTCCAATCAGATCTCACGAATGTGCATAGACATGTCCTGGCGATGAGTTTTGAATGTAATGGTTGCTGGGGCCCTTTGCTGCGCGCACCTGCTACCAGCCATTTAGATATGCTGCTATGCTATAGAGAAGCCTGCACATGTGCTGAGTGATCTATTCCCAGGGTGAGTATATGAGCAATCATTGGGGGTTTGACACGTTGGGGCATCTCAAATCCAATGCGACCTGTCACCCGGCCAAGGTATCCTTTAAAGTCTATCACCGGGGTTTTTACTATCCCTGGGGCATCCTGATTTGGGATGTTCCACTGTGTGAAACCCCCCCCCCCGATTTTCCATATAACGGGCAGGCTGATTAATTACTAACGCCAGGTAACGTCAGATGAGCGTCTGCCCAGCGGCGCTGAGGGCGACCGCTAGTGGTTGCTCTGATCGTCCGTGAGCCGCTGTTACCAAGCCTCAGTCGCTGTAGTAACATGGCCGGCATTGATGAATTTGATGTGCGAGTCGCTATAACACCAGTACAGCGCTATATGGGAGCGAACGGTAGCGACTGGTCAGTGTGAGCAACTCAAACCATATTCATAAAAAAAAAAAAACAGCCTCATACACAGCGCCGGTACTCAAAATTGGGTCGCTGTAGCTTAGAGCACCAGACGCTGTGTGATTAAAGTCTGTTTTTATTCACATATCAACCAGTAACAAAGCGAAAACACATGGAATGACATTGTTATAACACTGTGACATTAACACTTTAATACCAGACATGTAATGACAATTCTGCATAAAAATATAAAAAATCAAAAAAGTTTCCAAAAATGTATTTAAATTGGCCAGGAGACGTCACATGATGGTTTGATACAAAACAAAACAAAAAAACCCTGTTTAAAGAGAAGGAAAGTGATGTCCATTGAAATGTATGGGAGAGCGACAGGTAGCGACAGGTAATACCAGGCTCTGGAAGCTAGAGCGCCGGCGCTATACACTGAGCCACCTGTAATGATAAATCAGATGCTACATGGCGCTGTTAGAGGCGCTCACCAGAATCGCCTTCATAAATGTGGTTTTGCGTACAGCACCCGGCGTTCCCCTGACACTACCTGCCGTTACGAGGCGCTACCTGGTGATATCCCTTGATGAATAAAGCCCTTAGATTTCCTTTCTGCCAGTCCCATGGCGCATGCGCGGCCTCTCGTCCAATCAGCGCTTTACGCAATGCATACTAAGAGGCCGATTCATTAATAGCGGCAGGTAGCGACAGTTGAGCGACTGTAGCGGTATTTTCACAGCGCCGGCTAGTAGTCGCTGTGCTTGGCCATTGTTCGGTTGTTGATAGCTACTGAGTCGGTGTGCAGTAATGTTGAATACGGGGTGATGAGTCGCTATTTGACAGGTTCTGCAATGTATGGGTGCGCATGATAGCGACTGGTCAGAGCGACCGGCTCCCACCACATTGATCAAAAAATCATGTTTAAACCCCAGAGCGCTGGCGGCGATGTGTTAAAAGTAGTTTTTTAACCCCCAAACCACCATATTTTTGGAAACCAAAAAAAAAAAAAAAAAATTATAAAGAATTTAGTAATATGAATACAATAATATCAGACCTGTAATATCAATTCTGCACAATTTTTTTTTTTCTTTTTTTTACCTTAAAAAAATATCTAACATGGCAGAAGTCACAGAATTTTGCACATTTAAAAAAAAAAAAAAAAAAAATTAATAACAATTAATTATTAATATTTAAAGATTGTTCCATTGAAATGCATTGGAGAGCGCCAGGTAGCGAGAGGTCATACCTGTCACTGTTCAAGGTCGGACGCTGGCGCTGTGGGCTGAGGCTGGAATAATGATGAATGAGTGGCTATCTGGCGCTATCTCAGTCGCTAAGCAGGATTGGCTTGATAAATGTGTGATTGTGGTGGGGAGCCGGCGTTCTCGTGGCGGGGCCCGTCATTACCGGCCGCTCACCAGTCGCTACCTGTCGCTATTCCTTCATAAATAAGGGCCTGAGTGTTGTTTATAACTAACATCCGCATAAGAAATGGCTGCATCCCCGGTTTCCCTGCGGTGTAAGGCGCGCTCCCGCGTCAAGTCTATCGGAAAGGTAAAAGATTGCAGGCCACTGCAGGGGGTTAACACAGTTCACATGATTCGGGATGCCCCAGGGGCTCTGGAGTCTTTTGGTGGTGATTGGTCCACTTTAAGCTGGCTACTTGGGTTTGGGTCCACTTTATTGGAAATACTACATCTGAGTATTTAAGTACTTGACTATCCTGGGTTTTGGTCCTCGCCCTCCTCGCTGTGTGAAACCCCCACAGGTCGCCAAAAACAACTCAGCTCTTCCTGGTCCTTCCCAGGTGAGTAGCTCTCAGATATTTGTCTGCATTGCATGTCCCAACTTTGGGGACTCAGAATTAAGAGTAGGGACCACACTAAACACAGAGTTGCCTTGCCGGGGCAGTGTGGCTTCCACATGTATCTGCAGATATGTGCAACCAAATCTCTGTCTTTCCACACAGCTAGACATGTTTGTTGCTTGATATTTAGTTGATGAGAGGGTTAAACTGGGCGGTAAATTAGTTCCCAGGCCCTGAATAATAATGTTGATAATTTTGTATAAATAGTGATTGAGCTGCTCCCACCCCCCTTTGTTCTTCCTGGTCCTACGGCGCATGTGCGTCCGCTTGTCCAGTCAGCGAGCTCAGAGCCGCGGACGTCGCGTCGTCTAAGGCCAACGGCTCCGAGCGCGCTGCCGGCCACATCCCCCGCTTCCCTCTAACGAGGAGCGTGCCCTTCATATACAAAAGCAAGAGGGACACCCTATAAAGCACCACCTTAAATCATTCATAAAGGGGTTGGTAGTGTGCCAAATCTGTAACCCAAATTGCCACCGCAATATACATACAAAGAGGCCGATTTATTAACAGCGCCAGGTAGCGACAGATGAGCGCCAGTAGCGTGATTTTCACAGCGCCCGCTAGTATTCGCTGTGCTTGGCCGTTGTTCGCTTGTTGACAGCGACTCAGTCGGTGTGCGGTAATGTTGAATACGGGGTTAGGAGTCGCTGTTTCACAGGTTCCGCGCTGTATGGGAGCGCATGACAGCGAATGGCCAGAGCGAACGGCTCCCAGCATATTCATTAACAAATCACGCTCAAAAAATTCAAAAAGCGCTGTGAAAAGCTTGTTTAAACCCCAGAGCGCTGGCGGCGATGGCTTAAAAGTAGTTTTTAACCCCCAAACAACCATATTTTTTGATTAAAAAATTAAACAAGTTTTTCTAAACATTTTGTAATATGAATACATTAATATCAGACCTGTAATATCAATTCTGCACAAATGTTTTTTTTTTTTTTACCTTAAAAAAAATATATAACATGGCAGAAGTGGTCACAGAATTATTGACATTCAAAAAAAAACAAAAAAAAAAAACATTAATATCAATTAATTATGAATATTTAAAGATTTCTCCATTGAAATGCATTGGAGAGCGCCAGGTAGCGAGAGGTCATACCTGGCGCTGTGATGGGATTAGCAGCGGCGCTGTTCGTTGCAGTCCGCTACATGATGAATCCCGCGCTAGGTGACGCTCTCGCCGGCGCTAGCCTCATTTAGCGTGATAAATGCGTGATTGTGTCCGCCGCCTGGCGTTCTGGAGTCGGTAGCCGCCGATAGCTGGCGCTACCTGGCGCTAGTGAGACACTACCTGGCGCTATCCCTTGATAAATAAGGCCGAAAGTTTCTATGGTTCCAGCCCACCACAGACACAGTTACTTAGAAAGCACCACTCCAACCCAAAAGTAAATCAATCAATAATACCAACTGATCTTAATATTCATTTTAATTAATCAATTCATCAAAAATTAAAAGACATACAACAAATCTATACAACACCATAACATACATTTAAAAACATATATACACAACGTATCTACAACACATAGCACCAGCAGGAGTGAGCCATATATCCCATATTAACCATATGTACCCAAATCTCCCCCTACAATAAAAAAACCTATCCCTAGTTAAAGTGCCAATCTCTAAAGTGACCAGTGCAAAATATGATCCATAGACCAATATAGATAAACTATTAAGTCAATAATGATTCACCTCTATGGCCCTTATTTATCAAGGGATAGCGCCAGGTCATGCGCTCCCATACAGCGCGGAACCTGTCAAACAGCGACTCCTAACCCCGTATTCAACATTACCGCACACCGACTGAGTCGCTGTCAACAACCGAACAACGGCCAAGCACAGCGAATACTAGCTGGCGCTGTGAAAATCACGCTACTGTCGCTCATCTGTCGCTACCTGGCGCTATTAATAAATCGGCCTCCCCGTGTGCGGCAAGCATCCCCTGCTGGGCCGATGAAAACACCCACGCGTTCCGTAGCTCCGTGCTACTTTCTCAAGGTGCCCTTGTTGGCCATTCACAAATTCCTGGCCCAGGCATGCACCCTGCTAGAGGGATAGCGGAGATGCGGCTGCGGCTCGCGCATGCGCTGTTGGACTGGAAAAGAAAGTGTACGTCCTGGGGGGGTTTCACACATCCCAATTTCGGGTGACCCCAGGGGGATCTTATAGATTCCCAGGCCGATCGCCATGGCTTTTGGTCCACTTTAAAAAGGAACAAGACCCGAATGACTTTTGCTCCGCCCTGCTGTGTGTATCCCCACGGGTTGCTTGAAAACTTACCTCTTCCTCCCACGTGGGCTGCTCGGCCAATCAGCAGCGCTCATTCCATTTGTATTTACTTTGCCGTACTGTTGATCCCGATTTGGGATGCCCTACTCTGTGAAACCCTGCTGACCTCCCAATATGCCAGCAATCCCACAGCGGATGTGCGGGCCACCAGCGGCATTTCTGGCAGCTGCACGAACCTGCACCGGCTAAATCCAAATGGCTGTCGCGGGTACGCGCAGCCTAAGAGGATCAGATAGTCTACCATTCAGGTTTCCTATCCGCTCATTCACATGCATGGCTAAGAAAAAACGATCGGAGGAGATAACGCAGGGAACTGCTGGGTTCTACACTGCAGGGCATCCCAAACTGGAGAGGAGGAGGAATAAAACGGGGTCAGGTAAAACTCCTGGATTTCTTTCTTATTTGAAGCAGACCTTCACCCTGAATAAGAGCCTATCTTATATGTTTCCCCCCTGTACATACAGATTGCCCACATTAATCCGGACCTTCACCCTGAATAAGAGCCTATCTTATATGTTTCCCCCCTGTACATACAGATTGCCCACTTTAATCCGGACCTTCACCCTGAATAAGAGCCTATCGTATATGTTTCCACCCTGTACATACAGATTGCCCACTTTAATCCGGACCTTCACCCTGAATAAGAGCCTATCGTATATGTTTCCCCCCTGTACATACAGATTGCCCACATTAATCCGGACCTTCACTCTGAATAAGAGCCTGCCTTATATGTTTCCCCCCCCCCTGTACATACAGATTGCCCATATTAATCCGGACCTTCACCCTGAATAAGAGCCTATCTTATATGTTTCCCCCACCCTGTACATACAGATTGCCCACATTAATCCGGACCTTAACCCTGAATAAGAGCCTATCTTATATGTTTCCCACACCCTGTACATACAGATTGCCCACATTAATCTGGACCTTCACCCTGAATAAGAGCCTATCTTGTATGTTTCCCCCACCCTGTACATACAGATTGCCCACATTAATCCGGACCTTCACCCTGAATAAGAGCCTATCTTATATGTTTCCCCCACCCTGTACATACAGATTGCCCACATTCATCCGGACCTTCACCCTGAATAAGAGCCTATCTTATATGTTTCCCCCCTGTAAATACAGATTGCCCACATTAATCCAGACCTTCACCCTGAATAAGAGCCTATCTTATATGTTTCCCCCCACCCTGTACATACAGATTGCCCACATTAATCTGGACCTTCACCCTGAATAAGAGCCTATCTTATATGTTTCCCCCCCACCCTGTACATACAGATTGCTCACATTAATCCGGACCTTAACCCTGAATAAGAGCCTATCTTATATGTTTCCCACACCCTGTACATACAGATTGCCCACATTAATCTGGACCTTCACCCTGAATAAGAGCCTATCTTGTATGTTTCCCCCACCCTGTACATACAGATTGCCCACATTAATCCGGACCTTCACCCTGAATAAGAGCCTATCTTATATGTTTCCCCCACCCTGTACATACAGATTGCCCACATTAATCCGGACCTTCACCCTGAATAAGAGCCTATCTTATATGTTTCCCCCCTGTAAATACAGATTGCTCACATTCATCCAGACCTTCACCCTGAATAAGAGCCTATCTTATATGTTTCCCCCCACCCTGTACATACAGATTGCCCACATTAATCTGGACCTTCACCCTGAATAAGAGCCTATCTTATATGTTTCCCCCAGCCGGTACATGCAGATTGCCCACTTTAATCCGGACCTTCACCCTGAATAAGAGCCTATCTTATATGTTTCCCCCACCCTGTACATACAGATTACCCACATTAAAAATCATCCTACCTGCATCTACTGCACGTTATAAGCCTTTAAACATCCAAGATGGCAGCTCATGGAGCATCAGGCAGCCTGCAAACAGAAAGTGTCTTCGGATTGTGTCGCTCTGCATTCTGGGATTGCTGTCCTTTGCCTGACCCCAGTTCTGCTCTGCTGGTGCAAAGTACAGCTATAACCCCGCCCCCTGCACTTTATCCCGCTCTCCTCTCCTCAGTATGTGATGCTTCAGAGCCAAGATGGGGGCGCCCGTATCCTAGAGTCCTGAACAGAGTTGCAGCCCAGTGGGGGAAAGAATAATAAGTAACTAAAATTTTAGATGCTGGGGAATCGTTTTTTTAAGGGTTTGGGCTTTTCACTAAATCATGCCACTTTATTTGGAAATACTACATCTAAGTACTTGACTATCCTGGGTTTTGGTCTTTGCTGTGTGAAACCCCCACAACTCGCCCAAAACAACTCACCTGGTCCTACGGCGCATGAGCATCCGCTTGTCCAATCAGCGAGCTGAGAGCCGCTGACGTTACGTTGTCTAAGCCTTCGCCTAAGGCCAGCGACCCCCGAGTGCGTCATTAAATCGTGCTGAAGGTCCGGTTTAAAGTGGCACCAAACCACCCCCCAAGTGCTCCCCACACTGCTCTTAGCCCGAGTACATCAAGTGTTGCGGTTTGCTTGGCAGTGACCTGGTTTAAAAAAAAACAGGGTTTTTACATTACTAAGGCCACGCCCACCAGACATTTTTGAGCCTGCCGATTGGCTGATCTGAAGAATGCTTGCAGAGCGCGAGCGCTGGGTAATAAAACAGATAGACATTTGTGGTGTAACAGGAACTGGCTTTACAGTAAGAGAAGGTCACCTTACATGACAGATAACACAGACAGGAAAAAGAAGTCATAGAGATCATCATAATGTACAGGAAACACAACATGCAGCAGAGAATGTACAACAGAGACTATATGTAACAGCGCCATCTACTGTCAAACATGTAAACTGCATTACCCCAGCAATATAGATGCAGATCACATACAGAGACAGAGATTTATATAGCAAGGGGATCCCTGCGAAGTGTCATCACGACACGCAACGCGTCGGTAGCGGCTGCTGCGGGGGATCCCCGGGTGACAAGGTAATGTAAGTCATTTATTTGTTTATTTATTTATATATTTTGTTGTTGTTTTATGCATTAACCCATACCCTGCCTGATTGGCCAGCATCATGTTTGCCTTGTACTGCACGTTAGCACTTTAGGGATTTCAGCTGTGGGTCTTGTTTGGTCAACGGTATATTGTAGTTTTCGAGTTGTATTTTTAGCACTTTTTCTGTGCCATATATATAAGTTTTGTTCCAATTTGTACACTTTAGCACATAGGCATTATGCACTTTAACACTGTATTAAACAGCACTTTATTCACTTTTTGTACATATTAGCCATTTTTCATATCCCATCGGGCAGGTTTCTATTAAATATATCTATACGCCATAAACGATAATAGTCACCTTGTAGGGTGGATCCCCCGTTTTTGTGTATATGTTTTTTAATTGTGTAATGTGTTGTTATGTGGTGTCTTTCTTTAATTATTTTGAATTTATTTAACAATAAAAATATTGCAATTTCATCTTTTGAGTGCGGCCTTTGTATGGGGATATTTTTTGGGGGGATTTATCTAGGCTCCCCTTACTATATAAATCTCTGGTCTGTCCCCATGGGCTATAGCACCTTCAGTTATCTAGGCAGTGCATATCCATCTTTTGTGTATATCTCACATACAGAGACAAGCTCTAAGCTGTTGCACAGTATCTCCAACACCCCATCTCGACAGCTGAGGCTTAGAGGGCGATTCATTAATAGCGCCAGGTAGCGACAGATGAGCGACAGTAGCGTTATTTTCACAGCGCACGCTAGTATTCGCTGTGCTTGGCCGTTGTTCGGCTGTTGACAGCGACCCGTCGGTGTGCGGTAATGTGGAATACGGGGTTAGGAGTCGCTGTTTGACAGGTTCCGCGCTGTATGGGAGCGCATGACAGCGAATGGCCATAGCGAACGGCTCCCAGCATATTCATTAACAAATCACGCTCAAAAAATTCTTGCGCTGTGAAATGCATGTTTAAACCCCAGAGCGCTGGCGGCGATGGGTTAAAAGTAGTTTTTTAACCCCAAAACAACCATATTTTTTGTAAAAAAAACATGTTTTTCAAAAGATTTTGTAATATGAATACATTGATATTAGACCTGTAATATCAATTCTGCACAATTTTTTTTTTTTTACCTTAAAAAAAATATCTAACATTGCAGAAGTGGTCACAGAATTTTTGATATTTAAAAAAGAAAAAAAAAAAACATTAATAGCAATTGATTAAGAATATTTAAAGATTGCTCCATTGAAATGCATTGGAGAGCGCCAGGTAGCAAGAGGTCATACCTGTCGCTGTTCAAGGTCGCTCGCTGGCGCTGTGGGGTGAGGCTGGAATAATGATGAATGATTCGCTATCTGGCGCTATCTCAGTCGCTAAGCAGGATCGGCTTCATAAATGTGTGATTGCGGAGGGGAGCCGGCGTTCTCGTGGCGGTGACCGTCATTACCGTTCGCTCACCATTCGCTACCTGGCGCTATCCCTTGTTAAATAAGGGCCTTAGTCTGTTAATTCCATTTTCTTTGTAAGCCTCAGGTGTCTTTCAGCAGTCAGGGGCTTGTCATCTCCGCAGTAGGGCAATAAAGTAACTCAAGAAGTCCCTGCTCTTAAAGATGCCCCAGACAGTGGAACTTCAAGAGCAGTGGCTTCTGTATACAGTTTACATACAGAGACAAGCTCTAAGCTGTTGCACAGTATCTCCAACAGTCACATCCCCTGCTCCCCTCCCCCCAGCCTATACAAATAGCTGGACACAGGAGCGCACCTTAGCTAAAGGGAGGCTGGGGATACGGCCGCGGGCAGCAGTAAAGGTAAGTTTACTGCCCACCAGGAGGGTTTCCCACAGTGAGGCATCCTGATTTGGGATGCCCAAAGGGGAAGGCTAGCGGCCAGCCCTGGAGTCTTTTTCACGGGTCGCCGGTATACTCACCTTTACTGGGCGGCTCCTGCGATGCTGCGATCACTGGTACCGCATCCCCGGCTTCCTTGTAGCTGTGGGCGCCCGCCTTGTCCAGCCTTTCTGAGTGGCTGGTGCGTCACCTGGCACCTCATGAAGCCTGTCCCCCAGTACCTTGAGATCGGCCAATCGGCGATCTGAACAGGGCCGGGTGCACATGGCCTCATTGGTGCATCATGCATCCAGGGGGTCCAGGGGGAAGAGAGGAGCCCCCAGAAATGGGTTTCGCTCACCTTTAAAACAGTATATTGCAGCATATTGTGCTTTAATTTGTTTTTATTAATTTTTTAATGTCACTTTAGCTATAAAAACTTTTTCCTGAATCAGGGTGTGAAGTTATTTATAACAATGTGGCATTATATTGGGGGGGGGTGTATTATGGTTGCTGCGCTTCAATCTTATTCCCGTCTAGGCTGCCAAAAAGAGTTGCCGGGAAGGATCGGCGTCTGCCAAGTCTGGTCGGCGCTATGCGGGGGATCGCTGCGTTACAGAGCAGATTGTATCTATCATGAGGCGGCATGTCACATGACCCGTTCCTAAATTAGCTTTGTACAGTATATCAGGAATATTATCTGTTCTCGGCTAAGTAATGATTATTAAGACCGGCAGCTCGGTAACCCACCGGGGATTGGGAACACGACCGCTGGCAGGGAGGAGTCAGGACACCTGTATGGGCCCGGCATGAAACAGGGGCCCAGACCCTGCCCCTTATGGCAGACCCACCACAACCTGTTCTGGTTGCTCCCAGTCATCAGGATGTGTCAAGTGTGTTCCCCTTCCAACTCCTCTCACCCTGCTCCTCCCAGTGCCAATCACCTCTCCTCCTGCACCCAGTGCCAATCACCCCTCCTCCTGCACCCAGTGCCAATCACCCCTCCTCCTGCACCCAGTGCCAGTCACCCCTCCTCCTCTTCCTCCCAGTGCCAATCACCCCTCCTCCTGCACCCAGTGCCAGTCACCCCTCCTCCTCTTCCTCCCAGTGCCAATCACCCCTCCTCCTGCACCCAGTGCCAATCACCTCTCCTCCTCCTTCCAGTGCCAATCACCCCTCCTCCTGCTCCCAGTGCCAATCACCTCTCCTCCTGCACCCAGTGCCAATCACCCCTCCTCCTGCACCCAGTGCCAATCACCCCTCCTCCTGCACCCAGTGCCAGTCACCCCTCCTCCTCTTCCTCCCAGTGCCAATCACCCCTCCTCCTGCACCCAGTGCCAATCACCCCTCCTCCTGCACCCAGTGCCAGTCACCCCTCCTCCTCTTCCTCCCAGTGCCAATCACCCCTCCTCCTGCACCCAGTGCCAGTCACCCCTCCTCCTCTTCCTCCCAGTGCCAATCACCCCTCCTCCTGCACCCAGTGCCAATCACCTCTCCTCCTCCTTCCAGTGCCAATCACCCCTCCTCCTGCTCCCAGTGCCAATCACCTCTCCTCCTGCACCCAGTGCCAATCACCCCTCCTCCTGCACCCAGTGCCAATCACCCCTCCTCCTGCACCCAGTGCCAGTCACCCCTCCTCCTCTTCCTCCCAGTGCCAATCACCCCTCCTCCTGCACCCAGTGCCAGTCACCCCTCCTCCTCTTCCTCCCAGTGCCAATCACCCCTCCTCCTGCACCCAGTGCCAGTCACCCCTCCTCCTCTTCCTCCCAGTGCCAATCACCCCTCCTCCTGCACCCAGTGCCAATCACCTCTCCTCCTCCTTCCAGTGCCAATCACCCCTCCTCCTGCTCCCAGTGCCAATCACCTCTCCTCCTGCTCCCAGTGCCAATCACCTCTCCTCCTCCTCCTTCCAGTGCCAATCACCCCTCCTCCTGCTCCTCCTCCCAGTGCCAATCACCCTTCTCCTCCTCCTCCCAGTGCCAATCACCCCTGCTCCTGCACCCAGTGCCAGTCAGCCCTCCTCCTCTTCCTCCCAGTGCCAATCACCCCTCCTCCTGCTCCCAGTGCCAATCACCCCTCCTCCTGCTCCCAGTGCCAATCACCTCTCCTCCTGCACCCAGTGCCAATCACCTCTCCTCCTGCACCCAGTGCCAATCACCCCTCCTCCTGCTCCCAGTGCCAATAAACTCTCCTCCTCCTTCCAGTGCCAATCACCCCTCCTCCTCCTAGTGCCAATCACCTCTCCTCCTCCTGCATCCAGTGCCAGTCACCTCTCCTCCTCCTTCCAGTGCCAATCACCTCTCCTCCTCCGGCTCACAGTGCCAATCACCCCTCCTCCTCCCAGTGCCAATCACCTCTCCTCCTCCTGCTCCCAGTGCCAATCCCTCCTCCTCCTGCACCCAGTGCCAATCACCCCTCCTCCTTCTCCCAGTGCCAATCACCCCTCCTCCTTCTCCCAGTGCCAATCACCCCTCTGCCTCCCAGTGCCAATCACCTCTCCTCCTCCTCCCAGTGCCAATCCCCCCTCCTCCTGCACCCAGTGCCAATCGCCTCTCCTCCTCCTCCTCCCAGTGCCAATCCCTCCTCCTCCTGCACCCAGTGCCAATCCCTCCTCCTCCTGCACCCAGTGCCAATCACCCC
The DNA here is from genome assembly GCA_027917425.1 of Gastrophryne carolinensis. NCBI lineage: Eukaryota > Metazoa > Chordata > Amphibia > Anura > Microhylidae > Gastrophryne > Gastrophryne carolinensis. The sequence goes on along the minus strand of CM051236.1, from coordinate 510,599,353 downwards.
TCCTCCTTCTCCCAGTGCCAATCACCCCTCCTCCTGCACCCAGTGCCAGTCACCCCTCCTCCTTCTCCCAGTGCCAATCACCCCTCCTCCTCCTGCTCCCATTGCCAATCACCCTGCTCTTCCTCCCAGTGCCAATCACCCTCCTATTCCTCCCAGTGCCAATCACCCCTTTTCCTGCACCCAGTGCCAATCACCCCTCCTCCTCCACCCAGTGCCAATCACCCCTCCTCCTCCACCCAGTGCCAATCACCCCTCCTCCTCCTCGTCCCAGTGGCAATCAACCCTCCTCCTCCCAGTGCCAATCCCTGCCACTCCTTCTCCTCCCAGTGCCAATCACCCCTCCTTCTCCTCCCAGTGCCAATCACCCCTCCTCCTCCTCCCAGTGCCAATCACACCTCCTCCTCCCAGTGCCAATCACCCCTTTGCCTCCCAGTGCCAATCCCTCCTCCTCCTCCACCCAGTGCCAATCACCCCTGCTCCTCTTCCCAGTGCCAATAACTCATACTCCTCCTACCAGTGCCAATCACTCCTCCTCCCAGTGCCAATCACTCCTTCTCCTCCTCCCAGTGTCAATCACTCCTTCTCCTCCTGCCAGTGCCAATCACTCATCCTCCTCCTCCCAGTGTCAATACCCCTCCTTCTCCCAGTGCCAATCACCTCTCCTCCTCCTCCCAGTGCCAATCACCTCTCCTCCTCCTCCCAGTGCCAATCACCTCTCCTCCTCCTCCCAGTGCCAATCACCCCTCCTCCTCCCTTTGCCAATCACCTCTCATCCTTCTTCCAGTGCCAATCACCTCTCCTCCTCCTTCTCCCAGTGCCAATCACCCCTCCTCCTCCCAGTGCCAATCACCTTTCATCCTTCTCCCAGTGCCAATCACCCCTCCTCCCCCCAGTGCCAATCACCCCTCCTCCTCCCAGTGCCAATCACCCCTTTGCCTCCCAGTGCCAATCCCTCCTCCTCCTCCACCCAGTGCCAATCACCCCTGCTCCTCCTCCCAGTGCCAATCACTCACCATCCTCCTACCAGTGCCAATCACTCCTCCTCCTCCTCCCAGTGTCAATACCCCTCCTCCTTCTCCTAGTGCCAAACACCCCTCCTCCTCCCAGTGCCAATCACCTCTCCTCCTCCTGCTCCCAGTGCTAATCACCCCTCCTGCTCCCAGTGCCAATCACTCCTCCTCCTCCTCCCAGTGCCAATCACTTATCCTCCTCCTACCAGTGCCAATCACTCATCCTCCTCCTCCCAGTGCCAATCACCCCTCCTCCTCCCAGTGTCAATCACCTCTCCTCCTCCCAGTGCTAATCACCTCTCCTCCTCCTCCTCCCAGTGCCAATCACCCCTCCTCCTCCCAGTGCCAATCACCCCTCCTCCTCTCAGTGCCAATCACCCCTCCTCCTCCCAGTGCCAATCACCTCTCCTCCTCCCAGTGCCAATCACCTCTCCTCCTCCTCCTCCTCCCAGTGCCAATCACCTCTCCTCCTCCCAGTGCCAATCACCCCTCCTCCTTCCAGTGCCAATCACCCCTCCCCCCCCCCACCCCTTCATTCCCGGTCCAATGGCACATGCGCAAGCAGCGGCTGTGTCCTTGTTATCCCTTTAGCAGGGCGTGTGCCCACACTCGGCATTTGTGAATGGCCGGTGTGGGCACGCTCCCTGTTAGAGGGTAGCAGGGGATGCAGCTGGAGCGCGCTGCCTGGACGAGCGGCCGTGCATGCGCAGTAGGACTGGGAAGAGGTGAGTTTGTTCAGGTAACCTGGGTGGGGGGGTTTCACACAGCGGGGCATCCCCGATCGGGGTGCCCCAGGGGCCAGGACCAAAACCCAGGATAGTCTAAATCCTGGCTTTTGGTCCACTTTAAAGAGGAACAACAGACCCCACTTTGACTTTTCGAGGTGTTCCTCAATGCGGTGGCATCCGTAATTGTGTGTATCCCCCAGGTGGCCTGTACACTCACCTTCCTGTCGCTCCCACAGTGCAGACTCGGGCAACAGTGAGCGTGCTGATTGGCTGAGCGGGCCGTTCAGCCAATCAGTGCATTCGCTTTCACTCGGCTCCGCTGACGGCTAAGCAACTGAGCAGTGCCGAAGGGAGCCAAGCGTGCCGCCAGTTGCATCCCCCGCGGTGCAGAGACGCGACAAAGGCTCCAGGAAAAGGTGAGTGAATCTGGGCTTCCGGGGGGTTTACACAGCGGGGCAATTCGGGATACCCCCAGGAGTGGAACTCGGACAGCCCTGGGGTGCTTAAACCGGACCAACACCCATTTTTTCTTTAACGGGTTTTGGTTCCGCTGCCTGTGCTTCACAATAACCTCGGGGGGGGGGGGGGGGCATCCAGAATGCTGGAGCCCCCCTCGCAGATAACCTAGTAGAACGCTCGTAATACTGCCATGCGGTCATGTGGGCAGGTCCTGCCAGGGGCCGGCGAGGTGGACGTGACTGCGGCCCACTTCACCACCTGGTGGCCAATCGACTCCTTTCCCGGCGCTGGCTCATAATGAAGGTGAGTATTACGGGCGATCTGCTAGGTTGTCTGCGAGGGAACTCCAGCATTCTGGATGCCCCCCTGAGCTTATTGTGAAGCACAGACAGCAGGACCAACCCCCATAAAAGTAAAAACAGGTGTTGGTCCGGTTTAAATAGGGACCAAGAGATGTTGGTCCAGAAGACCTTGGAACAGATTGCCAGCCGGCCGATGTTCTCACCCTCCGGGGCCGGTATGAGGAGCCGAGTTGGAGTCTGGACGTTACCTATGAATTGCTCCCATTAAAGAGGAAGCCCCTCCCTCATGCTAATGCCAATTTGTGTGTTAAAGCGGAACTAAAACCCAGGGCGGCCAACCCTGGTATCTAAAAAATTCAAGAGCTGGTCTGCTGTCCAATTCCGTATTCCCCCCGCTGTGTGAGCCCCCCTAGTCACTCATATTCACTCACCTTTGCCTGGTCCAACAGCGGATGCGTAAGCTCTCGTCCAATTAGAGCCCTTTGCTGTGACTATGTCATTCGCCAAATGGCTCTGACTGTTTACAATGGGGAGCGAGAGCACCCACATGCCCTGCATCTTCAGGCTGTGCACGCGCTCCCGCCCCCGACATTGAGATCGGCAGGAGGGGGTGAGTATGCTGCTGGGGATGCAGCCGCTTGCTCTCCCCATTGAAGCCTATCAGAGCCGTTTGCCAAATGACACAGTCACGGCTAACGACTCTGATTGGACGAGAGCTTGTGCATGCGGTGTTGGACTGGGGAGAGGTGAGTTTTTCTGGCCATTCTGGAGGGTCTCACACAATTCAGGAAAAAAAAAACCCAGAATAGTCAAAAATAAAAAACTTTTAGGGCTTGAAGGAGGGGAAAGGGGGAGAAATTACCCAGCAGCAGCATGTTAGCGAATGCTGATGCACGACAATAGAAGTAAATGGCATATTGCACATTCACTGCACACAGAGGGTTTATATTATGCAAAACGTGTCAGTTGTTAGAGGAACTTTCATCGGAGCTCAAGTCAGTTCCGCTTTAAATTGTATCTTGGACAAGCGCAGCCTCTTTTCTTTTTTATCGCTGTCAGACGTCTGCAATGACTCCATTACTCACCTCCTAAGCGGCCACCAGCAGCGGCATTGACTCTCTGCGTCTCTTCTGACCCGTCAGGTCGCAGTCTCTGCACCGCCGTCGCTGGGCTCTGATAGGTCACATGTTGCGCTCTCTGCTCACCTAACGCCTCGCTCTGAGGTCTCAGCAGTGAACGTGGCGGCGTCCTGACACCCGGAGGGAGGGAAACATACCCGGCCATGACATTTAAAATGAAATAACTCACACTGGAGGAACTCCGGCAACACGGTCCATTTAGCAATAGACGTCTATGGCAGAAGTATTGTTGGCTGTTGTCAAAGTGGGGCTAAATTAAAAAAAGACTTACTTGCCTTCCTTTGGGTTTCAAAGACCCGTCGTTGTAACTTAAAGTGGACCAAAACCCAGGATTTTGACTATTCCGGTGTCATGTCTCACAACGTGTATTTTATTTTACCTGGGGTAACAGTTTAATATATGTTTATTTGCATAGGCTGTGCAGTGTGCCTATAATCCCCATTATCCCTTCCAGGCCCCCTTAGTCTTGCTCTGATGCAAGTAACTCCTCTCTTCTTCCCCTCCCTTTCTGCCATTTCTAATCTGGCATCCATGCAGTGCACACCTGCTGCTCCCTTCTGCAGCTACAGTCCTTTTACCTGTTGTTGCTGTATGGATTACACTACAAGTTTCCCGCTGTATTAAACGTACATGTCTGCTGTAACAAGATTCTGTACCAAAATAAAGCTTTCAAAACATAACCACGTGATCCAAGAACAACTGAGTAAACTATCTGCCGAGCCTTTTGGAGTAAAGAAAACATCCATCACAGACACACACAAGGAACATGGAGCTGTCTACAGGATTCCATTTACTGCCATTTGGGTGAGTCAGAATACCTGGGTTTTGGTCCTTGCCTGCCGCTGTGTGAAACCCCCCAGGTTGCCTGAACAAACTCACCTCTTCCCAGTCCTAAGACGCATGCGTGGCTGCTCATCCAATCAGCGTGCTTCAAGCTCAGATCTGCTCGAGCCCCTCCATCCAGGGGCTCACTGGCGACCACATCCCCTTCTACCCTCCCCCTGCTGATGGCTGAGCTTTCTGGACAGCTAAGCAGCCGAGCGGTGCCGAAGGTAGTCGGGTGTGCCGTTGGGCCGCATCCCCCGCTCGCCTTCTAGCCATGGCGTGCCTGTGCCGGGCACAGGTAGAGGTGAGCGGGGATGCAGAGACGCAGCGAGGACTCTGAGAAAAGGTGTGTGAATCTGGGCTTCTGACATGGTCCCAGTTCGGGATGCCCCAAGGAGTGGAACTTGGACGGCCCCAATGTTCCTCTTTAATAAGGGACCAAGAGATGCTGGTCCAAAAGACCTCAGATCAGATTGCCAGCCGGCTGCTGTTCTCTCACCCTCCAGCTAATTCCAATTTGATTGTTAAAGCTGAACTAAAACCTAGAGCAGCCAACCCTGGAATCTAAAAGATAATAGAGCCGGCCACTGTCCTTTCTCTCAATTCGGTATTCAGTATTCTGCTATGTGAACACCCCCCCCCCCCGGTCACTCGTATTCATACTCACCTTTTTTGTGGTCCAACGGCGCATGTGCGGGCTCTCATCCAATCAGAGCTCTTTGCCGTGAACAAACTCACCTCTTCCCAGTCCTATGGCACATGCACAGCCAATCTTCCAATCAGCGTGCTCGGATCCGCTCGAGCCCCTTGGTCCAGGAGCTCATCTAACACAAGCGGATCCGAGCACGCTGGCGGCAGCATCCACCACTACCCTCTAACAGGGAGTGTGGCCCACGCCGGCCATTCACAAATGCTTGACGCGGGCATACGCCCTGCTAATGGGTTAGCGGGGATGCGCCAGCAGCTGGCGCATGCGCCGTTGGACCGGGAAAGAAGGTGAGTTTCTGGGCAACTTGGGGGGGGGGGTTCACACAGTGAGGCATCCCGAATCTGGATGCCCGGGGGTGAAGGGAATCCAGCGGCCCTGGAATATCATAGATTTCAGAGCCGATGGGGCGTGGGCTACGTTTGGTGCTGCCCTAAACTATTTTCCGTTTTTAAATTGAAGAACAAACAGACGAGATTTTGAGGTTTACAGTTTTACCCTGTGTCTTCTCTTCTGAAACGTGTGGTGTGGTCCTTGGAGCTATGAGTGAGAGCACTTGCTAGGAGGAGGCTGCGGGAGGAGGAAGGAGGGAGGGGTTTGCTGGACTTGAATGGCAGCTCTGAGAGAGCCATTGAAACCACTGAGAGAGCCTGAGAGAGCCATCAATATAGAGAGGGGGGGGGGGTGGTCTGGACTGGCTCCTTGAACTAGTATTGGTGGCCCACATTGGCAGAGTCACGCTGGAGGGGCATATAAGGAAGCTGGGAGGAGGCACAGCGCTGGAGGAATGCTTGGCGAGGTAATATGCTGTTTAGTTTATTCCAAGTATGTCACACACCCCGCTTCCAATATTCATGACATATGGGTTATGGTCCAGTAGAGGCGAACTTCTGCAGAGATGAAAGCAAAAAAGAAGCCCCTCCCGGTCCATAAATACCTGGGACCTCCCACTCATTCCCCAGTTCCTTCTCTGCAGGACGGCGAGCAAGTCAGAAGATGTATTCTGCTCTTCCTTGCAGGTAAGCCGGGCTTACACCCAGCCATTCTTTGCCCTATTTCTGCCCGGACCTTTTACATTAAGCCCAATACCAGCCTCCCAGCCTTGGCTGCAGGTCCGGGTAAGGGTAGGCATCACCTTAATAGATGTTTAGGGAGCCGTGCTCCCCCGTGAGACCCCATACAAGGGGGTAGGCGGTATCCGGGTTGGTGATCCCGGTTTGGGATGCCCGGTCCCTATTGCTATGTCCCTTACACCCATGGTGTGGGATTTCCCCCCTTCCGAGCCCCTCTGTTAACCCTCTATGGGGGGGGGGGGGGGAGTTCGAGTACCGGCCTCCTCACAGATTCCTCAGATCTCGGTTGCCCTTGGATCCCGGGGCTGCGCAGGGGCTCCTGTGGGCAGTAAAAGATCTTCTGGACATGGAGGTCATATGCCCGGTGCCTTTCTTGGAGAGAGGCCGGGGCTATTATTCCAACCTCTTCACGGTTCCCAAAAAGGATGGATCCATAAGACCCATTCTGGATCTGAAGCTTCTCAACAGGTTCATTTGAACCAAGAGGTTCCGCATGGAGACTCTGCGCTCAGCCATCAATTCCCTTCGTCAGGGGGACTTCATGACGTCCATAGACATCAAGGATGCTTACCTTCATGTACCTATCTTCCCAGCACACCAGAGATTTCTCAGGTTTGTGGTGGGAGATCAGCATTTTCAGCTTGTTGCCCTCCCTTTCGGGCTGACCTCGGCACCGAGGGTGTTTACCAAGGTGCTGGCGGGCATAATGGCCCTCCTCAGAGCCCAGGGCATTCGCATTGTGCCGTATCTGGATGACATCCTCATTACGGCATCGTTTCTGGGCATGAATCTGGATACCATTCAGACCAGGGTGTTCCTACCTCAGTCGAAGGTGCAGATGGTTCAAGATCTGATACGTCTTCTCCGGTCCAACCCTCACCCGTCTATCCGGCTAGGGATGAGACTGGTGGGATTGATGGTGGCTTCCTTCAAGGCAGTTCCCTTTGCTCAGTCCCACATGAGGTCGCTTCAGCTCCATTTACTGTTGGCTTGGGACAGATGTCCGCTGTCATTGGATCAGTCATTTCTGATGTCTCCCCTGGTTTAGCAGTCTCTTCAGTGGTGGCTGGGACCAAGGAATCTTCTGAGGGGCAGGTCTTTTCTGACCCGTTGTTGGGAGACGGTCACCACGGATGCCAGCCTGTCGGGCTGGGGGGGTTTTCTGGAAGGAACTTTAGTTCCAGAGGGGCTGTGGGGTCCTCTGGAGGCCCACACCCCCATCAATGTCTTGGAGCTGAGAGCTATTCGGTTGGTGCTGTCACACTTGACGCATCACCTCCAGGGTCTATCGGTTCAGGTTCGATCAGACAATCGGACTGCGGTCGCTTACATCAATCACCAAGGAGGGACTCGCAGCAGGAGTGCCCTCAGGGAAGCTTCTCTGATTCTTGCATGGGTGGAGAGCAATGTCCCATGCATTTCAGCGGTGTACATTCCGGGTGTGGAGAACACGGAGGCGGACTCCCTGAGCAGGGGATTCTCTCGCCGAGGGGAATGGTCTCTCGACCACAAGGTATTCCGGTCCCTTTGTCACAAGTGGGGGATTCCTGAGGTGGATCTCTTTGCCTCACGTCACAATCACAAGCTTCCTGCATTTGTGACTCTGTTTCAGGATCCTCTGGTCCTTGCAGCGGACGCCATGTCTCTTGCCTGAAGAGATCTGGGGTTCCTGTACCTGTTTTCCCCCTTCTCCATGGTGGGCAAGGTGGTGCGCAAGCTGGCTCAAGAGGGTGCGCCAGCAATTCTGGTGGCCCCAAGGTGGCCAAGACAGGTTTGGTTCGCAGACGTCGTACGGCTGGCGGTAGATCAGTACAGGTTGCCCCATCTTAAAAGAAGAAGGTTTGTTTGATGTTGTGATTCAGACACTTGTTAGGGCTAGGAAGAGATCTTCCTCTAACATCTACCACAGGACTTGGAGGTCCTATATTGATTGGTGTGAGGCTAGGGCCTTGCCTTGCAGGGTGTTTTCGATCCCTAGGATTTTGGATTTTCTTCAACACGGTCTGGACCTGGGTTTCAAGCTCAGTACCTTGAAAGGGCAGGTCTCTGCCCTGGCAGTCTTCTTTCAAAGGTCCTTTGCTCTTCATCTTTTGGTTAAAACTTCTTTCCAGGGGGTCACTCATGTGCGGACCCTCGAAAGCCTTTGTTGCCTGTTTGGGATTTGAATTTGGTTCTGTCGGCCCTACAGGGGCCTCCTTTTGAGCCGGTGCAGGATGTTGCACTTTCTATGCTTACACAAAAGATTGTCTTTTTGGTGGCTATTACCTCTGTTCGGCGTGTCTCTGAGTTGGTGGCTCTTTCCATTCAAGCCCCTTACTTTGAGAGACACCAGGACAAGGTGGTTTTTCGTTTTAAGACAGATTTCCTTCCTAAGGTGGTTTCTGCCTTCCATCTCAATCAGGATGTGGTTCTCCCTTCCTTGTGTCCTAAGCCTAGAAATGACAAGGAGAGGGCCCTGCATTCTTTGGAGGTGGTTCGTTGTGTGAAGTACTATTTGGTGGCTACTTCTTCCTTTCGTAAGACGGACGCCTTGTTCGTGGTGCCCTCCGGGCCCCGGAAAGGTTTGGCGCCTGCCAAGTCTACCATTAGTAAATGGATACGTCAGGCCATTGTTGGGGCCTATACTGCCAAGGGGAGGGTTCCCCCTTTTCAGATCACTGCTCATTCTACTCGTGCTGTTGGGGCTTCCTGGGCTTTTCAGCACCAGGCTTCTGTTGAACAAGTTTGTAAGGCTGCTACTTGGTCTTCTGTTCATACTTTTTCCAAGTTTTATAAGGTTGATGTGCGAGCCTCAGCGGATGCTGTTTTTGGCCGCAAGGTTCTGCAAGCTGCAGTGGTTTAAATTTGTGCGTTATTGCTTTTTTTGGGGGGATCCCCACCCATGTTGGACACTGCTATTGGATGTCCCATATGTCATGAATATTGGAAGTGGGGTGTGTGACATATTTGGAATACCATTTTGTGATTACTCACCTGTAAAATGGGTATAAGTATGTCACACACCCTGCTTCATCCCGCCCTTATTGTATTCTGGATCCTTTATATGGTGAACCTTTTTATTGTTAAGAATTTTATTTTTGGCTCTTCCTGGTCCCCTTCTGCTTTCATATACTAGGGAATGAGTGGGAGGTCCCAGGTATTTATGGACCGGGAGGGGCTTCTTTTTTGCTTTCATCTCTGCAGAAGTTCGCCCTCTACTGGACCATAACCCATATGTCATGAATATTGGAAGCGGGGCTTGTGACATACTTATAATACCCATTTTACAGATGAGTAATCACAAAATAGTATTTTTAACCTTTTGCCTGAAAAATCCCTTTAATACTCACGCCTCTGATCTTCTGTGCTGCAGCTAAGGGTGTAACAAGCAGCAAGGGGAGTACCTTATATAATTTAGGTGAACTTGCGGGGTGAGTTAAAGCGGAACAAAATCTGGGTTTTTCATCATCCCTTGTCTTGTCGCTTTCTCCGGGGGCAAATTAAAGATGGGCATATGGCTCTGTTTTAAGCTTGGCAAAGGGGATCGGGAGTGGCCGCATCCCCAGTTTCCCTTTAGACGTGGCCAGGCTCCCGCTCCCATTCTATTTGAATGGCTGAGTGCTTTAGTGCGCCTCAGCCCGGAGATGCTGGGGATGCGGCCGCTGTTGTTTATATCGATATATCGATATAAGTCGATATCGGTGTGGTAGCCAGGGCAAAGGTTGGATTTGCAACAACCTGGGGGGTTACAGAGCTGGGCATTCCACGATTTTAGGGTGCCCCAGGGGAAGGCTAGCAGCCGGCCCTAGAGTCTTATAAAAATCCGCTATGTGTTTTGTTCCACTTTAAATGATGTCTTCTGCATAAGGGCAAATTAGGGAGGGGAGTATTTTCTAAATCTGGGAGCGGGGTAGGGGGGAGTACTAGAGCCGGTGGTCTTCCTCTTTTCTGGGCTATCCTGATTTGGGATGCTTTGACCTGTAAAAAATCTCCGGTGTCAGGGAACCGCTGGTCACGTGATCCAACTATCAATCAGGGACCTCCGGACACACAGACTGCTTTCCCAAACCCCCTTTATGCTTCGGGACCCTTTCACTCCCTCCCTTCTTTGGGCCGGATTGTCCCCTCCCACCATTGTGCAGCCTGCTTTAGCACTTAAAACCCTTTAGGGGTTATAACTTTGAGCAGGGGGGTTGTATAGCTCTGGATACGGTACCAAAAGATTGGGCTGAATGCCGGGCATCCGATGAGTCCAAAGAGGAGTTCCCTAAATGGGTCAGAACCTTAGATCTCCATTTCTCGAGGTTCCCCTTTGTCACAGGGCCCGGAGAAACCTAACTCTACATGCTGTTTTGTAGGCCCGTTCTGGTTCTGAACCTGGCTTGGTGCTGGGACACATGATGGCCCAGCTATGGTCCGATTTGTGTTGGTGCCACTGGTCTGCAGCTCTCGTCTTTAATGTGAAGGAGCTCACAACCAGGGGTCATACCGCCTTCAGACCCATCGGGGTCTTCCCAGGCTGGAGGTGTGAGAGAACCAGAAGGGAGTCTGTGATTTGCGCTTGGCTCAACTCACAGATGCTAATTCTCCTTCCTGGGGGAGATTCGGTCCTGTGCATATTTATGGCTAGAAGCCTTAACAGGGGGAAATAAAGGGGGACATTTGCTAGGGACAGAGAATCTTAAAGGGGGATGCCGGGCATCAGCGATAAAATGAAATGAAATATTTGCTCTATTCCTCACACCCGGGATCGCCCAATATCTAATTACCTTGCAGGCAATCCTATGGCACATGTGGGCCAGGGCTAGCAGCTCACACTCCTTTCAGTTTTACCATACAACCCTGACATCAGAGCCTCTAGTAATAGATGAATGGAGAGCGAGGCACTGATTGGATGGCCCATGCATGCGCCGTGGTAATGCATATTGTAGACGATCCAAGCAATTTTACACAGCGGGGCATCCTAATTCGGGGATAGTGATAGTGTGCCTCCAGAGAGGCCGATACATCCGTGGAGCATCCCCATTTGCCATGAAATCCCCAGGATCACCTACTATAGGCACCCCACCGGCGATCCCAGGGTGCATGTGCAGTTCTCAGGCACATCCCCGAATTTCCCGTCTGAGGAGCATCCAATGGGTGGGGTGGGGGGGGGGATGGTGGTCACCAGTGTGTTTGCATTCACAGTTCGAGTCCTCTGCTTACCTCACTGGGTCAGTGTCAGCGACTTCGCGCTTCTCATTAGTGTAGTGAGCCATAAATGAGATTTATTGGATGCTTGTATCTCGCTTTTTACCTAAACGTGGCGTCAGTGTGTATTCTACAACACGCACCTACACTAATCTTTTCTCCACCTAGGCCCACACCTAAGTTAGAACAGATTAACCAACCCATCTACATTTCTCCAAGGGAATACAGGTTTTTCCCTCAAGTAGGAGCTCTTCAAACTATCTAATTGCGCTTTCCTCAAACCAACTCCTGTATTCTACAACACTTTACATGCAAGTCCTTGATTCCTTCACATCCCCACCACTCGCCCCTACATAGAGCTTTGTTTATACGGTCCTTGATTCCTTCTCATCCCCCCCCCCACCACCACTCGCCCTTACATAGATCTTTGTATATACTGTCCTTGATTCCTTCACATCCCCCCCCCCCACCACCACTCGCCCCTACATAGAGCTTTGTATATACGGTCCTTGATTCCTTTGCATACAACCCCACTCGCCCCTTTATAGAGCTTTGTATATACTGTCCTTGATTCCTTCACATCCCCACCACCACCACTCGCCCCTACATACAGCTTTGTATATATACGGTCCTTGATTCCTCCACATCCCCCCCTCCACCACTTGCCCCTACATAGAGCTTTGTATATACAGTCCTTGATTCCTTCACATCCCCCCCACCACCACTCACCCCTACATAGAGCTTTGTATATACGGTCCTTGGTTCCTTCACATCCCCCCCCCACCTCTCACCCCTACATAGAGCTCTGTATATACGGTCCTTGATTCCTTCACACCCCCCCACCACCACTCGCCCCTACATAGAGCTTTGTATATACGGTCCTTGATTCCTTTGCATCCCCCCCACCACCACTCGCCCCTTTATAGAGCTTTGTATATACTGTCCTTGATTCCTTCACATCCCCACCACCACCACTCGCCCCTACATAGAGCTTTGTATATACGGTCCTTGATTCCTTCCCATCCCCCCCACCACCACTCACCCCTACATAGAGCTTTGTATATACGATCCTTAATTCCTTCACACACCCCCACCACCACCACTCACCCCTACATAGAACTTTGTATATACGGTAATTGATTCCTTCACATCCCCCCCCCACCACTCGCCCCTACATAGAGCTTTGTATATACGGTCCTTGATTCCTTTGCATCCCCCCCCCACCACTCGCCTCCTACATAGAGCTTTGTATATACGGTCCTTGATTCCTTTGCATCCCCCCCCACCACTCGCCCCCTACATAGAGCTTTGTATATACGGTCCTTGATTCCTTTGCATCCCCCCCCACCACTCGCCCCCTACATAGAGCTTTGTATATACGGTCCTTGATTCCTTTGCATCCCCCCCCACCACTCGCCCCCTACATAGAGCTTTGTATATACGATCCTTAATTCCTTCACACATCGATCGGGGTGCCCCGCCAAAGTGGACCAAAACCCAGGATAGTCAAAATCCTGGGTGTTGGTTCACTTTAAAGTGTTTCTATTGTTGTAACTGTTACAATGTATCTCCTATACATCCCTCAATGAGGGGGCTTGGTCTAATTTAACAAATGCCCCCTCTTTCCCACTCTGAAATGTTGGGAGGTATGGATTCAATATGCACAGCACCCATAATTCCTGTACTAAAATCTGAAATATGAGCACAGTCTGGCTGGAAGACCAAGGCACACGGCTTCACTACAAGCCCACATTTTTAGGGTAGAAAAAAGGGGCAAATGTTAAATTAAGCCACACCCCCTTATTGGAGGAGTTACATTGTAACAGTTACAATAGAAACAATTTGAATAGTCAAATGAATCATTTATTGATGCAGATCTGCATGTTACACCTCAAAGAGACAATATGTAAATGAAGCCACGCCCCCTCATTGATTGATGGATAGGACATAGGATGTAACAGTTACAACAATAGAAACACTTTGAATAGGATAATGAATCAGTTATTTATGCATATCTGCATGTTACACCTCAAAGAGGAACAAATGGGAACAATGAGGGGAAGAGGGACATGGACTCAAAAGAGGGACAGTCCCTCCAAATCAGGGACACTTAGGAGGTATACATATATTCACCTCATTTTGCAGAGCATATTTATGTGGATTCTTTATACTGGACCCTTTTTTTTCCATGATGGTTCTCCATGGAAACTATATTAATAATGGATGAATTCCTTTCATAAATGCTAATATCCTGTTAAATTAATGATTAGTGAATATCGATTATAACACCCTCAGGTTGAGCCCTCGGTTAGATGGCACAGACACCTTTTCAAGACATTAAAGTGGACCAAAACCCAGTGGTATCAGCCCGGGAATCTATAAGATTCCCGGGCCCATCGTTTAACTTCCCCCGGGGGAACCAAAATCGTGATGCCCCGCTGTGTGAAACCCCCCAGGTCGCCCCATACACTTACCTTAATTCTCGGTCCAATGGCACATGGGCGGGCTGCTTCCCTGCTATCCCTCTAGCAGGGCGTGTGCCCATTTGTTAATGGCCAGCGCGGGCACGCACCCTGTTAGAGGGAAGCGGGGGATGCCAGCGCGCTCGGAGCCGCTCTGCTAAGACGTTGCTCAGACGTTCATAGCTCAGCGGCTCCGAGCGCGCTGATTGGATGATCAGCCACGTATGTGCCATAGGCAGGGGCGGACTGGGAATAAAAAACATTTTGGGGCACACCGGCCCTGCTGCACTTTTCCTGGCCCAGTATAGTATCTTAATGTCACATTATATATACATCTAATTTTTCGGGGTTTATAGGCCAAAAATAAGAAAGAAATATTCTGAACCAAATAGTGTGCTAAAATCTCCCCATTAAGTAGCATCCCTCTGGACAGCCACTGGGGGAATCCCTCAGTACAGATCCCACACAGTGGGGGCATCCCTCAGTACAGATCCCACACAGTGGGGGCATCCCTCAGTACAGCTCACACACACAGTGGGGGCATCCCTCAGTACAGATCCCACACAGTGGGGGCATCCCTCAGTACAGATCCCACACAGTGGGGGCATCCCTCAGTACAGCTCACACACAGTGGGGGCATCCCTCAGTACAGATCCCACACAGTGGGGGCATCCCTCAGTACAGATCCCACACAGTGGGGGCATCCCTCAGTACAGATCCCACACAGTGGGGGCATCCCTCAGTACAGATCCCACACAGTGGGGGCATCCCTCAGTACAGATCACACACAGTGGGGGCATCCCTCAGTACAGCTCACACACAGTGGGGGCATCCCTCAGTACAGATCCCACACAGTGGGGGCATCCCTCAGTAAAGATCACACACAGTGGGGGCATCCCTCAGTACAGATCCCACACAGTTGGGGGCATCCCTCAGTACAGATCACACACAGTGGGGGCATCCCTCAGTACAGATCACACACAGTGGGGGCATCCCTCAGTACAGATCCCACACAGTTGGGGGCATCCCTCAGTACAGATCCCACACAGTGGGGGCATCCCTCAGTACAGCTCACACACAGTGGGGGCATCCCTCAGTACAGATCCCACACAGTGGGGGCATCCCTCAGTACAGCTCACACACAGTGGGGGCATCCCTCAGTACAGCTCACACACAGTGGGGGCATCCCTCAGTACAGCTCACACACAGTGGGGGCATCCCTCAGTACAGATCACACACAGTGGGGGCATCCCTCAGTACAGATCACACACAGTGGGGGCATCCCTCAGTACAGATCACACACAGTGGGGGCATCCCTCAGTACAGATCACACACAGTGGGGGCATCCCTCAGTACAGCTCACACACAGTGGGGGCATCCCTCAGTACAGATCCCACACAGTGGGGGCATCCCTCAGTACAGATCACACACAGTGGGGGCATCCCTCAGTACAGATCACACACAGTGGGGGCATCCCTCAGTACAGATCACACACAGTGGGGGCATCCCTCAGTACAGATCCCACACAGTGGGGGCCTCCCTCAGTACAGATCACACACAGTGGGGGCATCCCTCAGTACAGATCACACACAGTGGGGGCATCCCTCAGTACAGCTCATACACAGTGGGGGCATCCCTCAGTACAGATCCCACACAGTGGGGGCATCCCTCAGTACAGATCACACACAGTGGGGGCATCCCTCAGTACAGCACACATACAGTGGGGGCATCCCTCAGTACAGATCACACACAGTGGGGGCATCCCTCAGTACAGATCACACACAGTGGGGGCATCCCTCAGTACAGATCCCACACAGTGGGGGCATCCCTCAGGACAGATCCCACACAGTGGGGGCCTCCCTCAGTACAGATCCCACACAGTGGGGGCATCCCTCAGTACAGATCCCACACAGTGGGGGCATCCCTCAGGACAGCCATGTGCAGCATCCATCAGTACATGGTCAGAGTCCAGAGTGTGTGTGTGTGTGGATCAGATTAGGAGGCAGAGATGAATGGGGGCCTTTGGTCAGACTGGGGGTTACATGTGAATTGAGCCATGTGTCAGGCAGGGGGGGGGGGTGCAGATAAATGGGGCTGTGTTCATTGTACCTGATCATGCTGGTGATGGCTGGATTCCAGCTGTCAGTATTGTGTTGCGCAGAGGAGGGGACAGGAAAGCCTCAGCTGCTGCAGGATGAGCAGGGGAGAGAGGGGGGCGGGGCTGCCGCCATCTAACATCCAGCACTGCTCACCTCCAACACCTCCTCCTGGCCCCGCCCCCTCCTCGGGCTGCGTGGCAGACGATTGGCTGCTAGGCTTTCTTCCTCTGAGAGCAAATCTTTAGGTTGTCCAGCGCCGCCTGCTTGCTTTTTTGGAGAAACTATAACAGCCCAGTAAAGCAGGGAGGGCAAAAGAAAAAAAAAAAAAATACCGGAACCTGAAAAGCAACCGCTCGGCCCTGGACATCTAAAGATTTGCTGACAGGTGAAATATTGAGTACACAGTTTGCAGCCTTCTCTGCTGCCGGCCTACCGGGATTCTGCCCCTATGGCCAGCCCACCCCTGGCCATAGGACCGGGATGAGGTGAGTTTCCTCGTCCAATCAGCGTGCTCGCACCGTGCTGGCGGCCGCACCCCCGCTTCCCTCTAACAGGGTGCGTGCCGGCGCTGGCCATTCACAAATGTCTAGCACGGGCACGCGCCCTGCTAGAGGGATAGCGATGAAGCGGCCCGCGCATGTGCCGTTGGACCGGGAATTAAGGTAAGTGTAGCGGGCGACCTGGGGGGTTTCACACAGGGGGGCATCCCGATTTTGGTTCCCCCGGGGGAAGGCAAACGATGGGCCCGGGAAGCTTATAGATTCCCGGGCTGATCCCGCTGGGTTTTGGTCCACTTTAATGTCTCAAAAAGGTGTCTGCGCCATCTAACCGAGGGCTCAGCCCGAGGGTGTTATAATCGCTATTCACTAATCATTAATTCAATAGGATATTAGCATTTATGAAAGGAATTAATCCATTATTAATATATTTATCCATGATTTGAAAGGAGAACCATCATGGAAAAAAAGGGTCCAGTATAAAAAATCCACTCCCGATCGGGGTGCAACGGGGGAAAGGACCAAAACCCAGGATAGTCAAAATCCTGTGTTTTGGTCCACTTTAAACAGCCACTCCGATCCAAACTGCAGGTCCCTTCGGTAGGCGACAGAAACCTATACTGTGATCACCACCTTGGCTATCGTGAAGATTTTTGTGGTTTTCATTTATTGCCATGGAAACAGGATAACGATGCCAGCGTCAGTATGGTACCCTGCCTGCCTGTCGCTGTGGAGACGCAATGGCCGGCCAGTCGCTGCGGAGACGCAATGGCCGGCCTGTCGCTGCGGAGACGCAATGGCCGGCCTGTCGCTGCGGAGACGCAATGGCCGGCCTGTCGCTGCGGAGACGCAATGGCCGGCCTGTCGCTGCGGAGACGCAATGGCCGGCCTGTCGCTGCGGAAACAGGATAACGATGCCAGCGTCAGTATGGTACCCTGCCTGCCTGTCGCTGTGGAGACGCAATGGCCGGCCAGTCGCTGCGGAGACGCAATGGCCGGCCTGTCGCTGCGGAGACGCAATGGCCGGCCTGTCGCTGCGGAGACACAATGGCCGGCCTGTCGCTGCGGAGACGCAATGGCCGGCCTGTCGCTGCGGAAACAGGATAACGATGCCAGCGTCAGTATGGTACCCTGCCTGCCTGTCGCTGTGGAGACACAATGGCCGGCCAGTCGCTGCGGAGACGCAATGGCCGGCCTGTCGCTGCGGAGACGCAATGGCCGGCCTGTCGCTGCGGAGACGCAATGGCCGGCCTGTCGCTGCGGAGACGCAATGGCCGGCCTGTCGCTGCGGAGACGCAATGGCCGGCCTGTCGCTGCGGAGACGCAATGGCCGGCCTGTCGCTGCGGAGACGCAATGGCCGGCCTGTCGCTGAGGAGACGCAATGGCCGGCCTGTCGCTGCGGAGACGCAATGGCCGGCCTGTCGCTGCGGAGACGCAATGGCCGGCCTGTCGCTGCGGAGACGCAATGGCCGGCCTGTCGCTGCGGAGACGCAATGGCCGGCCTGTCGCTGCGGAGACGCAATGGCCGGCCTGTCGCTGCGGAGACGCAATGGCCGGCCTGTCGCTGCGGAGACGCAATGGCCGGCCTGTCGCTGCGGAGACGCAATGGCCGGCCTGTCGCTGTGGAGAGACGCAATGGCCGGCCTGTCGCTGTGGAGACGCAATGGCCGGCCTGTCCCTATGGAGATGCAATGGCCGGCCTGTCGCTGTGGAGACGCAATGGCCGGCCTGTCGCTGTGGAGAGACGCAATGGCCGGCCTGTCGCTGTGGAGACGCAATGGCCGGCCTGTCCCTATGGAGATGCAATGGCCGGCCTGTCGCTGTGGAGACGCAATGGCCGGCCTGTCGCTGCGGAGACGCAATGGCCGGCCTGTCGCTGCGGAGACGCAATGGTCGGCCTGTCGCTGCGGAGATGCATGGCCGGCCTGTCGCTGTGGAGATGCTATGGCCTGCCTGTTGCTGTGGAGACGCAATGGCCGGCCTGTTGCTGTGGAGACGCAATGGCCGGCCTGTTGCTGTGGAGACGCAATGGCCGGCCTGTCGCTGTGGAGACGCAATGGCCGGCCCGTCGCTGTGGAGACGCAATGGCCGGCCTGTCGCTGTGGAGACGCAATTTTTTTTTTTCTTCAACTCCATTGTTTGCGAGGTTGATGAAATGTGGGAGCGCGAACCTGTGTGACACATTGATAGCGCCATTGTCTCGTCTAACAGACTAGGCGATGTGAGGCCATGCTCCCTCCGTACAGTCTCGTTTCTATGAATGAAATGATGGCTTCACCCCACCAAACGTCCGCCATTTATGGTTGGTGAGGAGCTTCCTTTACTCTCTGGCTGGCTGATGCCAGAAATTGGAACAATAGGGTCTCTATGGCTGCCACCAGGGGCGTAACTATAGGGGAAACAACTGCACCGGGGCCCATAGGGTCAGGGGGATATTATTGTGTCTCCTCCACCTTATTCATCAGACTTGTGCTCACGTGGTGTCATGTACAGGAAAAAGAACCATTTGTCTCTGCTGTCTTCAGTCTAAGAAGAATTGGAGTTAAAAGAAAGCCTGGGACTATTTTGGTCATACTGCCCTTCTATAGTAAGTGTGGCCCGGTGCAGAATCCCCTTCCGATCTCCCATAACAGGCAGTGTGCAGACCCCCCCAATTCCCCTATAACAGGCAGTGTGCAGACCCCCCAATCCCCCTATAACAGGCAATGTGCAGAATCCCCGCAATCCCCTAAAAGAGCCAGTGTTACAGAATCCCCCAATTCCCTATAACAGGGCAGTTTGTGTGTGTGTGTGTGTGTGTGGGGGGGGGGGGGGTAGATGACCAGAGCTGGAAGAAAGGAGTCTTGGATTGGCAAAGCTGGGAGGACAGGGATGGATGAGGCAGAGATGAGAGGACAGGGATGGATGAGGCAGAGATGAGGGGACAGAGATGGATGGGGCAGAGCTGGGGGGACAGGGATGGATGGGGCAGAGCTGAGGGGGACAGGGATGGATGGGGCAGAGCTGGGGGGACAGGGATGGATGGGGCAGAGCTGAGGGGACAGGGATGGATGGGGCAGAGCTGAGAAGACAGGGATGGGTGGGGGCAGAGCTGAGGGGACAGGGATGGATGGGGCAGAGCTGGGAGACAGGGATGGATGGGGCAGAGCTGAGAAGACAGGGATGGATGGGGCAGAGCTGGGAGACAGGGATGGATGGGGCAGAGCTGGGAGGACAGGGATGGGGGGCAGAGCTGAGAGGACAGGGATGGGTGGGGCAGAGCTGAGAGGACAGGGATGGGTGGGGCAGAGCTGAGGGGACAGGATGGGTGGGGCACAGAGCTGAGAGGACAGGGATGGGTGGGGCAGAGCTGAGAGGACAGGGATGGGTGGGGCAGAGCTGAGGGGGACAGGGATGGGTGGGGCAGAGCTGAGAGGACAGGGATGGATGGGGGCAGAGCTGAGAGGACAGGGGTGGATGGGGCAGAGCTGAGGGACAGGATGGATGGGCAGAGCTGAGGGGACAGGGATGGATGGGGCAGAGCTGAGGGGGACAGGGGTGGATGGGGCAGAGCTGAGGGGACAGGGATGGATGGGGCAGAGCTGAGGGGACAGGGATGGATGGGGCAGAGCTGAGGGGACAGGGGTGGATGGGGCAGAGCTGAGGGGGACAGGGATGGATGGGGCAGAGCTGAGGGGGACAGGGGTGGATGGGGCAGAGATGAGGGGACAGGGATGGATGGGGCAGAGCTGAGGGGGACAGGGATGGATGGGGCAGAGCTGAGGGGACAGGGATGGATGGGGCAGAGCTGAGGGGGACAGGGGTGGATGGGGCAGAGCTGAGGGGACAGGAATGGATGGGGCAGAGCTGAGGGGACAGGGATGGATGGGGCAGAGCTGAGGGGACAGGGGTGGATGGGGCAGAGCTGAGGGGGACAGGGATGGATGGGGCAGAGCTGGGGGGACAGGGGTGGATGGGGCAGAGATGAGGGGACAGGGATGGATGGGGCAGAGCTGAGGGGACAGGGATGGATGGGGCAGAGATGAGAGGACAGGGATGGATGAGGCAGAGCTGAGGGGACAGGGATGGATGGGGCAGAGCTGAGGGGGACAGGGATGGATGGGGCAGAGCTGAGAGGACAGGGATGGATGGGGCAGAGCTGAGGGGGACAGGGATGGATGGGGCAGAGCTGAGAGGACAGGGATGGATGGGGCAGAGCTGAGGGGACAGGGATGGATGGGGCAGAGCTGAGGGGACAGGGATGGATGGGGCAGAGCTGAGGGGACAGGGGTGGATGGGGCAGAGCTGAGGGGACAGGAATGGATGGGGCAGAGCTGGGGGGACAGGGATGGATGGGGCAGAGATGAGGGGACAGGGATGGATGGGGCAGAGCTGAGGGGACAGGGATGGATGGGGCAGAGCTGAGGGGACAGGGATGGATGGGGCAGAGCTGAGGGGACAGGGATGGATGGGGCAGAGCTGAGGGGACAGGGGTGGATGGGGCAGAGATGAGGGGACAGGGATGGATGGGGCAGAGATGAGGGGACAGGGATAGATGGGGCAGAGCTGAGGGACAGGAATGGATGGGGCAGAGCTGAGGGAGACGGGGATGGATGGGGCAGAGCTGAGGGGACAGGAATGGATGGGGCAGAGCTGAGGGGACAGGGGTGGATGGGCAGAGCTGAGGGGACAGGGGTGGATGGGGCAGAGATGAGGGGACAGGGATGGATGGGGCAGAGATGAGGGGACATTTTTGATGGGGGCTGATTAGAGAGAAGGAATAATATTTTGCCTAGAGTTTCCCTTTAAGGAGGTTGTAGCGGCACCCGCTGCACGACATTCCCGCCACGTATCGGCGATAAAACCGAAAGTTACAACTTAGCAACCAGCTAATATTCTGTGTTCTGGGGTCGTCATGGTGACAGTGGCAGTGAGCTCTCGTCTATCGATCCCCGGTGACACTCCTTTTTTCTTCGGCATTGCGCTGTGCGCCGGCGACGCACTAATCGTCCTATTAACGCGCCCCATGCTGCGCGCCGCCTGCCGGAACCGCCGTTATTCCGAGACAATAGCCGTAGAACTCTCGGCAAACAAATGGAATGCTGGTTACCATAGCGACACATTTCGCCCGCAGTTGCGTTTGTAATGTTTCCGTTGTGGTGCGGGCAGCTGCCTCAGTACTTATGGGCGGAGCCACGAGGATCTAAAAGGATAAGTGCACTTTTAAAGTGGGACAAAACCAAGGGGTTTTCACTACCTCTGCCCCGCTGTGTGAAACCCTCAGTATGTAACCATGCCGCTTAGTTACGGGATTGCCGACAGGTATGTATGATGCGGGGCTTCACACAGCGGGGATGCCTAGTGGGTATTTAAAGTGGCTGAGTATTTCAAATCAAAATCCTGGGTTTTGGTCCTTTCCCCCGATCGGTGATGCCCCGCTGTGTGAAACCCCCCAGATCGCCGAGCGCAACTCACCCCTTCCCAGTCCTACGGCGCTTGTGCGGCCGCTCGTCCAATCAGCGCGCTCAGAGCCGCTGATATCACGCCTGGTGAGGGCACACGCCCTGCTGGAGGGATAGCGGGGATGCGTCTGCGGCTCACCCATGTGCAGTTGGACCGGGAAACAAGGTAAGTGTATGGGGTGACCTGGGGGTTTCACAAAGGGGAGCATCCTGATTTTGGATGCCCTGGGGGGGATCGATCGGCCCGGGAATCTTATGGGGGTGGCCCCGCTGTGTGAAACCCCCCAGATCGCCAAGCGCAACCCAACTCTTCCCGGTCCTACTGCGCGGCCGCTTGTCCAATCAGCGTACTCGGAGCTGCTGATGTCACATCGTCTAAGGCCCTTATTTATGAAGGAATAGCGACAGGTAGCAACTGGTGAGCGGCCGGTAATGACGGGCCCCGCCACGAGAACGCCGGCTCCCCACCACAATCACACATTTATCAAGCCGATCCTGCTTAGCGACTGAGATAGCGCCATATAGCGACTCATTCATCATTATTCCAGCCTCAGCGCACAGCGCCAGCGAGCGACCTTGAACAGCGACAGGTATGACCTCTCGCTACCTGGTGCTCTCCAATGCATTTCAATGGAACAATCTTTAAATATTCATAATTAATTGTTATTAATTTTTTTTTTTTTTTTAAATGTGAAAAATTCTGTGACCACTTCTGCCATTTTAGATAATTTTTTTAAGGTAAAAAAAAAAAAAAATTGTACAGAATTGATATTACAGGTCTGATATTAATGTATTCATATTACTAAATTATTTAAAAACTTGTTTTTTTTGCTTTCCAAAAATATGGTGGTTTGGGGGTTAAAAAACTACTTTTAACACATCGCCGCCAGCGCTCTGGGGTTTAAACATGCATTTTACAGCGCAAGAATTTTTTGAGCGTGATTTTTTAATGAATATGGTGGGAGCCGGTCGCTAGGGCCAGTCGCTATCATGCGCTCCCATACAGCGCGGAACCTGTCAAATAGCGACTCCTCACCCAATATTCAACATTACGGCAAACCGCTATCAACTACCGAACAACGGCCAAGCACAGCGACCACTAGCGGGCGCTCTGAAAATGCCGCTACTGTCGCTACCTATTAATGAATCGGCCTCTAAGCCTTTGTCTAAGGCCAGCAGCTCCGAGCATGTTGGCGGCCGCATCCCTCGCTTCCCTCTTCTAACAGGGAGCGTGCCCGCGCTGGCCATTCACAAATGCCTGGTGCGGGTATGCGCCCTGCTAGAGGGATAGCGTGGATGCAGACGCGGTTCACGCATGCGCCTTTGCCCCGACACAGTGGGGCATCCTGATTTTGGATGACCCACAGCGAGGGAATCGATCGTCCCAGGAATCTTATAGATTCCCGGGCCGATCGAGCTGGGTTTTGGTCCACTTTAAAGTGGGACCATCACCAGGAATGTAACTGTCCCATGATAGGGGCTTGTCCCTGGAGCATCCCAATTAGGGATACCCCACTGAGGGAAACCCCATACATACCTCACTGGCAATCCCACAGGGCATTTAAATGGAGGCTAAAAAAGCTGAATGGCGGTGTAGGTGCTTTTTTGCAAACGTCGGCGGCATCCCAACAATGGCTGTGCACGCCCACGCAGTTACGGGATCACCAAGAGGTTTTGTCCGATAGGCAACTGATGGGGCTTCGTACAGCCGGATGCCCACCTTGCTGGGTATTTAAAGTGGACCCACCACCAGGATTTTTACTGTCCTTGTCCTTGGGGCACTCCTGCTGGTGCCCATTATGGATATTTCCCAGGAGATCCCACAGCGCATTTACTTTTTTGCCCTATGCTGAAATAGCTGAATGGGAGTGTAGATGCTTTATTTATGATTGGCCACGGCATCACTTTATGGCTGTGCAGGGCCATGCAGTTACGGACTCACAGACAAGGTCAAGCTAACGGGCGACCTGCGGGGTCTCACACAGCGGGGATGCCCTGTGGTTGGGTATTTAAAGTGGATTTAGCACCAGGATTTTTACTGTCCTATTCCCTGGGGTATCTTTGTGATCAAACTGGTAATCAATGTGTCTGTATATATATATATATATATATATATATATATATATATATATAGTTTAGCTGACCTGCCTGCTTGGTGTAAACCCCTCATTTCTTGTCCCCCCTCCCACTTGGGTTTCACCTTTATCTAACCCTCACCTACTCACTTCCTCCCCCCTCCCACCTAGTAATAAAACCACTTGGAAAAGCAAAATAAACAATTCACAAATAGATCCCCAACTGAGACAGCAAGGTCCCTCTCCTGCTTGTGTTACCCCCTCCCTTGGAATGTGGTCAGTTGGTATCATATAGCATAAGCGAGATTGGAATACTCTGAGACAGGCTGTGATACCAAAGAGACTCCCTGTTCTGGGGCCTATAAGCATGGCCGGCAAGAATGGTGAGACACTCTAATCTTACCATCAAGAGTGACACACACTGCCTTTAACAGCAGAAGACCAGAAAGCGTGTGGGGACTGAGAAACAATTTATTTGATCGAACAGAACGCAGCCCAGACAGACTCTTAAGTATATTTTTCACCTTCTTTATTTGTAATTGCTATCTAAATTATTTACAGTGTTTTATAGTTAATTCTGTCTTTATCACCTGTTTCTTGTTGTTTTATGGTTTATCTGTTTGTTTAAATTTAGAGGCCGATTTATTAATAGCGCCAGGTAGCGACAGATGAGCGGCAGTAGCGTTATTTTCACAGCGCCGGCTAGTATTCGCTGTGCTTGGCCGTTGTTCGGTTGTTGACAGCGACTCAGTCGGTGTGCGGTAATGTTGAATACGGGGTTAGGAGTCGCTGTTTGACAGGTTCCGCGCTATATGGGAGTGCATGACAGCGAATGGCCATAGCGAACGGCTCCCAGCATATTCATTAACAAATCACGCTCAAAAATTTCTTGCACTGTGAAATGCTTGTTTAAACCCCAGTGCGCTGGCGGCGATGGGTTAAAAGTAGTTTTTTAACCCCCAAAAAACCTTATTTTTTGAAAAAATAAAAAATAAACAAGTTTTTATAAACATTTTGTAATTTGAATACATTAATTTCAGACCTGTAATATCAATTCTGCACAATTTTTTTTTTTTTTTTACCTTTAAAAAAATATATAACATTGCAGAAGTGGTCACAGAATTTTTGACAAACATTAATATCAATTTTTTATGAATATTTAAAGATTGCTCCATTGAAATGCATTGGAGAGCGCCAGGTAGCGAGAGGTCATACCTGGCGCTGTGATGGGATTAGCAGCGGCGCTGTTCGTTGCAGTCGGCTACATGATGAATCCCGCGCTAGCTGACGCTTTCGCCGGCGCTAGCCTCATTTAGCGTGATAAATGCGTGATTGTGTTCGCAGCCTGGCGTTCTGTAGTCGGTAGCCGCCGTTAGCTGGCGATACCTGGCGCTAGTGAGACACTACCTGGCGCTATCACTTGATGAATAAGGGCCAAAGTCTAAAAATCCAGCAGAGGGCCACTGTTGCTCTGAATTAAGGATCTAAAAAGCTCACGCTATTTCTGAAGAGCCTGGCTACATTACTTGCCTAGGATGCTCGATCGATCCGTTTGATCTGATTGTGTTGTGTGTGGCTTATATAGAGTTGAATCCTGTTTGGTGGCAGCAATTTATAGCCACGCGTGTTGCCAATTGAACAATTGCAGTGACACACGTGCGGTACGATTGGCCGGTTTGATCGGATGAACAATCAAGAGGTGTGATCAACCCATGCAATCGTCACAATCTTGATTTGGGATGCCCTGCTCTGTGAAACCCCCGATGGTGGCCCGTTATACATACCTGACTGGCGATTCCCACAGCACATGTACTTTTTTGCCTGTGTATATAAAAGATCGTTATAAAAATGAGGAGTGTAGGAGCTTTTGGTGATCAGCCCTGGCATCCCTCTATGGCTGTGGGTTACGGGATCACCAGCAAGGTATTTCTTAACAGGCTTGACACAGTGAAATGCCCAGTGGCTGGGTAATTAAAGTGGACCTATCATCAGGATTTTTACTGTTCTTGTCTCTGGGGCATCCTGACTTGGGATGCCCTGCTGTGTGGAGCCCTCACCGGGAATCCCACTGCGCATGCCCATGTTCATAAATGAGCAGCTAAAAAAGGTGAATGGGAGCATAGATGCTTTTTGAGATTAGTGGTGGCTTCCCTCTATGGCTGTGCCTGGCCCCACAGTTACGGGATCACTGGTGAGGTAAATCTAATGGGTGACTAGTGGGACTTAACACAATTAATGCTTTTGGTCCACTTTAAAGATAGATTCTTCTTTCCCTCTAAAAATACATTATTAAGACAAAAGGGAATTCTGCCATTACATCTACCATAAAGCTTATACTAGCTTTCCCCCAAAAAACCCCAAAGCATTATTTTGTTAAAGGGGAACTCTCAGTTTATATGCAGATGTGGTGCCATAGTTAAGGAGAGTTTCTATTTTCACTCTAAAAATACGTGACTTTGTTCAAGGAGCGTTGTTGTAAATGGCGTGCAATCTGAACAAAGGCGACACAAGTGGTGTGCCGCAAGGCTCTGTCCTGGGCCCCATTCTTTTTAATATATTTGTAAGTGACATAGGAGAAGGCTTGGTAGGAAAAGTTTGTCTGTTTGCTGATGATACAAAGGTTAGTAATAGGGTGGATATTCCTGGAGGTGTCTGCAACATGGAAAATGATTTAGCTTTACTGGATAGATGGTCAAAACTGTGGAAACTAGAGTTTAATGTCTCTAAATGTAAAATCCTGCACTTGGGTAGAAGGAATCCCGGCTCTGAGCACCGTATGGGCAGCACTGTGTTATCCAGGACCTCGGAGGAGAGAGATTTAGGAATACTGATTACTGATAGCTGCAAGATGAGTGGACAGTGTAGCCAGGCAGTGGGAAAAGCAAGCAGGATGCTCGGCTGCATAGCTCGAGGCATCACCAGTAGGAAGAGGGAGGATGTGATGCCGCTGTATAGAGCCCTGGTGAGGCCACAGCTAGAATACTGTGTGCAGTTCTGGAGACCTCCCCTGCAAAAAGACATTATTCAAATAGAACGGGTCCAAAGGCCGGCAACGAAAATGGTGGAAGGACTTAAACTTAAAACTTATCAGGAGAGACTTAAAGAACTTAATTTGTACAGTCTGGAGGAAAGAAGGGAGAGAGGGGACATGATGGAGACCTTTATATATGTGACAGGAGGGAATAAGGTTCAGGAGGGAAGTGTTTTTAAGAAGAAACTTAACGATAGAACAAGGGGCCCAACCTGAAGCTAGTCGGGGGGAAGATCAGGAGCAATGTTAGAGAATATTATTTTACAGAAAGAGTAGTAGATGCTTGGAACAAACTTCCAGCAGAGGTAGCTGAAAAATCAACAGTCACTGAATTTAAACATGTCTGGGATAAGCCTCCATCTATCCTAAGATAAAGAGAACATACAGTATATACATAAGATAAAGAGAACATACAGTATACACATAAGATACAGAGAACATACAGTATACACATAAGATACAGAGAACATACAGTATACACATAAGATACAGAGAACATACAGTATACACATAAGATACAGAGAACATACAGTATATACATAAGATACAGAGAACATACAGTATATACATAAGATACAGAGAACATACAGTATATACATAAGATACAGAGAACATACAGTATATACATAAGATACAGAGAACATACAGTATACACATAAGATACAGAGAACATACAGTATATACATAAGATACAGAGAACATACAGTATATACATAAGATACAGAGAACATACAGTATATACATAAGATACAGAGAACATACAGTATACACATAAGATACAGAGAACATACAGTATACACATAAGATACAGAGAACATACAGTATACACATAAGATACAGAGAACATACAGTATATACATAAGATACAGAGAACATACAGTATATACATAAGATACAGAGAACATACAGTATATACATAAGATACAGAGAACATACAGTATACACATAAGATACAGAGAACATACAGTATACACATAAGATACAGAGAACATACAGTATACACATAAGATACAGAGAACATACAGTATATACATAAGATACAGAGAACATACAGTATATACATAAGATACAGAGAACATACAGTATACACATAAGATACAGAGAACATACAGTATACACATAAGATACAGAGAACATACAGTATACACATAAGATACAGAGAACATACAGTATACACATAAGATACAGAGAACATACAGTATATACATAAGATACAGAGAACATACAGTATATACATAAGATACAGAGAACATACAGTATATACATACGATACAGAGAACATACAGTATACACATAAGATACAGAGAACATACAGTATACACATAAGATACAGAGAACATACAGTATACACATAAGATACAGAGAACATACAGTATATACATAAGATACAGAGAACATACAGTATATACATAAGATACAGAGAACATACAGTATATACATAAGGGCAGACTAGATGGAGCGTATGGTCTCCTTCTGCCGTCAACCTTCGATGTTTCTATGTTTTCTATGAGAACTCTTACTTACAGATGTGTTGCCATAGTTAAAGTGGACCAAAACCCAGGATTTTGACTATCCTGGGTTTTGGTTCTTGCCCCCAGGGCACCCCGATCGGGGATGCCCCGCTTCGTGAAACCCCCCAGATTACCAAAGCCAACTCACCTCTTCCCGGTCCTACGGCGCATGCACGGCCACTCGTCCAATCAGCGCGCTCAAAAACGCTGGCATCACTACGTCTAAGCCTTCATCTAAGGCAAGTTGATCCGAGCGCGCGCTTACGTCCGCATCTCTCGCTTCCCTCTAACATGGAGCGTGCCCATTCCGGCCATTCACAAATGCCTGGCGCGGTAAAGCACCCTGCTAGAGGAATAGCTGGGATGCGGCCGCAACTTGCGCATGCGCTGTTGAACCAGTAAACAAGGTGTATGGCGCGACCTGGGCATCGCGGGGCATCAGCGATTTTGAATGCCCCCGGGGGAGAGAATCAATTGCCCGGGAAATTGCCCTTAAAGATTCCTGGGCCGATCGTGGTCGCTTTTGGTCCACTTTAATGTGGGCCAAACCGGACGCTATAGATCCCGATTAAGGGATTCCTCGCTGTGCGTACACCCGGTCACTCACCTCACCAGCAATCCCAACTCTACTCACAAGATACGATTATTAGAGTAAATGGGAAATCCCATCACATATAGGCCCTTATTTAACAAGGGATAGCGCCAGGTAGCGAATGGTGAGCGAACGGTAATGACGGTCACCGCCACGAGAACGCCGGCTCCCCTCCGCAATCACACATCAAGCCGATCCTGCTAAGCGACTGACAGAGCGCCAGATAGCGACTCATTCATCATTATTCCAGCCTCACCCCACAGCGCCAGCGAGCGACCTTGAACAGCGACAGGTATGACCTCTCGCTACCTGGCGCTCTCCAATGCATTTCAATGGAGCAATCTTTAAATATTAATAATTAATAATTAATTGCTATTAATGTTTTTTTTTTTTTTAAATGTCAAAAATTCTGTGACCACTTCTGCAATGTTAGATATTTTTTTTAAGGTAAAAAAAAAATAAATAATAATTTGTGCAGAATTGATATTACAGGTCTGATATTAATGTATTCATATTACAAAATGTTTTTAAAAACTTTTTTTTTTTTTTCAAAAATATGGTTGTTTGGGGGTTAAAAAACTACTTTTAACCCATCGCCGCCAGCGCTCTGGGGTTTAAACAAGCATTTCACAGCGCGAGAATTTTTTGAGCGTGATTTGTTAATGAATATGCTGGGAGCCATTCGCTATGGCCATTCGCTGTCATGCGCTCCCATACAGCGCGGAACCTGTCAAACAGCGACTCCTCACCCAATATTCAACATTACCGCACACCGACTGAGTCGCTGTCAACAACCGAACAACGGCCAAGCACAGCGAATACTAGCGTGCGCTGTGAAAATAACGCTACTGTCGCTCATCTGTCGCTACCTGGCGCTATTAATGAATCGGCCTCCCAGATTCTTGACACGCTCCTTCCATTGCAGTGAATGGTTCAGGGACCCCAAGGAATGAACATAGAAGCGGCCGATGATCGGGACGGGTGGCGCAAGGCTGGGATCCATCGATTAGGTAAGAGAGTGAGGAACTAGGAGCTATCATCTGACGGGGGCCAAAGATCAGTATAGCACCATTCATTTTTCGACAGGGCCAATGGGAACTATTCAGAGCCAGGTGAGAATTCTCACTCCTGTTTTAGATGAGAAAACTGCCATTGATTTTCATTGTCTACTGGGTGTAATTTTTCACCTGGCTCTTAATCAGCCCTAAGGTAGACAATGAAAGTAAATGGCAATTTTCTCTCCTAAAAAAGGAGTGAGAATTCTCGCCGAGCTCTGAATCGATCCTATTGATTTAAAGCAGAACAAATCCCAGCTTTTGTGCGGGATGCCCTGTTGTGTGAAACCCCACAGGAAGGCAGAAAAAACTCACCTGTCCAGGCTCCAATTGTGCATGCGCGGCTCTCTTCTAATGACAGACGCCTACTATGACTACGTCATTTACTAGAATGGCTGGAACGGGAGCGAGCTGCGCAGCGCTGGGGATGCAAAGAAGAAATGTCTGCCGAATGATGTAGTCTTAGCGGACGGCACTCATTGGACGAGAGCCTGTGCATGCGCTGTTGGAGCGGGGAAAGGTGAGTATTTACAGGAGCCCTGGGAGATACCACACACGATACGGGGCACCTCGGAGAAAAGCTAGCCACCAGCCCTGGAATCTTTTAGTTTTCTAACCGGCTGCTGCTGGGTTTTGTTCTGCATTAAAGGGGATGTCTTGCTTTATATGCAGATTCAAGGGAGATTCTTAGGCCCTTATTTAACAAGGGATAGCGACAGGTAGTGACTGGTGAGCGACCGGTAATGACGGGCCCCGCCACGAGAACGCCGGCTCCCCACCCCAATCACACATTTATCAAGCCAATCCTGCTTAGCGACTGAGATAGCGCCATATAGCGACTCATTCATCATTATTCCAGCCTCAGCTCACAGCGCCAGCGTCCAACCTTGAACAGCGACAGGTATGACCTCTCGCTACCTGCGGCTCTCCAATGCATTTCAATGGAACAATCTTTAAATATTAATAATTAATTGTTATTAATTTTTTTTTTTTTTAAATGTGAAAAATTCTGTGACCACTTCTGCCATTTTTAATAATTTTTTTAAGGTTAAAAAAAAAAAAAAAAAAAAAGTACAGAATTGATATTACAGGTTATTTCCAAAAATATGGTTGTTTGGGGGTTAAAAAACTACCTTTAACCCATCGCCGCCAGCGCTCTGGGGTTTAAACAAGCATTTCACAGCGCAAGAATTTTTTGAGCGTGATTTGTTAATGAATATGGTGGGAGCCGGTCGCTAGGGCCAGTCGCTATCATGCGCTCCCATACAGCGCGGAACCTGTCAAATAGCGACTCCTCACCCAATATTCAACATTACGTCAAACCGACTGAGTCGCTATCAACTACCGAACAACGGCCGAGCACAGCGACTACTAGCGGGCGCTCTGAAAATGCCGCTACAGTCGCTCAACTGTCGCTACCTGCCGCTATTAATGAATCGGCCTCTCCGTTCACTCTAAAAATAAGACTATTAGGCTAAAGGGAAGGGCCATCATATATACACTGTAGGTTTTTTCAGTGGCTTAACTAAATGTGATGGGGCCCTGGTGAGAACATTTAATGGCTCCCTGCCAAGGCTCATACAGTAAACTTTTTCCTGTCTTTTGGATGCATAACTAATTGAACTAAACTAAACATTGAACTAAAGACTGAAACAGCAGGGACACATGGAGCTTCCTTTCCCTGAATGATGGCGAGTGAGCGCACATATGATAAATACTGTTTGGCGGAGTAATGATGATGGGGCCCCCTGATTTTCTGGGCCCCAGTGCAACCACACCCCTAGCACCCCCTATTGTTACGCCACTAGGTTGTCTACTTTAAAGCTTTAAAGATTAAAACAAAAACAAACATATCATTGACATCAAACACTCTTCTCAAATAGTAGGAGAACCCAGAAGAAAATCTCCTACAAAGGATGTGAATATAAGTCCACTTGATATTCACAGATGCTTATATTCACATCCTTTGTAGGAGAGTATTTGGTATCAGTGATATTGCATTTTTTAGATGTGTTATGTGATTTTATACCTATATACACTTTGGGTTTTATGTTGGGATTTCAGATCTTCCATGTTTGATGGAGCAGAATTCAAGCATATAGCTGTGGAGGTCAGTGGTGGGATGGGAAAGCAAGGTACTGGGGAAAACATGGGGGAGATGGGGAACTATTTTGGATTTTTGGTTGGCCAATGTTCTTATGATGGTTTTTCAGATAACCCCCATTTGATGCAGTGGATGGGGTGGAATGGGGGAGCAAAGACATAGGGCACCAAGGGGTTAGGATTGGTGAGCAAGGAGCCAGGGGTGCCATGGATGGGAGAACAGTGAGACGAGGCAGCCACAGAAAAAATGGTGGTTAAAAGTGTGTGCTGCCTCGGGGTCTGTGCCTGCTGCTGCTGGGATAGGGGCCTCCAACAGGCAGCACTGGGTCAGAACCTGCTGGTGCTAGGCCAGGGCCCCCGCCAGGCTGTGCGCTGTCACCACCTGCTACTGCTGGGCCAAGGCACTCAACAGGCTGCATCCTGCCTTGGGCTGGACTGGGGTACCATCTGGCTGCTTGCTGCAGCAGGGGCCAGCGCCCCCAAAAGGCTGTGCGCTGCTGTGGGGTTGGCACCTGCTGGCATACCTCCCAACTTCTGAAAATGTGAAAACGGGACAAGCCGTGCCCCCGGCCACACCCCCGTCACGCCCCGGCCACACCCCCATCACGCCCAGGCCACACCCCCGTCACGCCCCGGCCACACCCCCGTCACGCCCCTGTCACGCCCCGGCCACACCCCCGTCACGCTCTCCAGCTCCAGCAATGTCGGCTGCCTTCACCCCTGCATGCGTAAGTTTTTTTATCCCCAACCCAGCATACCGACCGCCCCCCCACCCCCGTGCGCCTGCCCACCCACCCCCGTGCGCCCGCCCCACTCTCTCACCCCACGCACCAGGAAGTTATCTTCGCGACATTGCGGCCCTGGGCACAGTACACTGTCACAGCGCAGGGCGTCCCGGGACATTTGTTAATGTTCCGGGACCGCGGGATTCTTTGCAAAAATCGGGACAATCCCGGGAAAATCGGGACAGTTGGGAGGTATGCCTGCTGGGCCTTGGCTCCCATCCGGCTTCTCGCTGCAATGTGGGTCGGCACCTGCTGCTGCTTGGACAGCGTCCCCAACAGGCTAAACCCATACCTCCCAACTTCTGAAAATGTGAAAACGGGACAAGCCGTGCCCCCGGCCACACCCCCGTCACGCCCCGGCCACACCCCGTCACGCCCAGGCCACACCCCCGCCACGCCCCGGCCACACCCCCGCCACGCCCCCGTCACGCCCCGGCCACACCCCCGTCACGCTCTCCAGCTCCAGCAATGTCGGCTGCCTTCACCCCTGCATGCGTAAGTTTTTTTATCCCCAACCCAGCATACCGACTGCCCCCCCACCCCCGTGCGCCTGCCCACCCACCCCCGTGCGCCCGCCCCACTCTCTCACCCCACGCGCCAGGAAGTTATCTTCGCGACATTGCGGCCCTGGGCACAGTACACTGTCACAGCGCAGGGCGTCCCGGGACATTTGTTAATGTTCCGGGACCGCGGGATTCTTTGCAAAAATCGGGACAATCCCGGGAAAATCGGGACAGTTGGGAGGTATGGCTAAACCTAGTCAGCACCTGCTAATGCTAGATCGGGGCCCTAGGACAGATGCACTGACTTGGGGTCGGCACCTGCTGTTGTTGGGCCAGGGCCCCAAGACATGCTGTGAAATTTCTGAAATTGCTACTGCTTGACTAGTGCCCTAAGACTGACTGTGGGCTGCCTCGTGGTTGGCACCTGCTGCTAGGCCAGGACCCCCATCAGGCTGCTCTCTGACACTGGGTCAGTGCCTGCTGCTACTGGGACAGGCCCCAACAGGCCCCTGTGCTCTGCCTTTGGGTTGGCATCTGCTGAGCCAGGGTCCCCATCTGGCTGCTCACTGCATTGGGGTTGGCAAGTGCTACTGCTTGGCCAGGGCTCTGATACAGGCTGGGTGCAGCCTTGGAGTCGGCGCCTGCTGCTGCTGAAGAGGTGGCGATACCTTAGGAATGGGCCCCCATTTTACTTTTCTCTGCATGCTGCCATGGGTTTGCACCTCCTGCTGCTGGACAAGGACCCCCACCATGTTGCCTTGGGGTCGGCACCTGTTGCTGCTGGGCCAGGGCCCCTGACAGGTGGTGCACTGCCGCAGTACATTCTGCTACTAGCCCAGGGCCCCCTTCAGGCTGCGCGTTGTCGGCACCTGCTCCAGCTGGGCCTGGGCCCTGAGACAGGCTGTGCACTGTCACCACTAGCTACTGCTTGGCCAGGGCCCTGACAGGCTGTGCGCTGCTGTGGGGTTGGCACCTGCTTCTGCTGGGCTAAGGCCCCCAACAGGCTGCACGATGCCCTGGGGTCAGTGCCTGTTGCTGCTGGGCTAGGGCCCCTGACAGGCTGTGCATTGCCATGGGGTCGGCACCTGCTGGGCCAGGATCCCAATCCGGCTGCTCGTTGCATTGGGGTCGGCAGCTGCTACTGCTGGGCCAGGGCCCTGATACAGGCTGGATGATTCCTTGGAGTCAGCGCCTGCTGCTGCTGAAGAGGTGGCGATACCTTAGGGATCGGCCCCCAGTTTCCTTTTTCTTTTCTTTGCATGCTGCCACAGGTTTGGCACCTCTTGCTTCTTTGCATGGTGCCACGGGTTTGGCACCTCTTGCATCTGGACAAGGACCCCTGCCATGTTGCTTGAGGGTCGGCATCTGGTGCTGCTGGGCTAGGGCCCTTAACAGGTGGTGCACTGCCACTGGGTCAGCACCTACTGCTACTAAGCCAGGGACCTGAGACAGGCTGCATCCTGCCTTGGAGTCAGCACCTGCCACCGCTGGGCCAGGGCTCCATCAGGCTTCTTGCTGCGGTGGGCTCAGTAACAGCTGCTGCTTGGCAAGGGCCCCCAACAGGCTGTGCACAGCTTCTGGTTCAGAAATTGCTGGTGCTGGGCCAGGGCCTCCGACAGGCTGTGCACAGCCGCTGGTTCAGAAATTGCTGGTGCTGGGCCAGGGCCTCCGACAGGCTGTGCACTGTCACCACCTGCTACTCCTTAGCCAGGCCCCCCAACAGGCTGTGCGCTGCTGCTGGGTCAGAACCTACTGGTGGTGCCTCTGACAGGCTTGTGCTGTCACCACTAGCTACTGCTTAGCCAGGGCCCTGAAAGGCTGTGTGCTGCTGTGGGGTTGGCACCTGCTTCTGCTGAGCTAGAACCTCCGACAAGCTGTGCACTGCTGCTGGGTCAAGACCTGCTGGTGCTGGGCCAGGGCCCCTGTCAGGCTGCGCGCTTTCACCACCTGCTTCTGCTGGGCTAAGGCCCCCAACAGGCTGCACGATGCCTTGGGGTCAGTGCCTTCTGCTGCTGGGCTAGGGCCCCTGACAGGCTGTGCACTGCCATGGGGGCGGCACCTGCTGGGCCAGGATCCCCATCCGGCTGCTCGCTGCATTGGGGTCGGCACCTGCTACTGCTGGGCCAGGGTCCTGATACAGGCTGGATGCTGCCTTGGAGTCTGTGCCTGCTGCTGCTGATGAGGTGGCGATACCTTACGGATGAGCCCCCAGTTTCCTTTTTCTTTTCTCTGCATGCTGCCACAGGTTTGGCACCTCTTGCTTCTGGACAAGGACCTCCGCCATGTTGCCTCAGGGTCGGCACCTGCTGCTGGGCCAGGGCCCCTGACAGGTGGTGTGCTGCAGCGGGGTCAGCTCCTAGCTTCTTGCTGCAGCGATCTTGGTAACAGCTGCTGCTAGGCCAGGGCCCCCAAGAGGATGTGCACAGCCGTGGGGTCAGCAGCTGCTACTGCTGGACCAGGGTCCCCAACAGGCTGCAAGCTGTCGGCACCTGCTAATGCTTGTTCATGGCCCCTAGATAGGCTGTGCACTGCCTTGGGGTTGGCACCTGCTGCTTGGCCAGGGCCCCCGACAGGCAGTGTGCAGCTGCTGGGTTGGCACCTGCTGAAGCTTGGCCAGGGTCCCTGACAACCTGTGTGTTGTCGGGACCTGATTCTGCTTGGCCAGGGCACTGAGACTGGCCGTGTGCTGCCTCAGGGTCAGTGCCTGCTGTTGTTGGGCCAGGGCCCCATTAGGCTGTTTGTTGCACCAGAGTCGGCAACTTTTGCTGTTGGAACAGGGCCTCCAACAGGCTGTGTGCTGCAACAAATGCCAAATAAACAAATAAAAAGTCAATTAAAAAAGTAGTCTTTGAATTTATGCCAGTGGGTTGGTTGCGCTCTGTCGGCACCTGCTACCACTTGGCCAGGGCCCTGAGACCAGCTTTGTGCTGCCTTGAGGTCAGCGTCTGCTGCTGCTGGGTCAGGGTCTCCAACAGGCTGCAAGCTAACAGCACCTGCTGCTGCTTGGCCAGGGTCCCGTGCACTGTCTTGGAGTCAGCACCTGCTGCTGCTTGGCTAGGGCCCCCAAGAGGCTGTGCACTGACACTGGGTCAGAACCTGCTATTGCTGGGCCAGGGCCCCCACCCGGCTGTGCACTGTCACCATCTGCTACTGCTGGGCCAGGACTCCCAATTGGCTGGCCCAGCCGCAGCAGGTCCCAACCACACAGCAGTGCACGGCCTGTCGGTGTCCCTGGCCAAGCTTCAGCAGTTCCTGACCCAGCCTTGGTATCAGCGCCTGCTGCTGCTGGGCAAGAGCCCCTGACAGGCTGTGCGCTGTTGTGGAGTCATCACCTGCTGGGCCTGGGCCCCCATCCGGCTGCTGACTGAGCTGGGGTCGGTACCTGCTGCAGCTGGGCCAGAGCCCTTATACAGGGTGGGTGCTGCCTTGGAGTCGGCGCCTGCTGCTGCTGGGCAAGGGCCCCTGACAAGCTGTGCACTGCTGCTGGGTGGGCACCTGCTGAAGCTTGGCCAGGGCCTGCTGCTGTTGGGCCAGGGCTTCATTAGGCTGCTCGCTGCACCAAAGTCGGCACCTGCTGCTGCTGGGAAAGGGCATCCAAAAGGCTGTGCGATGGCAACAAAAGCCAAATAAACAAATAAAAAGTCAATTAAAAAAGTAGTCTTAAATGTATGCCAGTGGAGGCAGTAGGGTCGGCTGCATGCTGTTGGCACCTGCTATAGCTTGGCCAGGGGCCTGAGACCGACTGTGTGCTGCCTCGGGGTTGGCGCCAGCTGCTGCTGGGCCAGGGCCTCCATTAAGCTGCTCACTGCACCAGAGTGGGGACCTGCTGATGTTGGGACTGGGCCTCCAACAGCCTGTGCGCTGCCGCTAGGTCAGAACCTGCTGGTGCTGGGCCAGGCCCCCGACAGGCTGCATGCTGTGCTGGGTTCGGCACCTGCTACTGCTGGGCCAGGGCCCTGATACAGGCTGGGTGTTGCCTTGGAGATGGCACCTGCTGCTGCTGGGCCAGGGTCCCCAACAGGCTGCACGCAGTAAGCACCTGCTAATGCTTGGTCAGAGCCCCGGGACAGGCTGTGCACTTCCTTGGGGTCGGCACCTGCTGCTTCTTGGCCAGGGCCCCCAACAGGCAGTGTGCAGCCGCTAAGTTGCCACCTGCTGCTCTTGAGCCAGGGCCCCAAGACATGCTGTGTGCTGTCAGGACTTGCTACTGCTTGGCAAGGGCCCTAAGACCAGCTGTGGACTGCCTCGGGGTGGGCACCTACTGCTGCTGGGCCAGGGCCCCCATCAGGCTGGGATGGGAGAGCAGTGAGCCAAGGCCGTCACAGAAAGGATGGTGGATAAAAGAGTTGGGGCAGTGAGAAACTAGGCAGCCAGTGGTTGGATAGGGATGGGGGAGCAAAGACATAGGGCACCAAGGGATCGGATTGGTGAGCAAGGAGCCCGGGGTGCCATGAATGGGATGGGAGAGCAGTGAGCCAAGGCAGCCACAGAAAGGAGTTGGGACAGCGGGGAGCTCGGCAGCTGGTGGTGGGATGGGGAAGCAAAGTATTAGGAAAGACTTGGGTGGGGAAGTATTGTTGGATATTTGACAGGTCCACCAATATTCTTATTTTGGGATTGCAGATCTTCCATCTTTGATAGAGCAGACTTCAAGCATATAGCTGTGGAGGCCAGAGGTGGGACGGGGAAACAAGGTACTGGGGAAAACACAGGTGAGATGGAGAAATATTTTGGATTTTTGGTTGGCCAATGTTCTTATGCTGGTTTTTCAGATAACCACCATTTGATGTAGTGGACGGGGTGGAATGGTGGAGTAAAGACATAGGGCACCAAGGGATAGGATTGATGAGCAAGGAGCCAGGGGTGCCATGAATGGGATGGGAGAGCAGTGAGCCGAGGCAGCCACAGTAAGGATGGTGGATAAAAGAGTTGGGGCAGCGGGGAACTAGGCAGCCATTGGTGGGATGGGGATGGGGGAGCAAAGACATAGGGCACCAAGGGATAGGATTGGTGAGCATGGAGCCAGGGGTGCCATGGGTAGGATGGGAGAGCAGTGAGCCAAGGCAGCCACAGAAAGGATGGTGGATAAAAGAGTTGGGGCAGCAGGGAGCTAGGCAGCCAGTGGTGGGATGGGGAAGCAAGGTGTTAGGAATGCCATGTGTGTGGTGGGGAAGCTATGTTGGATATTTGACAGGACCACCAATGTTCTTATGTTGGGATTTTAGATCTTCCAGGTCTCATATAGCAGCCATCAAGCATATAGCTGGGGCAGCCAGTGGTGGGATGGGGAAGAAAGGAACTAGGGAATCCATGGGTGGGTTAGGAAGCTACTTTGGATTTTCAACAGGTCCTGGAACAGGAACCTGTGTTTTTATGATCTGATTTCAGAACACCCATGTTCGATGGAGCAGTCAGGGACATGGGGGAGCAGGGGAGCCATAGGTGGAGTGGGGAAGCCAGCCAAGGAAGGACTCATCTGTACAGTATGTTGCTGCTTTCCCTGGCAATGTGTTTTTGTGATTCTTTACAAAAAGCTTTAGTTAGACTTTAATTTGCTTTAATATTCTTCCCTGTCAAACACTGAAGTATCTGTTGGCATTAGACTCGCGGTTACACATGATATAACAGTCTATGGAATGTATACAAGTTCCATAAAGATGACAAGAGGTTAAAATGATTCAAGCTCTGCTAACCATTAGAGACACTTCTACGCTTCTCTTGTCTCATTGGCAAGTCTGTTACCAGCTCGGCAAAACGCTAAAAAAGCAGTGAAAGTCTAATTAAAATCACTAATTAGAGAAAGGCATGGTGGGGCGGGGGGGATATTTGTGTCTTCAGCTTCTTGGTGGCTTGCCAGCCCTCACCCCACCGCCGCTGCGTTCTACCACTCACATCGATCAGCGGCTCTACAGCGGAGCCAGATTATTTCTGATTTCATGAGGATTTAGTCTCATATTATCACTCAATTTATACTTAATGATTTCTACAGCCATCTTATGCTTAATAGAACTGACAGCTGGATAATTAAATACGGCAATTACATTCCAGGCTCGGCTTTTACCAGTGTGGATTAAATTCGGCCTACCCACCTCTAATGTCTTCAATTCAATTTGCAGCCGTTGGAGTCTTCTACGAGGTGTCGCTTGGGGACGGGTTTAGGCATTGACCTACAAGAGATGTCAAAGCAGAGTCTTGTTCCCTGTAAAGTAGGGGAAATTGGATTGGTGGGGTTGGAAGCTCTCTTTGGCTCAAAGACTGGTCGTTGGGTGGAAGGTCGATTAATTTGGACTTGAGGTCTCTTAGGCTTGAGGGCTGTTCCACTGGTATGGGGGAACCTGACTGAGATGGAACTGGTTTGGTTGATAATCTTATCGATTAAAGAGATTAAAGAGTAGTGTTGGGCGAACCCATAGGGTTTCTAACAAACTTTGAACAAAGTCTTGTGCCCTGTAAAGTAGGGGCAATTGGATTGGTGGGGTTGGAAGCTCTCTTTGGCTCAAAGACTGGTCGTTGGGTGGAAGGTCGATTAATTTGGACTTGAGGTCGCTTAGGCTTGAGGGCTGTGCCACTGGTATGGGGGAACCTGACTTAGATGGAACTGGTTTGGTTGATAATCTTATCGGTTAAAGAGTAGTGTTGGGCGAACCCATAGGGGTTCGAACAAACTTTGAACAAAACTTGCCCCAATCCACACTGAAATCAATGGGGACCCAAACATGGTGACCCAAAAATGGCTATAAAATAGGGGTAGATGGCTACAAAATGAGGGGTAATAACTGGGCAATTGCCCTGCAAAAATGGGGTAGGCAAAGTACTTGAAATAATAACATAAAATAAAAAATATATAAAAAAATGGATGAAAAACAAAAAAATGGAGGTAGCCAACACTTTAACCACTCAGGCTCTAGAAGAGCCAAGTCCCTGTCACTGCAGTAAAGAAGTATACACTTGCAGTGACTGATACTGCCCTGAAAAGGGGCAATTATTTAAATTTACTAGCTGTTCCTCAATATATGATCCTCCTTTCCCTACCTTACCTGCTCTGAAAAGGACCTATGTGTCCCTAACTGTCCCTCAACGCAGCTACAGCTTCTCCC
This sequence comes from Gastrophryne carolinensis, assembly GCA_027917425.1. Classification (NCBI taxonomy): domain Eukaryota; kingdom Metazoa; phylum Chordata; class Amphibia; order Anura; family Microhylidae; genus Gastrophryne; species Gastrophryne carolinensis. The sequence continues at coordinate 510,558,690 of CM051236.1, read as the reverse complement.
TGTTTAACCTACCGAGCTGTAACAGTGATGGGACACACAACCACGTCTTTTATACATCAAGGTCATGTGTTCCACCTGGCCAATCACAGCCATGCCCTAAATGCTGGTTGATGGGCTGCCAATCAACAAGATTTAATGTTCAGATGAACACAGACTTCTGGCTGAAGTCTGTATTCGGGTCCGGGGACCTGAACCCGTGATGTTTGGCACGGATCCAAACAGTGCAGGTTCACTGCTATTACTAACAGAGTAGGGGGGGTGTAGGAAACAAAGGACCTTGTCTACCCGCATGCCCCTGAACCTTTGTTCCTTCGCGACTGTGCCATTTTTCTGGCAGTAGGGTTTGTTGACACAAATAGGGACATTTGCCTAAAATATAGTCCCTGGAAAAACTTTTTATGTGTAAATTCTCAGGTTAACATTTCCAGTGGACATGTGCAAATTCCCAGGGAAGTAGCTAGAAGAGTGGGCAGGGGGACATGGGCCCCAAGCGCAGCAGGTCAGGGTGGTGCCAAAGGGGGCCTGAGCACAGGTGGGGGCGCCATTTCGAATCTTTGCCCCTGGTGCCAGAAAGCCTAGGTACTTCTCTGCAAATTCCACACATAACCTCTCCAGCATAAGTGCAAATGTCCTATAAATACGAATCAGGGAAATGATGGTGTACCAGTTGGTCCTCTTGTAATCCATACCTTATCCTAAAACCTATTTCCCTGTGTTTTAACCAGCTTTGTTTGAAATACATGTACTGGCCATTTCCTCATGCAGGACCAGGCTATTTTCTGAATCTACAGTGTTCCGGAACTGCTTCTCTGATGAAAGCCCATAAGCCTGGCTTTGTCTTATATTAAGGGCCACTGCTGTCTACCCTGGCCTCTTCTCTGGTTACATTTTGGCTCTCTGGCTTAGTTCTTGGACAGTTCTGCTCCCCGTGCCCACCTTCCAATACCATCCTAGGCACTAGCATGCAGTTGCATGATCTTGGTGTCAGGTGACTGCCGGATCAAGGGTGCGCGCACAGGATCGCTTGCATGCAGACAATTAAAAAATATATATTTTATTATAGGGGTTGGAGGTCAAATTGGGGGGGGGGGGCACCTGGGTGATTGACCTGCACAAAATGGCCTAGGGAAAGTACTCAAAATAATAATAGAAAACTAAAAAAAAAATAAAGAAATACATACATAAATAAAAAAAAACAAAATATTACGTTTTTTACAGGGGTTAGAGGCCAAATTGAGGGGGGGGGGGGCGACACCTGGCCAATTGCCCTGCACAAAATGGGCTAGGGAAAGTACTCAAAATATTGACATAAAACAAAAAAAACTATAGAAATATATAGTTAAATGAAAACAAAAACAAAATACTGCTTTTTTTTTACAGGGGTTGGAGGCCAAATTGAGGGGGGCGACACCTGGCCGATTGCCCTGCATAAAATGGGCATGGGAAAGTACTCAAAATATTGACAGAAAACAAAAAAAAAACTATAGAAATACATACTAAAATGAAAACAAAAACTAAATATTTTTTTGCCTGGTACAAAATGGTTTTAAAATAGTACTCAAAATAATAACAGACAAAAAAAAGAGAAAGAAATACATAGATTAATTTATTTATCAATATATATATATGAATGAGTAAACAAATAAATAAATAATATCAATTAATAAATGTATACATAAATAAAATACATATATACATAAATAAATTATTAAACAAATAATACATTTTTTACAGGTGTCAGAGGTTCGGGGGTGGGGGGTGGATATGGCAGTGGAAGTGGAAGAGATGGAAGAGGTGGATTTGGCAGAGGAGGAGGAGGAGGAAGCAAACACTTTAACCACATGGCCTAAAGGGTTTTTTCCAGCAAAGGATGGAGATATTAGCGCTGATGATGGCATCATTAGCGTTGACCATATTGGTGGCGTACTGGAAGCACTGCAGCACCACACTGATGTCCCTCATGGAAGCCCACTCATTGGTGGTGAGGTGCTGTTGGTCTGCACTTCTACTCACCCGGGCATTTTGGAGCTGAGACTCCACTATTGCCTTCTGCTGCTCACACACCCTTTCCAGCATATACAACAGTGAATTCCACCTGATGGGCAAGTCACATATGAGGAGGTGAGTGGGAGGTCCAAAGTTCCTCTGAAGTGCAGTTAGGCGAGCGGAAGCAGAATGGCAATGCTGAAAGTGAGTGCACACACTACGCACTTTATGCAGCAGCTCCGGCATTTTTGGATAATGGGCCATGAAGCTCTGCAAGTTGAGCACATGCACCTGGCACGGGATGTGCTTGACCCCACCTCGGCTGCTACAAGGTAATGTTCATTCTCACACACCACTTTTCCAGGATTCAGGTACAACGGCAGCAGCCACTCGTCTGTCTGCTCCTGGATGCCAGTCCACAGCTCCTGCGCTGTGCGGGGTCTTTTAAGTGGACCAACACCCACCCCTGATCGGCCCGGGAATCTATAAGATTCCCAGGCCGATCACCTCCCTCCCCGCGGGGCATCCGAAATCGGGATGTCCCGCGGGGTGAAACCCCCCAGAAAACCCCTAAAATCTTACCTTTTAGGCGACGGATAAGCCGCCGCCGCCACCTCCCGCGCGTCCCTCTAGCAGTTTGTGAATGGCCGGTGCGGGCGCACGCCCTGTAAGAGGGACGCGTGGGAGGCGGTGGCGGCTTGTCCGTCGCCTACAAAGGTAAGATTTTAGGGCTTTCTGGGGGGTTTCACAGAAAGCGGAAGTGGACCAACACCCAGGATAGTGAAAATCCTGGGTGTTGGTCCACTTTCACCCAGGCAGGTGAGTTTTAGCACCACATGCTGCTGTTTTCCCATGGCTGTGCTGAAATTGGTGGTGCAGGGGCTGCACTTACTGCTTGAGGAGGAAGCAGAGGAGAAAGCAGAGGAGGAAGCAGGAGGCAGCGACTGATTTCCAACATTCCTGGGTTGTCGAAGTATATGTGCCAGAGTGCTCCCCGCCTCAGTCCCAGCCGCCACTACTTTAACCTAGTGGGCAATTAGAGAGATATAATGTCCCTGCCCATGCTTACTTGTCCATGTGTCTGTGGTTAAGTTAACACTGGAACTAATTTGTATTGCCCAGTGCACATCTTATGTTTTTTTTATTTCCACAACCTGTTGGCAGGGCCGGTTTTAGAAAACCTGTGGCCCTAGGAAAAATTTAGAGGTGGGGTCCCCTGGCTAGGGTGGGGTGTTAGGTGTGGGGGCTCGGGTCAGCGGATGTGGATAAACTGCGAGGGCAGCTCCTGCACCCAGCCATTAAGATATGTTGGGTGCGGGGGAGCAGGTGACCCTGCTCCCTATGCCGACGCTGATCCCAAAACAACAGCTTTATGCTGTGCATTTAGTATGCAGGGAATAAATAGCTGATTGGACAAGTGCCTGCGCATGCGCCATGGGAGGGATGGAGAGATGAGTGGAGTGGGCGATCTGGAGTTTTTATACAGCATTGCATCCCAAATCGGGATTTCCCTGGGGAAAAAACTAATCACCAGGATAGTGAAAATCCTGTTGATTGGTCCACTTTTTAAGTGACGTCACATCGTCTAAGGCGAGTGCTCCGAGCGCGCTGATGGCCACATCCCCTGCTAACCTCTAACAAAGGGAGTGTTCCCGCGCTGGCCATTCACAAATGCCTGGTGCGGCACGTATCCTGCTAGAGGGATAAAGGGAATGCGGCCGCAGCTTGCGCATGCGCCGTTGGCCCAGGAAAGAAGGTAAGTGTATGGGGTGACCTGGGGGGTTTCAAACAGCAAGCCATCCTGATTTTGGATGCCCGGGGGGAGGTAATCGATCGGCTCGGGAATCTTATAGATTCCTGGGATGATCGCCGTGGGTTTTGGTCTACTTTAAATGCTATAAGCCTAAAGGTACCAGTAGCTGAACTGGAGAAGCCTAAATCTGGCTCATAGAAGCGCACTGGAGGCAGTAACATCATTTGGTCCTCCTCAGTATCAATGTGACTCAAGCTTAATCTGCTGCTAATTATTTAATGCCGTCTTTTCGGTATGGTGTGGGTGGCTCAATTAGGAAACACTAGACCGTGTTTTCGGCAATAGTCACTTCCGCGCAGTGAGCCCTGCGATGACATCATTTCGATAAAAATCAATACTTCCAATTAGAAGGAAGACCTCATCTGGCTTCATGACCGGCATCGTCACCTCGCTGCAATGCCATGGCTTACCTTATAGGAAGCTCTGTTTTTGCAACAGTATCGGAAAGCAGATCAGCTCAGATCTAAGTCTGTAAGTCCAATAGGGGTGTTAGTATTAATATTGCCTAGGGCAGCATGAAAATTAAATACGGCCCTGGCTACAATAAATGATTCATTTGCCTATTCAAAGTGTCTCTATTGTTGTAACGGTTACATCCTTTCTCCAATATATCCCTCAAAGAGGGGGTGTGGCCTAATTTAACAAATGTCCCTCTTTACCACCCTGAAAAGTTGGTAGGTATGCCGCTGGTTCTGACCTCAGAAGGTAGCCCTCAGAACTCCTTGAGTCATTAGTGGCCTCTGGAGAAATGACGTGGGCGTGTTTCATATCATTGTGCCATCAAATGAGCTTATGGGGATTACTGTATGATTGCGCTCGCCCCGCATGCAATGATTGGCTGGCAGGGGAGCGGACTTGCGTCACACTCATAAATCCCACATGTAGGCAACGCGGCACCTCGTGTCCGACCCCATCATATTAATTCACACCAAAGCTCGGCGCGACTACGCTGCGTTCCAAATCGGGGATCATTTACATAAATTTACATATGCTCATTAACACAACATTCCTGGAATGAAGGAAAATATCAGCGCTCAGAGGGCACCCACGTTACATGAAAAGCACGGGGGTATGCGGAAAGATCCACTGTGAAACAGAAAAGGTAGAACTTCGGATGTAATATATACATCTAATCATCGTTTGTGACTTTGTAAGATCATCCCTTCAAAGGTTCCAAGGGGCGAATGCCTGGTGCGGGCACGCCCTCTGCTAAAGGTATGGCTGACGGCGGCCGCAGCTCATGCTTGCGTCGTCGAATCAGGGAAAAGGTAGGTTGGGCATGATGCGCTCTAGTGATCAGGCCCAGTCGGAACAGGATGCGCTCTAGTGATCAGGCCCAGTCGGAACAGGATGCGCTCTAGTGATCAGGCCCAGTCGGAACAGGATGCGCTCTAGTGATCAGGACCGGTGTGAAGCCCCCCAGATCGCCGATTCCAACTCACCTCTTCCTGGTCCTATGGCGCATGTGCGGCCGCTCCAATCAGCGTGCTCGGAGCCACTGACGTCACGTCGTCTAAGCCTCCCGCTAACAGGGAGCATGCCCGCGCCAGCCAATCACATATGCCTGGCGCAGGCAAGCACCCTGCTAGAGGGATAGCTGGGATGCGGCCGCGGCTTGCACGTGCACCGTTGGAAACAAGTTATGGGGCGACCTGGGGGGTTTCACACAGCGGAGCATCCCGACGTGGGTTTTGGTCCACTTTAAACCTAACCCAACTTTAAAAGTGGACCAAAACCCAGGATAGTCAATAGTTTTGACTATCTTGAGTTTTGGTCCATTCCCCGGGAGCACCCTGATCGGAGGTCCCCTGCTGTGAAACCCCCAAATCTCCCAAACCCAGCTCACCTCTTCCCGGTCCCACGGTGCCGCTAAGAGCAACGGCTCTGACCGCCGCATCCTCTGCCTCCCTCATACAGGGAGCGTGTCCGCGCCAGGCTATTGTTAATGCCCTGCTATAGGGAAGCAGAGGATGCGGCCATCAGAGACGCGCCCTGGGACCAGGAAGAGGTGAGCTGGGTTCGGGGGATCTGGGGGGGGGTTTCCCACAGCGGGGCACCCCCGATCGGGGTGCTCACGGGGGAAAGGACCAAAACCCAGGTCAAAATCCTGAGCTTTGGTAAACTTTAAATGTAACATTAGCCTAACTCTTAAGCCTAAACTTAAATGTCACCTTTAGCCTATCACTAATGACCAACCCATAATCGAAACCCAAAAGTTTCATGAACCAGGGACCACCAACTGCTGAGGCTGGCTACCCCGCTATTATACAAATGTTATACATTTGTGTTTTTATACAATGTAAGTGCTGTAGCGAGCAGGCAGAGAAGCTTGCATCCAGTCATCACAACCTTTTTCTCCTCCATTATGGGGATTAGAGGCAGGTTCGGAGCTGTGGCTTTGAGCATTTTCTCCATCCAGCTCCATTCACAGTGCAGATCACAGCGGCGCAGATTCCAGAAGACGGCCATGAATGTTTTTGGAAGCCGCAGCCAGGAAGCATTTTTACTTCGGTGCTTCTCACATGATGTGCTGTGTGGTTTCCATAGAGCGCCTGACTGCACTTGTGAGGCTGGTTTATGCCTCATTATCACTGCATTAAACCCTCTTCCTGGTGGAGAGGTGGATTATGGAGATCTCCAAGCATAGAGTGCATATATGAGCAATGTAAGCTTGTGCACACAAAGGAATTTGCGCTCCTTATTTTACCAATCCGTGCAGTGAGAAAATCTACTGCACAATCCAGTGAACACACTAGGGGGCATTGAGTGTACACATGCCAGGAGCGGTGGGCTATCCTTTCCAAGGCGCTCGGGGTTAGGTGCCATGCTCAAAGGCACTTCAATCATGTGCCAGCTGTGAATCGAACCATCAAGTCAATTCCATTACCACTAGGTCATGACTGCCCTAATAGACAGCACTAAGTGGAGAAGAGGCTTCACGGAGAGCTCAAAGGAGAGAGGAGGCTTCATAGAGAGCTCCGAGCAAAGAGGAGACTTTATGGAGAACTCAGAGAAGAGAGTAGGCTTCATGGAGAGCTCCAAGCAGAGAGGAAGCTTCATGGAGAGCTCCGAGCAGAGAGGAGGCTTCATGGAGAGCTTTAAACAAAGAAGAGGCTTTATGGAGAACTCCCAGCTGAGAGGAGGCTTCATGGAGAGCTCCCATTGGAGAGAAGGCTTCATGGAGAGCTCTGAGCAAAGATGAGGCTTCATGGAGACCTCCCAGTGGAGGGGGGCTTCATGGAGAGCTCTGAGCAAAGATGAGGCTTCATAGAGAGCTCCTAGTGGAGATAAGGATTCATGGAGAGCTCTGAGCAGAGATGAGGCTTCATGGAGATCTCCCAGTAGAGAGGAGGCTTCAGGGAGAGCTTTAAACAAAGAAGAGGCTTCATGGAGAACTCCCAGCTGAGAGGAGGCTTCATGAAGAGCTTTAAACTAAGAAGAGGCTTCATGGAGAACTCCAAGCTGAGAGGAGGCTTCATGGAGAGCTCCCAGTGGAGAGAAGGCTTCATGGAGAGCTCTGAGCAAAGATGAGGCTTCATGGAGAGCTCCCAGTGGAGAGAAGGCTTCATGGAGAGCTCTGAGCAAAGATGAGGCTTCATGGAGAGCTCCCAGTGGAGAGGAGAATTCATGGAGAGATCCGAGCAGAGGTGAGGCTTCATAGAGACCTCCCAGTGGAGAGGAGGCTTCATGGAGAGCTCCGAGCAGAGATGAGGCTTCATGGAGAGCTCCCAGTGGAGATAACGCTTCATGGAGAGCTCTGAGCAGAGATGAGGCTTCATGGAGAGCTTTAAACAGAGAAGAGGCTTCATGGAGAACTCCCAGCTGAGAGGAGGCGTCATGGAGAGCTACCAGTAGAGAGGAGGCTTCATGGAGAACTCTCAGTGGAGAGGAGGCTTCATGGAGAGCTCTGAGCGGGGAGGAGACTTCATGAAAAGCTCTGAGCAGAGAGGAGGCTTTATGGAGAGCTCTGAGCAGAGAGGAGGCTTCATGGAGAGCTCTGAGCAGAGAGGAGGCTTCATGGAGAGCTCTGAGCAGGGAGGAAGCTTCATGGGCAGCTCTGAGCAGAGAGGAGGCTTCATGGAGAGCTCCAGGCAGAGAGGAGGCTTCATGGAGAGCTCCAGGCAGAGAGGAGACCTCAAGGAGAGCTGTGAGCAGAGAGGGGAGGCCTCATGGAGAGCTCTGAGCAGAGAGGATGCTTCAGGTCCCTATTTAGGGACCTGGACCTAAGCAGGAACAGGCCAATCCTTTAATACGAATCCCATGTAGATAGAATTAATAAGAGATTAAACCCTTTTATGGTTTTCTGCCATAGAAGTGAATGGTAGTTGTAGTACCTTTATTTAAACACAAGATGGCAATGAGCGAGCACAGGCCATAGCAAATACTTAGGCCATAGACTTTAATGAATAATATTTTAGAAAGACAGGTAGAAAGAGTTAATGTTTAGAGCAGGATGCCGGATAGAAATAGTGTAACAACAGTGAGGGTAGGGATTGGTTGGAAGGTTTAGGAGGGAACTGACTGTTTGTGAACATGTGTAGGAAGGTTCCAGAAGGTAGCTAGAGGTTATATAAAGGAGAGAGGCCCTGTAACCTATATACCACTTGAATTTTTGAGGAGCAGTACTGAGAGAGAGCCGCACCCGTAGTTCCAGCAAGTGAGGCTACCTGGGAATCCAGTGGAGAAAGGTCCTGGTTGTCCTTAGATGGGGAGTAAGACCAGCTTGCTAATACTTGGCTGTGCATGAGACAGGAATCAGCTGCAAATGTTTATGTTGGAATGCTGTATTGCTGCTGTGCCTTGTTTCATAGTTGAAGATGTTATTAAAGAGAAACTCTGCTTGGATGTCTATCATCTGCTTATGCCACACAGTGAGTACCTACATCCCCTTGTGGAAGAGTTGCAGCACCTCACCCCCACAGACAAACTTGGAGCACCCAGAAGAACCTGCTCCCTGCCGTCCTCATCAAACACCAGGGGGTCGATTCAAAGAAACATGTAACAGCTTTGATTTTGGTGCCGATCATCCTATTTTTCCCGTACGCTCGTGCGTTCGTATGAACTTGCGAGTGATTCTATAAGCAAATACGTTTCTATCCTAAAATGTACGTCCGTTCGTATGGCAGTTCGCGAATCAGACCTATGTCAGTTTCCATCCTGAATTTTCCGTTTCATTTCTCAGGTTGCAACATTGGTTTTGCCCTTTTTCCTTTTTTGTCTGGACGTAAATCCTTCTGATCTTGCGGCTGCGCACTACAAACTTACCTCATTAAAGTGCATTCTAAATATTTGGTCTTTTATTTTTCTTTATTTCATTCATTTTGTAGTAACCAACCATTAATGAATGCATTTGCATAAGTAAATCTTACTTTGTTTAATTTTTAGTTAACTTGCATTTTTTACTTGTGGATTTAATTTTAATATTTTGGCTTCAAATGGGACAACTTAAAATTTTGGGTGTGGTTACCCACACCCTCTACATACAGATTGCTCTCAAAAATTAAAAAACACCCAGCAACTTCCGCATGTTATGAGCCTAGAAACAGCCAAGATGGCGGCTCAGGTATTCTCGGGCAGCCTGCAAACAGAAAGGTCCTTGTGACTGTGTTGCTCTGCATTCTTTGATTTCTGACCTTTCCGTGCCCCCAGCTCTGCTGTGTCTGTGCAAAATACAGCAGTAACCCACATCCTGCACTTTATCCCGCTCTCCTCTCCTCAGTAAGTGTGATGCATCTGACCAAAGATATGCTTAAATAATTAAAGCAAAGGTAAACAACTACACCAATAAATGCAATCTAAAAATATTATTCTAGTACATCAATTTAAAATTAAATAACAAAGGACATAAGTTTCTTTAATTAACGCAAATATATTGCAAAATAAAGGTTTACATACAAAGGACTAATTAAGGTCCACATTAAAATGCTTTTATAAGGCATACATGAATCAGGTATGCATTGCCATACAATTTATGGCCTCGGCCATGCTGATACATGCAGTTCATTGGAGCTCAAGACGCGCAGACTCCTCCACATAGCCAAAAAACCTGTTCAAGAACAGCAATCCGACTGCTAAAAGGTGTCGCCAGTGGCTTTCTTTTAAAACGTATTTAGAGGTTTGAAAACTGTTCTCTGAATCACACCTAAACACATCCAATTATCCTAAGTTTTACGTTTTGATCCTAAGTTTTAGGATTTGATTCTAAGTTTTACGTTTTGATCCTAAAATTTAGGAACGAACTTCCGATGATCGTAAGAGCATATACGCATTCGTACGTAGGCTCGTGCGAGTCGGAAATGGCCAAAAAAACAGGAAAAAACACCCACCCAAACTTACGATTCTCGATCCGAAATCAATTAACTTTTGCTCTTTGAATCGAGGGGCAGGTGTGTGAGGGAAGCACCTACTCCACAGAAAGAAAGATAGGATGTGCTCATCCAGTCAATATATAGCAGTCAAGAGATGCTAGAGGGCTGTGACCACACACTATAGACAAAAATGAAATATAAACCTCTGCACACTCATACTATTGGAAAACCTGGCAAACACTTGTTAAGAACATGAACTGTTAGTTAACATAGATTGCAATGAATGTAAAAGCGAGGTAGCCATAACAAGGCCGTCCAATTTGTACCCCGTCCCTAACATTACTAAGTCTAAAAGTTTGTGCAGACATTGCTACTTTGTTACTTGTGTGTGCACAAGCCATGCAATACATGAATCATTTTGTGTCTAAAGGCATTGCAATAACTGCTACTTGACTGCTATATTTTGACTGGATGAGCACATCCTATCTTTCTTTTTGCTGTTGCATTTGCAGGTCAGTGGCCAGATCTGCTGGATTGTAGCTCTCCCAATGTAACAGGGAGTCTAATTGGCCTCTACCTAAAACCCCTTTTTTGAACTGTAACACTGTGCAGGTGTCACGCTCAGGTAACTCCAATGTCACGCTCAGGTAACTCCAGCCCTCCAGGTAATCCCTCAACCCTCTCAATCTTCGCAGCCAGCTTCACCTGTAGGAGCCCCCGCTTGCCGGGACGCAGTACACGCCTGCCCGGGATCGGTTGCCCCCAGGACTTCAATGGCTCAAAGGATGGGAGCTTACTGGGTGGAGGTCTGGAGAACCGATAACGAGGAGTGGAATCAGAGTGAGTCCCAGAGATGCAGCAGGAATCACTAGGAAGTCCAAGACAGGCCAGAGGTCAACACCGGGTAAGCTGAGATTGCAAAAATTCAGTTGGATGAGGCAGCTCAAGGTTAAGGTACGGAGCAGGGGTCAAGGCTGGCAGCAGTCAGGATGGTCGTGGGTAGCAAAGGTCGGCAGCAGAGATCAAATCGGAGAGTAGTCGGTTCAGGCAAAGGGTCGACAACGGGAATCAATCAGAGAGTAGTTGGTTCAGGCAAGGGTCGGCAACGGAGATCAATCAGAGAATAATTCAACAGATAAGCAAGGTCCAACAAGGCTCTATCACAGGCACTGAGCAACTGACAAGATGAAGCCTTTATAGGATTGCAGATCTGATTGGAGATGGGAAGGTGAGTGCGTGATTGGTGCTATTTAGAACTCTAACTATTATTGGTTCCACAACAGAAAAAAGGGCGTATAGACCAAAAGCTCCTTTGAGCTAATTGGCCCTAAAAGTACAAGGGGCGTTCTTCCCTCCACACACTTTGGGCTCATTGGCCCCTTTAATTTTCCCTCCAGCGGCCACGCTGAGAGCAGCGCTGCTGGAGGGCATAAACAGAACGTGCGCGCGAGCACGTGCACGAATGCCGGGAACGCCGGCTGAGGAGGGGGCGGACGCAGGTGCAGCCGCCTGGCGCAGCCACCAAACGGGCGGAAGAGCAGCGGAGACATCGCTGGAACGTGGCGCAGGTAAGCTAGTTATGACACTACCCCCCTTCACGAGGGGCCTCCGGACCCTTACCAGGTTTCCCTGGATTGTCGCAATGGAATTTCTTAATAAGAATTTTAGCATGCACATCCTTTGCTGTAACCCAACATCTCTCCTCTGGACCGAAGCCAACCCAGTCAATCAAATATTGCAACGAATTACGAACTTTACGCGAGTCAAGAATCTTGTTCACTTCATATTCCGGTTCGTTATCAACTAGAATTGGTGACGGGGATGGAAGTGGTGCATTCTTAGCTGGTTTTAGCAGCGACACGTGAAATGAGTTTGGGATTCTCATGGTTTGTGGAAGTTGGACCTTAAAGGTTACATTGCTTCATTTCTGAGTAATAGGGAAAGGGCCAATAAACTTGGTGTCAGGGATCGCCGGACACCCCTCTTTCATAAGCCAACAATCCCCAATCTCCACCGCCTCTTGTGCCTATAGTCAAACCCCCGCTTGCTGGAGACACAGGTTATGCCTCTCCAGACTTGGTTGCCCCCAGGACTTACTGGCGCAAAGATTGCTGGCTTATGGTGAAGACAGGTGAACAGCAGGGTATCCCAAATCGGAAGTTCAAGCGGGCTGAGTCCGAAACGTCGAGTCCAGCAGGCTAGGCAAGAATGGTCGAGACGAGCAGAGGGTCAAAGCCGGGTGGTCACAGAGCACGGTATCCAAGGGGTTTGACGGAGAATGGTCGAGACAGGCAGGGGTCAAAGCCGGGTGGTCACAGGACGCGGTATCAAAGGAGTAAAGCAGAGACGAGGTCAGACAGGCAGATGGTCGGTGCGGGCAGCGGACAGGAGTGGTCAAAGACGGAGCCGGGTCAAAACACACTAAACGCAAATCCAACAGCACACCCAAGCTAATAACGGCTATAACGGGCCACTGATGGTCAGGGCAAGGACACTTTTAAATGGGAACTGGCAATGGGCAGGGAGGAAGGGGTGTGTGTGATTGGTGCAAAACTGGTGATTGGTGCAACATAACAAACCTGCCTCTAATAGGAGCCCCCCAGGAACTCCCGAGGAGGAGGGGGAGGACGCGCCGGCAGACGCTGCAGAGCCGCTGCCGCCGAGGACACCAACCGCCGCCGAGCAGGGGGTGGAAGCCGGAGCCCCAGCGCGGGAAAGCGACGGCGAGGTGGCCGCCCCGCGCGCCTGCCGGAGGATGGAGGACGGCCGGGAGTGAGCGGAGGTGCCAGGTAAGTACCTAACACTTGGGTTCCAATTTACTGGAAGGTTGCCGGAGAGAAATGTTTTTAGTAGAAACCCGAACGAGGTCCCCAACCTGAAATGCGGATTCTCGAGACCTGTGGCGATTAGCGAATCTTTTGTATCTCAAAACAATTTTTTCCAGAGTCTCTTGGACGCGGGTCCAGATGTTCTTTCGCTCTTGGAGCCATTCTTCCAATGCCGGTAAATCGGAAGGAGACCCTGAGAGAGAAGAACCTCTGGGATTTTTCCCAAAATTGCAGAAAAACAGGGACACTTTGGTACTCTCACTTGGCGCATTATTGTACGCAAATTCAGCAAAGTCTATGAACTCTGACCACTGTTCTTGAGCGTCAGAAATGTAACACCGCAAGTACTGTTCAAGACTTTGATTGGTTCTTTAGAAATCTCTAATGGAACCAAACACCCACTGGGGGCCATATAACCCTTTACTTCGCGCAAACACAGAACATGCACCGACAAAGGAGGAGATGTCGCGCCACATAGTAGGCCACCATACCTGGGGTCGGGCTAGAGTAAACGTTTTCTGATTTCCCAGGTGAACAGCAGTTTTTGCATCATGAAACTCGTGGATAACATCAGTACGCAAGTGCGGCAGAACAAACTGCACCTCCAATGGAACATCTACAGGAGACTCATTCTGGAATGGCGCCAAGGTATCTGATAGATCAGGAAGTTATGCCCCCACCACGCAACTAAGAGGCAAAATTGGTTCACCCATATCACTCCTATCTTTACATTCCCCGAACATGCGAGACATAGCGTCTGCTTTAGAATTTTTAGCTCCTGGCTTAAAAGTGATTATGAAGTTGAACCGTGAGAAAAATAATGCCCAGCGCGCCTGGCAAGAGTTTAGTCTTTTTGCTGAACTGATGTATTCAAGGTTCTTGTGATCGGTATAGACCGTGATCGGATGCAGTGAACCCTCCAGCCAGTGACGCCATTGATCAAAGGCCAGTTTTACCACCAATAATTCCCTGTTCCCCACATCGTAGTTCTGCTCAGCGGCGCTAAACTTCCACGAGACGTAGGCATAGGGATGCAAACGCTCAGGATGGCCAGAGTATTGTGATAAAACTGCCCCCACGCCCAACTCGGAAGCATCTACTTCAATGATAAAAGGCTTGTTTACATCAGGGTGAACCAAAACAGGCGCTGAGGTAAAAGCCTGTTTCAAAGTCAGGAAGGCCTCACTGACGGATGGTGACCAGTTTTCAATAAAGGCGCCCTTACGGGTAAGAGGTGTAAGAAGTAAGAGGTGCCACAATATGAGAAAAACCCCTGATAAAGCGTCAATAGAAATTTGCGAAGCCTAAGAAACGCTGTAACTTAGGTTGAACCCAGTCCCGCACTGCCGAAATCTTAACAGCATCCATCTCCAGACCCTGGTTAGATATTACATACCCCAAGAAGGGAACAGTGGTGACCTCAAACATGCATTTAGAAATCTTGGCATACAAATTATTCTCTCTTCATTTTTGAAGAACCAATTTTACATGATGTCTATGCTCAGACAATGAATTAGAAAAAATGAGGATATCTTCTAAGTAAATGACCACGAATCTACCTAAATAATCTCGAAAAACATCATTTACAAAGTCTTGGAAGACGGCTGGAGCGTTACAAAGGCCAAAGGGCATGCCCAGGTACTCATAATGGCCGTCCTTCACATTAAATGCCGTCTTCCACTCATCCCCTTGCTGAATACGGATCAAGTTGTAGGCCCCTTTTAAATATAATTTGGAGAAGATCCGAGCGCCAACAACTTGATTAAATAAATTCTGAATCAAAGGTAAGGGATACCGGTTCTTTATAGTGATCTTGTTCAAGGTCCTGTAATCTATACAAGGTCTCAAACCGCCATCTTTTTTTTCCACAAAAAAGAACCCAGCCCCCGCAGGCGATGTTGAGGGGCAGATAAACCCCTTACTCAAATTCTCAGAGATGTAATCCCTCATTGCTTGCTCCTCAGGCCAATTAAGGTTGTAGATTTTACCTCTAGGTGGAATGGTTCCAGGGAGCAAGTCAATGGGGCAATCATAGTCCCTATGTGGGGGGAGAGTGTCAGCAGAGCGTTCGGAAAAGACTTCAGCCCAATCAGCGTACGGCTGAGGTAACCCTTGGGGTAACATCTGAAAACTTCTGAGGGCAGTGGAAAAACAATGACTCATACAGAAGTTACTCCATTTCACTAATTTCCCAGCCTGCCAGTCTAAAATGGGGTTGTGGAGTTTCAACCATGGGTATCCCAAAACCACCGGTGTTTCGGGGCAATCAAAGACGAAGAATTCAATGAACTCAGAATGGGAGGACCAAACAACTAATTTGAGAGGTGGAGTCTTAGTATTGACCGGACCCCCCTGAATGGCCTTCCCATTAATGTCCAGGACCTGAGAGATTTCTCAAGGGGTACCAATGGAATCCCCAAGGTGGAGATAATACTTCTATCCAGGAAGTTGCCTGCAGCTCCACTATCAACAAAAGCAGATACTGACTTTCTGGAAGAGCCCCAGGAAAGGTCTACAGGGATTAACATTTTATTCAAGCGAGAGTAGCAAACAGACTCACCTAGACCAGCACTCATCTCCTGATCTAGGCGTGAAAGTTTCCCACCGAGTTCCCCTTGTTAGGACAGGATCTAGCAACATGTTCCGGGTTCCCACAATATAAACATAACCCCAGGGAGCGTCTACGCTGCTTCTCATCTTGGGAAAGGTGAGTTCTCCCAACCTGCATGGGTTCCTCCTGAGAGGAAGAAGGTATATTTTCCCTAAGAGAAGACGGTGGGTTAGGGTTTTGGAAGGGTCTAAAGGACGTGGGAGCTCTAGCTCTCTCCCTAAGGCGACGATCTATCTTGATGGTGACCTGCATTAACTGGTCTAGATATGAAGATGGAGGGAAATTTACTAGTGCATCTTTGATGCTCTCAGAAAGGCCCATTCGGTATAGGCTACACAAGGCAGGGTCATTCCACCTGGACTCTACCGCCCAACGGCGGAACTCAGAGCTATAGTCTTCCGCCCTATTCTGCCCTTGCTTCAGGCCCCGCAGCCTGCTTTCGGCTGTAGACTGTTGGTCCAGGTCAGCATATAACACACCCATAGCTAAAAAAAAGCAGTAACTGAATGCAGGGTGGCATCATTGGGAGGCAAACTGAACGCCCAAGACTGAAGGTCTCCCTGTGGCAGGGAGATTTCCAAACCCACCCGCTGGGCCTCAGTGCCTGAAGATACGGGTCTCAACTTAAAATAAAGTTCACATGAGTTTTTGAAATTGGAGAACTTGGCACGGTCTCCATAAAATTTCTCCGGTAGCAGACACATGGTACTGAAGATGCAGGAATCTGTCTGGTTTCTTGTGTGGCCACTCTTTGAGCAAGTTGATTTATAGCAGTGGCCATGGCCTGCACTTGCTGTACCAGGTCATCCATGGTTTGGCCTGTGATAATGTCACGCACAGGTAACTCCAATGTCACACTCAGGTAACTCCAGCCCTCCAGGTAAGCCCTCAACCCCCAATCTCCGCAGCCAGCTTCACCTGTAGGAGCCCCCGCTTGCCGGGACGCAGTACACGCCTGCCCGGGATCGGTTGCCCCCAGGAATTCAATGGCTCAAAGGATGGGAGCTTACTGCGTGCAGGTCTGGAGAACTGATAACGAGGAGCGGAATCAGAGTGAGTCCCAGAGATGCAGCAGGAATCACTAGGAAGTCCAAGACAGGCCAGAGGTCAACACCGGGTAAGCTGAGATTGTGACAATACAGTTGGATGAGGCAGCTCGAGGTCAAGGTACGGAGTAGGAGTCAAGGCTGGCAGCGGTCAGGATGGTCGTGGGTAGCAAAGGTCGGCAGCAGAGATCAAATCGGAGAGTAGTCGGTTCAGGCAAGGGTCGGCAACGGGAATCAATCAGAGAGTAGTCGGTTCAGGCAAGGGTCGGCAACGGAGATCAATCAGAGAATAATTCAACAGATAAGCAAGGTCCAACAAGGCTCTATCACAGGCACTGAGCAACTGACAAGGTAGAGCCTTTATAGGATTGCAGATCTGATTGGAGATGGGAAGGTGAGTGCGTGATTGGTGCTTTTTAGAACTCTAACTATTATTGGTTTCACAACAGAAAAAAGGGCGTTTAGCCCAAAAGCTCCTTTGATGTAATTGGCCCTAAAAGTACAAGGGGCGTTCTTCCCTCCACACACTTTGGGCTCATTGGCCCCTTTAATTTTCTCTCCGGTGGCCGCGCTGCCGGAGGGCATAAACAGAACGTGCTCGCGCGCACGCAAGCACGTGCCCGAATGCCGGGAATGCCGCCTGAGGAGGTGGCAGATGCAGGTGCGCTCGCAGAAGCGCGAGCAGCCGCCCGGCACGGCCGCCGAACGGGCGGAAGAGCGGCGGAGACATTGCTTGAACGTGGCGCAGGTAAGCTAGTTAAGACAGCAGGCAAGTGAAGCATTTTTCATTGTGTGTGTGCAGCATGTTAAGTTATTGCACTGTCTTTAGACAGGCTGATTCATTTACTGCATTGATTGTGCACACACAAGTAAAGAAGTAGCAATGTCTGCACAAACATTTAGACTTAGTAATGTTAGGGAAGGGGTATAAATTGGACGGCCTTGTCGTGGCCGCCTCGCTTTTACATTCATTGCAATCTATGTTAACTAACAGTCCATGTTCTTAACACGTGTTAGCTAGGTTTTCCAATAGTATAAGTGTGCAGAGGGTTACATTTCTTTTAAGCACCTACTCCACCCCACTTTGATGGGAACACTAGCTCTTAGTAACGTAAGGCAGGGAATCACGTAGGACAACACACACTAAGGTTGAGCCTCTCACTTAGTTCAGTTGCAAGTTTCACATGGAATGTCCAGAGATGACGCACCCATTTTAAGGGGTGACCTACCCAGTGGCCCACCATTAACTCCACCCACTATAACCTTGGTATATAGGAAGACTCCACCTACCTTATATAGCTAAGGGCTGAACTCCACCAGCTTCTGTGACGATTGCACGGGTTGATCAGACCTATTGATCTGATCAAACTGGCCAATCGTACCCCACATGTGTCACTGCAATTGTTCAATTGGCAACACGCACGGCTATAAATCGCTGCCACCAGAACCAGAACAGGGTTCAACTTATATAAACCACACACAACACAATCAGATCAAACAGATCGACCCACAAGCACTTCCAGGCAGGGGATGTTTGAGCGTCCTAGGCAAGTAAGGTAGCCAGGCTCTTCAGAAATAGCGTGAGTTTTTAGATCCTTAATTCAGAGCATCAGTGACCCTCTGCTTATTTTTAGAATTTATTTAAACAGAAAAACAAAAACAACAAGAAAAAATCGGTGCCAGGTGATAAAAACAGAATTAACTATAAAACACGGTAAATAAGATAAATAGCCAGAGATATAAAAAAAAAAATGGCAAAATCCTTAAGAGTCTGGGCTGCGGTCCAATCGAATAAAGTCCTTACACGCTTTCTGGTCTTATTCTGCTTGGATGTTAAAAGCCAGTGTGTGTCACTCATGATGGTAAGATAGCGTTTTTGCCAGCCATGCTTATAGGCCTCAGAACAGTGGGTCTCCCTCTCCCCCTCCCACCAGGGGGCTGGTGTTGGTATCACAGCCTCAGAATATTCCAGTCTCATTTCTGCTTTATGATACCAACTGACCACATTCCAAGGGAGGGGGTGACACAAGCAGGAGAGGAACTTTGGGACTTTGGGATCTGTTGTTTATTTGGTATCCTCACTGGGGTTTTATTACCCCCAAACACTCTGTATTTATTACTAGGTGGGAGGGGGGGGGGGGAAGATGTGAGTAGGACAGGACACATTTGAGGGGGTTATCAGCATTGACCTGGCATGTGAGGGTTAGATAAAGGTGAAACCCAAGTGGGAGGGGGGACAAGAAATGAGTGGTTTACATCAAGCAGCCAAGGTCCATATACATATATATGCATATATACACACGTATATACATACACACACATATACAGACAGACACATTAAATACTGGTTTTGTCACAGCTTGCTTCTAGCTTAAAGTCTAGCTCCTCACATTCTGCTCTCTTATTAAATTGGATGAAAACCCAGGCCCGAAAACCCAGGCTTGATTCCCTCCCCCTGGGGCATCCAGATTTGGGATGCCCCCGCTGTGTAAAGCCCCCCAGGTCGCCTGTTAAACTCACCTCCCCCCCCAGTCCAACGGTGCATGCGTGAGCAGGATGCACACCAGCACCAGGCATTTGTGAATGACCGGTGCAGGCACACTCCCTGAGGGTAGCGACCATGTGCTCACCGGTGCACTCGGCTAGACTCGGCTGGGGCCGAATGGGCAGGATTGAATCCGAGCGTGATAATTGGACAAGAGTCCGTGCATGCGCTGTAGGACCGGGGAAAGGTGGGTTTAAAACTGCAGGGTATTCCGGATTGGGGGGCAAGGACCAAAACACAGGGTAGTCAAAATCCAGGGCATCTCACCCCCTTCTCTCTGGTTAAAGACTCCTTCGTCCTTTCTACCTAATATAAGATAACTCCGCCCACTTGTCTCATTTTATAGCGTAGCTCCTCCCACCTCCTTCTCACCCGCCACAATAGAAAGATGGGAGGGGGCTGCCCACCGGAGCGAACTCCGCTTTGCAAGGCTACAAGCCTCCTATCACAAACTTCACACCCTAGAGTGGCATCCCAAACTCGGAAGGAGCGGGGAATCCCAGTCCTCCTAATCAGGAACAAAGGGTCCAACCAGAAACCCCTCAACCCTGCCAGGCATCACAAGGCCCCCGCAGCTTCAGGCCATCAGGATGGCCACTCTGTGCAAGGAGTCCCTGCAGCATGCACCTGCACCATGGGGCCACCATCCACCTACCGAGGACCTTTCTTTTCCAACTGTGCCAAGCTCATGGTCCGGTTTAAGGTGAGCAGACCAATAACATACCTTCTAACTTTTCAGGGTGGGAAAGAGGGACAATTGTTAAATGAAGCCACGCCCCCTCAATGATTGATGGGACAGTCCCTCCAAATCAGGGACACTTGGGAGGTAAGCGCATTTACTAACACATTATATTGCCTCCGCCTGGCGCACATTAATATACGCTTTCAAAAACACCATTGAAAGAAAACTTTCCCTTTGAAGGTCTCCCGCGAATGCTAATGAAAGTGTTCCATGGCGTTATTTAGAGAAGGCGCTGGTAGGACCCGGAGCGCAGAGGTAAGTACTTCTCAGGTGAATCAGTGTCAGGCCTTGATTGATTGGATGGCATCCTCGTCGTCTGATGCTGCGGCGGGTTATTCAGCTAAAGTACCTCTTACATGTGTAATTGGCGATGGGAGCGAGCTCCACTTGTGCAGGAAAAGGGCGAGACGCTGTGTGTGATGAGCTG
This sequence comes from Gastrophryne carolinensis, assembly GCA_027917425.1. Lineage (NCBI taxonomy): Eukaryota > Metazoa > Chordata > Amphibia > Anura > Microhylidae > Gastrophryne > Gastrophryne carolinensis. The sequence continues at coordinate 510,538,384 of CM051236.1, read as the reverse complement.
CTACAAAATAGATCAGGGTCGGCTGGGGGCCGCCGATCTGGGGGTCCCACCCCGCACTTTTCGAAGCATGTGTAGGCATATCTCCGAACTTTTCAGGGTGGGAAAGCAGGACAATTCAATCCAAAATTGAGATGCCCAGCTGTGTGAAACCCCCCGGGTGGCTCCATACACTTACCTTGTTTCCCGGTCCAACGGCGCATGTGCGAGCCGCGGCAGCATCCCCGCTATCCCTCTAGCAGGGCGTGTGCCCGCACCAGGCATTTGTGAATGGCAGGCGCGGGATCGCTCCCTGTTAGAGGGAGCCTTAGGCGAAGTCTTAGACAACGTGACGCCAGTGGCTGCGAGCGCGCTGACTGGGCGAGTGGCCGCACATGCGCCTTATGACCAGGAAGAGGTGAGTTGGCATCGCTGATCTGGGGGGTTTCACACAGCGGGGCACCGGGGGAAAGGACCAAAACCCAGGATATTCAAAATCCTGGGTTTTGGTCCACTTTAAGGGTGGGAAAGGGGAACATTTGTTAAATTAGGTCATGCCCCCTCATTGTGGAATGGATGAAGCCACATCCCTCATTGTGGAATGGATGAAGCCACATCCCTCATTGAGGGATGGATGAAGCCACGCCCCTCATTGAGGGATGGATGAAGCCACGCCCCTCATTGAGGGATGGATGAAGCCACACCCCCTCATTGATTGATGGATAGGAGATAGGATGTAACAGTTACAACAATAGAAACACTTTGAATAGGCAAATTAATCATTTATTGCTGCAGATCTGCATGTTACACCTCAAAGAGGGACAAATGAGAACAATGAGGGACAAGGGGACATGGACTCCAAAGAGGGACAGTCCCTCCAATTTGCCTAGTCACAGTGTTTCTATTGTTGTAACTGTTACACCCTATCTCCTATCCATCCCTCAATGAGGGGGCATGGCTTAATTTAACAATTGTCCCTCTTTCTCAGCCTGAAAAGTTGGTAGGTATGTGATTGATACCCTCTACTCACTGAGTGAACCCCTTCATTTGCCTGATAAGCCCACCTAACCAAAGAGGCCAGGGCGGTGGCGTCACTGGCATCTTACTTGGGCTGTGCATGGTTACACCAGCCGTATCTAAATGGCTGGGGTGGGCACACACCCGTGGGATGCGAGTGATGCCGCACGCTGATTGTCTGTGCAGCTGGGATTCCATACAGGTTCTCCAGCCGCACATTAATATTCTCACCCGGAGAAGCTGATTGGAGGAGAACAGAACCAGAAACATGGGCTCATGGACGGGTAAGGATGAGGATGATGGGGCATATCATGTCAGGATGCCCCCAGGAGGGCAGACCAAAACCCAGGATAGTAAAAATGCTGGGTTTCGGTCCACTTTAATGCGGAACAAAATCCAGCACGTCTGACCTTCGCCCGGGGCATTCCAAATCAGGATGCACCACTGTGTGAAACCCCCCAGTTTGCTGGTAACAGCTTACCATTCCCCGGGCCAGTGGCGCATGCACGGGCTTTTGTCCAGTCAGAGCCCTGCTTTCAAAGCCCCCCATCTGCTCACAAGAGTTACACCTCAGCAGGCATTGGGGACACAAGGTCTGTAACCAGACACACCTCCTACTGAAAGCCTGCTCTGGCTAAAACGCTTCAAAGCATAAGTCCAGACACACCGGTGTCAGTACTTCATAAAGAATTATGAGGTTGGCACGAACATTAATAATAAGCTAAACCCATATTTGGTATGTGGAGCCCCTACTGCATCCATACGGGCAGGGCTGGATTAAGTGTGGTGGAGGCCCCAGATACAGTATAAAGTAATAGTCCAGCCAAGTAACTGATTGGTGGAATGCTTTGCCATTCTGGGTGGGGGGTAATGTAGATGTAGTCACCCGGCTGGTCCAGCAGAAAACAGTTCCCTGCATTGAGCTGCCAGCGGCTGTGCTTGGTGGCTTATGTGCAGTGACAGCTCTGCACCCATCACTGTAGCGTTGCTGGCGGCGGCTTTGCTGCTCTAGACTCTTCACCCTCCCTGTGGTGGCTCTGGCTTGGCCAGTTGCGCCCCCGATAGCTTTGTTGCCGTCCCCGCTGCCCATCAGAACAAAGACTGAAAAGTCTCCTGGACCAGATCATAACCCAAAGGTTAATGGAGGCCCCCTTTGCAGGGCAAGTGGTGGAGGCCCCGGGGCTCTCGCCACCCCTCTCATAATCCGGCCCTACATACAGTGGTCATTCTAGGATGTACAGGACCGAGTTCTTAGACGAAGCTCTGGGAGTGGATCCGAGCGGACTGATTGGATGAGAGATGGTGCATGCATGATTTTGACTATCCTAGGATTTGGTCCACCTTAAGTAAATGACCCTGTCGGAGGAGTCTGGAAATAGTCTTGTTGAGTCTATGTGACTGTCTGATTTTACTCTGCTGTGGATTAGACACCCGAATCTGAATAAGCTTGTCGCTATTATTCATTAATTAAAGTGGCTTTTCCTTCACGTCAGCGTCTATGGTGATGGACAATATATTGACTGTTCTGGTGTCACAACTTTCAGCTGATTAATGAAGTATATAGAATTTGGCATCCTGTGTACACGCGGGAGGGTGGATGTCTGAAGGCCAGGGCGGCTTGCTTTTTTCTTAAAGTGGACCAAAACCCGGATTTTGACTATCCTGGGCTTTGGTCCTTGCCCCCGGGGCACTCTGATTTGGGATGCCCCACTGTGTGAAGCCCCCCAGATCACTGATGCCAACTCACCTCTTCCCAATCCTATGGCCACTCGTCCAATCAGCGCGCTCAGAGCTGCTGACGTCACGTCATCTAAGCTTTCGTCTAAGGCCAGCGGCTCTCAGTACACTGGCGGCCACATCCCCCACTTCCCTCTAATAGGGAGTGTGCCCGCACCGGCCATTCACAAAAGCCCTGCTAGAGGGATAGCGGGGATGCGGCCGCAGCACACAGCGGGGCATCACGATCTTGGATGCCCCGGGGGGAGGGAATCGATCAGCCTGTGAGGAGTCTGGTTGGAGAGAGCTTTGTAGGTGAGAGTTAGAGTTTTGAACAGGACCCACTGTGGGACTGGCAGCCAGTGTAGGGATCAGCAGAGAGGAGCAGAGCGGGAGGAGAGATGGATGAGGTGAGCAGCAGGATAGATTGGAGTGGTGCCAGTCTGTTGGTTGTTAAGCCACAAAGAAGGATGCTGCAGTAATCCAGTCGGGATATGAGCAGGGTCAGCACTAGCATTTTATTGGTGTCAGGTGAGAGGAAAGGACGGATACGTGAGATTTTTTTGAGTTGGAGGCGACAGGAGGCTAAGGAGTGAATGTGTGGTTTAAAAACACTTTGAATAAGCAAATAAATTATTTATTGCTGCAGATCTGCATGTTACACCTTAAAGAGGAACAATGAGCAACAGGGGGACATGGACTCAAAAGAGGGACAGTTCCTCCAAATCAGGGACACTTGGAAGGGATGAGCATGGCTTTAGGTCCTCTGAAGCGTAGGAACAAAACCACACAGAGTAAAGTGAACAGTTAACTAGTTGCCCCTTCTTTATTGGGGCAACTTTTACACAACGTGGGGGTCCCTGGAACGCAGACATTTTCTCCGGGTGCCCCACTTTCACGGCTTGGCTCCTACCGAACTCGCTCTCCAGGAGCACCGTCCAACTGGGTGTTCCTCCAGTCACCACCACACCGTGTGGCCCCGGGTGGTACTACACGGGCCTCCAAGCCCTTACCAGGTGGATAATGCTTCACGGGTGATCCCACGCACCCCTCCACAGACAGAACCAGCCTCAGTTGGACACTGGTCCCCATTCTCTTCCATACCTCCCAAGTGTCCCTGATTTGGAGGGACTGTCCCACTTTTGAGCCATGTCCCCCTGTCCCTCATTGCTCTCATTTGTCCCTCTTTGAGGGGTAACTTGCAGATCTGCATCAATAAGCAATTCATTTTCCTATTCAAAGTGTTTCTATTGTTGTAACTGTTACACCCCTATCTACTATCCATCAATCATTGAGGGGCGTGGCCTAATTTAACAACTGTCCCTCTTTCCCACCCTGAAAAATTGGAAGGTATGCTCTTCGGCCTACCGCAGGCCCAGCATAAAAGCTATGGTCAAACTCTCATTTACTGCATCTCTCCAGCACTCCCTGGGTCTCCCTTTTATAGGCCCCGGCACCAATCCGTGACCCCCTCTGCCGTCACCGTTCCTAAATAAACCACCTCTTTACACTATACTACTCTAGCTTCTAAATCCTGTAACCCCATTCACCCCAGGCCAGCGCTGGTAGCAAGAAGGAGGCTGAGTGACGTAGATGGGAGGATAGCTGGACTTGAATGGCAGCTTTGAGAGTGCCATTCAAGCCATCAATTTGCAAGGGAGGCATGGCCTGGTCACACTTCTCGCACTTGTATTAGTGACCTACTTGGGCAGGGAGGAACTGGAGCAATAGGGGAGGTAAGCTATTTCCCCTATGCCAAGCAGACCAGAAGAACGGTGCTGGAGCAGCCCATAGCAAGGTAAGATGATGTTTATTGTTTTTTTTATTGTTTTTCAAGGCAACGATTAGGGTGAAGGTAGGAGAGACAAATATAAACTTTGAATATTTGTTAAAGGAAACAGGCAAGGTCCAAGAAGCCTTCAAATGGTCAATAGAAGTGGATGGTCTGTAACCTACACATGTCGGAGTTAGGAGTTGGGTTTTGGCTCATGGAATGTAATGACCAAATGGCCTATCCCGATGTCGCACTTTTGCTGGTCTAGATTGTCCCCATCTATCAGGACATCTTAATTTGCTTCTACTGCAGTCCTGGGAGCATAGGGGTATATTTCTCCAAAAGTTTTGTTTCAGTCACTCACAGTAGCTCTCATTTATGAGATAATCTTCTAATATGACCTTCGAGCAAACATGACCAACCTGGTGTGGTATCAATCCAGGTAAGGAATTCTTATGTAGGGAACTTAGCTTCTTCCCAGCCCGCGCTGTCTTACACTGTCCTTCCGCATCTGGGGGTGTCAGGGTGCTGGGGATCCCGGGCGGCTGCCTCTCTGTATCTGTTAGAGCTTTGCTGCCCATTGAAGCTCAGGACCACAAGGCACCCTTCTTCTGTCGTCTTCTGTTTTCTTCTATCAATATGAGGGTTTAGCCCTTATTTGCTGGATGGGGCTCACTGCCATGAGCCGCTAAGCTGTGTTGCCTCGGGCCTCGTGAGCCATCTGAAGTTAAAGTGGACCAAAACCCCAGGATTTTGGCTATCCTAGGTTTTGGTTCCTCTGCCGTGTGAAACCCCCCAGATCGCCGATGCCAATTCACCTCTTCATGGTCCTACGATGCATGCACGGCCTCTCGTCCAATCAGCACGCTTTGAGCCACTGATATCACGGCGTCTAAGCCTTCATCTAAGGCCAGCGGCTCCGAGCACGCTGACCGCCACATTCCCCTCTTCCCTCTAACATGGAGTGTGCCGGTGCCATTCACAAACGCCTGGTGCGGGCACGCTCCCTGCTAGAGGGATAGCGGGGATTTGGCTGCGGCTCGCACATGTACTGTTGGACTGGGAAAGTAGGTAAGTGTATGGGACGACCTGGGGGTTTCACACAGTGGGACATCACGATTTTGGATGCCCTGGGGGTAGGGAATTGATCGGCGGGTCGATTAGCGCGGGTTTTGGCCCCTTTTAAGTGACGGACACTTTCCCCCTTCCCCTCTAACAGGGAGCGTGCCCGCGCCGGCCATTCACAAATACCTGGCGCAGGCACATGCCCTGCTAGATTAATAGGGGGGATTTGGCTGCAGCTCCCGCATGCGTCGGACTGGGGAAAAAGATAAGTGTATGGGGAGACCTGGGGGGTTTCACACAGCGGGGCATCCTCTTTTGGGCCGATGAGCGTGCGTTTTGGGCCCTTTCTAAGTGTTTGGCAAGGAAAAAAAATAATATCGGTAGTCTCCCTTTCATTGAGTGGCTGCAGCGCTCTGCTTCCTCCTCTGTCTGTCTCTTAGGTGAAGAAATCACTTCCTCATTCAGGTTTCAGTCCCCACCCCGCTGACCTGGTCCATCAATCAACCTTCAGTGGACCAAAAACAGTAACACCCCCCACTCCCTGCCCAGATATCCTGCTGGCTGCAGCTCTGAAACCACGCCCTCCTCTCTCCTCTCACATTCATTACAGTGTGCTTACATCGCTGTTGCTACACCCACTGTTTCTTCTCATTTTTTCTCTGAATCTCCAATGCTCTAATACTTTTAAAGATAACTTAGGAACTACTAGGTCTTTTTGAAAACGCATTGAAGTTTAGGACAGTGCAACATATAACCCGAGACAATGGAATGACAATCGGGCACCCAAATTTAGTATAACTTTAATTGCCCTAAGGCCCAAGGTGATTGGTCAAAAGCCCAATGAAGTCATCACTGTCCCAAGGGTCCTCACCAGTTATAGCTGATGCTAGGATGCACTCTGACTGTAGGTCCCTTGTTAATTTATCCAACCAATGATGGACCATCCTGTCTATCTCCAGCTCTGAAGTCGGTTCTTCTCTCCGACCTAGAAACTGTCTCTCCCCTCTCTGATCTCTGAACTCCAACCTCGACCTCTGGTTAGTTTCTGACCTCGCTTTCGTCCTTACTCTCAGGATACCATGTAGTCTTCTGATCACCCAGCTTGACATTTGGATTGTCTTTAAACTTTGTCTCGGCTCTGTTTACAGCTTTCGTCTCTCTGCTCCTTGCTGAAGCAGTACCCCATGCTTTGGAGGTTCACTGACCTTCACCTAGGTTACATGCATTTAACCCTCTCCTCAAGGGCGTCCAACAGGCCTGGGTCTCCTCACATGCACACGTGGGATAATTAGTGCTTAGACACAGCTATAGAGTCATCTACATAGAAATCCACAAAATATGACCTGCTGGTGACCCTTGAGGAGGGGTTTGGGTACCTATGACCTAGGCAGGCTGCATCCTTTGTGCTAACTATGTCCCGGGGGCAAGGGTGTCTGGCAAAGTATCTCCAGCTGCCCACCGAACGGCGGCTTGTCTATAGGATGAAGCAGCGGTCGAGATTCGAGGTTGCAGTCTGACCAAAGGAAGGTGTCTACACCTCGCTCCTCAAAGATAACCATCTCCAGCTCTTTGTCTATGTCGGCCCTTGGGCAAGAGATTCTCATTAGGCCCCTTTGTGGTGTGTCATCATGTCATATCACCTTTCAGCTCGGTTGCTACCGATGGGTCCTCCTCTGCAGCTGATTGCCCTCTGATCCTCACTGCTTTTTCCACTGCCACTTGTCCTCTGGTTCTCTGGTCCTCTGCTGCTGCTGCATCTGATGGTCTTTTCCACCTTCTCCATGGCCACCAATTGCTCTCCACTACTGATGATCATCCTCCTGTCCTCACATTTTCTGCTGCTGCCGTTGAGTCCATCCAGGGCCGGCGTCAGCACCTGGCAAGGCGGGGCAGCTGCCAGGGGCCCTCACACTCCGGGGGGGCCACTAACGGGGCCGGCCTTTAGGGTGTGCAAAGACGTTTGACTGGCTTTGGACTGGGAGGGCACCGCCACAGCTGGTGAACACATCTTCTCGAATAGATTGGTTCCACACAACGGGGCATCTCGATTTAAATTCCAGGGGAGGAAGTGCCGGGTTTTGTTCTGCTTTTAAGTTGCCCACCCCAGCTGATTTCCTATCCCTGGAGCATCCCAATCTGTGATACCTACTGTTTGATACCCCCCTGGGATCGCTGGCTCACCCACTATGCAAGCAATGCCACCCCTGAGTTTTGGTCTGCTTTACAGGGGCATCTCAATTTGGGATGCCCTTGTTTGTGAAAGAACCCCCCTGGTTTGGCTGTTAACTCAAACTGGAGATCTCACAGTGCAATCACCAGTTCCAGGAAAGTAATGAACAAAGGGGGGGGAGGAGTATTCAAAATCAGGAGAGTCTAGATTCGTTTAGACTACGAGGTCAGGTTCAAAGTGGTTTGGTACACTTCAAAGTAGACCAAAACGAGTTTTGTTCCATATAGGGGCATCTGGGGCATCCAGATTTGGGACGTCCCTCGGTTATGTGATGCGACTCTTCGCCACAAAGGGGCCCACTGAGACCATGCCGCCCAAGGGCCCACATAAACCTGGAGCCTGGAGTCCACCACTGCTTGCAATTGTCCTCTGGTCCTCACTGTCTTCTCCACTGCCACTGAAGCCCTTCACTGCTGCCATTTGTTTTCTCTTGGTCCTTGACACCTTCTGAGCTGCTGCCAATCACCTTCCATTTTCCGCCCCCTCCACTGCCAGTGATTGTCCTCTTGTCTTGAGTCTAGCCATGAGCAGGTCTGCATACAAAAGATCCAACCCAACGGTGCATTGGGTGAGGCCCACTGGAGAATCATTCTATGACCCAAAGCAAGCCTAAGTGGGCCAGGTGCCCCGGCACTTGCCCGGATATATCCAATGCTGCCACCGGCTCTGCCGGAACATGCAATCTATCAGTGTATGTTTGCATAAAGCAGCATTTATTGGTGTCTTATGCCTGGTGTGTCAGCAGTGAAGCTGGAAAAAGGCCGGCGCTGTTCCCATAATTCAGAAATAATATTTATAAAGCGGGCGATGAATGAGGTGTCACGGCTAATCAATTACTGCCTCATTACTGCAGCCAACAGAGGCATCCCGACCCACTGCTCCGCTCGCTGCCAGCGGGCCGCCATGTCCCTGCAAGACCCAGCTGCCTGCTGCCAGCATCTAGAGGCCCTGAACCCCTGCTCTATAATATGGCTGAGATATATAATGATGACGTATGCCAAAGCGCATCTATCTATCTATCTATCTCATATCTATCTATCTATCTATCTATCTATCTATCTATCTATCTATCTATCTATCTATCATCTGTCTATCATCCATCCCATATCTTTCTTTCTTTCTTTTCTTTCTTTCTTTCTTTCAATCATTTATCATCTGTCTAGCATCCAGCAATCTATCACATATCTATCTATCTATTTATCTATCAATCTTTCTATCCAATATCTATCCATCTATCTTTCCATCTATCATTTATACATCCATCCCTCTATCAGTTAATTCTTCATTTAGCATTCCTTATCCTGCTGTATCTTAATTATCCCTTATCTATTTATCTATTGATCTATCTATCTTCCTTTCAATCATTTATCATCTATCTTTCTAGCATTTATCCATCCATCAATTTATCCCATATCTATCTATCTATCTATCTATCTATCTATCTATCTATCTATCTAATGATCTATCTATATTTCTATCCAATATATATCTATCTATCTATCTATCTATCTATCTATCTATCTATCTTTCTATCTAATATTTATCTATATTTCTATCCAATATCTATCTATCTGTCTTGGCATCTATCATTTATACATCAATCCATCTATCCATCTCTCTATCAGTTAATTCTTCATTTAGCATTCCTTATCCTGCCATATCTTATTTATCCCATATCTATCTATCTATCTATCTATCTATCTATCTATCTATCTATCTATCTATTATCTATCTATCTATCTATCTATCTATCTATCTATCATGAACCATTCCTATATCAGTGTAGTCTTCCTTTAGCATCCCTCCATCCTTCCCTTTATATTGTGCCTTGCCCTGATCATCCATGTCATGATCTCATTCACCAGTTGCTTGCCTTCCCCCCAGTGACACATATATTGGGGGGGCGATGTGGTAGTGTAGGGTGGGGGGAGTTTGTAGGGGTGACATATCCCTCCATACTATGATGTCATAGTAGATGATCTCAGCCTGGCTCCTCTCACTTTTTGCCATCACCAGAACAATGGCAGTGGCGAGCGGTCCACACCCTTCTCCATTCTCCTCTGTCTGGAGACACCATCCCTGAGCCTGGCAAGACAGGAGCAGCGATGGAGGGGAGGAGGGGGAGGCGAGGGACCCAAATGACATGAGTACGTAAAGAAATCGAGGCGTTGAGGAGGAAAAAAAAATAAGTAAAAATGCCCTTTCTCCTTTCTGTTCAGGGAAAGTCGTGGAAATTGGGTACAGATTGTCGGTGTTTAAATATTCATGACGGGAGATTGGGAGGAGGAGGAGGAGGGGGGATGACAAGGATGGGGAGGGCTTGGGAAGAGGCGAGAGAGAGCCAGGCTCTGGGAGACGAGCAGTCACTGAGCCAGAGGAGAAGACTTTGGAGGAGGATACAGGGGGAGAGCCAGCGAGATCCAGGCAGGGTGTGCATGTGTGTGATGTGCAGCAGCTTCTTCACTCTCTGCTAGCCCCCCTTTGCTGTATGTGTGAGCGCGTGTGCCTGCGTGCGTGAGCGTGCAAGCGAGTGAGTGAGCGAGGGGGCAACCCAAGGCGACCACTGAGGAAGACGAGAAAGGCGAAAGGAACGGGGACCGTAGAACAACCTATTCAACCATGCTGTGCTGTATGAGAAGGACTAAACAGGTAATTCATCTCCAATATTTCCTTAATGTTACCCCCAAATCCCTACGGTAAGGCGGAAAGGGGCGCGGTGGTGGTCTTCCTTTATTTTTCTTTCTTTTGCAAGCCCCCCACCTTACTGTGGATGCTATAAGAATTTTTTTTTTACAAATTGGAAAGTCGCCAGTCCGCCAGAATCGCATTCCATTAGAATTGTTACCGTTTCGATTTTACAATTGTGCTTTTTTTCACGTATGATAGTTGGCTTTTTAAAATTCCCGAGCCCGATTTGTTAGAGTGTTAAGAGCCCTCGTGTAGGAGGATTAGACAGTCGTATCTCCGAGATGAGACAAGAGAGGATTAGACCTGTCGGGGTTTATTAGGAAGAACAATGAGTCCCGGGGCTAAAGCAATTAAGTGCTGATAATTAATAATAAAAAAAGGAAATATTAAGAAATTTATTAAGTTTAGAAACGAAACTGGGGGGGGGGGGGAAATAGAAAATGCCGGCTGCATCCCTGGTCCTGATGCTGAAACAGCTGGGAGACAACTATGGACCCCGCCCCTGCTCTATGCCGATGGGGGAGAACCTATTAGCATCCAGAGGATGGTGGCTGCAAGTGAGAGATGCAGGTGGCAACATGTTGAAATATATTCCCAAACTGACATTAGTCGACAATTTTAAATATTTTCAGGTATTTATAATATAAAATGTGTATGTATAAATATATATATATATATATATATATATATATATATATATAGAGAGAGAGAGAGAGAGAGAGAAAGAGAGAGATAGAGATATATATTTAAATAATAAATAAATATAATGAATATAAAATGTATATATAAATTTAATATTAAAATATCTTTGGTCATTTTTTAAAAAAATAGATACTGTGAGCATGCATAGGTTTTCTGGTGAACCAATAAAAATATTTCTATAAATAAATAATATAAAATAAAAAGAATATTATTTATTATTATTTACTAGAATCTTGTACTTAAAGAAGACAGGTGAAAGGATAGTCACTGTGGAATCAGCAATGAGGGTAACATAAAAATAGGGAGTAGCCAAAGATGGCAGGTAGCAGAGGGCAGCACCTTGCTCAAAAAATGAAAGATGAAAAAATTGCATTTATTATCTAATACAAATGGCTTTAAGAGATTATATATATATATATATATATATATATATATATATATATATAGATAAATTAATACTAGACAGACTGTCGGCAACACCTTGCATATAAAAAAGCAACTAAAAACTGTAAAGAAAGGGCTAAAAACAAAGCTTAGTAATAATAATGAGACTAATATCAATATCTTAATAAAATTATATGTTAGGGCATCGGCTTAATCCATTTTGCTGATAACAGTTCATTGTGTAACAAGTGGCTGCTCATTGTGTCGTGCGCGCACCATCGCGGTCTGGCCGTAAAACAATCTCGCTGTGGATTACCTTTTTTTTTTGGCTTTATGATTTTTGTGAATTCCGATAGGGGTGTAGCTGCCATCTGCATGGCTACCGGCCAGAGAATATTAATGACATTTAAAGAGAAGCTCGTTACTTAGTTGGCGGATGGCTTCATGGATATTGACTGGCGATGATGCCGAAGAATCGCATTGATCGTCGAATTTGAAGAGACGTGTTGTATTAATGAGAAAGCGTGCTGGATTGGGATTTGGACAATGTGCGGCGATTGCACCTGTGTTCCTTGTGTTTGCAGCAGAGCTTGTTTGTAATGAATGAAATCATTATTTCATTTCCCCCGGGAAGGGAGCGAGAGGGGGGGGGCGAGATTTTGCTTTGCCGGACGTGAAAGGGTTAAAGGTGTGGCTGCAAGGCGAGCGTCACTTGTAGAATGGTGAAAGGAGCCGGCAGCAGGGTGGGGTTTGCCGGCAGCAGGAGGATGGGGGGGGGGGGCAGAGGTGGGCTTGCAGGAAGAAGACCTCCCCGGCTGATGCGGAGCTCGGTGTTCTGGATTCTCTGCGTTTCTTTTGGAAACGTGATGATGGACTGAGCAGATGATTCAGCTGAACGCTGTAATTACAGAGCTCCGATATTTGCATGTGCCTATTATGTCTGTGGCATCGATGATGTGGGCGGAATGTTATAGGGATAATTCAAATCAGATATGTAGACTGCTGTCTCAGTCCTTTAAGGTCTATCCATGTACCCATCAGTCTTTCTCTATACACCTTTTTTCTTTTTGGTTGTCGACACATTCATCCATCTATCTTTTCTTCATATTAATTAACTCATCTTCCATCCATGCTTAATACTTATTGTTCATCTCAGTATTAACATTAGTTTTTAGCTCTATCCTACGTCTATCAATCCATCCAATCCAACATCCATTCCTACCTCTATCCATCCACCTCTCTCTAACTCTTTCTGTTTCCATTCTGCCCTCTCGGTCTACCTGCCCACATTTATTTGTCCATATTTCTCTTAATTCAAGCCCTAGTTCTCTCTTTATCACCACCACCATCGCCATTGCCCCCGCCAATAAATGTATAATGAAATAATTAAATAGAAGACTGATATAAAATGAGACCTTCGCTGAGTTTTGGCCTCGTGGGAAGAGAATAAATTACACTACAGCTACTTGCCATTGTGCTTTACATCTTCAGCTCAATTTAGATTATAATGCTTCGGCCTTTATTAATGCTTGTGGTCTTCACTATTAAAATCCAGTTGCCTAATCTATTCTGATGAGAGACAGCCAATTCTGTATGTCCCTGTTCCTTTTTTACCCACATAGGACTGGGATTCAGCGTAAATGTAAAGGAAAGCCAAGAGTTAATTGGGTTTGGAAAGTGTCCATCATCCATCATGATGAAAGTGTCCATTATCCATCATTATACTGCTTCGGCCTTTATTAATGCTTGTGGACTTCACTATTAAAATCCAGTTGCCTAGTCTATTCTGATGAGAGACGGACACTTCTGTATGTCCTTTTTTACCCCCATAAGACCGGGGTTCAGCCTAAATGTAATGGAAAGCCAAGAGCTTATTGGGTTTGGAAAGTGTCCATCGTGCATCATGATGAAAGTGTCCATCATTATACTGCTTCGGCCTTTATTAATGCTTGTGGTCTTCACTTTTAAAATCCAGTTGCCTAGTCTATTCTGATGACAGATGGCCAATTCTGTATGTCCCTGTGCATTTTTTTACCCTCTTAGGACTGGGATTTGGTCTAAATGTAAAGGAAAGCCGAGAGCTGATTGGGTTTGGAAAGTGTCCATCATTGATCCTATTTTGTAAGCCCAAAAAAAATCATGCTTCAGTGTCGGCTTCTAATGTTTCGCTCCACCTTTGTAAAGTATTCCCTCCTCCAACTATTATATTATTTGTAATGCAATTTGCGGTCTGTTCAGGACACGATTTCGCGTTGTTCGGCTTTTAAATTAAGATGCCACGCCCATTTTTACAGCCACAATGGGATTTTACCTCTTCCTCTGGCTTCACTTATCTTATTAGAAGGTCTTATCAGCTCATCAGCTTTGAGTCTTATCAGCCTATAGCAAAGTCAAACCTTTTGAGCCAAAAAAATGTCAGTTTCTTGGCTATTAAGGCATAGATTATTGTTTTTAACCAAACCAGAAACCAAGATGCCACCTATCGCTTGGTAGTGGATATATCATCCAATGAGACTGCAAGGATGGGTGGTGTTGAAAGCTGAGACAGTCTGATTTGTAGAGAAGCCTTTCTGAAGAATAATGTGACAATTCATGCTGGGACTCAAGACATGTTCTGAGCTGAGACATGAAACAAGGGCAGTGAATTTGCATGTTTGACAGTCTACATGGCAACAGCTGGAAATCTTGCTGGACCGGAGGCGCAGCTGATGAATAGAATCGCCGGAGGGATGTAAAAAAAAAAAAAAACATCTTCAGTTAAAAATTGCTGGCAAGGAGGAGAGAGCTAGACAGGAAAGGAGATAAATGAATGTGTAGCAGGAACAACTTCAGAATGTGGAACATCTCCGCTCATTTGGGATTCCGAGAGGACTTCATTACAATCTCTGTCCTCCAGCTGCATTCTCCATCAGCGGGCCGAGATGTACGGTAGATGACTTATGAAAAAAGGATCAAAGACTCTGAGGGACGCCAAGGCTCATTTGAAGATGTTCTAACCATTAATACTTCGTAGCGGTTGATGTTCAGGCAAAGAGTAATAAATTCTTCATTCTCCGTTACGTAAAATGGAAACCGGTGGTGAAATTAGTCTTCAGTTGTTAATTTAATTCTTCTTTCTTTCCTGTCTGGGTCTACTGCCAACGAAACCAAAAGGAGAAAACTGGAATTCCTAGGTTTTGTTTAGGGGGATGATAGCGTTTCTTGGAAATAAAAAAATAAGAAGTGGTTCTTATTTAGTGATCTCGAACCAATGACTTTGGTATATAAACTCAGTAAAGGAGTTTAACGCTTACATGTCTTCAATGTCTGGGTTTGCTGCCAACGAAACCAAAAGAGAAAACTGGAATTCCTGAGGTTTTGCTTAGGGGGAGGATAGCGGTTCTTGGAAATAAAAAAATAAGAAATGGTTCTTGTTTAGTGATCTTGAACCAATAACTATATTTACTCAATAAAGGAGTTTAACGCTTACATGTCTTCAATGTGGATGATCATCAAGAAAGTCACCAAAATGCTTCTTGATTGGAGAACAGGGGAACAAGAGGAAGCTTCAACTGGAGACAGGGAGGTGAAGTAGGATTTTTTTTTTAAATAAATACTGATGGCATATTTGTAGTATCACTAGCAGTTTTCTGGAGACCTCAAAGATTATGTGGCATTGCCAATCTTCACAACTTAGGACAATGATATTTTATCCACATCCCTTCAACAAAGGAGTCAAGGGAGTCACTACACAACCACTCATAATATTCAATCCATGAACATCAGAAAATGCACCCAACAGCTTCCAAGTCTTGAGAAGAAAGGTAAAGGGTTCAGAGGAGTCCAAACTGGAACAGTAATATATAGGGAATTGTGATCATAAGGGCATGTCCCTTCAACAAAGGAAATCTGTCCACCACTGCCTTTTTATATTTAAAGGCGCATCAATGGTCTTCTGGAAATGTACATGTTTCTGGATTTTAAATGTTCCAAATTGGTGAAGGACAGCAGAAGAACAGGAGACCTCAACGATTGTGTGGCTCCTTCATAAGGGCAATAATAATTTATCCATGTCACTTCAACTAAGTGTATACACAAAAGCTTATGATAGGACATCAAAGAGACCTCAAGGATTGTGTGGCCATACCAGTCCCCAACGAAGAAAATTCTTATATATCCACATTACTTCAACAAAAGTGTCTATACACATAATGTCCATAAACATCAATGAAGTTAACACATTTTATCAAGAATTTGAGAAGAACATAAAACCTCAAGGATAATGGGTAATACTACAGTAGTCTCCACAAGGACAATATTCATTTATCGTTTTCCTTGAACAATGTGGTTCATACATCTTGTAATATTTATCCCTACATCATTTCAGTCGGCATCAGGAAACTCCTCAAAAATTTTATGGATTATGTGAAGAGAGGAGAATTCCAGAGGAATCCAAAAACAGAAAGATAACAAGTGGTGGTTATGATATTTGCTTCAGGGCCTTTTCAATGGACGTTACAATATTTCCCCAAATTATCCTGGGTTATGAGAAGATGAGAACTCCAGAGGAATCCCAAACCTGGAGAGTAACAAATATCGAGAAGTGGTCCAGATATAATCCAAGTCAAAGCTTGTGTGACCTAATGGATTTGTAAAGTTAAACCAGTATGATTTAGACAACTAAAATACTAATGTTTTGAGTTTACAGTATACTTATATGTCACAGACCTGCATGTTCACTAAAGTCATCTCCATAAACATTTTTTGGGGGGGGTAAGGAAATATGGCACACAAACTGGGTGACATTTAAACCAAAAAGTTTGGCAAATATGTATATGTCATATAATCAATGGCCGCTTTATAAAACTCAATTAAGTAACAAAATAGACGGATGCAGAGACTGGTGTGAACATGCAAATGAGGATTCAAAGGAAAGGTTAAAAACCCTGTAAAAAGACCTGAAATCCCGATGGAAATTGTATTGCATTTTTGCAATATTTCAACAAGGCACCTTTACCTCAGTTACCTACAGTATAATATTCACACTACAGAAGGATTTCCCAACCTCTTTTCATGGACTACCACTTTGCAATTATCTCAAGTGCCACCACTGATACAGACTTCCTCACGGATAATTAAGGTGATTTAGTGTATGTACTCTACCAGACTCAAAAATGACAGCTCTTCTGCCAAAAGGTCTTCCTAAGATGATGCCCTCCTGAATCTTATTGACTTGGCCACTTGAAACATTTTGTTGGGGCGGCTGTTTGTTGTGCCTCGTGTCCCCTTGCCTTAACCCCCAATGGCCTTGAGTACTATTGTCACTGGTTGGGAAACTCTACTCTAGAGAATGAGGTTTCCAACCTTTTTCTCACAAGTCTCACTTTCTAAAAATCTCCAGCACCCTCTGTATCATCTATTAGGGATCTGTTAGGTGTTGTTGGTCACGTAAATGCTCGTTAGGAATTAATGAAACAACATAGATGTTATCACCTTTGGAGCAGTTTTGAACTTATAGAGTAGGTCAAACCTGGGTAATATATAGATCGGTGTTTCCCGACCCTCTCCTTGGGAGCCACCAACAATGTTAAGCAGTACTTGATGAAAGATGGTTGGGAACCCCAGGTAAAGAAGGTTGGGCATTGGTAAATTGGCTAACAAGCTATAGAGAGATAAATAATGAAAGGCTGTTCATGGTTTCCTATCAAGCATGTAAGAAGCAAGACATCAAGCTAAAATGGAAAACAAAACCAACCGCTTGTTTAACAGTCAAATATGCCACCAACCGCTGCTCTACTTGATACATGGAAGTGCTGTTAAGGATACCAGTCAATGTGCCACCAACTGCTGCTCGTGCTGATACATAAAAGTGCTGTAAGGATAGAAAAAAAAAGCTTAAGATAAAAACTATTCCTGGGGAGCTGGAGAGGTATTGTTGGTCACGTAAATGCTCGTTAAGAATTCATGAAACATCAAACCTGGGTAATATATAGGACTGTGTTCTTCAACCCTCTCCTTGGGAGCCACCAACAATGTTTTGCAGATTACTAAGATGCACAGGTGATGTAATTAGAATGAGACAGAGCTATAGAGTCATCTGTGTGGAGATCTGCAAAACATGACCTGTTGTTGGCTCTAAAGAAGAGGGTTGGGGAACACTGGTATAGATGGAAGCAGATCAGGTTGGGGTACCTGCCAGTCTTCAACCTATTTATGGTACAAGTCAGGTTTGGGCAATGCATTGATGGCAGCAAATTAGGCTGTGGCAGCCTCATCGCATAACACCTGATAAGATCTTGCATATCACTGGTTGAAAAACCAGGGCTCTAAAGCAGGGGTTCACAACCAGGGATACGTGACCCCTTGGTCCCCAAGATGCTATCATGTAGTATACAGCATCTGCTGCCAACCTGATCTGCTGCCATTTATAACTTACTTGTACCCTATTTGCTCCATTAATACAAAACTACTCCAAAAGGTGATTAAAAAAACTATTTATGAGCATTTTGGGGCATTTCATTAACTTTTGATTGTTTTGTGTGTTTTCAAAAAAGTTTTAGGCGATCATGTTTTTTTAGAAAATAGTAAAGTGGTAATTGATGAATAAAGGTTAGGACCCCTGCTCTAGGTGAGTGTTTTCTCAACCCTGTCCTCAAGTACCCCCAACAGGTCATGTTTTATGAAAATACACTGTTATTCATTTTTTCAGCAGTATTACAGAGCTGCGTGTTTCCACAAGTAAATCCACAAAACATGACCATTACTTCAGGACAGGGCTGAAAAAACACTGCTCCAGAGAAGTTTGAATGGACAGCAAGTTACCAACCAAAATGCTTCTTTGGGAGGAACGTAGGACACCCAGAGAAAATCCAAATAGTAGTTATGGAAGTCAACAATAAGTAGGATGGAAACATTCTTAATATGTGTAGGGCCCATATTAAATGGTGTTGTAGAAATGCAGCAGACTAGCAAAGAAACTATGTGACAGCAATAGAGTTGAAGGGATCGGAGGTCCACAATGATATGTGTCCATGAGATCTAGTGAATTCGCTTTGAATTTCAAGAAAATTTTGATTCGGCACAAATCCGTATTTCCTGGCATTCCTACTGAACAATTTTTTTTTTAAATTCTTAAAAAAAAAACAAACTCACTGTCAGTAACTTACCTGAATGTGGGCTTCCCCTTCACTCTGGCCCGGCGGCTGGCGGCATGTGCAGCTAACAGCGCATCCGGCTTCCCCCGCTCCTCTCTACACAGCATGGAGGAGAGTGGGGGAAGCCAGCCATGCTGTCAGTGGCGCAAACTGGCTTCTGGTGCTACTGAAACAGCGCTCGATGCCAGCCGCAAGGCAAGAGCAATATGGGAGACCACGTGCAGGTATGTGACTGACACTCACCTTCTTTCTTGCGATCCTTGGGCGCCGGTGTCCCTCGCCTCATTGCAGCCGGGTCAGATAACACAGATTCTCCACCCTGCCAGTTCACCCTCAGGACATCCATGTGGCTGGATAGCTGGAGAAGTTTTTTTTGAGCGATTTCTTGGGGAAATTTAGCCAAACGTCCGAATCGAATTTTTAGGAAGCTTGCTCATGTCTAGTAAGATCCTATTGGAACAGTGTGCCGGTCCATCTGGCCTATATCCCAAACTGACCTGCATCGTTTTATGACCTTTGGAGCAGTTTTATATTTATAGAGTAGGTCAGACCTGGGTAATATACAGATCGTGTTCTCCAACTTTTTCTTTGGGAGCCACCAACAATGTTTTGCAGATTACTCAGATGACAGGTGACTTAATTAGAATGAGACAGATCTGTGTGGAGATCTGCAAAACATGGCCTGTTGTTGGCTCTAAAGAGGAGGGTTGGGAAACATTGATACAGATGGAAGCAGATCAGGTTGGGGTACATGTCAGGCTTGTGCAATGTAAAAATGGCAGTAAATTAGGCAATGGAAACCTCATCACATACTACCTGATAGGATTTTGCATATCACTTGTTGAAAAAACAGAACTCTAAAGCAGGCGTTCACAACCTGGGTTCACTTGGTGGTACACAAGATGCTATCACGTGGTACACAGCAAGACTGACCCACCGCCAACCTGATCTGCTGCCATTTATAACTTACCCGTACCTTATTTGCTCCATAAATACATAACTGCTCCAAAAGGTGATAAAAACTATTTTGGGGCGTTTAATTAAATTTTGGTTGTGGGAGACCGACTGACCTATATCCCAACCTGAAATTTGAAAAACAATACCGCACTAAAAAAGCAAATACCGTAATCTAAAAAGTTCTTTAAAAAGTTCTTATAAGATTCTCAAGCGAGCGATCGACGTGCAAACTCCTCAATCCAAGGAGCATCAGGTAAAAAGGTGAAGAGATAGCCGAACACAACAGTCCCAAACGCATGCACTTCACCCGGATAATCACCAATATATCCTCCACCAAGAAGTTTGGACTCTTACCAGACTTCAGTAAATTATAAGCACATCTCTCAAACGGTGAAATTCCTTGTAATTACTCCAGTCTCTTACCTGGTGAATTTGCTTGTAATTACTCCAAACGGCATTTCAATATAGGGACAATAACCCTTTCATATGTTGTCCCAGGAAGGCTCAAACGGCAATGCACCTTTGGGGAGCTCTTTGCTTATACAATTACATATATCCCAACCTGACCTGCTGCTTGACCCAAGCCTTATCTGCTGCTTCCAAAAATGATATAAACTATTTATGTGCAATTTCCCGAACTAAAAATGCTTTGCCGTGCTTGGGCTGAATGCCGAACTCAAACACAGACTTCGTGTTCGGGTTTGGGAACCTGAACTTGCAAAGTTTGGTGTTTGCCCCTTAACTACTGGTAACCATTAAATTTAGGGGCAAATTAGGGGCATTCAACCATTAAAGCAGAGCAATTTCCTGCATTCCTGATCCCACAGTCAGCACCTTTTGGATGGTCATCTCTATTTTCCCAGAATGAGATCTGGCAATTTTCCCAAAGTTCCTTGATTGTCAGGTAGGGGGGTGGTTAAGAGGCAGGACCAGCGATTGTCCCAAAGTTCCTGGATTGTCGGGGAGGGGGGTGGTTGAGGCAGGACCAGCGATTGTCCCAAAGTTCCTGGATTGTCAGGGAGGGGGGTGGTTAAGAAGCAGGACCAGCGATTGTCCCAAAGTTCCTGGATTGTCGGGGAGGGGGGTGGTTGAGGCAGGACCGGCGATTGTCCCAAAGTTCCTGGATTGTCGGAGAGGGGGGGGGGGGGGGTAATTAACACGACCCATGCGTTCCACCCAGGTGTTATTTGAGATAATTAGTAATTGGAAAGCAATACTTGATGAAAGATGGTCGGGAACCCCAAGTAAAGATGGTTGGGCATTGGTAAATTGGCTAAGAAGCTATAGAGAGATAAATAATGAAAGGCTGTTCATGGTTTCCTAGCAAGACATCAAGCTAAAATGGAAAACAAAACCAACCGCTTGTTTAACAGTCAAACATGCCACCAACCGCTGCTCTATTGATACATGGAAGTGCTGTAAGGATGGAAAAAAAAGCTTAAGATAAAAACTATTCCTGGGGAGCTAAAGAGAAGCAGACAGGAAAAAGCAATAAACGCTGGAATGACTTGAGTATGTGGAACATCTCTGCTCCTTTGGAATTACACGAAGACTTTATTACAATCCCTGTCTTCGTCTGTATTATCTATCAGCGCGGTAGGATGATTAGGGGAGAAGGATCAAATACTTGAGGGGATGCCAACACTGATTTTAAGATGTTCTATCCATTAATAATTAATGTTAGGAAAATAAATTCCGCTTGCGTTGTCATGTAAAATAGGCACCAGTCACTTTTTATTGCTGATTATTTTTTCCAGATACTAATTGATGTCTGACGTCCTGTTTAGGACTGAGTTAACTTTCAGTAACCCAAAGGAGACAATAATTCATAAGGTTATTTGGAAGGAAGGGTTTTGGTTATTTCCAAAGCGAAACAATGGAAAACACTAAAAACCCAAACTTAAATGCAGAAAGCAGAATGATCGACAGTTACACTTATTTTCAAGCCTTTTTTAAACTGGACCTTCACCCTAAATAAGAGCCTATCATATATGTTTCCCCCCCGTACATACAGATTGCCCACATTAATCCGGACCTTCACCCTGAATAAGAGCCTATCTTATATGTTTCCCCCCACCCTGTACATACAGATTGCCCACATTAATCCGGTGACTAAATACTTAAAATCTATTAATTTTAGACACTGGGGAAAAGCTTTTTAAACCGGACCTTCAGCATCATTTCATAAAAAGCCCAAACCCATAAAAACATATTCCCCAGCATCTAAAATTAATAGACTTACGGACGCCGCCTCAGAAGCATCACATACCGAGGAGAGGGGCGGGGAGTGCAGAGGGGCAGGGTTATAGCTGTGCTTTGCTCAAATAGAACAGAGCTGGGGTCAGAAAAAAGACAGCAATCCCAGAATGCAGAGCGACACAGTCAGAAGACACTTCCTTTTTGGGTGTTTAAAGGTTCAGAAAAGGCAATAGGTGCAGGTAGGATGGTTTTTGATATGAGCAATCTGTATGTACAGGGTGGGGGAAACATATAACATAGGCTCTTATTCAGGGTGAAGGTCCAGATTAATGTGGGTAATCTGTATGTACAGGGTGGGGGAAACATATAACATAGGTTCTTATTAAGGGTGAAGGTCCAGATTAATGTGGGTAATCTGTATGTGCAGGGTGGGGGAAACATACAGGTTATGCTTTTATTTAGGGTGAAGGTCCATTTTAAGGGTTTGGGCCTTTCATGAAATGATGCTGAAGTTCCGGTTTAATAAATACCAGTGGAACTATCAGAATATTTTTTGGGATAGAGAAAACAATGAAGGCTCTTTAGATGGAATACATCTGGTCATTATTTAGGCCCAGATGTGTTACACAGAACAGTTCCGACAAAAGGAGTCAACACCCCAATGTCCCCAATGTTGACTTGGATGCTAGTGGACTGACCTAAATATTTTACGCCGTGGGAGGAGAAAAGGGAAACATCTTTGGTTTTGTGAGTTTTGGAAAGTATTATTTGGGCACAGATGTTCTACACAGAGCTATGGATTCTCGCAATACTTTCTCTACAAAAAGTTTTAACACATGAATGGCTCAAAATAAGGTTTACAGTTAGAAGATGTCCTACATAAAAAAAATAGAAACATAGAATCAGACACTTTGGATATATTGTTGCAAAGGATTCTGGGAGAAATTCTATTTTCCTTGGCTTGCATGCCCCATGCTATTTATTTTCTATTTTAGTAAAGAACTCTCTGCCTATGTAAAACAGACAATTCTAAATAATATTTTACAAATCCAAAGCGGTAGGTCTACGTGGTAACTAGGGATGAACGATCCCCCTACAGTTCGGCAAGTTCGCACAAACTTTAAACAAAAGTTTGGTTCTGGCGGGCCAATTTGCAGAACCTGAACCCGGGTCTCTGCTGAAATCAGTGGGGCCCAAACTTGTGATGACAGGTTTGGGGGGGGGGGGGGGGTAAGTAACTTACCTCAGAAGTGTCGGCACTAGGAGTGTCACTCGTGGGAGCTGCGGCCATCTTTCCCACTCGGAGATATTTAGCAAGCTGGCAGGGGGCGGCCACTCTGCATAGGTTAGCTGGTTGATGGTCTGCTTAAAGTGGACCAAAACCCGCGGAGATCGGTTGATCGATTTCTTCCCCCCAGGGCATCCAAATCCGGGATGCCCCGCTGTATGAACCCCCCCCCCCAGGTTGCCCATACACTTACCTTCTTTTCCAATCCAACAGCGCATGCATGAGCCATAGCAGCATCCCCGCTATCCCTCTAGCATGGCACGTGCCCGCACCAGGCATTTGTGAGTGGTCGGCGCAGGCATGCTCCCTGTTAGAGGGTAGCGGGGGATGCAGCTGTCAGTGCGCTCGGAGCCGCTGGCCTTAGATGAAGGCTTAGACATGCTGACGTGAGCGGATCTGAGCGCGCCACACATGTGCCGTAAGACTGGCGGGGGCAAGGGGGGGGACCTGGGGGGTTTCACACAGCGGGGGCAAGGACCAAAACCCAGGATAGTCAAAATCCTGGGTTTTGGTCAACTTTAACAGCCCATCAACCAGCTTTGCCATGCTCGTGCCGAACGCCGAACCCAGACTTCTGGTTGAAGTCATGTTCGGGTCTCAGAACCTGAACTTGCAAAGTTTGGCAAAGTTTGGGTTTACCCATCACTAACCATAAATGTGCCCCTAAACTAAAATTAGGGACATTCAACCGTTAAAGCTATTTCTTGCATCCCTCATCCCACAATCAGCATCATTTGGATGGTCTTTTCTCTTTTCCCAGAATTAGATCTGCCAATTTTCCTGAAGTTCTTGGATTGTCGGGGGGGGGGGGGGGGGGGTTAAAAGGCAGGACCAGCGATTGTCTCAAAGTTCCTGGATTGTGGGGGGGGGGGGGGGGTTAAGAGGCAGGACCAGCGATTGTCTGATTACATCATGACCGAGGGCCCATAATTAGAACATGACATTGTTTAAATCTCGTGGAGCTGAGTCCTCTTTGCTTTGAGCTTTGCTTTGTGTAGGACATCTGCTAACCAAAAATGTGACCATAACTGAACTTTTCCAGACATCCAAGTGTTATAACTGTTTGTAAAACTATTGTGAAAGGTCATTGCTGTGTAGAACATCTGGGCCTATATAATATTTGCGAAACTCAAAAATGTTGTTTCCCTTTTTTCCTCCTGTGATTTAAAAACATTTTGACAGTAAGTGAATGAGCACATGTCTGGAATAAGCCCCCATCCATCCTAAGATAAAGAGAACATACAGTATACACATAAGGGCAGAGTAGATGGAGCATATGGTCTCCTTCTGCTGGATCTCCCTGGGTGTAGGAATGTATACTTAAGGTTCTCCCCTTTCCAACAACAGCTCCAGTGGGTTGTTAGACCCCTAGGTCCGGAGATCCAGCATTCGGAAGTGTACCACCCTCTGGAACCCACAAGGAAAGTTACCGGCACTTTACAGTACCACCACTTAGTCCAATCAGCCCTGATGCACATGCCCTTGCAGGGTTGTATACCTTGTCCCCATGGTCCCAGGGAACCAGGGCTCAGAAGTGGACCTCCATGAGCGAGGTGCATCGATTTCCATGGTGACCCACTTTAGAGCTCTGGTTCTCTGGGCTTAGAGGGGCTAAAGACCAACTGGATTGACCAAGTGAAGAGAGGTAGTGAGGACTGGAGCCGGCGGGGACAAGTGGTTGACAGTGTTGAGGACAGCACACAACAGCTCCAGCCCAGATCAGCAGTGGTGTCAGTCACCTACCTATCTACCTACCCACCCACCTACCTGCCTACTAACCCACCCATCAAATTAACCTACTTACACACTCACTTCCTACCTGTCTACTTGCCCGCTGACCTACCTAACTATCCAACTGCTTACTGACCAATCCACCTACCTATGTACCTGCCCACTCGCCTCCCTACCGAGGACTTGGAGCAGCAGCTGACGGCTCTGCTGCAAAGGAAGAATTGTCAGACCCTGGAGCAGAGGTGGCAGTCGCTCCCCTACCAACCTGCCTTCCCACTTGCCCACCTCCCTACATACCCTCCCACCAACCTTGCTACCTGCCCTCCCACCTACCTACCCTACCTAATCACTTATCTGCCTACACAACCATCTACCTACTGACCAATGTATCTACATGTCTACTCACACACCTGCCTACCTATCTGAAATTCCTATCTAATAGGAATTCCTAGCCATTGCTGTCTAAATTCCAACATACTCCTCTGACTACCGCCTACCTGTCCATTTGTGTACCTACCTATCTATCTTCCCACCCTCTACCTACCTATCTTTCTACCGTACCTACCTACCTACCCACTCACTTATACTCACATGCTCACCCACCTACCTTCTTGACATACATACCTACCTAGGAGATACAAGAAGTTTGTCTTTATTCCAAGTGTGACATACACTCCGCTTCAATTCTTCATGACATTTGGGTTATTCTCCAGTAGAGGGCGAACTTCTGCAGAGATGAATACAAAAAAAGGAGCTCCTCCCAGTCCATAAATACCTGGGACCTCCCACCAATTCCCCAGTTTCTTCTCTGCAAGAAGGCGAGCGAGACAGAAGATGAAGACTTCTCTTACTTGCAAGCCCGGTTCACGCCCGGCCATTTTTTGCCCCTATTGCTGCCAGGACCTTTCCTAAATTATCCCTATTTGAGCCTCCCAGCCTTGGCTGCGGGTCCTGGTAAGGGTAGGTAGCACCTTATGGGTGCGCAAGGAGCATTGCTCCGTCGTGAGACCTCATTACAAGGGGTAGGTGGTTGCCCGGGTTTGGTGATCCCGGAGTGGGATGCCCTGCCCCTGTCATTCCTTTGGCCAGATTCTGGCTGGGATTCCCCCCTTCCGTGTCCCTTACTTCCCTCTAGGGGGGGGGGGGGTGGTCGGCCTGTATACCCTGTTGGTTTATATGTGTGTATGACACTGTGTGTGTGTGTGTGTGTGTGTGTGTGTGTGTGTGTGAGTGTTTTTACTTGTGTTGGGTGCTGACAGGATGCTTGCATTATACTCAGGGCCATAACGGTGCTGGCCTCCTTCACTCAAGCCTGGGGAGCTTCTCCCCCTCAGACCTGTTCGGGGAGGGGGCCGGGCTCTCGGCGTGGCTGCGGTAGCCCCGCCCCCTCGTTTGGTGCGATGCTGCGGGCCAGCCCATGGCTGGGATCCGCGTTGCTGGGAGGGAGGCGTAGCCTGCGGCGCACGTTCTGCGCTGGCCCACCCCCCCTCCTCTTCTCACGAGGCTCTTCTCCGGGGGCCATCTTGGTGCTGCTGCGGGACCCTGGGTGCTCCTGGCCGGTAAGGGCCTGTTGGCCACTTCCTTAGCTTATGCAGGGGGCCCCTTATCAGCAGGGGGGCCTCCTGTTTTTTTGCTTGTGTGTGCATGGATATTTTACTATATAGGTTAATATATATATATATATGTTTTGTGAGGCTATTTTTGACTTGGATGCTTCATTGTGTGTTTCAGATTGCATCGTTTATGTGCATGTTAAGGGGTTCCTCCTAGTCCTGGGGTCCCTAGCCTTAATATAGATCACCACAAATCCTCCCACTGGGACTTTTAAGGGGCATCCCGGGTTGCTTATTGCTTAAACTCTCTGCGATCTTGCGACTGACCATAAAAATCACCATATGGACGCTCCGCAGGATACCGGGCTCGGGCTCCCTCTGGGACTATCCCGGCCATGTGTGGGTTGTGGGGCATCCCTTACGGGTGAGAATGTGCTTATTTGTATACCATGTGCACAAAAGGCCATATCGCGGCAGTCGAGTGCCCAGCCTTCTGGGTCGGCGCCCCCCGCTTCACCGCCTTCCCCTCCCCACATTATCCGTACCCCAAGTGACATTGGTGCTAGCGGGGAGTCGCATTCCGATGTTTGTGCTAGGTTGGCCAGCATCGAGAAATTTATGGTTAGCGCGGTGGGCAAGAAGGCCCAGGCTAAAAAGAGACATTTGTCATCGGTCCAGGCGACTTGGGATATTGATGATGATTCTTTTGATATGTCAGATTATTCCCCGCTAGAGGAGGGGGAATTGTATGAGGAGTCAGAGGCTGACGATGTACGGTTTGGTGAGACTGATGTTGGGCAGGCGCTGGGGGATGCTGTTGACACGGGCACGGTTTTGTCACATCTCTTGGAGGTTTTGGATATTGCGCCACCTGAGGCGCCTCCTCTCAAGAAGGGGGAATTTTTGGGGGCCCACAAGCCTCGTTTGGAGTTCCCTACCCAGGGTCATTTTGATGCACTGATCCTTAGGGAATGGGAGAAACCTAGTTGGCTTCCGGGTGTTCCTCAGGGATGGGATAAGAAGTATCCTTTCCCGGCGGAAGCGGTTAAGCGCTGGGCTTCTCCTCCCGAGGTCGATGCGCCAGTTTTGGGGTTGACCAACTCTTCCGTGCTTCACACCCCAGATGCCACTTCCCTAAAGGATGGTGAGGATAGGCGCCTTGATCAGATGGCATGCCATGCCTTTGCCAGTGTTGGTTTCGGCCTTGCGGCCTGTTTGTGCATCTGCGCTAGTGGCGGTGGGTGCTAGATCTCTGATTAGGGACTGGTTAAATGACACTCACCTTGATCCGGCCAGCGCTGAGTTCACTACGCTTAAAAGATTTGAATTGTTCATGGATTTTGTCTTGGCTGCTATGGAAGACACTATTATTATGTGTAGTAGGACTTCAGCCTTATTGGTGGCCATGCGCCGCTCGGTATGGCTCCATCAGTGGACGGCGGACTTTGCGGCCAAGAAATAGCGCACAGCTCTTCCCTTCTTGGGTACGCGGCTGTTTGGAGATAAGTTGGATGCTGTGGCAAAGGGAGGTAAGTTACCTCAGCAGAAGAAACTGCGCCGTCCCTCCTTTCGAGGTGCCAGAGCTGGTAGAGGTTTGGCCTTCTCGGGTGTCAGAGGCTCTTCCTGGAACAGGGGCAGAGGTCGGGCCCGTTCCGCTTCTGCCTGGGGTTCCAAACCCAAGCCTGCGGGTAAACCAGCTCAGCAATGAAGGGGCGCCCTCACCCGCTCGGGTGGGGGGACGGCTGCGGCTCTTCTTCCAGGTCTGGGCTCGGGAGGTCACAGACAATTGGATCTTGGAAGTGGTCTCCTCCGGGTACAAACTGGAGTTCGAGTACTGGCCTCCTTCAAGATTTTTAAGGTCTCGGGTGCCCACGGACCCTCAGGCGGCACAGGGGCTCCTGTTAGCAGTGAAAAACCTTCTGGACATGGGAGTTGTATGCCCGGTGCCTCCGTCAGAGAGAGGCAGGGGTTTCTACTCCAACCTTTTCATGGTTCCCAAGAAGGAAGGTTCTGTAAGACCCATTTTGGACCTCAAGGTCCTCAACAGATTCATCAGATTCAAGAAGTTCCGTCAAGGGGATTTCATGACATCCATAGACATCAAAGATGTGTATTTGCATGTTCCAATTTTTCCTGCGCATCAGAGATTCCTCAGGTTCGAGGTGGACGATCAACATTTTCAGTTTGTAGCCCTTCCCTTCGGGTTGACCTCAGCGCCGAGGGTCTTCACCAAGGTTCTGGCGGGCATAATGGCCCTATTCAGAGCTCAGGGAATTCGCATTGTGCCGTATCTGGACGACCTATTGATTTCAGCGTCTTCCCTCCGTCAGGCGGAGCTGGACACCCACCAGGTGGTGTCGACCCTGGAGAGGTTCGGGTGGGTGATCAACCGCCCCAAGTCCTCTCGCTCGCCATCACGGGAGATTTCATTTCTGGGCATGAATCTGGATACCATTCAGGCCAGAGTGTTTCTACCCCAGACCAAGGTGCAGGGGATTCAGAATCTGATCCGCCTTCTTCTGGCCGATCCTTGCCCCTCTATCCGACAAGGGATGAAACTGGTGGGATTGATGGTGGCCTCCTTCGAGGCGGTCCCGTTTGCGCAGTTTCACATGAGATCTCTTCAACTTCATCTATTGATGCATTGGGACAGGTGTCCTCTGTCATTGGATCAACCGTTTAGGATGTCTCCCGGGGTTCGGCAGTCTCTTCGTTGGTGGCTGGAGTCGAGCAACCTGTTGAGGGGCAGAACCTTTCTGGTTCCTCGCTGGGAGTCGGTTACCATGGATGCCAGCCTGTCGGGCTGGGGAGGTTTCGGGAAAAGTCATCAGTTCAGCGGGGTGTGGGGTCCTCAGGAGGCTCACAACCCCATCAATGTTTTGGAGCTCAGAGCCATCCGGCTTGTTCTGTCACGGCTGACGTCGCACTTACAGGGTCTTCCGGTTCAGATTCGATTAGACAATCGGACGGCGGTAGCCTACATCAATCACCAAGGAGGGACTCGCAGCAGGAGTGCCCTCAGGGAAGTCTCTCTGATCCTGCATTGGGCGGAGAGCAATGTTCCTTGCATTTCGGCAATCTACATTCTAGGAGTGGAAAACACGGACTCCCTGAGCAGGGGGTTCTCTCGCCAAGGAGAGTGGTCCCTCAACCCCGGGGTTTTTCGGGTTCTTTGTCGCAAGTGGGGGACTCCGGAGGTGGATCTCTTTGCCTCATGGCACAATCACAAACTCCCGGCCTTTGTGTCTCTATCTCAGGATCCTCTAGCTCTGGCAGTGGATGCCTTGTCCCTTGCTTGGAAGGATCTGGGGTTTCTGTACCTGTTTCCTCCCTTCTCCATGCTGGGCAAGGTAGTTTGCAAGCTGGCTCTGGAGGGGGCACCAGCAATTCTGGTGGCTCCAAGGTGGCCAAGAAGGGTTTGGTACGCAGACGTTGTAATGCTGGCGGTAGATCAGTACCGGCTTCCCATGTTTCCGGATCTGTTATCTCAGGGTCAACTACGTTACCCCAATTTACAAACGCTGGCTTTGACGGCTTGGCTGCTGAAACCTTCATTCTGAAGGAGGAAGGTTTGTCTGAGGCTGTGGTTCAGACCTTGATTAGAGCTAGGAAGCGGTCCTCTTCTGGCATTTACTATAGGGCTTGGCGGTCTTATATTGACTGGTGTGAGGCTAGGGCCTTGCCTTGCAGGGTGTTTTCGATCCCTAGGATTTTGGAGTTTCTTCAGCACGGTCTGGATCTTGGGCTCCAGCTTAGTACCTTGAAAGGGCAGGTTTCTGCTCTGTCTGTTTTCTTCCAAAGATCTTTTGCCTTACTCCCGCTGGTTAAGACCTTTTTCCAAGGGGTCGCGCATGTGCGGCCCCCTCGGAAGGCTGTGGTTCCTGTTTGGGATTTGAATTTGGTTCTTTCGGCTCTCCAGGGTCCTCCTTTTGAGCCGCTACAGGATATTGCTCTTTCTGTTTTCACTCAAAAGGTTGCTTTCTTGGTGGCTATTACCTCTGTTCGGCGTGTTTCTGAGTTGGCGGCTCTGTCGATTCAGGCCCCTTACTTTGAAAGACACCAGGACAAGGTGGTCTTTCGCTTTAAGCCAGATTTCCTTCCTAAGGTGGTTTCTGCTTTCCATCTCAATCAGGATATTGTTCTCCCTTCCTTGTGTCCTAAGCCTAGCAATCACAAGGAGAGGGTTTTTGCACAATTTGGATGTTGTTCGCTGTGTTACGTACTATTTGGTACTATTTTACTTCTCCTTTCCGCAAGACGGATGCCTTTTTCGTGGTGCCCTGTGGGCCCAGGAAAGGTTTGGCGCCCGCCAAGTCTACCATTAGCAAATTTATTTCGTCAGGCCATTGTTGGAGCCTATTCTGCTAAGGGGAGGACTCCCCCTTTTAGGGTCACTGCGCATTCTACTCGTGCTGTTGGGGCTTCCTGGGCTTTTCAGCACCAGGCTTCTGTTGGAACAAGTTTGTAAGGCTGCTACTTGGTCTTCTGTTCATACTTTTTCCAAGTTTTACAAGGTTGATGTGCGGGCTTCAGCGGATGCTGTTTTTGGCCGCAAGGTTCTGCAAGCTGCAGTGGTTTAGGTTGGGGCGTTCTTCACTGTTTATGGTTCCCACCCATGACGGACACTGCTATTGGATGTCCCAAATGTCATGAAGAATTGAAGCGGAGTGTATGTCACACTTGGAATAATACCGTTTTGTGATTACTCACCTTTAAAACGGATATTATAAGTGTGACATACACTCCACTTCACCCACCCTTTTTGGTATTCTGGATCCTTTATATGGTGAACCATTGTTTCTTGGTTCTTAGTATTGTTATATTTGGTTCTTCCTGGTCCCCTTACTGCTATCTTACACTGGGGAATTGGTGGGAGGTCCCAGGTATTTATGGACTGGGAGGAGCTCCTTTTTTTGCATTCATCTCTGCAGAAGTTCGCCCTCTACTGGAGAATAACCCAAATGTCATGAAGAGTTGAAGCGGAGTGTATGTCACACTTATAATATCCGTTTTAAAGGTGAGTAATCACAAAACTGTATTTTTTTTGGTGGGTGGGGGTCCACACACACCGCACACAGCACAGATGTTCAGCACTAGGTAGAGTGGTTTTATACAGGAGCACAGCTTATCCACTCGTAGTAGAGATTGTCTCGTGTTTTGTTTCTTAGTGGGGTTGGTTACTGACACATGTTTGCATTGGTCTGATAGCGCAGTGTTGTGATCATTAGAGTGATTGGGGCAAGGAGCAATGATTGGTGTTACAGGGGAGGAGTAAGGTTTATCCACTCAGTGCGTGAAGTGAGGGGGTGGGTAACCTGTTTCTACATAGAAGTGAGGGGGTGGGTAACCTGTTTCTACATAGACTCAACGCCCCGACACGCCCCCTCTATCACAGTGAGTGGAGTGGGCCTGACAGCATCACTGTGACAGATGACAGGGGGGGGGGGTGGCTGTCTGGAAATGATACGGCCCGGATGGCTCAGAGGTCTGGATCTGACATTCCGTTTAGCATGCAAGCAAAGGCCAGCATTCTTTTTGTTATGTTATTTATCTGGACTATTACTTTAAAGAGGACCAACAGTCAAAAATTAATTAAATCAGACCAACACAACAAACAGTGCTCATATGCATCCTTCTCCAGGGCAATTTAGGTTGCTGCACATAAAAAATAATTGACCTTTTTCTAGCACCTGCTGGGGTAAATTTCAAAAACAAGATGGGCGATCATGGGCTTGCCGCCTGCAAACAGGAAGTCGTGCTGGGCTTCCTGTTACTGTGAATTTCAGTTATGTCAGTTGGGAGAGGAAGCTCCAAAATGGCCACTACATTTCTTTTCCAACTGTGCCTGGCTGTTGGTCCGGTTTAAATCAGATGTCCAGTGTCTTCATACCCCCCCTTCCCCCTGAGTGCGGAGATGGGGGGTTAGAAAAAAATGCCTTACCTCTAATGTAATTCTGCACTGTCACCCGGCATGGACAGTGACCACACAGAGAGTGCCATCCCCTCCCCACTGTGCATGCACATGCCTCCTCGTGTAAGAATGGGGCCGAGCACAGAGTTGGGATGCCACTCTGTGCATCTAATTCAAGATGGCTGTGCCCATGGCCTGAGACTTGTGATGCATCCCAGCTGTTTTTTTTTTTTTTGTAACCCCCGTCCTGCCAGGGGAAGGAAGCCAGGGTGGAAGGTTATGAAAACACTGAACATTTGCTTTAATGAAAAGAAAATACTGCATCAGGTGCAGGGCCGGATTAAGTGTGGTGGAGGCCCCTGGGCACAAAATCTGGTGGAGGCTCCAGATACAGTATAAAATAATAGTCCAGCCAAGTAACTGATTGGTGGTTGTCTGGCACCCGCCTACTTACTGGAAAGTCAGATTGAGTCCCTTGTGCCCCCCTTGTGCGGGTGCGTGCTGCTCGGGAACTCCTGCTTTGCCATTCTGGGTGGGGGGAGGTGTAGTCGCCCGGCTGGTTCCCTGCATTGAGCTGCCAGCGGCTGTGCTTGGTGGCTTATGTGCAGTGACAGCTCTGCACCCATCACTGTAGGGTTGCTGGTGGCGGCTTTGCTGCTCTAGACTCCGTCCTGCCCTGTGGTGGCTTTGGCTGCGGGTTTGCAAAAACAACAAATAGGCCTTGCCCAGGTATGGGGCCCCACTGCCACCGGGAGCTTTGTTGCTGGCTCCACGGCCCGTCAGACCAAAGACTGAAAAGCCTCCTGGATTTAGACCATAACCCAAAGGTTGGTGGAGGCCCCCTTTGCAGGGAAAGTGGTAGAGGCCCTATGGCGCACGCCCCTTGGGCCCCCCTCATAATCCGGCCCTGATCAGTGGCCTCCAACAGATTTTCTTCCCAGGGGCTTTAACCACACTTAAAGCAGACCAAGCAGCTAAAACAGGCGCCATTATCTGGGATTAGAGTGAAGCGGGAGCAGTGAAAATTGTCAAAAGGTTCTCTTCATGGGGGGAGCAATTCGGGGGATGCTAGTTAAAAATGTGGGTTTTGGTCCGCTTTAATCCGGCCCGGCCCTATGCCAATGGGCAAGGTAGTGGAAGCCATTGTATCTAGTATTCGGGAGTACTGAATGTTGGATAATGAGGTTTATCCAGCCAATGGGCCTCCGAACTGGATGGTGCCTACTCCGGCTTATCACCCTTAATATCCAGCATGTGTGCATACCTCCCAACGTTTCAGGGTGGAAAAGAGGGACATTTGTTAAATTAGGCCACCCCCCTCATTGATTGATGGATGAAGCCACATCCCTTCATTGATTGATGAATGAAGCCACACCCCCTCATTGATTAATGGATGAAGCCACGTCCCCTCATTGATTGATGGATGAAGCCACACACCCTTATTGGTTGATGGATGATGCCACGCCCCCTCATTGATTGATGGATGAAGCCATGTCCCCTCATTGATTGATGGATGAAGCCACGTCCCCTCATTGATTGATGAATGAAGCCACGTCCCCTCATTGGTTGATGGATGACGCCATGCCCCCTCATTGATTGATGGATGAAGCCACATCCCCTCATTGATTGATGGATGAAGCCACGTCCCCTCATTGGTTGATGGATGACGCCATGCCCCCTCATTGATTGATGAATGACACCACACCCCTCATTGATTGATGAATGAAGCCACATCCCCTCATTGATTGATGAATGAAGCCACATTCCCTCATTGATTGATGGATGACGCCACGCCCCCTCATTGATTGATGAATGAAGCCAGTGATTGATGGATAGGAGATAGGATGTTAGTTACAACAGTTACAACAATAGAAACACTTTGAATAGACAAATTAATCATTTATTGCTGCAGAGATACATGTTACGCCTCAAAGAGGGACAAATGAGAACAACGAGGGACAGGGGGACATGGACTCAAAAGAGGGACAGTCCCTCCAAATCAGGGACACTTGGGAGATATGATGTGTGTACATTAAAACATTTATAAACTATGTAAAGCTCTCTTTTCCCAACCTATTTTAACTCATGTCGTAGTGTGAAATAAACTTCTTCAGGGGTAACAGGGGCATCAGGTCGGCAAGAACTGTCCAAACCCAGAACCAGGTATAAAGTTGAGGGTTTTGGTTAATAAAATTGTATAAATTCAACACAACTGTTACTGTGCCACACAAGAACTAAGAGAACTATTGAGGGCCCCAAAGATGTGAGTACGTAGGCGTGCTCAGCTCAATACCTGGACCTCAGTATAAGGCGGTGGCCCTGTGTGTTATTTTACAAAGTTTACCGATTAGGGGCCTTACCTTACATACACATACCTCCCAAGTGTCCCTGATTTGGAGGGACCATCCCTCTTTGGAGTCCGTGTCCCCCTGTCCCTCATTGTTCTCATTTGTCCCTCTTTGAGGTGTAACATGCAGATCTGCAGCAATAAATGATTCATTTGCCTATTCAAAGTGTTTCTATTGTTTCATCTGTTCTATCCTATCTCCTATCTATCCCTCAACGAGTGGGTGTGGCGTCATCATCAATCAACAAGGGGGCGTGGCTTCATCATCAATCAACAAGGGGGTGTGGCTTCATCATCAATCAGCAGGGGGCGTGGCTTCATTTAACAATTATCCCTCTTTCACGCCCTGGAAAGTTTTTAGATATGTAATCATTAGAAAGGAACAACAATTTGTGTTTGTTTTTTTTAACAGGCTTTTACTTGGCACTAATAATGGTTTTAAAGTGGTACAATGAACAGTTTTATAGCAGCCTCATTATGATATTATTTCCTGTAATGACACAATCATTTAGCTTCCTAATGGCTACACCATTATAAGCTTTTTAGATGCATCATTTAGCTTTTAAATATTACCATTCGACTCCATCAGTACTAACATCAGGTAGCGGCAGATGAGCATCTGTAGCAGGCATTTTCAGAGCGCCCGCTAGTAGTCGCTGTGCTCATCCGTGGGTCGCTACTTCATAGCGACTCAGTCGCTGTGCATTAATGTTGAATACATTGTGAGGAGTCGCTATTTGACCAGTACAGCGCTGTATGGGAGCGCATGTTAGCGACTGCTCATAGCGACCGACTCACACCATATTCAGCAAAAAAACAGCCTCACAAATCTCTGGCGCAGAAAAATGCTTCTCTGAATCCCAGAGCGCAGGAGGCGGTGTGTTTAAAGTCTGTTTTCCAGCATCTATCCACTAGTAACAAAGCGAAAACATATGGAATTACATTGTAACAACATTGTAACATGAACACTCTAATGGCAGAGCTGTAATGTCATTTCTGAGGAAATATATAAAAAATTATAAAATTGTGAAAAAACTGCTTTTCCAATGCCAGAAGAGGTCACAGAATTATTTGTGATTTAAAAAAAAAAAAAATAAACAAAAACCCAGTTTAAAGAGAAGAAAAGGTTCGTCCATTGAAATGTATGGGAGAGCGACAGGTAGCGAGAGGTCATACCTGGCGCTGTGCAAGGCTGAACGCCGGCGCTGTTCGCTGAGGCTGTGAAAATGATGAATCAGACGCTACATGGCGCTATCCCAGTCGCTAAACAGATTCTGCTTGATAAATGTGTAATTGCGTGCCCTGTCCGGCGTTCACCTGTCGCTACCTCTCATTAACCAGCCACTACCTGACACTATCCCTTCTTAAATAAGGGCCTAAGGCCCTTATTTTTGAAGGAATAGCGACAGGTAGCGACTGGTGAGCGGGCGGTAATGACGGGCCCCGCCACGAGAACGCCGGCTCCCCACCACAATCACACATTTATCAAGCCAATCCTGCTTATCGACTGAGATAGCGCCATATAGCGACTCATTCATCATTATTCCAGCCTCAGCCCACAGCGCCAGCGTCCGACCTTGAACAGCGACAGGTATGACCTCTCGCTACCTGGCGCTCTCCAATGCATTTCAATGGAACAATCTTTAAATATTAATAATTAAGTGTTATTAATTTTTTTTTTTTTTTTTTTTTATGTGAAAAATTCTGTGACCACTTCTGCCATTTTAGATTTTTTTAAGGGAAAAAAAAAAAAATTGTACAGAATTGATATTACAGGTCTGATATTAATGTATTCATATTACTAAATTATTTTAAAAACTTTTTTTTTTTGGTTTCCAAAAATCTGGTTGTTTGGGGGTTAAAAAACTACTTTTACCCATCGCCGCCAGCGCTCTGGGGTTTAAACATGCATTTTACAGCGCAAGAATTTTTTGAGCGTGATTTTTTAATGAATATGGTGGGAGCCGGTCGCTAGGGCCAGTCGCTATCATGCGCTCCCATACATCGCGGAACCTGTCAAATAGCGACTCCTCACCCAATATTCAACATTACGGAAAACCGACTGAGTCGCTATCAACTGCCGAACAACGGCCAAGCACAGCGACTACTAGCGGGCGCTCTGAAAATGCCGCTACAGTCGCTCAACTGTCGCTACCTGCCGCTATTAATGAATCAGCCTCTAAGTATCACAGTGCCGTCCAGGGCTGGATTTATGTGCACAGTCTGCCATTGCCCTATATTTCACCTAAATGTGTCAGGGGTCTTGGACATAGCGCCCACTAAGGCCTAGTGTTAAATCAGGCCCAGATGTGATGTTTTACCTTATTACAGAAACCAGAGATAGGATGGGGCTGCACCAGCTACAAATTGGAGAGGTGTGCACACTGGGGGATATAAAGCCACTATATGAACGAAAAGAGATGGGGAGTCCCACAACCTCCTCCAAATATCCCAAACTAAAGTGGCATCACTATATCTATATATATAAAATTCAAGATTTTATTATGAAGCGAAGCCAAAAATACATAAACACATCACATTTTAAAAAGACATATATTACAAACAGACACCGGGGGGCGCTGCTGTGGAACCACCTATTATACTCTATAATGAAAATGGAAGGGCAAAATAGACTGACCTATAACAAAAATATTCCTAATCATAATGACTATGTGAAGAAGTTCTGTGCAAATCACAATAACCTATACTATATTTGTGCAAACATATGTAAAGTGCTATAGTAATAAAAATATGAGGACAAACTGGGTGAGGATATAGAAAGGTACAGTACATTAATGGCCCAATAAGATTCTCACATGTCCATAAGGAGATGGCTCATCTGTAAGCAGACCCCCTGCCTCCACGCCAACGCGTTGCATGACGTAACGCGTCACTTCCTCAGGTCAGTCTATTTTGCCCTTCCATTTTCATTATAGAGTATAATAGGTGGTTCCACAGCAGCGCCCCCCGGTGTCTGTTGGCAATATATGTCTTTTTAAAATGTGATGTGCTTATGTATTTTTGGCGTCGCTTCATAATATAATCTTGAAATTTATATATATATATAGATATAGTGGTGCTACTTTTGTTTGAGATATTTGGAGGAGGTTGTGGGACTCCTCATCTCTTTTCGTTACCTTATTACAGTGTAACAAAACCAAGGGGCGGCCTGCCCTGTAATCTATAAGAGGAACCAAAATTGCTGTGTGAAACCCCTAGATCACCAGTATCAGCTCACCTTTCCCCGATCCAGTGGTGCATGTGCGGGCTCTCGTCCAGTCAGAGCTCTTTGCATGCCTATGTAATTCAGCAAACAGCTCTGATATTATATATTATTATATTATATAATGTTTATTATGCGGAGCGAGAGCAGGTGCATCCCCTGCATCTTCAGGCTGTGCACATGCTCCCGCCCCAGCCATTCAGATAGGCTGGGGAGGGTGTGCGCGCTCCATTGGGGGATGCGCCCGCTTGATTTTACACACCACAAACGGCTTCAATAGTTTCGAAATTCTTCAGTAACCAATGCTATCAGTAGATTTTGCAACTATAAGGTTGCAAATGTCTTTAGAGAGCTCAATGGTTTTACCCATCATAGAAGGTTTCTTGTGTGGCACCTTGGTAATGCGAACCATTTTTATAGTTCATTGGTCGAACCAGCTGATATTCATTTGAACTAAGCAGCAGAATTGATGGATATCTGTTGGTGCCGTGACTCTCACTGGCTTTTTAGCACCTTTGATGTGTGTTCAATACTTGTTCCCTGTGTCATTTCTCATTATTACACGTAACTTAATTTATGGACATGTATAGTTTGATTTCTTTGCATGTGTAGATTGGATCGGGAAAGGTGAGCTCATATCCGTGATCTGGGGGGTTTCACGCAAAACCCAGGATAGTCTTAACTTAAAGAACTTAATTTGTACAGTCTGGAGGAAAGAAGGGAGAGAGGAGACATGATGGAGACCTTTATATATGTGACAGGATTCAATAAGGTTCAGGAG
Source organism: Gastrophryne carolinensis (assembly GCA_027917425.1). Lineage (NCBI taxonomy): Eukaryota > Metazoa > Chordata > Amphibia > Anura > Microhylidae > Gastrophryne > Gastrophryne carolinensis. The sequence continues at coordinate 510,499,709 of CM051236.1, read as the reverse complement.
GGAAGTGTTTTTAAGAAGAAACTTAATGATAGAACAAGGGGCCCAACCTGAAGCTGGTCGGGGGGAAGATCAGGAGCAATGTTAGAAAATATTATTTTACAGAAAGAGTAGTAGATGCTTGGAACAAACTTCCAGCAGAGGTAGTTGAAAAATCAACAGTCACTGAATTTAAACATGCCTGGGATAAGCACACATCTATCCTAAGATAAAGAGAACATACAGTATATACATAAGATACAGAGAACATACAGTATATACATAAGATACAGAGAACATACAGTATACACATAAGATACAGAGAACATACAGTATATACATAAGATACAGAGAACACACAGTATATACATGAGATACAGAGAACATACAGTATATACATAAGATACAGAGAACATACAGTATATACATGAGATACAGAGAACATACAGTATACACATAAGATACAGAGAACATACAGTATATACATGAGATACAGAGAACATACAGTATATACATAAGATACAGAGAACATACAGTATACACATAAGATAAAGAGAACATACAGTATATACATAAGATACAGAGAACATACAGTATACACATAAGATACAGAGAACATACAGTATACACATAAGATACAGAGAACATACAGTATATACATAAGATACAGAGAACATACAGTATACACATAAGATACAGAGAACATACAGTATACACATAAGATACAGAGAACATACAGTATATACATAAGATACAGAGAACATACAGTATATACATAAGATACAGAGAACATACAGTATACACATAAGATACAGAGAACATACAGTATACACATAAGATACAGAGAACATACAGTATATACATAAGATACAGAGAACATACAGTATACACATAAGATACAGAGAACATACAGTATACACATAAGATACAGAGAACATACAGTATATACATAAGATACAGAGAACATACAGTATACACATAAGATACAGAGAACATACAGTATACACATAAGATACAGAGAACATACAGTATATACATAAGATACAGAGAACATACAGTATATACATAAGATACAGAGAACATACAGTATATACATAAGATACAGAGAACATACAGTATACACATAAGATGAAGAGAACATACAGTATATACATAAGATACAGAGAACATACAGTATACACATAAGATAAAGAGAACATACAGTATACACATAAGATACAGAGAACATACAGTATATACATAAGATACAGATAACATACAGTATATACATAAGATACAGAGAACATACAGTATACACATAAGATAAAGAGAACATACAGTATACACATAAGATGAAGAGAACATACAGTATACACATAAGATGAAGAGAACATACAGTATATACATAAGATACAGAGAACATACAGTATACACATAAGATAAAGAGAACATACAGTATATACATAAGATACAGAGAACATACAGTATATACATAAGATACAGAGAACATACAGTATATACATAAGATACAGAGAACATACAGTATACACATAAGATGAAGAGAACATACAGTATATACATAAGATAAAGAGAACATACAGTATACACATAAGATACAGAGAACATACAGTATACACATAAGATAAAGAGAACATACAGTATACACATAAGATACAGAGAACATACAGTATACACATAAGATAAAGAGAACATACAGTATACACATAAGATACAGAGAACATACAGTATACACATAAGATAAAGAGAACATACAGTATACACATAAGATACAGAGAACATACAGTATACACATAAGATACAGAGAACATACAGCATATACATAAGATACAGAGAACATACAGTATATACATAAGATACAGAGAACATACAGTATACACATAAGATAAAGAGAACATACAGTATACACATAAGATACAGAGAACATACAGCATATACATAAGATACAGAGAACATACAGTATATACATAAGATACAGAGAACATACAGTATACACATAAGATAAAGAGAACATACAGTATACACATAAGATACAGAGAACATACAGCATATACATAAGATACAGAGAACATACAGTATATACATAAGATACAGAGAACATACAGTATATACATAAGATACAGAGAACATACAGTATACACATAAGATACAGAGAACATACAGTATATACATAAGATACAGATAACATACAGTATATACATAAGATACAGAGAACATACAGTATACACATAAGATACAGAGAACATACAGTATATACATAAGATACAGAGAACATACAGTATACACATAAGATAAAGAGAACATACAGTATATACATAAGATACAGAGAACATACAGTATATACATAAGATACAGAGAACATGCCATATACACATAAGATACAGAGAACATACAGTATATACATAAGATACAGAGAACATGCAGTATACACATAAGATACAGAGAACATACAGTATACACATAAGATACAGAGAACATACAGTATATACATAAGATACAGAGAACATACAGTATACACATAAGATACAGAGAACATACAGTATACACATAAGATACAGAGAACATACAGTATATACATAAGATACAGAGAACATACAGTATATACATAAGATACAGAGAACATACAGTATATACATAAGATATAGAGTACATACAGTATATACATAAGATACAGAGAACATACAGTATACACATAAGATAAAGAGAACATACAGTATATACATAAGATACAGAGAACATACAGTATACACATAAGATACAGAGAACATACAGTATATACATAAGATACAGAGAACATACAGTATACACATAAGATAAAGAGAACATACAGTATATACATAAGATACAGAGAACATACAGTATACACATAAGATAAAGAGAACATACAGTATATACATAAGATACAGAGAACATACAGTATACACATAAGATACAGAGAACATACAGTATATACATAAGATACAGAGAACATACAGTATACACATAAGATAAAGAGAACATACAGTATATACATAAGATACAGAGAACATACAGTATACACATAAGATACAGAGAACATACAGTATATACATAAGATACAGAGAACATACAGTATACACATAAGATAAAGAGAACATACAGTATATACATAAGATACAGAGAACATACAGTATACACATAAGATACAGAGAACATACAGTATATACATAAGATACAGAGAACATACAGTATACACATAAGATAAAGAGAACATACAGTATATACATAAGATACAGAGAACATACAGTATACACATAAGATACAGAGAACATACAGTATATACATAAGATAAAGAGAACATACAGTATACACATAAGATACAGAGAACATACAGTATACACATAAGATACAGAGAACATACAGTATATACATAAGATACAGAGAACATACAGTATATACATAAGATAAAGAGAACATACAGTACACACATAAGATACAGAGAACATACAGTATATACATAAGATACAGAGAACATACAGTATACACATAAGATACAGAGAACATACAGTATATACATAAGATACAGAGAACATACAGTATATACATAAGATAAAGAGAACATACAGTACACACATAAGATACAGAGTACATACAGTATATACATAAGATACAGAGAACATACAGTATACACATAAGATACAGAGAACATACAGTATATACATAAGATACAGAGAACATACAGTATACACATAAGATACAGAGAACATACAGTATACACATAAGATACAGAGAACATACAGTATATACATAAGATACAGAGAACATACAGTATATACATAAGATAAAGAGAACATACAGTACACACATAAGATACAGAGTACATACAGTATATACATAAGATAAAGAGTACATACAGTATACACATAAGGGCAGACTAGATGGACCGTATGGTCTCCTTCTCCCCTCAACCTTCTATGTTACTAGTCAAAATACCAGGTTTTGGTCCACTTTAAAGTGGACCAACACCCAGGATTTTGACTATCCTGGGTTTTGGTCCACTTCTGCGGGGCACCCCGATCGGCCCCGCTGTGTGAAACCCCCCAGAACGCCCAAAAAAACTCACCTCACCCTACTCCTACGCGAGCGCTCGTCCAATCAGAGCACTCAGAGCCGCTGTGGTATGGACGGACAAGCACAGCGGCTCTGAGCGCACGGGAGGCCGCCTCTCGCGCTTCCTTCTAACAGGAAACGCGCCCGCGCCGGCCATTCACAAACGGGTGCGCGCTCTGCTAGAGGGAAGCACGAGAGGCGGCCGCGGCCCGCGCATGCGCCTTTGGAACGGGAAGAAGGTAAGGTTTGTGGGCGTCCGGGGGGGGGGGTTTCACACAGCGGGGCATCCCTATTTCGGATGCCCCGCGGGGAGGGATCTGTTCTATAAGATTCCCGAGCCAATCAGCAATGGGTGTTGGTCCACTTTAAGAGCTGTGGATGATTGGAAAAGACTTAGCTCATAATTTTAATGAGTGGCAGGAAAAGATTGTGAGGCCTGTGATTGGTGTGGCAACTCTCAATCTTCTTTTTTTTTTAATGCATAGATGGCCATTGTATGCTTGTGCACACATAGGAATTCATCCTCTGCTTTTAAACCATCTATGCAGTGAATGCACACATGCCCAGAGCGGTAGGTTGCCCTAATTACAGCAGCTGGGGAGCAGTTGGGGGACTGGGATTCGAACCTGCCACCCTCTGGACACAAGTACGCTCCCCTTACCTCTAGGCCACAACTGCCCCGCGCTAGGCCGCAACTGCCCCATATCATGCAATCTGCGTACAACCGTACAATCTGCGTGTCCTCTAACTACTAAGGCCCTTATTTATGAAGGAATAGCGACAGGTAGCGACCGGTAATGACGGGCCCCGCCGCGAGAACGCCGGCTCCCCACCACAATCACACATTTATCAAGCCGATCCTGCTTAGCGACTGAGATAGCGCCATATAGCGACTCATTCATCATTATTCCAGCCTCAGCCCACAGCGCCAGCGTCCGACCTTGAACAGCGACAGGTATGACCTCTCGCTACCTGGCGCTCTCCAATGCATTTCAATGGAACAATCTTTAAATATTCATAATTAATTATTTTTTTTTTTTTTTTTTTTTTTTTAAATGTGAAAAATTCTGTGACCACTTCTGCCATTTTAGATAATTTTTTTAAGGGAAAAAAAAAAAAAGTACAGAATTGATATTACAGGTCTGATATTAATGTATTCATAATAGAAAATTATTTTAAAAACTTTTTTTTTTTGGTTTCCAAAAATATGGTTGTTTGGGGGTTAAAAAACTACTTTTAACCCATCGCCGCCAGCGCTCTGGGGTTTAAACATGCATTTCACAGCGCGAGAAATTTTTGAGCGTGATTTGTTAATGAATATGGTGGGAGCCGGTCGCTAGGGCCAGTCGCTATCATGCGCTCCCATACAGCGCGGAACCTGTCAAATAGCGACTCCTCACCCAATATTCAACATTACGGCACACCGACTGAGTCGCTATCAACTACCGAACAACGGACAAGCACAGCGACTACTAGCGGGCGCTCTGAAAATGCCGCTACAGTCGCTCAACTGTCGCTACCTGCCGCTGTTAATGAATCGGCCTCTAAACCTATATCTCAGGACCGGCTCCAGGTTTATTTGGGCCCTTGGGCGATGGAGTCTCAATGGGCTCCTGTAGTGTTTTATGACACTCAATAAATGGTGATAAAGTTCTTTGTATAGGGAATATTGCCAAAGAAGAGAAAGACAAAAATAATAGGAATGACAAAGTATAGAAGGAATAAGGAATAGAATGAACAACTGAAAGAAAGAAAGAAAAATGAAAAGGAAAGAAAAAAAGAAAGAATAGATGTAAAGATATAAACACATATAAAAATAAAAGGAAGAACAAAAGCATAGAATGAATTACAGAAACAAAGAGAGAATTAAAGGAATGACAGGAAAGAGACAGAAGGAATGAGAGCCAAAAAAAGAAGAGATGGAAGGAAAGAAAGAAAGAATAGAAGAACTGACAGAAAATAGAAAAAGAAGGGATGATGTAAAGAATAGAAGGAATCACAGAAAGAAAGAATAAATGGAAAGAAAGAGGCATAGAAGGAAAGAAACGTGGAGGCTGATTTACTACTAGCACCAGGTATCGGCAGATGAGCGTCTGAATAGCGGCGCTTAGAGCGATTGCTAGTAGACGCTGTAAGCGGGTGTCGGCCACTGTAACAGAGCGCCTCAGTGGCTGTACTAACCTGGCCGGCATTGATGAATGTGATGTATGCTGGGTGCTGTAACACCAGTACAGCGCTGCAGCGAGCTAGAGGTAGCGCCAGCTCAGTGGGAACAACTCTTGGCGCTCTGCACCATACTTATAAAAAAGGACACACACACAGCGTAGGCGCTCTAAAGCTGGGCGCTGTAGCATAGAGCGCCAGACGCTGTGTTAAAGTCTGTTTTTGAACACATATCCACCAGTAACAAAGTGAAAACACATGGAATGACATTGTTATAACACTGTGACATTAACACTTTAGTGCCAGACCTGTAATGACAATTCTGCAAAAAAATATTTAAAAAATCAAAAAAGTTTCTAAAAGTGTTTGTTTGCAGCCAGGAGACGTCACACAATGATTGGAGCAAAAAAAACAAAAAATGTAAATGGTAAAACATGCTGTTTAAACACAAGCAAATGAACGGCCATTGAAATGTATGGGAGAGAGACACTGAGCGAAAGGTAATATCTGGCGCTCTGGAAGCTAGAGAGCCGGCGCTATATGCTGAGCCGCCTGTAATAATACATGTGACGCTACATGACGCTGTTAGAGGCGCTATACACTGACCTGCCTGTAATAATACATGTGACACTACATGGCGCTGTTAGAGGCGCTATACACTGAGCTGCCTGTAATAATACATGTGACGCTACATGGCGCTGTTAGAGGCGCTATACGCTGATCTGCCTGTAATAATACATGTGACGCTACATGGCGCTGTTAGAGGCGCTATACGCTGATCTGCCTGTAATAATACATGTGACGCTACATGACGCTGTTAGAGGCGCTATACACTGACCTGCCTGTAATAATACATGTGACGCTACATGGCGCTGTTAGAGGCGCTATACACTGACCTGCCTGTAATAATACATGTGACGCTACATGGCGCTGTTAGAGGCGCTATACACTGAGCTGCCTGTAATACATGTGACGCTACATGGCGCTGTTAGAGGCGCTATACACGGACCTGCCTGTAATAATACATGTGACGCTACATGGCGCTGTTAGAGGCGCTATACACTGACCTGCCTGTAATAATACATGTGACGCTACATGGCGCTGTTAGAGGCGCTATACACTGAGCTGCCTGTAATAATACATGTGACGCTACATGGCGCTGTTAGAGGCGCTATACACGGACCTGCCTGTAATAATACATGTGACGCTACATGGCGCTGTTAGAGGCGCTATACACTGAGCTGCCTGTAATAATACATGCGACGCTACATGGCGCTGTTAGAGGCGCTATACGCTGACCTGCCTGTAATAATACATGTGACACTACATGACGCTGTTAGAGGTGCTATACACTGACCTGCCTGTAATAATACATGTGACGCTACATGGCGCTGTTAGAGGTGCTATACGCTGACCTGCCTGTAATAATACATGTGACGCTACATGGCGCTGTTAGAGGCGCTATACACGGACCTGCCTGTAATAATACATGTGACGCTACATGGCGCTGTTAGAGGCGCTATACACTGAGCTGCCTGTAATAATACATGTGACGCTACATGGCGCTGTTAGAGGCGCTATACACTGACCTGCCTGTAATAATACATGTGACGCTACATGGCGCTGTTAGAGGTGCTATACACTGACCTGCCTGTAATAATACATGTGACGCTACATGGCGCTGTTAGAGGTGCTATACACTGACCAGCCTGTAATAATACATGTGACACTACATGGCGCTGTTAGAGGCGCTATACGCTGACCTGCCTGTAATAATACATGTGACGCTACATGGCGCTGTTAGAGGCGCTATACACGGACCTGCCTGTAATAATACATGTGACGCTACATGGCGCTGTTAGAGGCGCTATACACGGACCTGCCTGTAATAATACATGTGACGCTACATGGCGCTGTTAGAGGCGCTATACACTGAGCTGCCTGTAATAATACATGTGACGCTACATGGCGCTGTTAGAGGCGCTATACACTGAGCTGCCTGTAATAATACATGTGACACTACATGGCGCTGTTAGAGGTGCTATACACTGACCTGCCTGTAATAATACATGTGACGCTACATGGCGCTGTTAGAGGTGCTATACACTGACCTGCCTGTAATAATACATATGACACTACATGGCGCTGTTAGAGGTGCTATACGCTGACCTGCCTGTAATAATACATGTGACGCTACATGGCGCTGTTAGAGGCGCTATACACTGACCTGCCTGTAATAATACATGTGACACTACATGGCGCTGTTAGAGGCGCTATACGCTGACCTGCCTGTAATAATACATGTGACGCTACATGGCGCTGTTAGAGGTGCTATACGCTGACCTGCCTGTAATAATACATGTGACGCTACATGGCGCTGTTAGAGGCGCTATACACTGACCGGCCTGTAATAATACATGTGACGCTACATGGCGCTGTTAGAGGCGCTATACACTGAGCCGTCTGTAATAATACATGTGACGCTACATGGCGCTGTTAGAGGTGCTATACACTGAGCTGCCTGTAATAATACATGTGACGCTACATGGCGCTGTTAGAGGCGCTATACACTGAGCCGTCTGTAATAATACATGTGACGCTACATGGCGCTGTTAGAGGCGCTATACACTGAGCCGTCTGTAATAATACATGTGACGCTACATGGCGCTGTTAGAGGCGCTATACACTGAGCTGCCTGTAATAATACATGTGACGCTACATGGCGCTGTTAGAGGCGCTATACACTGACCTGCCTGTAATAATACATGTGACGCTACATGGCGCTGTTAGAGGCGCTATACACTGACCTGCCTGTAATAATACATGTGACGCTACATGGCGCTGTTAGAGGCGCTATACACTGACCTGCCTGTAATAATACATGTGACGCTACATGGCGCTGTTAGAGGCGCTATACACTGACCTGCCTGTAATAATACATGTGACGCTACATGGCGCTGTTAGAGGCGCTATACACTGAGCTGCCTGTAATAATACATGTGACGCTACATGGCGCTGTTAGAGGCGCTATACACTGACCTGCCTGTAATAATACATGTGACGCTACATGGCGCTGTTAGAGGCGCTATACACTGAGCTGCCTGTAATAATACATGTGACGCTACATGGCGCTGTTAGAGGCGCTATACACGGACCTGCCTGTAATAATACATGTGACGCTACATGGCGCTGTTAGAGGCGCTATACACTGACCTGCCTGTAATAATACATGTGACGCTACATGGCGCTGTTAGAGGCGCTATACACTGAGCTGCCTGTAATAATACATGTGACGCTACATGGCGCTGTTAGAGGCGCTATACACGGACCTGCCTGTAATAATACATGTGACGCTACATGGCGCTGTTAGAGGCGCTATACACTGAGCTGCCTGTAATAATACATGTGACGCTACATGGCGCTGTTTGAGGCGCTATACACTGACCTGCCTGTAATAATACATGTGACGCTACATGGCCCTGTTAGAGGCGCTATACACTGACCTGCCTGTAATAATACATGTGACGCTACATGGCGCTGTTAGAGGCGCTATACACTGAGCTGCCTGTAATAATACATGTGACGCTACATGGCGCTGTTAGAGGCGCTATACACGGACCTGCCTGTAATAATACATGTGACGCTACATGGCGCTGTTAGAGGCGCTATACACTGAGCTGCCTGTAATAATACATGTGACGCTACATGGCGCTGTTAGAGGCGCTATACACTGAGCTGCCTGTAATAATACATGTGACGCTACATGGCGCTGTTAGAGGCGCTATACACTGACCTGCCTGTAATAATACATGTGACGCTACATGGCGCTGTTAGAGGCGCTATACACTGACCTGCCTGTAATAATACATGTGACGCTACATGGCGCTGTTAGAGGTGCTATACACTGACCTGCCTGTAATAATACATGTGACACTACATGACACTGTTAGAGGCGCTATACACTGACCTGCCTGTAATAATACATGTGACGCTACATGGCGCTGTTAGAGGCGCTATACACTGAGCTGCCTGTAATAATACATGTGACGCTACATGGCGCTGTTAGAGGTGCTATACACTGACCTGCCTGTAATAATACATGTGACACTACATGACACTGTTAGAGGCGCTATACACTGACCTGCCTGTAATAATACATGTGATGCTACATGACGCTGTTAGAGGAGCTATACACTGAGCCGCCTGTAATAATACATGTGACGCTACATGACGCTGTTAGAGGCGCTATACACTGAGCCGCCTGTAATAATACATGTGACACTACATTGCGCTGTTAGAGGCGCTATACACTGACCTGCCTGTAATAATACATGTGATGCTACATGGCGCTGTTAGAGGCGCTATACACTGACCTGCCTGTAATAATACATGTGACACTACATGGCGCTGTTAGAGGCGCTATACACTGACCTGCCTGTAATAATACATGTGACGCTACATGACGCTGTTAGAGGCGCTATACACTGACCTGCCTGTAATAATACATGTGACGCTACATGGCGCTATTAGAGGTGCTCAGCAGAATAGCCTTCATAAATGTGGTTTTGCGTACAGCGTCCACCAGACGCTGCCTGCTGCTACGAGGCGCTACCTGGGTCTATCCCTTCTTAAATAACCCCCATAAAAGGACTGGCAGAAGAAGGGTTCTCCTAATGGCCAATCTGCCTCTAGCTGACAGTCCTTAGTCCTGGATATTGAACGGCCCATGTGTCTTGAGGGGCTTCCCCAAGTAGAGGGAATGAGATGGACCCTTCCTAGGTTCAGGGGCCCTGGCACCTGCCCAAGTATGCCCTGTGCTGACGCCTGCCTATCTCTTAACACGTTCATCCGCTAATCTGGAATGATATATTTTTGTAGCATTTTCCGGGAAACGAAGCCGGTTAATGGCAGGTGGATGTTTAGGAACAATCTTGGAAATGCGTCGCCTCTTGTCCTGGGGGAATTTTAGAACTTTCCTCCTGGGCACTTATTGCTGCTGCTCTCATGGCAGAGTGTCGAAGAACTAGAGCGACCTCGGAGCAGAGTCTTGCTAGTCTTTATAATGAATAAGAAATATATATATATACACACAAGGATGATAAGGGGCTTTGATCTTTCTTCCTCCGGCATTTTTATTTCACAGGATAGAGAAATAAGAGAAAGAAAAATCTAGGGTACCTTTAGCATTTGACACATTAAAGGCTGTTGGCAGCTGAATGTCTAGTATTAAAAAATGCGTGGTCCTGTTTGATATGTAAGATTTGCTGTATTTTATGTTTTTTCTGAAACCTACCCGGCTGGTCCTTATGTGTGTATTTATGACACTGTAGTATATGTTTATATATTTTTGCACTTTAGCACTAGAACTTTCTTTGTATATATTGATATCAAATTAGTAATTTTATAGTTTTCTAGGTTAGACTTTAGCACTCTAATATTGCCAGCCTGGTTTTGTTTATCCATAACTGGATATATCCATAATATCCATATCCATAATTGTATATATATTTATTCTCCATGGCCATGAAATGGCAGTGGTTGCCATCTTTAACCCCCTCCCACCTTCCCTCAAGGCAATGGCCCTTATTTATGAAGGAATAGCGACAGGTAGCGACTGGTGAGCGGCCGGTAATGACGGGCCCCGCCACGAGAACGCCGGCTCCCCACCACAATCACACATTTATCAAGCCGATCCTGCTTAGCGACTGAGATAGCGCCATAGAGCGACTCATTCATCATTATTCCAGCCTCAGCCCACAGCGCCAGCGTCCGACCTTGAACAGCGACAGGTATGACCTCTCACTACCTGGCGCTCTCCAATGCATTTCAATGGAACAATCTTTAAATATTCTTAATTAATTGTTATTTTTATTTTTTTTTTTTAAATGTGAAAAATTCTGTGACCACTTCTGCCATTTTAGATAATTTTTTTAAGGTAAAAAAAAAAATGTGCAGAATTGATATTACAGGTCTGATATTAATGTATTCATAATACTAAATTCTTAAAAAAATATTTTTTTTTTGGTTTCCAAAAATATGGTGGTTTGGGGGTTAAAAAACTACTTTTAACACATCGCCGCCAGCGCTCTGGGGTTTAAACATGCATTTTACAGCGCTTGAATTTCTTGAGCGTGATTTTTTGATGAATATGGTGGGAGCCTGACCAGTCGCTATCATGCGCTCCCATACATCGCGGAACCTGTCAAATAGCGACTCATCACCCCGTATTCAACATTACTGCAAACCGACTGAGTCGCTATCAACAACCGAACAATGGCCAAGCACAGCGACTACTAGCGGGCGCTGTGAAAATACCGCTACAGTCGCTCAACTGTCGCTACCTGCCGCTATTAATGAATCGGCCTCCCCGTCTAAATGTGTTTTATGTTTTTTAACATGTCTGATGGGGAGGCTGATTCATCACTAACGCCAGGTAGCGACAGATGAGCGTCTGTAGCAGGCATTTTCAGAGCGCCCGCTAGTAGTCGCAGTGCTCGGCCGTGAGTCGCTACTTTATATCGACTGTGTTGAATACATTGTGAGGAGTCGCTATTTGACCAGTACAGCGCTGTATGGGAGCGCATGTTAGCGACTGCTCATAGCGACCGACTCACATCATATTCAAAAAACAGCCTCACAGATCTCTGGTGCTGAAAAATATTTGTTTGAAGCCCAGAGCCCAGGAGGCTGTGTGTTTAAAGTGTGTTTTCAAGCATCTATCCACCAGTAACAAAGCAAAAACATATGGAATTACATTGTAACAACATTGTAACATGAACACTTTAATGCCAGACCTGTAATGTCAGTTCTGAGGAAATATATAAGAAATGAAAACATTATGAAAAAACAGCTTATTCAATGCCAGAAGATATATGTAGATATATTTCCTAATAAAATATTTAATGTTTGGATATTTCAACAGTGGTGCCATACATTTATTATAGGGGTAGGTTGAGAAGTGGTGGGACTCCCTTTAGGGTCATTCTGGTATTAAAGAATGGAAGGATAACAGATAGAAGGTTTTTTTGCTGGCAATGGTCTACACATATATCGTTTAGTTCTTTTTTATGTTGTAAAAGGAAACCTGTAGCGAGAAATATACTGTTGTTGGGTCCGTATGTAGTGTAGGCCTTAATCAGGCCTATAAAGATCTTATATCTCTATGGAAAGCTTGGACATCCTCATTCCTTGAGTAATCATCATTCCTTCATAACCATCTCATGTTAGTTACATCAACATTTCTCACCCTATTGGCCCTGCAGGGCTTTCTTCTCAATTGCCATCCAGAGCCATGATTGTTAAAAGGACCCCATCAACGACCCAAATTTTGCACCCATAAACCATCCAAGGACTTTCCCTCAGTAGCCATCCAGAGTCAACCTTAACTCTCCTCCATTTCCCATTCCACATCTTTGACTCAAAACCACCCAAGGCCTCCTCTTCACGAACCATTCAGAGTTATCGTTTAATGTCTGGGGACCTTTCTTTGTTACACAAAAGCTGCCTACAAATAGTTTCCATAAACCTCCCAAAAAGGTTCCAGTGTAGACTTTTTACTTCGATATTACCCAACAATAGCCCACACCTTGCAGGTTTGATTCCCTGCTGTGACATGACTGAAGTTCTCTTGAGAACAGCCAACATCTCAGCTTCTAGCACACCCCGAGGCCAATCAGGTCAGCCAGCAGGCCGACCATCTTGCTGCTCACACCCTGCCCCCCACCAATCAGGAAGGGGAGTAGGCCGGGTCAGACCACAACAGGTGACGGCTGCGGACACCGCCCAGCCAGCAAAAGCAGGTGAGCACACACAGTGCTCTGCCTGCTCTGACACCCGTAAAATAATATATATATTAGTAATAGTAAATATAATAGTAAATAATATTTACTTTTTTATTGTTTATGTATTTATTTTTTTGCTTTCTGGTTTTTACAGCACTTTCCCTGCCCACATTTTTGTGCAGGGCAATTGCCCTGCTGTTCTCCTTGATTTGCAGCCCTCTATCCCTTGCTACCCCCATTTTGCAGCCATTTTTGGGCCCCCAAATTCGGGTCCCCATTGATTTCAATTGGATCCGGGTTCAGGTTTGGGCACTCAAACCAAACTTTGGCAACAAGTCTGGCCGAACCCAAACTTTGCCCATAACTACCCATCCAAGGGATCTCCCTCAGTAGCCATCTGGAGTAAACCTTTACTGTTTGGGGACTCTTCTTCATTATGCATTTAGAGCCCTTTTCTTACCCATAACCATCTAGGGCCCCTTCTTCATTAGTCTTTACTGTCCAGCAACCTCTTGTCATTGTCCAGTTACAGCCTGTAGCTTACACCCATAATCTGCATAAGAGTAGTCGTGCAGAGTTAATATCTACTATCTGAAGACCCATCTCCATTACCCAAGGCTTTGTGTGGGCCCTTGGGTAAGAGACTCCATTGGGTCTCTTTACATTGTGTCACATCAATTCATGTCACCCATCAGCCCTGCTTTCACCAGTGGTTCTGATCACCCTCCAGTCCTCAATGCCATCTCCACTGCCAACAATTGTCCTCAAGTCTTTGCAAACGTCTGTGTTGCGAATGAAAGTCCTCTGGTCCTTGTCACCTTCTCCAGTGCCAACAGTCGCCCCCCAAGGCCACTGAAGGCTCCAGTGCTCCTGCCACTCATCCAATGGCCCAATCTGAGCATGACTGGGCCTCTGAAGATTCCCTGGGCATTGGCACTTGCCCTGGTGTGTTCATTGCTGGTGATGGTTCTGCCATTACCCATCTACAGCCACCACCATCTTGCATTTATAAACCATCCAAGGTCTTCTTTTCACCAGTGATCCAGAGTGAACCTCCCTGTGTATGGACCATTCTCAATTACCCAACTACAGACCACATCTTACACCCAGCCAATGTCTTCTCTTCAGTAGCCTTACAGAGTGAAGCGATAAACCTTCTTTTTGAGAGAGCGAATGGTCTTCCAAAGCCAACAATTATGGCCAATCAAGTGCTCTGAATAAACACCATTACAGGGGCCCAGAGTAATATTAGTGGCTGTTTGACCATCAACTTCAACCTGAGACAACACTTCACTTCCAGGGCTTTGGGTCATCTACGGTAGTTCTTCTTTCTCATTAGCCATCCAGCATGGCCCATTACCCATCTACAGCCACCATCTTACACCCATAAACCATCTAGTCCCTACTCCTCAGTAGCCCATCCAGATTTCCTCTTGATCTTCCTTTTCCTTTAGCCAACTACAGGCCAGATCTTGCAGCCATCCAGGGCCTCCTCCTCACTCGCCATCTAGAATAAACCTTTGTCATGAAGAAGCCCAAATCGGGATACCCCGCCAGGGAGGAACTAAACCCAAAAAAGAGACATTTTTGTTGTGACCTTTTCTGATGTTCCTCTCTTAACATCCCTCCCTCACTGCCTTTTGGATGTCTAAAATGCCAACATCTGGCAGTATTCCTGCATGTTACACCTCAAAGTGGGACAAAAGAGAACAACCAGGGACAGGGGGACATTGACCCAAAAGAGGGACAGTCCTTCCAAATCAGGGACACTTGGGAGGTATGCTCCACTGAACTGGGAAGTGGTAAGCTGTTACAGGCGATCTGAGGAGTTTCAAACTCCAAATCTGGATGCCCCTGGGTTTTGTTCCACTTTAATGCTGTTAGCACACATTAATGTCTAGAATGGCTGCATAGAGGCGATATTTTTGGCTGGTAGGATCTTATTATCTTTAAAGTGGACCAAAACCCAGCACGATCGGCCTGAGAATCTATAGGATTCCTGGGCTAATAGATTCCCTTCCCCGTAAATTCGGGATGCCCCGCTGTGTCAAACCCCCCCAGGTCGCCCCATACACTTACCTTTCTTCCCGGTCCAACGGCGCAGCCGCGGGTGCATCCCCGCTATTCCTTTAGAAGGCCGCATGCCCGCGCCAGGCATTTGTGAATGGCCAGCGCAGGCACATGTTAGAGGGAAGCGGGCTTAGACGATGTAACGCCAGCGGATCTGAGCGCGCTGATTGGACAAGCGGATGCGCATGCGCCGTAGGACCGGGAAGATGTGAGTTGCGATTGGCGATCTGGGGGGTTTCACATAGCGGGGCATCCTCGATCGGGGTGCCCCAAGGGAAAGGATCAAAACCCAGGATAGTCAAAATCCTGGGTTTTGGTCCACTTAATTACTAAATGCATTATTTTTTTTTTACTGTACCATAGGCAGTATTCTCAGCCTCTTATACTATGGAGAAAGGATATACGGAGAACACATGCATACCTCCAAAGTGTCCCTGATTTGGAGGAACTGTCCCTCTTTTGAGTCCATTTCCCTAATCCCTCGTTGTCCTTATTTGTCCCTCTTTGAGGTGTAACATACAGATCTGCAGCAATAAATGATTCATTTGCCTATTTAAAATGTTTCTATTGTTGTAACTGTTACATCCTATCTCCTATCCATCCCTCAATGAGGGGGCGTGGTTCCATCCATGCCTTAATGAGAGGGCGTGGTTTATTTACATATTGTCCCTCTTTGAGCTGTAACATGCAGATCTGCATCAAAAAATGATTCATTTGCCTATACAAAGTGTTTCTATTGTTATAACTGTTACATTCTATCTCCAATCCATCCCTCAATGAGGGGGCGTGGCTTCATACATCCCTCAATGAGGGGGCGTGGTCTAATTTACCAAATGTCCCTCTTTCCCACCGTGAAAAGTTGGGAGGTATGCATGTGACATGTTATCAGCTCAAGCAATGTTATATAAAATGGTGATCGGTGTTATGTGTTATTTACTATAAGCTCTATTATGTGCACTGTGCGCTGACCTAAACCTCGCTATGCCCGAGCCAGACTTTACCTAAATCAGTATACCTCCCAAGTGTCCCTGATTTGGAGGGACTGTCCCTCTTTTGAGTCCACGTCCCCATGTCCCTCGTTCTCATTTGTCCCTCTTTGAGGTGTAACATGCAGATCTGCAGCAATACATGATTCATTTGTCTATTCCAAGTGTTTCTATTGTCATAGCTGTTACATCCTATCTCCTATCCATCAATCAACAAGGAGGCGTGGCTTCATTTAACGATTGTCCCTCTTTCCCACCCTGAAAATTTGGGAGGTATATGTCAGCCCCTATATATTTTATTTGCTATGTGGCTTTACCCTACAGCAGTCACTCCCTGATGAAGTCCCATGTCCCGTGTCATCTCGTGACTCCATACAAAGGCGGATTCATGACCCCGTAATGTAATTTACAAGAGAGATGCGTTATTGCAGCTTCCTGTATAGAGACAATCAGCAGCTGATGGTGTCTTTGTTCTCTGTGCTGGAAAGCGGCCCCCAGGGAGCACCCAGCAAATTACTTACCCTAACTCTCAGCAGCTGTAATAATACCGATCCGTCTCTGTGTGCGCTCCCAGGTGACCGGGACAATAACGCCATTGATCTGCCCACTTTATCTGTCCATGGCAGGTGCTGGACCATAGCCCCAGACCACTGTAGCTTTTAGGTCACTTATAAAGCTAATAAATTGCATAATGACCCTATATACCGTAATAGATTGTAAGCTCTTCTCCTTCTGTATCCTCCCTTATATCCTAATAGATTGTAAACTCTTCTCCTTCTGTATCCTCCCTTATACCCCAATAGATTGTAAGCTCCTTTTCTTTATTGGCCGTGAGAGGGGGGTGTGTTTCTATGCCGGTCAGCCACGCTTGTGCTTTAAGTGTGGGAAGGCCGGTCATGTGGCCGGAGTGTGCACTGTAGTGAAGTGTAACCTGTGCGGGGAGATTGGTCACACCAGCGCCATGTGTACAAATGTCCGGTGTAACTTGTGTGGTCAGATGGGTCATTACCATAAGGACTGCTCGGAGGCCTTCCATAACCTCTATAGCCAGGCTGCGGAGGAGCTGGTGGCAGCAGGTGAGGTTACAGAGGAGGAGGCAATGATGTCTGGGCAGATAGTAACAAGGCCAGGCTCTGAGACAACTGAGATAAGAGATCAGACAGATGTAACCCCACAGCCTGTGGCCGCCATCCCACGGCCAGCACCGGAGCAAGCTGATAGCCCATCTTCCCCTGTAGCCCCTTCCCCTGCTATGGCCCATTGCCCTGCTCCAGCCTCTTCTGCAGATAGTAAAGCCCCTGGTGATAAGAGAGGGAAAAAAAAGACAAGTCCACCCGCAGACCGGAGGGCGCATGGTCCCTAGTCCAAAAGCCAGGGAAAAAGCCCAAGAGCAGAACAGATACAGCAGTGACAGTTACATCCAACCGATATAACATACTGTCTGAGTCAGGTGCAGATATTTCTGGGCACGATACTATGGAGCTGGAGCAAGAGTTAAAGCGTATAGCCAGAGAATGTGACTCGGGGTCAGAGGAGGACCCACCGACTAAGAAAAAGTCACCAGCAGCTATAGACCCTATAGACTCTGATATGGAAGTGACTGGCAGGCAGGACGACTCTGATGATTCAGATCTATGATGGTGTTTAATGTGTTACTGCTCTACATAATGATGGCACCTAACCCCTGATCTGTAACCTGATGTATCTTCACTGAGTAATCATTAAGAGTATAGACACGATAGATAATGTATAGTATGTAGTATTCTGCTGTGTTATGTTTATTGTATACAAGTATACGTTATCTTTATATTATGTATTAATGCTGATTAGCTGAGTCTTGTTTGTTTACCAATAAAATTCCCTTATACCCTAATAGAGTGTAAGCTCTTCTCCTTCTGTATTCTCCCTTATACCCAAAAAGATTGTAAGCTCTTCTCCTTCTGTATCCTCCCTTATACCCTAATAAATTGTAAGCTCTTCTCCTTCTGTATCATCCCTTATACCCTAATAGATTGTAAGCTCTTCTCCTTCTGTATCCTCCCTTATACCCCAATAGATTGTAAGCTCTTCTCTCCCTGTATCCTCCCTTATTCCCTAATAGATTGTAAGCTCTTCTCATTCTGTATCCTCCCTTATACCCTAATAGATTGTAAGCTCTCCTCCTTCTGTATCCTCCCTTATACCCTAATAGATTTTAAGCTCTTCTCTCCCTGTATCCACCCTTATTCCCTAATAGATTGTAAGCTCTTCTCATTCTGTATCCTCCCTTATACCCTAATAGATTGTAAGCTCTTCTCCTTATGTATCCTCCCTTATACCCTAATAGATTGTAAGCTCTTCTCCTTCTGTATCCTTCCTTATACCCTAATAGATTGTAAGCTCTTCTCCTTCTGTATCCTCCCTTATACCCTAATAGATTGTAAGCTCTTCTCTCCCTGTATCCTCCCTTATACCCTAATAGAGTGTAAGCTCTTCTCATTCTGTATCCTCCCTTATACCCTAATAGATTGTAAGCTCTTCTCCTTCTGTATCCTCCTTTATACCCTAATAGATTGTAAGCTCTTCTCCTTCTATATCCTCCCTTATACCCTAATAGATTGTAAGCTCCTCTCCATATGTATCCTCCCTTATACCCTAATAGATTGTAAGCTCTTCTCCTCCTGTACCCACCCTTATACCCTAATAGAGTGTAAGCTCTTCTCCTTCTGTATCCTCCCTTATATCTTAATAGATTGCAAGCTCTTCTGTATACTCCCGTATACTTTTGGCTGCAGGCACAGGTAATAGGAAATTGCTTTGAAATCCTGTTAACCTTTAGTTGGAATGTAGAATATTATATCTTAAATAAGACTCCAGGAAAATTCTTATATATGCATTTCGGAGAAGTTAATGTTCTACTTTACCACCTGTGAATTCAATAGAACTATTTTGTCCTTCTTGTCTGGTTTGTTCCTATTTTCTAACCAGAAACAGGAAGTTCATTTAACCAGAAATCCAGAACAATCATCCAGAACAATCTATACATTAATTGTGCCGGTGATACTAAAAAGTTTATGTAGAAAACAAACAGTATATATATATATATATAATTCTTTGAATTGGGACCACGCAACGTCTTTTTAAGCTGCGTTTGGCAGGGTTTGAGGAGCGCAGCAGATGTGGAAAGCAGAGGAAGGAGCAGCTGAGATTTACCGCCGGCTATCTCCGGATATTTGGCTCACCTCTTACTGAACACAAGAGAAGTCCTGGCCGGAGTCTCGCTTATTCCGGTGTCCAGAAAACCATCTGCGATGTGTATGTGAAACAAATGGAAGAGCCGATGACTTTAACAGGCACCTATCTATCCAAGTCCAAAGCAGTTTCAGACTGGGATGTCTAGGCCCCACCAATTGAACCGACTCCGGGACCCCACCCCATACTTGCAGGTCTCACTGGCTAATATTTAGGGCAGAAACATTATGGCAAACTGTACTGTCTCTTTATGTAAGAACTTGGGATGTCAAAACTAAGCTACACTTAATTTAGGTTTTGGTGATTAGGGTCCAGGGGCCCACTGAGGTATTCCCTGGTAATCCTTTGGGCCAGTCCGAGCCTTAAAGCGGTGGGCAACCGATGAGCTGCACATGGATAAAGGGTTTTCATTTCATTTTAATTTCCTTTTTTCAACACAATGGATGTTGTGTATTGGAGGGTTGTATGTTGGGTGTCACTGATGTATGGGAGGGCTATATGTTGGGTGTCACTGGTGTATGGGAGGGCTATATGTTGGGTGTCACTGGTGTATGGGAGGGCTATATGTTGGGTGTCACTGGTGTATGGGAGGGCTATATGTTGGGTGTCACTGATGTATGGGAGGGCTATATGTTGGGTGTCACTGGTGTATGGGAGGGCTGTATGTTGGGTGTCACTGGTGTATGGGAGGGCTATATGTTGGGTGTCACTGGTGTATGGGAGGGCTGTATGTTGGGTGTCACTGGTGTATGGGAGGGCTATATGTTGGGTGTCACTGGTGTATGGGAGGGCTATATGTTGGGTGTCACTGATGTATGGGAGGGCTATATGTTGGGTGTCACTGGTGTATGGGAGGGCTATATGTTGGGTATCACTGGTGTATGGGAGGGCTATATGTTGGGTGTCACTGATGTATGGGAGGGCTATATGTTGGGTGTCACTGGTGTATGGGAGGGCTATATGTTGGGTGTCACTGGTATATAGGAGGGCTATATGTTGGGTGTCACTGGTGTATGGGAGGGCTATATGTTGGGTGTCACTGGTATATAGGAGGGCTATATGTTGGGTGTCACTGGTATATAGGGGGGCTATATGTTGGGTGTCACTGGTGTATAGGAGGGCTATATGTTGGGTGTCACTGGTATATAGGAGGGCTATATGTTGGCTGTCACTGGTATATAGGGGGGCTATATGTTGGGTGTCACTGGTGTATGGGAGGGCTATATGTTGGGTGTCACTGGTGTATGGGAGGGCTATATGTTGGGTTTCACTGGTGTATGGGAGGGCTATATGTTGGGTGTCACTGATGTATGGGGGGGCTATATGTTGGGTGTCACTGGTGTATGGGAGGGCTATATGTTGGGTGTCACTGGTGTATAGGAGGGCTATATGTTGGGTGTCACTGGTGTATGGGAGGGCTATATGTTGGGTGTCACTGGTGTATGGCAGGGCTATATGTTGGGTGTCACTGGTGTATGGGAGGGCTATATGTTGGGTGTCACTGGTGTATGGGAGGGCTATATGTTGGGTGTCACTGGTGTATGGGAGGGTTGTATGTTGGGTGTCACTGGTGTATGGGAGGGTTGTATGTTGGGTGTCACTGGTGTATAGGAGGGCTGTATGTTGGGTGTCACTGGTGTATGGGAGGGCTATATGTTGGGTGTCACTGGTGTATGGGAGGGTTGTATGTTGGGTGTCACTGGTGTATAGGAGGGCTGTATGTTGGGTGTCACTGGTGTATGGGAGGGCTATATGTTGGGTGTCACTGGTGTATGGGAGGGTTGTATGTTGGGTGTCACTGGTGTATAGGAGGGCTATATGTTGGGTGTCATTGGTGTATGGGAGGGCTGTATGTTGGGTGTCACTGGTGTATGGGAGGGCTATATGTTGGGTGTCACTGGTGTATGGGAGGGCTGTATGTTGGGTGTCACTGGTGTATGGGAGGGTTGTATGTTGGGTGTCATTGGTGTATGGGAGGGCTGTATGTTGGGTGTCATTGGTGTATGGGAGGGCTGTATGTTGGGTGTCACTGGTGTATGGGAGGGCTATATGTTGGGTGTCACTGGTGTATGGGAGGGCTGTATGTTGGGTGTCACTGGTGTATGGGAGGGTTGTATGTTGGGTGTCATTGGTGTATGGGAGGGCTGTATGTTGGGTGTCACTGGTGTATGGGAGGGCTATATGTTGGGTGTCACTGGTGTATGGGAGGGCTGTATGTTGGGTGTCACTGGTGTATGGGAGGGCTATATGTTGGGTGTCACTGGTGTATGGGAGGGCTGTATGTTGGGTGTCACTGGTGTATGGGAGGGTTGTATGTTGGGTGTCATTGGTGTATGGGAGGGCTGTATGTTGGGTGTCACTGGTGTATGGGAGGGCTATATGTTGGGTGTCACTGGTGTATGGGAGGGCTATATGTTGGGTGTCACTGGTGTATGGGAGGGCTGTATGTTGGGTGTCACTGGTGTATGGGAGGGTTGTATGTTGGGTGTCACTGGTGTATAGGAGGGCTATATGTTGGGTGTCACTGGTGTATGGGAGGGTTGTATGTAGGGTGTCACTGGTGTATAGGAGGGCTATATGTTGGGTGTCACTGGTGTATGGGAGGGCTATATGCTGGGTGTCACTGGTGTATGGGAGGGCTGTATGTTGGGTGTCACTGGTGTATGGGAGGGCTATATGTTAGGTGTCACTGATGTATGGGAGGGCTATATGTTGGGTGTCACTGGTGTATAGGAGGGCTATATGTTGGGTGTCACTGGTGTATAGGAGGGCTATATGTTGGGTGTCACTGGTGTATGGGAGGGCTATATGTTGGGTGTCACTGGTGTATAGGAGGGCTATATGTTGGGTGTCACTGGTGTATAGGAGGGCTATATGTTGGGTGTCACTGGTGTATGGGAGGGCTATATGTTGGGTGTCACTGGTGTATGGGAGGGCTATATGTTGGGTGTCACTGGTGTATGGGAGGGCTATATGTTGGGTGTCACTGGTGTATGGGAGGGCTATATGTTGGGTGTCACTGGTGTATAGGAGGGCTATATGTTGGGTGTCACTGGTGTATGGGAGGGCTATATGTTGGGTGTCACTGGTGTATAGGAGGGCTATATGTTGGGTGTCACTGGTGTATGGGAGGGCTATATGTTGGGTGTCACTGGTGTATGGGAGGGCTATATGTTGGGTGTCACTGGTGTATGGGAGGGCTGTATGTTGGGTGTCACTGGTGTATAGGAGGGCTATATGTTGGGTGTCACTGGTGTATGGGAGGGCTATATGTTGGGTGTCACTGGTGTATGGGAGGGCTATATGTTGGGTGTCACTGGTGTATGGGAGGGCTATATGTTGGGTGTCACTGGTGTATAGGAGGGCTATATGTTGAGTGTCACTGGTGTATGGGAGGGCTATATGTTGGGTGTCACTGGTGTATAGGAGGGCTATATGTTGGGTGTCACTGGTGTATGGGAGGGCTATATGTTGGGTGTCACTGGTGTATAGGAGGGCTATATGTTGGGTGTCACTGGTGTATGGGAGGGCTATATGTTGGGTGTCACTGGTGTATGGGAGGGCTATATGCTGGGTGTCACTGGTGTATAGGAGGGCTATATGTTGGGTGTCACTGGTGTATGGGAGGGCTATATGTTGGGTGTCACTGGTGTATGAGAGGGCTATATGCTGGGTGTCACTGGTGTATGGGAGGGCTGTATGTTGGGTGTCACTGGTGTATGGGAGAACTGTATGTTGGGTGTCACTGGTGTATAGGAGGGTTGTATGTTGGGTGTCACTGGTATATAGGAAGACTGTATGTTGGGTGAACACTGAATAAATAACTGTGATTATAGAACCCCTCCTAGCCAGATATGAATATTCTCAAACCATAAAAGGATACCCTCCCCTCCAATAAATAATTATTAATCCATTGTGGACTCCCCACCCCTGCCCTCACCCAGTGAGCTTCTTCTATGCAAATACTATAATCTTAATACATAAGGGACCCCTGACCCAAATAAATACCCCTCAACCCATATGAGAACCTTCAGACAAACAAATACCCCCTCAATCGTTTGAGGTCTATAGGTCAAGCTAGATGGGGACCAGACATGGTCGATACCAACCCCTCCTGTCACCATTGGCTATAGCTTATGTGCCCCAGGCAGAAATCCAAAAAGTTGGAAGCCGTTTTCACCCGTTAGGGCCCAATAAAGCTGCTGAGTGTGAATATGCCATGTAGCTCTCCCAGTGGATATACTCTGTGAGACATCTCTATGGAACTAGACCCTCTCTCCTGCAGCTCCCGTACCCCCTCTTATATGGAACTACATCCCTTGTGGGGGCATCCCGTAACATGTGGTTGTTCCTGCTACAGAGTTATAACTGAAAGAGGTCATTAGTGTTGCTAAATTTACCCAAAGCTGAGCTCATCTGTTACAGTGGAGGGATTCTGGGACTTGTAGTCAGTAGTTTTTACTTAAGACCAGGGAAACCAAATCAAATTTATATATATAAATATATATAGACATATATGGAAGGTATAGCTCAGACATAAATAACATCTGTTTCTCATTAAGCAAACATAACATTTTTGTTAATGGTTTAAACCTATGAGGAGGTTTTAAAACACTGACAATGTGTGAGATGGCATACAGGCGGCTTATAAAATTAATACTAATTATAATTTCATTTTCCACCTCCAGTGGACCAAACCCATGGCTCGACGGCCCTGAAGTATATAAGATTCCAGGGCCGCTTGATTCTCTCTCCCTGCAGCACCTGGGGGGTGCGGCTATCGGTGCGTGCATGGGTCTGCTCCCTTAGACGAAGGCTTAGTAGAAGGGGTGGGTGCGGGTCTGAGCTCACTGGACGCGAGGCCGCTCATGCGCCATAGTACCGGGCAAAGTTGAGTTAGATTGGGCGACCTGGAGGGTTTCACAAAGCGGGGCATCCTTGATTTGAGGTGCATAACCCAGGATGGTCAAAATCCTGGGTTTTGGTCCACTTTAAAGGATGAAGCTGTTATTGTGTGAGTGAGTGAATGGGCCATTTCCCTTTCTCGGTTTGGCACCCCTCCTTGCCCTGATGCTGCCAGCACCACTCGGATCTGTCCGCTTATTATTAGCAATAAAATATTCCCCAGTGAGTAATGAGCAGGCAGCCGACCGGATCTTTCTCTTTACTTTCACCTAATACAGGACGAGAAAGCGGGTCTTTGCTTAAAGTGGTCCAAAAACCCAGGATTTTGACTGTCCTGGGTTTTAGTCCTCCACTTCCCTGTAGCAGTGCGAATGCCCACACCAGGCCTTTGTAAATGGCGCGGACCAGATACCAGATACATCGTCCCTTTAAATCAGGGACACTTGGGGGGTATGGGTAATACCTTACAGCCATCATTGCCCCTTATCCATTCCAGCTCTGTCCCATTCTTTCATGTATTACTTGTATATAGTGTGTATAATTTGGCTCTGCTGTGTATAGTCTTACAGCGCACCAAGACCCAGGGGGGATCGGCCCAGGAATCTATAAGATTCCCAGGCCGATCAGATCCCTCCCCGCGGGGCATCCGAAATCGGGTGAAACCCCCCAGGAAGCCCACAATCCGCCGCCGCCTCCCGCGCTTCCCTCTAGCAGGGCGCGCTCCCGCGCAGGCCGTTTGTGAATGGGGGACGCGCACGAGGCGGCGGCAGACGCACTCTGCTTGTCCGGCGCTGCCTCTCGCTTGTCCGCCGGCGGGGGTTGGCTGCAGCGGTCACGTGGTAGCGGGGAGAGGTGAGTTTTCGGGGCTTTCTGGGGGGTTTCACACAGCGGAGCACCCCTTATCGGGGTGCCCTACTGAAGTGGACCAAAACCCAGGATAGTCAAAATCCTGGGTGTTGGTCCACTTTAAAGAGGAACAACACTTTCCTGAACTGGGATGCCCTGCTGTGTGTACCCAGGTCGCCTCGTTTTACTTACCTTCCTTCCGCTCCCACGGCACAGATTCGGGTGAGAGCGAGTGCGCTGATTGGCTGAGTGGCTCGCTCACTGTCACTCGGCTCCCTTCGGCGCTGCTGACGGCCAAGCAGCTGAGCGGCGCTGCCAGCCGCATCCCCCCGCCCACATTGCAGCCGTGGTTCCCCATTCGAGAAGCCCGGGCGCAGGCACGGCTAGAGGTGAGCGGGGATGCGGCCTGAGCGCACAGCCGTTGCAAGGGCTCCAAGAGAGGGTGAGTGTTTCGGGGGGCTCGTGGTGGTTTCACACGCTCGGGCATCCCAATTTGGGACTGGAACTCAGGAAGCCTTTTAGACTCCAGGGCCTCCGATGTTCTTCTTTGAGGTTTGCTGTGCTTAGTTTAGGTCTGTTGTGTTTAGTTAGGGATTGCTGTGCATTGGTTTATTCACTTGGGCCCTTATTTAAGAAGGGATAGCGTCAGGTAGCGCCTGGTTAATGAGAGGTAGCGACAGGTAGCGACTGGTCAACGCCGGACACGGCACGCAATTACACATTTATCAAGCAGAATCTGTTTAGCGACTGGGATAGCGCCATGTAGCGTCTGATTCATCATTTTCACAGCCTCAGCGAACAGCGCCAGCGAAGCATTTTTCAGCACCAGAGATTTGTGAGGCTGTTTTTTTGCTGAATGTGGTGTGAGTCTGTCGCTATGAGCAGTCGCTAACATGCGCTCCCATACAGCGCAGTACTGGTCAAATAGCGACTCCTCACAATGTATTCAACATTACTAAACAGCGACTGAGTCGCTATGAAGTAGCGACCCACGGCTGAGCACAGCGACTACTAGCGGGTGCTCTGAAAATGCCGCTACAGACGCTCGTCTGTCGCTACCTGGCGCTATTAATGAATCAGCCTCTTGGTTTATAACACTGTTATTCACTAGGATTTGTGTGTGTGTGTAGTGTTGTATTTTATTCATCGTGGTTAATAAACCAGTTTAGTTCAGCTTTGAGTGTGTGCAACTTCACTCTGATCCATCCACAGCTAGGGCCTGACACTAAATAAGAATACTACGACCACTATTCACTTTCATGGCTCATAAAAGAGTTTAATCTCTTATTAAAGTGGACCTTCTAGCAAACTATTTATCAGCATCTAAAATTATTAATCTAAAATAGTCACTTATTATTTTTTCCCCCGCTGGGCTGCAACTCTGTTCAGGACTCTAGGATACGGGCGTCACCATCTTGCCTCAGAAGCATCACACTTACTGAGGAGAGGAGAGCGGGATAAATTGCAGGGGGCGGTTATAGCTGTGCTCTGCACAGACAGAGCAGAGCTGGGGTCAGGAAAAGGACAGCAATCCCAGAATGCAGAGCTGCACAGTGAGAAGACACTTGCCAGAGACTCCGTGTGCCGCCATTTTGGATGTTAAAAGGCTCAAAAATGCAATAGGTGCAGGTAGGATGATGTTTAATGTAAGCAACCTGTATGTACAGGGTGGGGGAAACAAAACATATAAGATAGACTCTTATTCAGGGTGAAGGTCCAGATTAATGTGGGCAATCTGTATGTACAGGGTGTGGGAAACATACAAGATAGGCTCTTATTCAGGGTGAAGGTCCGGATTAATGTGGGCAATCTGTATGTACAGGGAGAAACATATAAAATATGCTCTTATTCAGGGTGAAGGTCCAGATTAATGTGGGCAATCTGTATGTACAGGGAAACATATAAAGTAGACTCTTATTCAGGGTGAGGGTCCGGATTAATGTGGGCAATCTGTATGTACAGGGAGGGAAACATACAAGATAGGATCTTTTTCAGCTTGAAGGTCCGGATTAATGTGGGCAATTTGAATGTACAGGGGGGGGGACATACAAGATAGGCTCTTATTCAGGGTGAAGGTCCGGATTAATGTGAGCAATTTGTATGTACAGGGGGGGACATACAAGATAGGCTCTTATTCAGGGTGAAGGTCTGGATTAATGTGGGCAATCTGTATGTACAGGGGGAAACATACAAGATAGGCTCTTATTCAGGGTGAAGGTCCAGATTAATGTGGGCAATCTGTATGTACAAGGTGGCAAAAACATACAAGATAAGCTCTTATTCAGGGTGAAGGTCCGGATTAATGTGGGCAATCTGTATGTACAGGGTATGGGAAACATATAACATAGGTTCTTATTCAGGGTGAAAGTCCTGTTTACCTGTATATACAGGGGTTTCTTATTAACTAACTGGCATACATCTAGACCCCTACATATGTATATAAAAGAATTTTGGAAAGTGAACAGGTGCAATAAAAAATATTGTAAATGACAATTATTTTTTTTATGTTTATTTATTTATTTTTTATTTATTTTTTTTAACTTTTTTTTATTCTCTGGTCACAGGTGGAAAAGAACGAGGACGCCGACCAAAAAATCGACCAAGATGCAAACAAACCAGAGGACAAAGCTCATAAAGCGGCCACCAAAATCCAGGCCAGCTTCCGGGGACATATAATCCGGAAAAAACTTAAGGGGGACAAGGACGACAAGACCGGGGAGGCGACCGAGAACCACAAAGACAACGCCAAGGAAGAGGGCGACAAAACGGAGAACGAGGCTCCCAAATCGGAGGAACCCACCAGCGACGGCCCTTTGTCTGAAGACGATAAGAAGAAGGCCGAGAGCTCGTCGGGGGACAAAAAGACCGAGGCGGGTTCTGAAGAAGACACCAAAAACAAAGCCAAGTCCCCGACGGAAGAAAAACGCGAGGCCGCTGCCGAGAACTCCTCGGGGCCCGATGCCAACCAAGCAAAGGATGAGCCTAAACAAGCCGATGTGCCTGCTGCTAGCCCAGAAGCTGCCCCGGCAAAAGAAGCGGTGGAGAGCAGTCAAGAAGAGCAAGGAGGTAAGTGAGTTCACAGTTCCAAGGTCTTTTCCAGGTATAGCAATGGAAAACACGTGAAAAAAATGTATCATTAAAGTGAAACAAAACCCACCAGAGGCAGCCCTGGAATTAGACAGGCGCACTGCAGCCCAGCGGGAAACTTTTCATCAATGCAACCAGCTAATATTCTGCCCTTGATTCTCATGAGAATGTCACTTGCTGAATCAGCTAGCAAAACAATAAAAATCAATTGTCGTTTGTCTATTTTAGTTCTGCTTTGAGGACACGGATCCTGGGCACAGGAAAAAATAGAAACAAGTGCGCTTTGGGGTATTTGAGGAATCAAATCAATTGGATTGATCAAAATGTTTGAATTTGGTTGTTAAATCTTGTGTTATTATAATATATATATATATATATATATATATATATATATATATCGGCAATAGATAATTACTATTAACAAATAACTATTAAGTACCCGGTGTTAATATCAGGAGCCCGAATTAATAAATTACTTACTTTTCCCACAAGATTTAACAACCAAATTCAAACATTTTGATTAATCCAATTGATTTGATTTCTCAAATACCCCAAAGCGCACTTGTTTCTATGGGGCTGATTTATTAAAGTGGACCAACACCCAGGATTTTGACTATCCTGGGTTTTGGTCCACTTCGGTGGGGCACCCCGATCGGGGGTGCCCCGCTGTGTGAAACCCCCCAGAAACCCCAAAAAACTCACCTCTCAACGCTCCCACGTGAACGCCGCAGCCAATCCCCGCCAACGTCCATGCGGGGGACAGGAACGTCCAAGCCACTTCCGCCGCCGCCGCCTCCCACGCGTCACTCTCGGCTCGCGCGCGCCCCCGCCGGCC
Organism: Gastrophryne carolinensis; assembly: GCA_027917425.1. Taxonomy (NCBI): domain Eukaryota; kingdom Metazoa; phylum Chordata; class Amphibia; order Anura; family Microhylidae; genus Gastrophryne; species Gastrophryne carolinensis. The sequence goes on along the minus strand of CM051236.1, from coordinate 510,469,764 downwards.
ATTCACAGAGGGCCGGCGCGGGTGCGCGCACGTCTGGAGGGGCGCGCGGGAGGCGGCGGCGGCAGAAGCGGCGGCGGATCAGGTAAGATCTTTTTGGGGTTTCTGGGGGGTTTCACCCCGCGGGACATCCCGATCTCGGATGTCCCGCGGGCTGGGAGGTGATCGGCCCGGGAATCTTATAGATTTCCGGGCCGATCACCCCTGGGTGTTGGTCCACTTTAATAGCGACATGTAGCAACAGTTGAGCAACTGTAGCGGTATTTTCACAGCGCCCGCTAGTAGTCGCTGTGCTTGGCCGTTGTTCGGTTGTTGATAGCGACTCAGTCGGTGTGCAGTAATGTTGAATACGGGGTGACGAGTCGCTATTTGACAGGTTCCGCGATGTATGGGTGCGCATGATAGCGACTGGTCAGAGCGACCGGCTTCCACCATATTCATCAAAAAATCACGCTCAAAAAATTCAAGCGCAGTGAAATGCTTGTTTAAACCCCAGAGCGCTGGAGGCGATGTGTTAAAAGTAGTTTTTTAACCCCCAACCATATTTTTGGTAACCAAAAAAAAAAAAAAAATTTATAATTTTGTAATATGAATACATTAATATCAGACCTGTAATATCAATTCTGTACAATTTTTTTTTTTCCCTTAAAAAAATTATCTAAAATGGCAGAAGTGGTCACAGAATTTTCACATTAAAAAAACAAACAAAAAACAAACAAACATTAATAACAATTATTAATATTTAAAGATTGTTCCATTGAAATGCATTGGAGAGCGCCAGGTAGCGAGAGGTCATACCTGTCGCTGTTCATGGTCGGACGCTGGCGCTGTGGGCTGAGGCTGGAATTATGATGAATGAGTGGCTATCTGGCGCTATCTCAGTCGCTAAGCAGGATCGGCTTGATAAATGTGTGATTGTGGTGGGGAGCCGGCGTTCTCGTGGCGGGGCCCGTCATTACCGGCCGCTCACCAGTCGCTACCTGTCGCTATTCCTTCATAAATAAGGGCCTATGTTTCCAAACAACATAGCCAGAAATAGGGAGCATAGGTCAGCTCCCAACAGGTGCAGCTAAATACAATTTTCCCGGCGCTGATATACACTACATATATATATATATACTACACAATACTATTACCCAATAAAGATCAATTACATTGTTTACTAAAGTGTAAAGTGTAAAATGTTTACTCTTTATCTTGAAGTAGACCAAAACCCAGGATTTTCACTATCCAATCGGGGGTTCCCCGCTGTGTGAAACCCCTCAGATTGCAGATGCCAATTCACCTCTTCCCGATCCTACGGCGCATGGGCGGCCGCTCGTCCAATCAGCGCGCTTGGAGCCGCTGACATCACATCATCTAAGCCTTCGTCCGAGCGCGCTGGTGGCCGTATCCCGGCGTGGGTTATGGTCCACTTTAATGATACGTTTTTCCACTGGCATTTCCCCGGGGCATCCCGTGAAACCCCATCAGAATGCACTGGTAATCACTTACCTCTCTCCAGTCCAACAGTACGTTCAATGGCGTCCAATGAGAGCCATCTGCCGTGACTATGTCATCCAGCAAGCGGCTTCCATTGTTTTCAGTGGAGATTGTACGCTGCCGCATCCCCTGCTTCCCTGGCTGGGGAGCACGCACCTCCGGAGATGCATCAGCACTAGCTCCCCATTGAAGTCAATAGGAGCTGTTTGCTGAAAGATGTAAACATGACAAATAACTTTGATTGGCTGTGCTCCCGCGCATGCATTGTGGGCACAATAGGAAGAGGTGAGTTAAACTGGGCGTTCTGGGGATTTCACAAAGAGGGGCATCCCAGTTTGGAATTCCCCCGGAGCAGTAGTGGACTGGGGCTAAAAATCAGCCCATCACCTGGCCTACCCATGACCAGCCAATGGCATCTCTGCTGCTTCCAGGCCAATCAACCAGTGTGTTCAATGGGCTGGGGGGTAGACAGGGGGAGGCAGGGATTGGATGGGAGTGTTAGTAAAGGTAGCAGTCGAGACTTCCCCCTAAGCAGTGCGGACCACTGGGCATTTGCCTGGGTCTCCCTATTATCATTCCGCCCCTGCCCCCGGGGACCAGAACAAAACTCGGGAAGGTCAAATTTACTGGGCGTTCTGGGGGGTTTCACACAGCAGGGCACCCCAATTCAGAATGCCCCCAGGTACCAGAACAAAACCCAGGAGAGTGACATTTCCAGATTTTGTTCTGCTTTAAACCTGGTCCAGTGAGTTTGGCCGAACTTTGAATAAATGTTCGGCGACTTTGAGGGGTGGCTGTGGGATGGGGGGGTGCAGAGTGTGCAGCAGTAAGCGTGCCGCTGTAACTAACCTCAGCCCACTTAAATTTGGCCCCAGCCAGGGCTACAGAAAGATGGCCGCCAGCTCCCATGAGTGAGGACACTGCTAGTGCCAGCTGGCAGTGAAGTGTCCTCACTTTTGGGAGCCGGCAGCCATCTTTTTGTAGCCCAGGCTGAGGCCAAATTCAAATGCCGCTGCTGCTCTGCCACCACTGAGGATCGTAGGCTGAGGTGAGGGCACCCTTAGATGAAGCGGGTTGATGGGCTGCTCAGCAGCCTGACTAAGGTACTGGCTTTTTTTTTTATTTGTAACCCCCCCATCCTGCCTCACCACCACGATAGGGTGGAGGGGCGGGGGTTCATTAGATGACTGCAGTTCCGCTTTAAGCGTACCTGTAGAAGATCGAGGTTTGGCTGAACTTTGAACAAAAGTTCGGTTCGGGTACCCGAACCTGCACCTGGGGATAATAACAGGGCAATTGCGCTGCTAAAAATGGGGTAGGGAAAGTGCTTAAATTATAACATAACATAACATGAAGATGGTATACACTTGGCTATAACAATGTAACACAATGGAGCTCTCAGCAGGGCTCTGGCAGGCTTTTCTACTAAACTACAAATTGAAGCACACCTACTAATATAGTTGTGATGCAAAAAAGTAACATAGAATTTATTTGGGCATAGTACATATATTATACATGAATTCAGGTCCACATGAAGGTTTATATACAAGGGATCTATGAGACACAGCTACTTTTAACAAATAATGAATATATACACTATATACATAATAAACCGAATACTATATAGAAGTTGCTGATTTCAGTAGTTCGCCAAGGGGAAATCAGTATTCGGTATAGCCAAGCAGGTAATTCATGGGAGTTCAATGTGCAAAAAGTTAGGTATCCTTTGAGTATAGGAAAGCAAGTTTGCAATACCTGGCAAGTAAAATTGGAGGCACTTGTGTTGCTGCTGTGGTTTAGGAAGTCCGCAACGGGTTAAGTCCTTTAATGCAGGTTTGGAGGCTCGATGTCCTTCCTGTTTCTGCTGTTTCTGCTTTCTGCTTCTGCTAACAATTGTTTCGGAATAGTCCTTCCTCAGAGCATTGCAGTGGGTAGGTATAGTGTAGCGTGGACGAGCGGTAGGCTTTTCAGAATGACTCATCTTGTTTACTATAGTCCCAGCAGGGGGGAGAGATAGCGCATCCCACCTTCAATCTCAGTATATGGCTTCCTGAACTTTGTGGCCTCTGTACTAACATACTACTATGTTGTAAGCTCAGGGTTGTCCACAGATGAGACCTTCATGAGATATCTCCACATACCTCCTTTTGTACCATCTGTCTAGCTATTCCACCCAGTTCTCTTTATTAAGCTGTTTCTAAAATGTGTTAAATGTGGCATGACCTCAAAAAAACGGCGTGCTCATCCATTAATGCTCAAGACTTCTTTTTCATAGTCAAGCCTACAGGAGAGAGTAGCCCCATGCGAGATGGAGACGGGTCCTCTCCCATCAGTGGTCGGCCTGGATGACGGAGCACAAGGTTGTCTCAGCCGTCACATCAAACATTTTATATTGGCGGCTTGGCTCACACTCTAATTAATAGAGTCCGGGATAGTCACCGTGATGGGATGGGAGTGCTGCTGGCTCCCCTCCTGAGTCGCGCTTGGCGTCAGCCTATGTAATGCGGTCAGCTTGAGGATTTAGTGATCTATTGTCATTTACATCGAGGAACCATTCACGTGCCAAAAAACCTGCGACTAGTGTTCTCTGTCTTCAAGGAGAAGATGCCAGAAAACATAGGCCCTTATTAAAGTGGACCAACACCCAGGGGGGATCGGCCCGGGAATCTATAAGATTCCCGGACCGATCAGATCCCTCCCCGCGGGGCATCCGAAATCGGGATGTCCCGCGGGGAGGAACCCCCCAGGAGGCCCACAATCCTTACCGGCGATCCAACGGCGCATGCGCGAGACGCGGCCGCGTCTCTCGCTTCCCTCTAGCAGGGCGCGCTCCCGCGCCGGCCGTTTTGTGAATGGCCGGCGCAGGCGCGCTCCCTGTTAGAGGGAAGCGAGAGACGCAGCCAATGACAGCGCTCTGGTATGCGCGTCCAAGCGGCTTTGGACGCGCATACCAGAGCGGCTCTGAGCGCTGTCATTGGCCGGACGAGGTCATGTGGGAGCGGGGAGAGGTGAGTTTTTGCGGCGATCGGGGGGGTTTCACACCGATCGGGGTGCCCCACCTAAGTGGACCAACACCCAGGATAGTCAAAATCCTGGGTGTTGGTCCACTTTAATGAAGGAATAGCGACAGGTAGCGACTGGTGAGCGGCCGGTAATGACGGGCCCCGCCACGAGAACGCCGGCTCCCCACCACAATCACACATTTATCAAGCCGATCCTGCTTAGCGACTGAGATAGCGCCATATAGCGACTCATTCATCATTATTCCAGCCTCAGCCCACAGCGCCAGCGTCCGACCTTGAACAGCGACAGGTATGACCTCTCGCTACCTGGCGTTCTCCAATGCATTTCAATGGAACAATCTTTAAATATTAATAATTAATTGTTATTAATTTATTTTTATTTTTTTTAAATGTGAAAAATTCTGTGACCACTTCTGCCATTTTAGATAATTTTTTTAAGGGAAAAAAAAATTGTACAGAATTGATATTACAGGTCTGATATTAATGTATTCATATTACTAAATTATTTAAAATACTTGTTTTTTTAGGATCCAAAAATATGGTTGTTTGGGGGTTAAAAAACTACTTTTAACACATCGCCTCCAGCGCTCTGGGGTTTAAACAAGCATTTTACAGCGCGAGAATTTTTTGAGCGTGATTTTTTAATGAATATGGTGGTAGCCAGTCGCTATCATGCGCTCCCATACAGCGCGGAACCTGTCAAATAGCGACTCCTCACCCAATAGTCAAGATTACGGCAAACCGACTGAGTCGCTATCAACTACCGAACAACGGCCAAGCACAGCGACTACTAGCGGGCGCTCTGAAAATGCTGCTACAGTCGCTCAACTGTCGCTACCTGCCGCTGTTAATGAATCGGCCTCATAGATAATTCTCCATTTCCTGTCTTTCATAGTGTCATTCTTTTTACCCTTCCTTTTCACCCTGCTCTCACTCCCTCCTCGTTTTACTCGTCCTTATTCCTTCTACTTTTCTATTTTACTTTTACTCCTCCCTTTACCGTATTTAAAGAGGACCTAAAATAAGAAGGGTCTGATTCCCCCCCCCCCCCCTTCATCTTTTAGACTCCAGGGCCTCCGATGTTCCTCTTTACAGTGGAACAACGGACCTCTTAATGACCAGGTCCTATTACACCCCTCACCCATTTCTACTTACCTTTTTGAGGGCCCTGGTGTCTTAGCTGTCTTTACTGGGTCAGCCCCCCCCCCCACCGTCCTCACAAGCTGGTCTTTAAATTGTGGCTTCTCCCTTCAGCCGCCCTGGCCCAAGATAAGCGCTGCAGACAATACACTGCGCAGGCGCGAGATCCTGGGGGTGGCGCAATGCGTCTTGGGAAGGCAACATGGCGCTGCCCTGCGCTGGCACCCGGAGAATAATGGACAAATGCCAGAGGAAGAGCAGAAGACCGGTAAGTATTATTAGTCATTTGTGCCATTGGAGGTCTAAACGGAGGGCAAAGTTTGGGGAGCTTTTAGGGTGGGAAAGAGGGACATTTGTTAAATTAAATTATTATCTCTGATTAAGGGATGGATAGGAGATAGGGTGTAACAGTAACAATATAAACACTTTGAATAGGCAAATGAATCGATTACTGCTGCAGATCTGCATGTTACACCTCAAAGAGGGACAAATGAAACAACGAGGGACAGGGGGACATGGACTCCAAAGAGAGACAGTCCCTCCAAATCAGGGACACTTGGGAGGTGTGCCGAGCCTCTGTAACACATCAATCTCTGTTAACAATTTGGGGAGCAGTATCCTGAGTTAATAGAAAGGTATTGGTCCCGTCCACTCTTCTCCTTCTGTATCCTCCCTTATACCCTAATAGATTGTAAGCTCTTCTCCTTCTGTATCCTACCTTATACCCTAATAGAGTGTAAGCTCTTCTCCTCCTGTATCCTCCCTTATACCCTAATAGATTGTAAGCTCTTCTCCTTCTGTATCCTACCTTATACCCTAATAGAGTGTAAGCTCTTCTCCTCCTGTATCCTCCCTTATACCCTAATAGATTGTAAGATCTTCTCCTTCTGTATCCTCCCTTATACCCTAATAGAGTGTAAGCTCTTCTCCTCCTGTATCCTCCCTTATACCCTAATAGAGTGTAAGCTCTTCTCCTCCTGTATCCTCCCTTATACCCTAATAGAGTGTAAGCTCTTCTCCTTCTGTATCCTCCCTTATACCCTAATAGATTGTAAGCTCTTCTCCTCCTGTATCCTCCCTTATACCCTAATAGAGTGTAAGCTCTTCTCCTTCTGTATTCTCCCTTATACCCTAATAGAGTGTAAGCTCTTCTCCTCCTGCATCCTCCCTTATACCCTAATAGAGTGTAAGCTCTTCTCCTCCTGCATCCTCCCTTATACCCTAATAGATTGTAAGCTCTTCTCCTCCTGTATCCTCCCTTATACTCTAATAGAATGTAAGCTCTTCTCCTCCTGTATCCTCCCTTATACCCTAATAGAGTGTAAGCTCTTCTCCTTCTGTATCCTCCCTTATATCCTAATAGAGTGTAAGCTCTTCTCCTTCTGTATCCTCCCTTATACCCTAATAGATTGTAAGCTCTTCTCCTCCTGTATCCTCCCTTATACTCTAATAGAATGTAAGCTCTTCTCCTCCTGTATCCTCCCTTATACCCTAATAGAATGTAAGCTCTTCTCCTCCTGTATCCTCCCTTATACCCTAATAGAGTGTAAGCTCTTCTCCTTCTGTATTCTCCCTTATACCCTAATAGAGTGTAAGCTCTTCTCCTCCTGTATCCTCCCTTATACCCTAATAGAGTGTAAGCTCTTCTCCTCCTGTATCCTCCCTTATACCCTAATAGAGTGTAAGCTCTTCTCCTTCTGTATCCTCCCTTATACCCTAATAGAGTGTAAGCTCTTCTCCTTCTGTATCCTCCCTTATATCCTAATAGAGTGTAAGCTCTTCTCCTTCTGTATCCTCCCTTATACCCTAATAGATTGTAAGCTCTTCTCCTCCTGTATCCTCCCTTATACTCTAATAGAATGTAAGCTCTTCTCCTCCTGTATCCTCCCTTATACCCTAATAGAGTGTAAGCTCTTCTCCTTCTGTATCCTCCCTTATACCCTAATAGAGTGTAAGCTCTTCTCCTTCTGTATCCTCCCTTATACCCTAATAGAGTGTAAGCTCTTCTCCTTCTGTATCCTCCCTTATACCCTAATAGAGTGTAAGCTCTTCTCCTTCTGTATCCTCCCTTATACCCTAATAGAGTGTAAGCTCTTCTCCTTCTGTATCCTCCCTTATACCCTAATAGAGTGTAAGCTCTTCTCCTTCTGTATCCTCCCTTATACCCTAATAGAGTGTAAGCTCTTCTCCTTCTGTATCCTCCCTTATACCCTAATAGAGTGTAAGCTCTTCTCCTTCTGTATCCTCCCTTATACCCTAATAGAGTGTAAGCTCTTCTCCTCCTGCATCCTCCCTTATACCCTAATAGAGTGTAAGCTCCTCTCCTTCTGTATTCTCCCTTATACCCTAATAGAGTGTAAGCTCTTCTCCTTCTGTATCCTCCCTTATACCCTAATAGAGTGTAAGCTCTTCTCCTCCTGCATCCTCCCTTATACCCTAATAGAGTGTAAGCTCTTCTCCTTCTGTATCCTCCCTTGTACCCTAATAGAGTGTAAGCTCTTCTCCTTCTGTATCCTCCCTTATACCCTAATAGAGTGTAAGCTCTTCTCCTTCTGTATCCTCCCTTATACCCTATTAGAGTGTAAGCTCTTCTCCTTCTGTATCCTCCCTTATACCCTAATAGAGTGTAAGCTCTTCTCCTTCTGTATCTCCCTTATACCCTAATAGAGTGTAAGCTCTTCTCCTTCTGTATCCTCCCTTATACCCTAATAGAGTGTAAGCTCTTCTCCTTCTGTATCCTCCCTTATACCCTAATAGATTGTAAGCTCTTCTCCTTCTGTAGCCTCCCTTATACCCTAATAGAGTGTAAGCTCTTCTCCTCCTGTATCCTCCCTTATACCCTAATAGAGTGTAAGCTCTTCTCCTCCTGTATCCTCCCTTATACGCTAATAGAGTGTAAGCTCTTCTCCTTCTGTATCCTCCCTTATACCCTAATAGAGTGTAAGTTCTTCTCCTTCTGTATCCTCCCTTATACGCTAATAGAGTGTAAGCTCTTCTCCTTCTGTATCCTCCCTTGTACCCTAATAGAGTGTAAGCTCTTCTCCTTCTGTATCCTCCCTTATACCCTAATAGAGTGTAAGCTCTTCTCCTTCTGTATCCTCCCTTATACCCTATTAGAGTGTAAGCTCTTCTCCTTCTGTATCCTCCCTTATACCCTAATAGAGTGTAAGCTCTTCTCCTTCTGTATCTCCCTTATACCCTAATAGAGTGTAAGCTCTTCTCCTTCTGTATCCTCCCTTATACCCTAATAGAGTGTAAGCTCTTCTCCTTCTGTATTCTCCCTTATACACTAATAGATTGTAAGCTCTTCTCCTTCTGTATTCTCCCTTATACCCTAATAGATTGTAAGCTCTTCTCCTTCTGTATCCTTCCTTATATCCTAATAGATTGTAAGCTCTTCTCCTTCTGTATCCTCCCTTATACCCTAATAGAGTGTAAGCTCTTCTCCTTCTGTATCCTCCCTTATACCCTAATAGAGTGTAAGCTCTTCTCCTCCTGCATCCTCCCTTATACCCTAATAGAGTGTAAGCTCTTCTCCTCCTGCATCCTCCCTTATACCCTTATAGAGTGTAAGCTCTTCTCCTCCTGTATCCTCCCTTATACCCTAATAGAGTGTAAGCTCTTCTCCTTCTGTATCCTCCCTTATACCCTAATAGAGTGTAAGCTCTTCTCCTTCTGTATCCTCCCTTATACCCTAATAGAGTGTAAGCTCTTCTCCTTCTGTATCCTCCCTTATACCCTAATAGAGTGTAAGCTCTTCTCCTTCTGTATCCTCCCTTATACCCTAATAGAGTGTAAGCTCTTCTCCTCCTGCATCCTCCCATTCTGTATGCCCCATTGCACCAGTGATATTCTGTCCCATACTGCTTCACATCATCACTTTATAATCTGACCATAGACAGATAGAGAAATAGAAATTCAGCTCCGCTTTAAATGGAAAAGGTTCTAGTTCTGAAAATACTGCTCAGCTTTTTCCAGTCGCCTAATTTTTTCCCAAAATCATTTTAAATGTTGTTTGCAAAACTAAAAACAGCCCGTGCCGCAGATCCTCGGAGCGCCGCACTTTTGCTTTTCATTACCAGAGAACTGAGGAAGCCGAATATAGCCGGGCGGAGCCAACTGCGCGGAGAGGGCTCATTAATCAATGACGGGATGAGTAATTACCGCTATTTTTACTATAGAAAGCGGCACGCTCCCGCATCGGTGCGGTCTTTAACGCTTCCATTGTTACACCCGACCCCTCCAATTCATCCCCGGCCTCACCGGATAATGGGAACAATCGCTTGCAAATATTAGAGTCATCATTAGTCATCATCAAAAAAAGAAAAAACAGAGAGATCAGAAAACATCCAACCTCCTGTTTCTGGCTCCTTGGGGATATGACTTACAACACTGACTTGTTACATTGTACACAATCCCAGCCTCCTGTTTCTGACTTGTCTTGTATCTTATATTCAACACTGACTTGTCACATTGTACACACTCTCCGACCTCCTGTTTCTGACTTGTCTGGTATCTGATTTACAACACTGACTTGTTACATTGTACACACTCTCCGACCTCCTGTTTCTGACTTGTCTGGTATCCAATTTACAACACCGACTTGTTACATTGTACACAATCTCTGACCTCCTGTTTCTGACTTGTCTGGTATCTGATTTACAACACTGACTTGTTACATTGTACACACTCTCCGACCTCCTGTTTCTGACTTGTCTGGTATCCAATTTACAACACTGACTTGTTACATTGTACACAATCTCTGACCTCCTGTTTCTGACTTGTCTGGTATCTGATTTACAACACTGACTTGTTACATTGTACACACTCTCCGACCTCCTGTTTCTGACTTGTCTGGTATCCAATTTACAACACTGACTTGTTACATTGTACACAATCTCTGACCTCCTGTTTCTGACTTGTCTGGTATCTGATTTACAACACTGACTTGTTACATTGTACACACTCTCCGACCTCCTGTTTCTGACTTGTCTGGTATCCAATTTACAACACTGACTTGTTACATTGTACACAATCTCTGACCTCCTGTTTCTGACTTGTCTGGTATCTGATTTACAACACTGACTTGTTACATTGTACACACTCTCCAACCTCCTGTTTCTGACTTGTCTGGTATCTGATTTACAACACTGACTTGTTACATTGTACACACTCTCCGACCTCCTGTTTCTGACTTGTCTGGTATCCAATTTACAACACTGACTTGTTACATTGTACACAATCTCTGACCTCCTGTTTCTGACTTGTCTGGTATCTTATTTACAACACTGACTTGTCACATTGTACACACTCTCCGACCTCCTGTTTCTGACTCGCCTGGGATAAGATTTCCAACACCGACTTGTTACATTGTACACACTCTCCGACCTCCTGTTTCTGACTTGTCTGGTATCCAATTTACAACACTGACTTGTTACATTGTACACACTCTCCGACCTCCTGTTTCTGACTTGTCTGGTATCCAATTTACAACACTGACTTGTTACATTATACACACTCTCTGACCTCCTTTTTCTGACTTGTCTGGTATCCAATTTACAACACTGACTTGTTACATTGTACACACTCTCTGACCTCCTGTTTCTGACTTGTCTTGTATCTGATCTACAACACTGAATTGTTACATTGTACACAATCTCCAGCCTCCTGTTTCTGACTCACCTGAGATAAAATTTCCAACACTGACTTGTTACATTGTACACACTCTCTGACCTCCTGTTTCTGACTCATCTGGTATCTTATTTACAACACTGACTTGTTACATTGTACACACTCTCTCATCTGGTATCTTATTTACAACACTGACTTGTTACATTATACACACTCTCCGACCTCCTGTTTCTGACTTGTCTGGTATCTGATTTACAACACTGACTTGTTACATTATACACACTCTCCGACCTCCTGTTTCTGACTTGTCTGGTATCTGATTTACAACACTGACTTGTTACATTATACACACTCTCCGACCTCCTGTTTCTGACTTGTCTGGTATCTGATTTACAACACTGACTTGTTACATTATACACACTCTCCGACCTCATGTTTCTGACTTGTCTGGTATCCAATTTACAACACTGACTTGTTACATTGTACACACTCTCCGACCTCCTGTTTCTGACTTGTCTGGTATCTTATTTACAACACTGACTTGTCACATTATACACACTCTCTGACCTCCTGTTTCTGACTTGTCTGGTATCCAATTTACAACACTGACTTGTTACATTATACACACTCTCTGACCTCCTGTTTCTGACTTGTCTGGTATCCAATTTACAACACTGACTTGTTACATTATACACACTCTCTGACCTCCTGTTTCTGACTTGTCTGGTATCCAATTTACAACACTGACTTGTTACATTATACACACTCTCTGACCTCCTGTTTCTGACTTGTCTGGTATCCAATTTACAACACTGACTTGTTACATTGTACACACTCTCCGACCTCCTGTTTCTGACTTGTCTTGTATCTGATTTACAACACTGACTTGTTACATTGTACACCCTCCCCGACCTTTTGTTTCTGACTTGTCTGGTATCCAATTTACAACACTGACTTGTTACATTGTACACACTCTCCGACCTCCTGTTTCTGACTTGTCTTGTATCTGATTTACAACACTGACTTGTTACATTGTACACCCTCCCCGACCTCCTGTTTCTGACTCGCCTGGGTTAATATTAACAACACTTACTTGTTACATTGTACACACTCGGCAACCTCCTGTTTCTGACTAATCTTGTATCTGATTTACAACACTGATTTGTTACATTGTACACAATCTCCAATCTCCTGTTTCTGACTCACCTGGGATAAAATTTACAACACCGACTTGTTACATTGTACACAAAAAAAGGTAAAACGGAGAGATCGGAAAACATCCGACCTTCTGTTTCTCACTCACTTGGGATAAGACTTACAAGACTCACTTGTTACATTGTACAGGCTCTCCGACATCCTGTTTCTGACTCGCCTGGTGCCTGATTTACAACTTTGACTTGTTTACCAAAGAGGCTGGACGTGAGAATGTCAGAGACAGAGCAGAGGTTGCGCTTGGGTTGGTAACGCTGGATCAGAGATGAGATTTAGTGAGGGGTCTGGCTGCAGAGAGCTTTGTAGGTTAGTGTTAGAAGTTTGAACTGAACTCTCTTGTGAGACAGGTAACCAGTGGAGGGATTGTCAGAGGGAGGGGGGGGCAGCGCTGGATGAGTGAGAGGAGAGGTGGATGAGGCGAGCAGCAAAGTTAAAATAGATTAGAGGGGTGACAGTCTGTTTGTTGGTAAACCTCCCTCCTCTCAGAACTGGTGATCTTCCCACCATCTCACTCCCCTCCCCTCTCTAACACCACAATCTCTGTAAATAATTATATAATACCGGCAATACCCCCCCCCCCCCCCATCATGCTGAACAGTACACTCTATGTGCATACCTACCAACTTTTTAGGGTGGGATTTGTTAAATTAGGCCACGCCTCCTCATTGATGGATGGATGAAACCACGCCTCCTCATTGATGGATGGATGAAGCCACGCCCCCCCCCCCCCCCCCCCCCCCATTGGGGGATGGATAGGACATGGGATGTAACAGTTACAACAATAGAAACACTTTGAATAGGCAAATGAATCATTTATTGCTGCAGATCTGCATGTTACACCTCAAAGAGGGACAAATGAGAATAACGAGGGGCAGGGGGACATGGACTCAAAAGAGGGACAGTCCCTCCAAATCAGGGACACTTGGGTGGTATATATGTGCCCTCCTGTTACTGACCATTGACTGGTACCCTCCTTACCCTTCTACACAGTACTCAGTATTATTATTATTGTTTATTTATAAAGCTCCATCATCTTCCGTGGCGCTGTACAAGGTAGAAATTACAGACTGTGGAAAAAGCAAATATAAATATACAATATAAAATAAAATATTACTTATAATAAACAAAGTATTATGGGTCTGCTGTAACAGCAAATACACATTGATGCTCAGGTATATTAGGGGTGAGGGGGACCCTGTCCTTGCAAGCTTACAATCTAATAGATTATGGGGTTTATTCATGAAGGGATAGCGCCAGGTAGCGCCTCGTAGCGGCAGGCAGCGTCTGGTGAACGCCGGGCGCTGTACGCAAAACTACATTTAAGAAAGCGAATCTGGTGAGCGCCTCTAACAGCGTCATGTAGCGTCGCATGTATTATTACAGGCAGGTCAGTGTATAGCGCCTCTAACAGCGTCATGTAGCGTCACATGTATTATTACAGGCAGGTCAGTGTATAGCACCTCTAACAGCGCCATGTAGCGTCACATGTATTATTACAGGCAGGTCAGTGTATAGCGCCTCTAACAGCGCCATGTAGCGTCACATGTATTATTACAGGCGGCTCAGTGTATAGCGCCTCTAACAGCGTCATGTAGTGTCACATGTATTATTACAGGCGGCTCAGTGTATAGCGCCTCTTACAGCGCCATGTAGCGTCACATGTATTATTACAGGCAGCTCAGTGTATAGCGCCTCTAACAGCGTCATGTAGCGTCACATGTATTATTACAGGCGGCTCAGTGTATAGCGCCTCTAACAGCGTCATGTAGCGTCACATGTATTATTACAGGCAGGTCAGTGTATAGCGCCTCTAACAGCGTCATGTAGCGTCACATGTATTATTACAGGCAGGTCAGTGTATAGCGCCTCTAACAGCGTCATGTAGCGTCACATCTATTATTACAGGCAGGTCAGTGTATAGCGCCTCTAACAGCGTCATGTAGCGTCACATGTATTATTACAGGCAGGTCAGTGTAAAGCGCTGACGCTCTAGCTTCCAGAGCCAGGTATTACCTGTCGCTACCTGTCGCTCTCCCATACATTTCAATGGACGTTACTTTTCTTCTGTATAAACAGGGTTTTTTGTTTTTATTTTTTTTTCTCTCAGATAATTGTGTGACGTCTCCTGGCCTGGAAAGAGTCATTTTTGAAAACTTTTTTGATTTTTTTTATATTTTTATGCAGAATTGTCATTACAGGTCTGGCATTAAAATATAAATGTTACAATGTTATAACAATGTCATTCCATGTGTTTTCGCTTTGTTACTGGTGGATATGTGTTCAAAAACAGACTTTAATCACGCAGCGGCGCTCTATTCTACAGCGCCCAGATCCAGAGCGCCGGTCGCACTGAGCTGGCGCTACCTTTCGCTCACTGCAGCGATATACAGTTGTCACGGCGCCCAACATACATCACATTAATCAATGCCGGCCAGGTTACTACAGCGACTGAGGCGCTCTGTTACAGCGCCCGATAGCCGATCACAGCGTCTACTAGTGGTCGCTCTTAGCGCCTCTGTACAGACGCTCATCTGCCGATACCTGGCGCTAGTAATGAATCAGCCTCTATGTTTACTACCCTTTGCTTTGCTTGGAGAAGTGAGAGCCATTGGAATATTCGATGTTGCCCTGGGATATCTGGGGTCCACCAGTAGAACTGACTCTGGGGGCCCACACTAAGGCCCTTATTTATGATGGAATAGCGACAGGTAGCGACTGGTGAGCAGCCGGTAATGACGGGCCCCGCCACGAGAACGCCGGCTCCCCACCACAATCACACATTTATCAAGCCGATCCTGCTTAGCGACTGAGATAGCGCCATATAGCGACTCATTCATCATTATTCCAGCCTCAGCCCACAGCGCCAGCGTCCGACCTTGAACAGCGACAGGTATGACCTCTCGCTACCTGGTGCTCTCCAATGCATTTCAATGGAACAATGGACATGGTAACCCTGTGGGCCAGTCCGAGCCTGACACTAGTGCTATGTGCCTGGACATTGGAGGATGCCGGCCCCTTTCCTCCTCATTATCTCCTCCATCCTTTTCTCCGGGGGGTTGATATCGGGTCATCTATTGATTGTGGGAAGTTTTCGGATCACTGGCATTGGATGGCTGCGCTGATTAACACGTCTTATGGCGCTGGCGGCTCCTCCGCGATCAATCTTCGTAACCGCCAGCGCTTACCTGCTTTACAGCCAGTGTAATTCTTTCTATCATTTCTTCTAAACTTTTCATTCTATTTCTTTCCTTCTATTCTATATCTCATTCTTTATTTCTGTCATTCCTTCTATTTGTTTCTTTCTTTCTTTCATTCTATTCTTTCTTCACACTTTTCTGCCATTCATTCTATTCTTTCCCTTTTTCTTTCTTTTTTTGTTATTTACATTTATTCTTTCTTTATTTCTTTCTTTCTTCCTTTCATTCCTGCTGTTCTTTCTTTTTTCATTTTCTTCTATTTTTCTTTGTTATTCCTTCTTTCCCTTTTTCTTTCTTTTTTTGTTATTTACATTTATTCTTTCTTTCTTTCTTTCTTTCTTTCTTTCTTTCTTTCTTTCTTTCCTGCTATCCTTTCTTTTTTTCTATTTTTCTTTGTCATTCCTTCTTTCCTTTTTTCTTTCTTTCTTTCTTTCTTGCCACTTCTCTGCTATTCATTCTATTCTTTCCCTTTTTCTTTCTTTTTTCGTTATTTCTATTTATCTTACTTTCTTTCTTTCTTTCTTTTCTTCTTCCTGTCATTCCTGCTATTCTTTCTAACCTTTCTTCTATTCTTTATTGTTTCCTTTTCTCTTTTCTTCTATTTTGTTTCTGTTATTCTTTTTTTTCTTTTTTCTTTCCTTCTTTCCTTCTGTCATTCCTTCTATTCTTACTTTTTTTCCTTTCTTCTATTCTTTCTTTTTGTCTTTCCTTCGTTTTTCCTTTTGTCTTTTCTCTCTCTCTCTCTTTCTTTCTTTCCTTCCTTCCTTCTATTCTTTTTGTACTTCCTTTAGTCTTTCTTCTTTCTGTCATTTCTTCATTCCTTCTTTTTTTTTTTTTTTTTTTTTATTGTTTTTTTGTCAGGGGGGAACAGTCATGGGGCAGTGGGTGATGGGGCAGCCAGGGGTGGGATGGGTTTGGTAATAACCCCCATAGATGCAGCTTTACTGTGTCCTGCCACCACAAGGGGCCACATAAACCTACCACAAGGGGCCCCTTCAGACTCTGTTCCCCAAGGGGCCACATAAACCTACCACAAGGGGCCCCCTGAGACTCTGTTCCCCAAGGGGCCACATAAACCTACCACAAGGGGCCCCCTGAGACTCTGTTCCACAAGGGGCCACATAAACCTACCACAAGGGGCCCCCTGAGACTCTGTTCCCCAAGGGGCCACATAAATCTATAACATGGGGCCGGCTGAGACTCTGTTCCCCAAGGGGCCACATAAACCTACCACAAGGGGCCCCCTGAGACTCTGTTCCCCAAGGGGCCACATAAACCTACCACAAGGGGCCCGCTGAGACTGTTCCCCAAGGGGCCACATAAACCTACCACAAGGGGCCCCCTGAGACTCTGTTCCCCAAGGGGCCACATAAACCTACCACAAGGGGCCCCCTGAGGCTGTTCCCCAAGGGGCCACATAACCCTACCACAAGGGGCCCGCTGAGACTCTGTTCCCCAAGGGGCCACATAAACCTACCACTAGGGGCCCGCTGAGACTGTTCCCCAAGGGGCCACATAAACCTACCACAAGGGGCCCCCTGAGACTGTTCCCCAAGGGGCCACATAAACCTACCACTAGGGGCCCCCTGAGACTCTGTTCCCCAAGGGGCCACATAAACCTACCACAAGGGGCCCCCTGAGACTCTGTTCCCCAAGGGGCCACATAAACCCACCACTAGGGGCCCACTGAGACTGTTCCCCAAGGGGCCACATAAACCTACCACAAGGGGCCCACTGAGACTGTTCCCCAAGGGGCCACATAAACCTACCACAAGGGGCCCCCTGAGACTGTTCCCCAAGGGGCCACATAAACCTACCACAAGGGGCCCGCTGAGACTCTGTTCCCCAAGGGGGTCACATAAACCTACAACAAGGGGCCCGCTGAGACTCTGTCCCCCAAGGGGCCACATAAACCTACAACAAGGGGCCCCCTGAGACTGTTCCCCAAGGGGCCACATAAACCTACCACAAGGGGCCCCCTGAGACTCTGTTCCCCAAGGGGCCACATAAACCTACCACTAGGGGCCCCCTGAGACTCTGTTCCCCAAGGGGCCACATAACCCTACCACAAGGGGCCCGCTGAGACTCTGTTCCCCAAGGGGGTCACATAAACCTACAACAAGGGGCCCACGGAGACTCTGTTCCCCAAGGGGCCACATAAACCTACCACAAGGGGCCCCCTGAGACTCTGTTCCCCAAGGGGCCACATAAACCTACCACAAGGGGCCCACTGAGACTGTTCCCCAAGGGGCCACATAAACCTACCACTAGGGGCCCCCTGAGACTCTGTTCCCCAAGGGGCCACATAAACCTACCACAAGGGGCCCCCTGAGACTCTGTTCCCCAAGGGGCCACATAAACCTACCACAAGGGGCCCACTGAGACTGTTCCCCAAGGGGCCACATAAACCTACCACAAGGGTCCCACTGAGACTCTGTTCCCCAAGGGGGTCACATAAACCTACAACAAGGGGCCCCTGAGACTCTGTTCCCCAAGGGGCCACATAAACCTACCACAAGGGGCCCCTTCAGACTCTGTTCCCCAAGGGGGTCACATAAACCTACAACAAGGGGCCCCCTGAGACTGTTCCCCAAGGGGCCACATAAACCTACCACAAGGGGCCCCCTGAGACTCTGTTCCCCAAGGGGCCACATAAACCTACCACAAGGGGCCCCCTGAGACTGTTCCCCAAGGGGCCACATAAACCTACCACAAGGGGCCCCCTGAGACTCTGTTTCGCAAGGGGCCACATAAACCTACCACTAGGGGCCCCCTGAGACTCTGTTTCGCAAGGGGCCACATAAACCTACCACTAGGGGCCCACTGAGACTGTTCCCCAAGGGGCCACATAAACCTACCACTAGGGGCCCCCTGAGACTCTGTTCCCCAAGGGGCCACATAAACCTACCACAAGGGGCCCGCTGAGACTCTGTTCCTCAAGGGGCCACATAAACCTACCACAAGGGGCCCGCTGAGACTCTGTCCCCCAAGGGGCCACATAAACCTACCACAAGGGTCCCACTGAGACTCTGTTCCCCAAGGGGGTCACATAAACCTACAACAAGGGGCCCCTGAGACTCTGTTCCCCAAGGGGCCACATAAACCTACCACAAGGGGCCCCTTCAGACTCTGTTCCCCAAGGGGGTCACATAAACCTACAACAAGGGGCCCCCTGAGACTGTTCCCCAAGGGGCCACATAAACCTACCACAAGGGGCCCCCTGAGACTCTGTTCCCCAAGGGGCCACATAAACCTACCACAAGGGGCCCCCTGAGACTGTTCCCCAAGGGGCCACATAAACCTACCACAAGGGGCCCCCTGAGACTCTGTTTCGCAAGGGGCCACATAAACCTACCACTAGGGGCCCCCTGAGACTCTGTTTCGCAAGGGGCCACATAAACCTACCACAAGGGGCCCCCTGAGACTCTGTTCCCCAAGGGGCCACATAAACCTACCACAAGGGGCCCCCTGAGACTGTTCCCCAAGGGGTCACATAAACCTACCACAAGGGGCCCGCTGAGACTCTGTTCCCCAAGGTGGTCACATAAACCTGGAGCCGTCCCTGCTGTTGTCATCAATGGCGTCACAGATAGGTGCAGAGCGCTGCCTCTGGTAGGGGCCCCTGAGGGCCGCCATAGTGTGACCAGTCACCAGGAATTAGAAGAAAGATCCGGATCTGGGGAATTGACATTTTATGGGCCTCCGAGAACAGGGTTCTGGTCGCTGGCGGGTGGCAGGTTGCCATGGCGATCATGCATCTGTTGTCTAGACACCGGAGCTGTGCGGCATCACGGCCTTTCCATTCGCAGCTCGGGGCGCTTTGGGCTCTCGGCAGTCACATGGGCGTCCCCCGGGTGACAGGAGGAAGTATTTTTAAATGTGTCACATAGAAAAATGTCCAAGGCGGGCGCGTGTCATCATCTGACGGGATGTTACATAAGCCGCCTCTGGGAGGATGGGGAAGCCATGGAAACCGGCTCTGTCACTATATTGTGTGACAACCAGCCCGATCTGCCTCTTTTCTGATTAAAGCGGACCCGAACCCAGGATTTTTATTCTACTTTACTGGGGAATCCTGATTTGGGATAGGCCAGTAACTCCCGGGGGTTTCACATACTGGGACATCCCAAACCAGGATGCCCCTGTAAACCGGCCCGAAACCTGGGGGGGGGTTGAACATTTAAACATATGTAAAGGCTATTATGGTGAAATATTCGTGTCCTTTATCTATGACCATCACCTCGATTCAATAAAGGTAGAAAAAATTCTCATGGTAGTAAAATATTCAATTTATGAGAAAAAAGCCTGAGAATGTCACTGTTACTGAATCACCAGATAAAAAGACAATGAAAGTCAATGGCGGCTTTTACTACAGTGTAGAAAGGAGGAAACAGTTGCCATTGACTTTCATTGTTTTCCTATCTGGTGATTTTTTCTCATGAATTGAATCTTTTACTACCATGAGAATTTTTTTCTACCTTTATTGAATCGAGGCCCATGTCTTTATATCTTTTCCGTGACCATTTTGAGTAAGCCATGTTCCTCGTTATTAAAGCGGACCTCTACCAGCATAAAAAAGTTGACCCCCACAAGCAGTAAATAAGCCTGTTAACTATATACTCCCCCAGCACTATAGCTGCTCAGGAAGGTTCAGATTGGTGTCACTGGGGTCCCATTGCTGGTGCCTTGGTTCTGGGTCAACAGTGTCTCGGTCTGGTTGGTGGTGGCTTGGCCTTGTTTGCCACTGGGTTTGCTGTCAGCTTGGCCATGGTTGCAAGTAGTTCAGCCTAGTTGCTATTGGCTTGGTCCCGGTTGGCATCAACAGGCCCTGGTTGCTGGCAATTTGGCTGTGGATGGCATCAGAGGGTCCTGGTTTCTAGTGGATTGGCCATGGTTGCCAGCAGTGGGGCTTAGTTGCTGTTGCCTTGGCCCCCTTGGTGGTTTGATCCTGGGTCGAGGCTGTTTTTTTTTAGTGGCAGGGCTTGATTGGTGGTGTTGGGACCCTGTTAGATAGCTTGAGGCTAGGCTCCTCCTGGCTGCTGCCCCCACTCATAGCCAACTAACAGGGGTGGGGCCAAGGAAGCCTGACCCTTTAGCAGTCTAACAGGACCCCCACAGCACCCAGGGAGCTTAACTTTCCCCCTAGGGCCCTCTACCCCCCACAAAGTGGACCAAAACCCAGGATTTTGACTAGCCCTGTCCTGACATTCAGATAATTGCCTGTAAGGATTGTCATTTCGGTTCCATAAGAGTGTTAGGAGACATTTCTCACTGGGTATGAAGTCCTGGGAATGGTGGTGTTGGTGCATTACAATGGGGAAGGGGCGTGAATAGCCCAGTGTCGCCATTCAGCTGATTACCCTGTAAGTGCTGTCATTTCGGTTCCACGCAAGTTTTAGGAGACATTTCTCACTGGGTATGAAGTCCTGGTGGTGGTGGTGTCGGTGCATTTCCTTGGAGGAGGGGGCATGAATAGCTTTGGCTCGCCATTCAGCCAATTACCCTGTAAGGACTGTCATTTCAGTTGCAAGCAAGTGTTAGGAGACATTTCTCACTGGGTATGAAGTCCTGGGAATGGTGGTGTTGGTGCATTACAATGGGGAAGGGACGTGAATAGCCCAGTGTCGCCATTCAGCTGATTACCCGGTAAGTGCTGTCATTTCGGTTCCACGCAAGTATTAGGAGACATTTCTCACTGGGTATGAAGTCCTGGTGGTGGTGGTGTCGGTGCATTTCCTTGGAGGAGGAGGCATGAATAGCTTTGGCTCGCCATTCAGCCAATTACCCTGTAAGGACTGTCATTTCGGTTGCACGCAAGAGTTAGGAGACATTTCTCACTGGGTATGAAGTCCTAGTGGTGTTGGTGCATTACCATGGGGGGCGTAAATAGCTTTGCCTCATTATTCAGATAATTGCCTTGTATGTGGTAGGAGACTTGTCACTGGGTATGAAGTCCTGGGGATGTGGTGTTGGTGCATTACAATGGGGGAGGGGGAGTGAATAGCCCTGTCTCACCATTCAGCCAATTACCCTGTAAGGACTGTCATTTCAGTTGCAAGCAAGTGTTAGGAGACTGGGTATGAAGTACTGGTGGTGTTGGTGCATTACCATGTGGGAGGCGTGAATAGCTTTGCCTCGCCATTCACATAATTGCCCGGTAAGGACTGTCATTTCGGTTGCACGCACCGCGGCCCTCCACTTTCCTGAGACAGTTTCCTTTATTCCGTAACTGTAAGGTAAGATAGCCATTATCCCCATCCATCAGCCGAGCTATTTGTGCTCCCGAGTCTCGCCTTGCTTTGTGCAGAACGCTCTGGAAATCCACTTTACAATGAAAGATAATGAATGTGGTGGGAATGACGGGAAAATGGCTCGAGGAGCGGTGCCGGTCTCTTATTTTACTTTCCTGGGTTATCGTCTAGGCATGCCCCGTTGTGTAAAACCCCCAGGTCGCCGGAACGAACTCACCTCTGCCCAGTCCTATGGCGCATGCGCGGCCTCTCGTCCAGTCCACGTGCTGGAATCCGTTTCCACTCCTTCGCTTAAGGTAAGCCTGCCAGCAGCCGCATCCCCCACAACACTCTAACAGGGAGCGTGCCTGCCACGGGCATGCACCCTGCTAAAGGCATAGCAGGGATGCGGCCACTGCTCGCACATGCGCCATTGAAAAGGAAGGTATGTTTCTGGGCGATCTGGGGGGTTTCATACAGAGGGGCATCCTGATTCTGGATCAAGTGGCCCTAGAATCTTCGGACAGTGGGTTTTGGTCCACTTTAAAGTGGAACTGCAGTTCAATGAAGCTCGGGGTTCCTGCTTTCCCTAACCCCCATACATCCTACTCTGTAATGGCCACTGATGGCCTACCAACTTTTTTGGTCACCAGGAGTAAGCCATCAGAAGAGGCAGGGCTCCTGGCCCTGACGGCGACCAGCCCTGAAGCAACTGATCACATTAGATAAATAATCTCTGAGCTCCACTCAAAAACCACTCCACTTTTCTACTCACCCACCCCACCAACTACCAGTCCAAAGGGCAGGAGGGACCAGCAAGTCACCTGCAAGAAACCCCCCTCCCCTGCCGAATTACCTGCACCCCCCAGCGGTCACAGGGGTGAAGAAAAGCCTGTGCACGTCTGGGATATGTTTGTAACCCTCATAGCCGGGGGGAACAGGCTTCAAGCCCTGGGCAGCAAGTCCACATAGCTGGTGCCCCGGCAGCTTTTGCCAATGAGAGTGGACCCCGGTAACATCCTATCAATAAAAAAAAATAAGCTCACCTACATCCTCCTCCATCCACAGCGTTTTTTTATGATGGGTTGGCTCAGGGAAAAAATCAGGTTGTTACCACCAACTTGCCCCAAAAAATCAGATTCAGGACAAATCGACCTGAAAATTCCGGTTCTCACATATCTTCCAGTTCTTTCTGCTGGAGGGCGAGCCCATTGTATTCCCTTTTAAATCTTTGTGGTGCTGTTCAAATGACAGTGGGATTATGGGAGATTATTGTCATCCGTGTCTCAGAGATGCTCTAATCTTATTTGGGGAATTATGGGAAGGATGGGCCGGGACGCATTGCACCGACACTTGTACTACGGGTGGTCATTGCGCAATCGCAATCGCAGAAGACGAGTTAAGGCAACCGGCTCCTCGTGTGATGATCTGAAGGAATTACCCATTATTCTTAGCCAAATCCTGAATTTACCTTACAAATGCGTCCTTCCTTAGCTTTAGAGTGGACCAAAACCCAGCTTGATCTACCCGGAAATCTACAAGATTTCCAGGCCGATCTATTCCCTCCCCCCGGGGATGTAAATGGGCGGTGCGGGCACGCTCCCTGTTAGAGGGATGCGGGGGATGGGGCCGCCAGTGCGCTCTGAGCCGCTGGCCTTAGATACCGTCTTAGACGCGTAATGTCAGCGGCTCCGGGTGCGCTGATTGGACGAGCGGCCGCACATGTGCCGTAGGACCGGGAAGAGGTGAGTTTCTTCAGGTGATCTGAGGGGTTTCACACAGCGGGGCATCCCCGATCAATGTGCCCCGGGTAAAAGGACCAAAAGTACCAAGATAGTCGAAATCCTGGGTTTTGGTCCACTTTAAGTTGTGAAATGTGCAGCACTGGATGGCCAGCTTTTTATTATGTGATACTTGATAGTTATCTTTAGTGTTGGACTCAGGTCAAAGGTAAATTTGGAACGACCAAAACAGAATATTGGAACAGAATATTAGTGGACCAAAACCCAGCGTGATCAAGTAAGATTCCCGGGCCGACCGATTTCCCCCCCCCCCGAGCATCCAAAATCGGGATACCCCGCTGTGCGAAACCCCCCCCCAGGTCGCCCCAATCACTTATCTCCTTTCCCGATCCCACGGCTCATCTAAGAACAGCCGCCGCATCCCACTATCCCTCTAGAGGGCGTGTGCCCGCGCCAGGCATTTGTGAATGGCGCGCTCCCTGTTAGAGGGAAGAGGAGGATGCGGCCGTCAGAGCCGCTGCTCTTAGACGCGCCGTGGGACCGGGAAGAGGTGAGCAGGTCTCGGCATCCTGTGGGTGTTTCACACGGCGGGGTGCCCCCGGGCAAAGGACCAAAACCCAGGTTAGTCAAAATCCTGGGTTTTGGTCCACTTTAATCTTTACCTGATACCTGCAACTGTTTTCCTTGTGCATCTGCCTGCCTCTCCTTGTGGCAGGTGATGATTTAATGGCCTCCCTTTTATAAGGTGAATCTTCTGCACAGATACAGGGCACAGGCACAGCTTTGGCCCCCTAGGGCCCCCACCTGGTTTGGCCTCCAGGGGCCCTTCCTCCCCAAGGCTCCGATAGGTGGATGCTTCGTCCAGACCCACTTTGAGGGACAAGCGCAGTGCCACAGCTTTGGCGCTACCTCCTTCCTCCACAGATTCACCCAGTCCCAGGGACCCCTTCGCTGGTCTCCGCTCGAGAGCCAAGACCTGTGACCTACTCTAGGCCACAGCCTCTCTTCCTATTCTGACTGAGCTTCTGCCAGCTTCTCATGTACATACTGAACACTAGGTGTGTGCTGGGCCACTCTTTTATAGGCCTAGCAACCAGGCAGTCCTTTGGGGGCGTGGCCTAACTAAACTCAAAAGATTGCCCCCTGGAGGCAGGAAGACCTTAACCCTGGTGTCTCTGCCCCCAACCCAACTCCACCCCCCCCCCCCAAACCCTGGGCAATTTGGGGGAATTTAACCCTTAACAGGGAGGTAGCTATTATTCTGAGCCAGTGGTGGAAACCCTGCATTTACCTCGCAAATGCATCCTTCCTTAGCTTTAAGCTGTGAAATGTGTGGCACTGGATGGCCAGCTTTTTATTTTGTGATACATGATGGTTATATTTTGCGTTGGACTTTAGCAATCGGGTCAAAGGTGAATTTCGAACGACCAAAACAGTATATTGTTTAATCCTTACCTGATGCCTGTAACTGTTTTCCTTGTGCATCTGCCTGGCTCACATTGTGGCAGGTGATAAAAAGCTCTGAAGTTTCACTTTCTTTCTGGGTGTATTCTCAGCGACCCCAGAGAAGGAGCCGGAATCAATGGGAGGCGGTCGGGTGCGTTGTGAATGTGGTCAGGAAGAAAGTAATACTTCAAATCTTTACCTGATGCCTGTAACTGTTTTGCTTGTGCGTCTGCCTGGCTCACTTTGTGGCAGGTGATAAGAAGCCCTGAAGTTTCACTTTCTTTCTGAGTGCATTCTCCGCGTCCCCGAAGAACGCGCTGGTAATCAATAGGAGGAGGTCTGGGGACGCTGCGAATGTGGTCAGGAAGAAAGTAAAACTTAAAAGCTTATCTCCTGCCAAAACATGAGCCAGGCAGATGCACAAGGACAGCAGTTACCGGCATCAGGTAAATATTAACCACATGAATTTAACCCTTTACCTGGAGTGTCCCTTTAACACCAGGGACTTGTCTGTAGATAATGGTAGAGGACACCATTAGTCAACAAATTTACATATGAGGTTAGATCTCACAGCAACACAATGCACACATCCCAGAAAGTTGTAAGCCATCTGTGAGCTATTTACATTCCAATAGCAGGCTCGTGACTGCTTTAAAGTGTATCACAGCTGATGACAATAGAAACGATTATGATACATCAGCTCAGTGCAGTTTCTAGGCAAAATATCGCTCATGTCTGCCCCCTTCTCACTCATCCCATGGTGATCCTGCTATCCCATACCAGTATGTGATATGCTGTGCCTCTTTTTTAGCACCAGGCGGTGACCCTCCCATGAGTGAACCGAGTAATGAGGGTCCTGTCTTATGACCTGCCTCAACAACAGTGGCCCTTACTCATCTGTAGAAAACAGAATAGCTGGTGCCCAGGGCGATTGGCCTGCTCGTCCTTCCCTAGACACTGCCCTGCATCAACTGCAGCCTGGCTAAGACAATGTAAAACTCACCAGGGAGCTGACAGGCTTTTCAGAATGACTCATCTTGTTTGTTATAGTCACATCAGGAGGGAGCTATAGCCCATCCCAAGGTTGTAACCTCCCATCCCAATATATGGCTCTCTGAGGTCTGTAGCCTCTGTACATTACAATAGAAGGCTCATCGCTGCTTAAAATGTATGACAACCAACTGCAATAGAAACAATTATGATAAATCAGCTGCTCTTTGGCTGTAACAATGTAACACAATGTAATGCTCACCAGGGAGCTGACAGGCTTTTCAGAAAGACTTATCTCGTTTGTTATAGTCACAGCAGGAGGGATAGATAATGCATCCTGATTTTGTAGACCCCCCAATGGCACTGTGAGATCTGTATTTGAAAATAGCCTCTTTTAACTATAGTAAACTCCTGAAGTAAAGATGGCTGCCAGCCTGCCCTCTGGGCTTCCCCTGCTTTGTAAAACTCCTGGTGTTGACGGTAAACTCACCTTTGTCAGCAGCTCTCACGGAGCTTTTGCTGCCAGCGGCTGCATCTCTGGCTTCCCTGTAGCTGAGGCGCGCTCCCATGTCCAGCCATTCAGATAGGCTGGGGAGCGGAAGCTTTTCCCAGACTAGAGGGAAGCTGAGCCACGTCAGGATCTCAATAATGCCACCTGACCGTGGCCACTGCAGTGGCACATCACCCGAGGTGGAGGGGAGGGTGAGTGGGGGCTCGAGGGCCACAATAGAGGATTTTGTGCTGCTTCTATCAATTCTAACTGTGGGCCCAGGTTTTTCAGAAGCAGGGCTGTCAGGTGTGTAGCAAGATGGCCTCTCCCATGCAGTTCAGGAGCGCAACATCTGCATGGGGTTTATCCCTCCCATTGATTGCCAGAGTGGGGGAGGAATTTATGATTTTTTGACGGCAAAAAGATTGGGGCCGCACGTCATACATTGTTGATCGGAAGTGAACCCACACATGTCGCATGGGACCCTCGGGAAGGTACATTTTGGGTGATCCCTGGAGTTTCACACATTAGGGAAAATGCACCTAAACCCAGAATGGTAAAAATCCCGGGTTTAGGTCAATTTAAACTCAATCAAAATCAAAAGGCCATTAGAGCATCCAGAGCAGCAATATCTCTCCACAGATCCAATGTCAGTTCTTCCTAGTCCCAGTCTAGTTACAAAGTAACTCTGGGACATAGCATAAACAGTGTTTCTGCTGAAATATAGTTTTTTTTCTTCTTTTTCCTCTTCCTCCTCAGTATGGTGATTTTTTTTTCTCCTCCGTATGGTGATTTTTTTTCTATTCCTTTCTTGCAGATGACGTAGAAGGAATCTATCTAACTCATATCTATCTATCTATCTATCTATTCATCCTATATCTATCTATCTATGTCTACCTACCTATTCATAACTATCTATCAATGTCTATGTCTATATATCTATATCTATTTAAGCATATCTATCTATCTATCTATCTATCTATCTGTCTATCTATCTGATCCAATGTCAGTTCTTTCTAGTCCGAGTCTAGTTACAAAGTAACTTTAGGACATAGCATAAACAGTGTTTCTGCTGAAAATAAAGTTTATCCTCTTCCTCCTCCTCAGTATGGTGATTTTTTTTTTCTTTTCCTTTCTTGCAGATGACGTAGAGGGAACCAAACCAAGCGAAAGTGCCCAAGAAGAGGCTACAAGCGACGAGACCAAGGCGGACCAAGAAAATGCCTGAACACATTGAAATGTCCCCTCCCCCCCGTTTCTTCCTCTTGGACTCAATGTTCTATTTCCAACCTGACTCTCTGGACCCTCCTCTCCTCTCCTACTCCTCCCCCTCCTCACGTGGGTTCCTCCACCGCACCCCTCCCCCCCTCAACTCTCTTTGTGGCAGATTCTATAACAGGCAGGAAAGTTTCAGTCCAGCAATGTGGCTTCAACATTTTTTTAAGTGTTTCTTGGTGTTGTTATGGCGAGTTATCCGGTCCGGTCCGATTCATCCCGGAGACTCTTGCACTGTATCCGAGTTGAATTCCGCCTTCTCTCTCCCCGTTCTCTCTCTCTCTCTCTTTTTCTCTGTTACAATGTGTGCAATGTTCCGTTTCTCCGCCCAGTTTCAGATCTTTTCTGGTGAAACTTCAGAACAAAAAGAAAAAAAAAAAAAACGGCGTCTGATTTTTTTGTTTTTCGGTTCGACCTCGATTTTTTATTTCTTGTTCTTCTTCAATGTGATGCAATGAACTTATCGAAAATCAAAAACAAACAAAAAAGAATGACTAGCCCTCCCTCCGGTTTGTTTTTCCAAAAATAAAGCGATGTGCCAATTAGCGTATCTAACCATCAGCCCCTGTGTGTGTGTTACTCGTCCTGCTAATTTCAAAAGCCACGCCCGGAGCACCGCCCCCCCCTTCCTACTGACCCGCCCCCTCCCCGTATCACAACTTACTCCCTGTGTTGTGAATGAAGAAGTCACTTTACACGGCATTGAGAATGTACAGATTATGATTTTAGAGCACACGAAGGTAATAAATAGTTCTCGGTTCTCAGTGGTGTCCTGTGCTGTGTTACCGGAGGCTAGAAGAAAGCAGAGAAAAGTCAAAATGCTCATAAAGTGGACCCACAATTGGTGTGGTGCTAATGGGAAGTCAAAGCTATCTATTTATCCCATGTCTATCTATCTATCTATCTATCTATCTATCTATCTACCTCATATCTATCTATCTATCTATCTATCTATCTATCTATCTATCTATCTATCTATCTCATATCTATCTATCTCATATCTATCTATCTATCTATCTCATATCTATCTATCTCATATCTATCTATCTCATATCTATCTATCTATCTATCTATCTATCTATCTATCTATCTATTCAATTCAAAAGAGCTTTATTGGCAGGTCCAAATTTTTAGCATTGCCAAAGCAAAAGGGAATAACAAATGGGGGGGGGGGGGGGGGTGTTGGGTTATAGAGGCAGGATTGGGTGTACAATGGTCCAGTGGTGTTGGGAGTTGGAGAGGTATAGAGGCAGTAGGGGGTTGGGCTGGATTAAGGGGCAGTATATGGGTTTGAAATCCATAGATTCTAATTGTCCTTTTAGTTGGAGCAGTATAGAGGTGGGGTATAGGGGCAGTATAGGGGTATATCAGTCCATTGTGTCTCAAGCTCCTCTCAAGTGGTGGCAGGTGGAGACATATAGGGGGCAGTATAGAGGCGGGGTATAGGGGGCAGTATAGGGGTATATCAGTCCATTGTGTCTCATGCTCCTCTCAGTTGATGGCAGGTGGAGACATATATGAGGCAGTATAGAGGTGGGGTATAGGGGGCAGTTTAGGGGTATAGCAGTCCATTGTGTCTCAAGTTCCTCTCAAGTGGTGGCAGGTGGAGACATATAGGGGGCAGTATAGAGGTGGGGTATAGGGGCATTATAGGGGTATATCAGTCCATGGTCTCTTATGTTCCTCTCAGTTGGTGGCAGGTGGAGACATATTGGGCGGCTATTTGCAGGGTGGGCTCCTCTTCTCCCAGCAGGATGTGGAGTTTCCTCTCATCATCT